>OX595988.1:1751351-2951351 GCA_951394045.1 Nitzschia sp. DOCU1
TCGGCGTGGCTTTCCTGAAAATTCCTACCGCTGCTTGACCGAACGTCTGCCTCAGTGTTGGGGCAGTGCAACTCCGTGGGGGAGATCAGATCCCGACAGAAACCACAGGATATCCTCGTTGTATAAACCTTGTCGAGTGGAAGTATTTGCGAATCGGTACAGTACAGCTGGATGGGGTCGGGAAAAGGATGCTGGGGATACGCCTGAAGTGGCCTTCTGCTGGGTCGTTCTCATCGGCAGCATTTTAACTTGCATCAATATCTATTGAAGACATGATGGTGCAGACATTCTTTACCAGCTTGGTGCTCTTAGGATTAGGATGCAACAACACATCTGCAACATTTTTGTTTTCGTCGTCGCATCTCATCATCAAATGTGGGTTCCGCTTCAGAAAAATGACCGCCAAAAGGAAAAATGACGCTCGATGAGACGACGAGCAACCTTCTTACCGAAAGATCGCGTTAGTCAAATCTCTTTTGATCGAATGAATCATGCGTCGTCGTTTGAATGATGATCAAACCGACAAAAATCTACCCGTTTGCGGACCATGGTTTATCTGTGGCCTAGAGTTGTGTTGTTGCTATTGAGAGTGAAGCTTCTACTGTAACCACCTCCAAACCACCTTTTGTCATCTCAATGAAAGACCGCGGAGGAAATTTCTGAGTGGCAGCAGTCACTGGAGAGTGCGGCTGGTCTACGAGTCGAGATCACGCGGCAAATTTTGTGTGGGAGCTTGCAATTGTCATGGGCCGGTGGGATGCGCTGAAGCCCGAAGAAAGCAAGGCAGACGGGGGATCTTCCAAAGGAAGTTCTCGAAAGGGCGTCCTGGAATCTGGCAATCGATGGAAACCACAAAATTCAGGAGATTCGACTTCTCGAGGGAGCCATCAACCTGGACAAGCAACGCGGAATCAAACTTCTGCTGGTCAAACGAATGGAAAGGCATTGTCAACAATTCTATCCAATCAGCTGTGCTATTATAGACTGAAAAGCAAGGACTTTGAGTTGCAACGGACACTACGGACGCTGGAAGATTGCAATGCGTCGTCCAAAGCAGCCCTTGAGAATGTGTCGCTCGTTCTTCTGGTGGATTTATTAGAAACTGACGACAAGGCGATCCAAGAAAAGGCCCTGAACCTAGTCGATCGGAGACTGCAGGACTCCAAGCTAGCGTCTGATGAGAAAGTGGTAGAATGCGTGCAAAAGCTCACAAAGTTTGCTGAAGGTACAGCGTGGCACGGTTCTTTTCCAATCGAGTGTCTTTGCCGGCTGATCTCCTTGCATGCTAAAGCACTCCCCGCAGAAGAAACGGCTCACAAGATTGTAGGGCCGCTCTTTCTACCGACCCTACAGGTCACACAAGGCGACGAATCGATCTGTGTAGTCGTTTGCAATACAATTGAGGCACTCCTTCTGCAGTCAAAGTTTGCTTCGGCAATCTTGTCACCATTGGTCGAGGATGTGTCCAACGACGGCAAAGAAGAAACGGTAGCTAATCCTATTCGGTGCGAACTATTTCGCTCTCTTCAGGCTATGCTCTTTGCGGAAAAGACGGCACCTATACTACAGAGGAAAGCATGTGCAACCTTGGCTTGTGCTATCGAGACTCTGCGAAAAACAGATGGGACTAGCAACACGATGCCCATTGATCTTGATCTGAGCGGATTGGAGCATTCCATCACCAGAAATCTCAACGCACAACAATCAATGTATCATTCTTCACTCCTTCTACTACGGGCACTGCTTCGAACATATCCAAAAGCTATGACCCAGCTTGGACCGCGTCTATTTTTTCCAACCCCGGCAGGAACGAATAGAGCTGGGCGGCAAAAATGCACTATGTGTTCCTGCCCACTTGCAGAAGTCAGCCATTTTCTTCGCTCCGTTCATGATTCGATTGGTACAGATATGTCCGGTCTCTCGTTGGATTGTACAGAGATTCTTATTAGAGCTCTTCCGTGGGACCTCTGGCTGAAAAGGCAGCTTCGGCAACCCGTTTCTGGCTTTTATAGAAAGGTGGTGGATTCTTTGGCAAGTATCATCTTGATTTCCCGATGTGCTGTTCTTCCTCGACCTGAAGTGAAGTGGGACGACGAGCTTGGTCGCCTCTGTACGACTCTCTTTGCGGAGATTCCATGGGAAGACGACACTTTGGTTAGGGCTGGGGAAGAATTGTGGTCGACGCTGACAGCAGCACTCTCGGATCCAAGAACAAGTTCAAATTCGAAGTCAGGTATTGTTGCGATCTTGATTTCTGGTGTGGGTGGCCGCGTCACACCCCAGGGTGACTTGCTTCCGATGGCACTACCAGCACGGCGGTATATGGCAAGTAAAGACGGAATGTCATTTTTGGAACAGATACGTGTAGGTATTTCTTCCTTGCGAGATGCGTCGTCATTGGAACTTTTCTGTGCCGTGCTGAGGACACGACCGGAGACGGTGGTCCCACTATGGGGAGAATTTCGAGGCTTTGTCGAACAACCAGCAAGTTGTGATGCCATCAAGGTTGAAGTCCGCCTGCGTCTCGTTGAATCTTTGCTCTTGGGGAGACGTGATTTTTCATCCGACGAGCTACGTGGCCTAGAAGATACGCATTCGATCACGAAGCTGGCATTTGACTTGCTGGAGACGCTCTGGGATGATTCCAATGTCAAGATCCGGTCCCGAAGTATGAATGCCTACGCCACTCTGCTGAAGGACGACTGGGAGTACCTGAAACTGGACCATCCTCGCTTCACGAGCCACTTCGATGCCATGATACGACTTTGCTCGGATTCAAAAGCCGATGTACGAAGAGCTGCATGCAAAGCTATTGGCGAATTCTGCTGTCAGTCTCTAACTTTGCCCGCTCCTACCGAGGACAAGGAGCAGTGTGCCACATCCACTGTTGCAAGTCAGATTTGTCGTACCATGCTGACTGGGCTGAAACACGAGAAGAACGCGGCAGCGCTGGCAATGGTATGTGTATCCGTCGATTGCACGTGCTATCTTCATTCAAATATCGATTGACAACTTCTTGTTTTTGTAACACAGTCAGTTTTTGCTTTGGGGAACCTGGCACTTGTCATGAGCGACCACGACTTGTGGGAGCTTATTCCGCTGGAGACTGTCGTCGAAATTGCGGGTTGTATATTTGATCTACTGGACGATTCGAACGACAAGGTGAGTAAAGCTCCGGTTGACGGGTGCTCGGCACTCAGTTTGGACGCATGCTAATGTGTGTGTCATGTCATCCACCAGGTGGCTGGAAATGCCATTCGCTCAATCGGGCACTGGAGTAGCATTCTAGCTCGAAGAGTCGGCGAGGATCGAATATCCGGCAACGATGATCACGTCCAATATCAAAGAACTCTCGTGTCAATTGTTCGGGGACTGTCCCTCAAAGTCGGTCGTACGTTGGCTCTAACTTCCCCCGAACAGCAGGCCACTATGAGCTGGAAGGAACGCTCGGCTGCCAAGAAACACGGCTGGGGTGCCTGCCATTCCTTGGGACGAGCCCTCGGTGCTATCACTGTCTGGGGGGAAGACGACAACGTGGACGTTTCGGAGAATCTGGAACAAGCTGGAAGGATTGCCGTTCAGAATCTAATCCAATGCTTGCGTTACGCCGCAAAACTACCGGAAAAGGTCGTTCTGGCGGCCATGACGTCGTTGCGTTCGATCAAGCCTTTGCAGCTCATCCGTGTGACTGGAAAGAAGAGTGGTTTGATTGGAGATGCCTTGACGGCATGCTGCGCTTTAGTCTTTGTGCCACAACAACACCAACAACAAGGAGGAAGCAAAGTTGTCCAAGAAGGTGCCCGCTTGTTGCTGTCACATTTACTCTCGTGTGCTTCCATATCCGATGTTGTGATTGTAATCCAGCACGAGGAAACATCTACTACAGCCATGCTAGAATCCTTGTATCAATGGATGGTAGAACAGGATTTGGAAGGACGGGCCTTTGAGATGTTTTCGCTTGGCATGCAACGAAAACAACATGATGTATCTCTTGAGCAACGATTTGCCAGTCGAGCCGTGATGCAGTACAAAAAGGAACAATCGATTGCACTAAATGGCGGCGACAATGAAGGAGATGATGATTGTGGCGGAGATGAGCTCTAAGACACCATGTACATTTCATTGTAGCTTGCTAGTGTCAAATTCTCCATGAAAGATACTTGTTGTTGCTTTCACATTTACTCTCGTGTGCTTCGATATCCGATATTGTGCATCAGCACCAGTGCAGCCATGCTAGAATCCTTGCATCGATGGATGGATGGTATTGGATAGGGACGGGCCTTGGAAGTGGGTCTTCGTTTGGCATCCTGCAACACAAGTGTCAACTCACACACTCGAGCCGTGACTGCCGTACAAAAATGTCATCCGTACAATGAAAATGATGATTGCGGCAGAGACGAGGTCAAAGGCGTATGTATATATCCATGCAGGTTGCTAGTTTTCAATTAACGTAAGAGCTACTCTCTTTCTTGACACACACATATACCCCCTCGATCACTTTAGTTGTCACCTTGCATGACCCAAGGAGGGCATCCAACGGCGGGAAGATTTTCTTGTGGCGCCGCACAGCTCGCCACCTTTTCATCCCACGTATTCATGACACAATACCACTCTCCATCCGTCGCTCGATCCATGACATGCGACTTGGCATCCATACTCTTGAGAAGGACCCTCCATTTGCCACACGACGGATTGCAACAACGAATCCATTCGTAGGGTTCTTTGGAACTAGTCGTATTTTGTCGTTTCTTGTTTCTCGTCAGAGTCGGTTGACGAGCTTCATAGGCTTCGTTGCTTTGCAAACGTCGACACCAAACGCGAATATGCTTGCGAGTTCGAGCATCGGCGGCACTTTCGGGAGTGGTAGCGGCATCGTATTCTTCTTCTGGGGCGGAGCAACGCGAACGTTCGGGGTCGTTCTTGTTCATGGAACAATACCATTTCGGAGGCAACTTGCGTTCGTCCACGACTCCCCGGAGACGGCGCCACTGACACGAGAAATGAGGGTGAGAACAAGCTCGGCAGAGTAATCTGAACAGTAACGCTGCGTTACTTACCTTTTTGCACTTGTCACATTCGACCCACGTCGAATTGCTTTGTCCCGTGGTTTGTCCAAAGATGGATCCTTCGTCACGTTCAAATTCATTGTCACCGCCACTCGCATTGGAACTAGCACTCATGACGTTGCTACCAGACGCATCCGAATCACCAGGCTTACCACCCAGCTCATCCTTGCCGCGCTTGCCCTTTTTCTTTTTCTTATTGGCAGCCGCCGCCGCTGCAGCAGCCGACGATCCACTCCCACGAGACGGTCGAGAATCAGCATCCTCTCCATCGGCCACGGAAGTTGCAGCATCCTTGGAAATAGCAATCGCAGATGCCGTGGAGCCCGTCGATGACAAAACCGTCGCATTATGACGTTCCAGCCATAAATGCTTGCGAGCAGCTTGGACCAAATAACTTCGATCCAATCGTACCGATTGTCCCTTGTAAGTGTATTGCAAATCATCATCATCCGAATCGGTATCGACAATACTACCATTAGCCGAGTATTGATCTTCTTCTAGGGCTCGTCGCATTTGTTCATTGACGGCTACTTGGGCGGCCGTCAAGCCACTACCTTCGGGGACGGCAATTTTCACGCGATGCTGTTTGCGGGCCTTTTTTGCCAAGCGACCCTCGCGACCTTCCAAACCTCCTTCCTTGTCCTGTATGGATAAGAGAGTGTGAGTGAGAATGATCGTTCCACATATTTGCGAGCTTTGCAATACAAGTACTTGCCTTTCGCTTGAGTTTTTGCTTCTTGAGCTTTCGGGGACCTCCTTCTTGAGTAGGAGCAGCAGCAACGTCCTCGTCTTCGGCTACTTTGGCTCGCATGGCTGTGGGCAAGCGTTTGTTTTTGCGAGATGCCTTGCGTTTGCGAACCACATCCGCGGCAGTAGCCATTGGCAAATTAGCGGAATTAGCCTGATCGGCAGGATGATTGGCAGCATCCTCGGCATGACCTGCCGACGATGCGGGGCTGGAAGCACCACCCATGGATTCCGAGTGAGAAACAGGAGATGAGCGGTCCATTGCGTTTGTTTTTGTTGTGTGATTGTTTGCAATTCCTATGACACAATCACGTTGTTGAATGAAGGGATGTAGGAAATGAAATGACAGCTCTGTTGAAAAAGTCGGCACACGGACGGTGGAAGCGGCGGCGGCCGCTGTCGGGCATTATGTAGGAATCTGTACCAAGTCTACTTTGCCGCCAAAATCGCCGCGCGAAACTGTGCTGAAAGTTTGGTATGAGCCAGCCTACCTACTGCTCATGCCCAGAAAAGTACTGTATCACATAAAGGCGGGAAGAAAACGCGAGTCTGCCTCCCAAGCCAAAATGGCAACTGGGCAGTGGTGGCATTGCACATCTACTATGCGTATCTATTTCTACACGAGACAATTTCTCTGAACTATCGTACCGAAGTAAATGATGTGCTAGATCAGATGATTAGTATTTGGTATTGTGGCTGCAAGAGACGAGAAACCTTTTGATTGTATCCTGGCCGTAAAGACGCTAAACGACACTGTCGGAATTTTCGGCCCCTCCAATCCAATTCTTTCTGGATGTTAAGAGGAGCGTCATTCATAACCAAAAGGTTCGTTTTCTCACAGGCAACAAACTCCAACTAGTCCTACCATCGAAACCTATCACAGTTCAACCCAAAGTCGTAAAACCTTAGCTGGATTCAGCGATTCCCTTCAAGAGGGCATCCGCAAGGGTAGCCTCCGGGAAGTCATCACCTGCAGGGTCGAATTCAGGATCCTCAGCAAGAGCGAAGAACTTTACCTCACCATCAACAACGTAAAGGGCGTATCGCTTGCAACGACCGAGCAATCCTTTCCCAATGGGACCAGGGTGGACCAGTTCCATGTCGCAGGCCTTGGTGAAGGCACCGGTGGGATCACCGTACATCTTGATCATGGAGTCGGTAGTCTTTTGGTCAGCGGCCCAAGCCTTCATGACGGCTGGAGGATTCAAGTAAAGTTAGCGTCATCGTTGCTGCGAGAACAAAAAACTCGGCATTCCTTACCTCCGTCGTTAACGCAGTAGACCATGACTTCATCTAGGCCTGCTGCTTTAAGTGCGTCTTGTTTTTCCAGATAGCCTGGCACTTGCCGCGCCGATCAAGTGGGAGTAAAAGCGCCTGAACAAGAAGTTAGAGTGAGCCGAAAGGAAGATAAAGTTAGCCAAAGAGATCCTCAACGACACATTCCCTGATTGCTGGAAGAAACTCAACGTACCTGGCAGACCAAGGATGATAACCTTCTTTCCCTTGGTGTACTCGGCCACATTGACCTTCTCAGGCGGAAAGCCGAAGTCAAGTTCGACGCTTGGGACCTTGTCCCCTACTTTGATGGGAGCCATGTTGATGATGTCTACTCTTTCGATGATGATCGAAATATGAGAAAGGACGCCGAGAGCGAGACGAAGAGTGCAGCCAATGTAATATCGTTGTTCTCGAGATCTATTTGCGCCTTCGCATCACATGCGCCGGCGCGCCTCTTGGCATCAATGAGTCAGTAAAGATAGGGTACTGAGTCTACGTAAGATCTACGACTTCATCGCGAGATTCTTCGATTTCCAAGGCCTTTCTCAGGCTAAATGACGTCAGCAATAAACCGCAACGAGAAAGTATGTCGACGCAAGAAATACCCTTCTTGCGATGTGCCTACTATTGGACTAAAGTTAAAACTGCTCGTAGTACGTAGCTCATTCTAGTTCTTAGTAGAACCAGCAACCGAGTGCTGTGAATTGGTGAAAGCTACCACGCCCAATGCAGTTATGAGAAATTCAGCGAGAAGAGAGGGTTGCGAAATGATGGTACCGCGTTCCAGGAACTACCAGTATTGCATCGAACACAGTGTTTGTTCCAATTCAAAGGAATTCATGTGGAATTGATCCGAGTAGCTGGGCCATAATGATGGGCACTACTTACATCGTGGAGTAGCACCATTTAATGTCGACCCATCCATAGATTGCTGTTCTACTTAGCTTGGCTGTGTGGCAACTACGGCAAAAACAGACCCCGGACCTTTCTTACCAGGAAGAGCTTACTAAGTCAAGAACTAAAACATTGGCGGATACCCAAGTAAAATGAGATGAAGAAGTATCGTGTTGAATTGTGTTCTATGGTTTAGTATTTTGAAACTTAGCCTGCTCGCCAGAGTTTTCATTTGTGTGCATCCCTTGCCACTAGACGCTAAGTGACTTAATTGGGATTTCGTCGGCCCTCCTTAACCAAACATTACGATTGATACTTTGGGGAGCGTCATTCATACCTCAAATGAAACCCTCGCGAAACATTCTACTTTTCCAAATTACTTACCATCTTCCCAAACTCTTAGGCAGACTTCTTGGCCATCTCAATCAGAGCAGGGGCCAAAGTCTTTTCGGGGAAGTCATCACCAGCAGGGTCGATTTCGGACTCGGCAATGGCGACGGCCTTAACGACACCGTCGACAACGTACATGGCGAATCGCTTGCATCGGCCGATGATTCCAACGCTTTTGGGACCGTCAGCAGTAAGTTCCATGCCAACGGCCTTGGTGAATTCACCAGAGGGGTCACCGAACATGGAGATCATGGAGCCAGTGGTTCCTTGGTCCTTTTCCCAAGCAGCCATGACAGCTCTGTGCAATTGAACACGTCTAAGTGAGAAAAACAAGTGTGGGTGACATCCGAATTCTATCGATTCCTGAACTTACCCATCGTTGACGCAGTACACGACGATTTCGTCGATGCCTGCCTCCTTAAGTGCGTCTTGAGATTCCAGATAGCCTGGAACTTGCCTGGAAGATCACGTAGGCGTGAAAGCTCCAGGAAGACCCACAATGGCAACCTTTCGTCCTTTGCAGTGTTCTGCCATGTCAACCATCGAAGGAGGGAAACCCGAATGCAGGTTGATAGCCGGGATCTTCGATCCTGGTGTAATAGCCGCGAACGCAGCAGAGTACCCACCAAAGTGGGCAGCCGAAGCTGTGGACGCCAAGGTGGCGGCCAAAAGACTGAAGAGTTTCATGATGCTTACAACTGTTTGTCAGATGAAACAATGAGCTTCTGCATCACTTTGACAACAAACCGATCAGCGCCCGAAATCGGCAAAAGATGTGCATATTTTCCAAGGATTTCGGTGGTTGGAAGCGCGCGTATGAGTACGTCAGTCTGAGTCAGTCCAGATTGAGCAGAGCGAGATTGAAATTTGGGTGCTGCAATTTGCGTCTGTCGTTCATCCGCAAGAATTACAGCCGAACGGCCGTAATTTCTGCTGTCTGCTGTCTGCAGTCCTCCCAGTCATTCATTGGCATCCAGTACAATTTAACTACCGCGAGATGGGACGCACAACCTACGTCTCGCCTACATCCCAAACGACTTGGGAAGCCATGCTCCTTTAGTGGTTCGAAGAAGGTATCGTATGGAGAAATCGTAGTGGTTGCCCTCTTCCATGAATATCCGCTTGAGATTTCATGGCTTGGGTACGTAAAATGGCTTGCTCGAAATGTTTCTGTTGTACTTGCGCACTGCCTTGTCGTACTGCCAACAACGCCGCATCATTTACGACATTTCTCAAATCCGATCCTGAACATTGAGCAGTCCAAGCATCCGAAGCTAACATGTCCCAATCAATATCCTGCAAATGACAATTCGTAGAACGAGCATGGACGCAAAAGATATCTCGGCGGCCTTTCGCGTCGGGATAGGACACGTGGATTTGACGATCCAATCGACGAAGAATGGCAGGATCCAAGACATCGACCCGATTCGTGGCGGCAATGAGAATGATGGTGACTTCTTCTTGAGTAGTAAAACCATCCATTTCCGTCAAGAGTTGATTCAGTGTCGATTCGCGTTCGTCATTGCCATGCAGACCACCATAACCACGTGATTTGGCTAGAGCATCAAACTCGTCAATAAAAATGATTGCCGTCGGGGGCGGTGGTGGTACTGATGCTGTCGATGATGAAATATTCCACAAACGATTCCACCAGGTTTGTTGACGCCGCGATCGTTGCAAGGCTTGACGCTTGGCCTGCGCAAACAAGGCCCGAACTCGAGCTGCACCTCGTCCCACGTACATCTCCACAAATTCGCTCCCACTACACGACAAAAAGGCCGCATTGGCTTCTCCGGCCACGGCTCGTGCCAACAGCGTTTTTCCTCCTCCTGGAGGTCCATGTAGTAGAATTCCTCGGGGTGGTTTAGCCCCCAGCGCTTGATACGAATGTGAATGTCTGAGGTAATACACCAGTTCTTGAACTTCAGGCATGATGGGCTCCAATCCTGCCACATGAGAAAAGCGAGTGTCAATATTGTCTTGTAGAAGCGTTTGTTTCATGTCTCCATTATTTCCATTGTGTATACTGTGGAAAATCTTGTACACGAATGCCAAGTACACAAACGGCAAGGCCACCAAGAGTGGGCCTGTCAATCGCTGCCATAACGATTCTGGCAAGGCCGAAACGTGATGGCAACCATGCTGCGACAGCAATTCCAACAAATCCCGTTGCAGTCCGGGACTATTGGGTGGTAATTGAGCTCGTTTCCACACGGAATTTCCTTCTCCTTCTTGATAGAGAATCTCATCCGATCCCACCATTGCCTTTGTCACTAGACCTTGCCGTGCCGCCAATCGCAACATGCCCAGCGATACATTTTCAATCGTTTTTCGTTGAGGTGAATTACTCAGAAATTTCCATAAGAAAGAAAGTAACCAATACTGCCGTTGACTCTTTGTCGTCATGGACGACGACGACTTCTCTTTGTGTTTCTTGTTTGTTCTGGTTCCTCCACTAGTAGTCGGTTGTGCTCCTGCAATGACCCGTTGATGATTATTGTGATTGCCTTGACGACGTTGATAATAAGCAGCCACAGCTGCCAAGATGACGATGGCCGTCCCTGCCGCCGTCCATTTCTTGTCCAAGAATGCTTCGTCCTTCCACCATTCTCGTAAGGTTCGAAGGACCTTTTGTTTCCAGTTCGACTGCAAGTCCATGTGACCGTTTTCTTCAAAGTCTTCCTCCATTACGACTCGTGGCGATGTTTGTTCGCTCTGTTCGCTCTGTTTCAAGGCCATGGGATCTAGTCGATGCGACGGCACTTCATCCTTGGGGGCCATACTACCGGTAGTAGTCGATAATAACGAATTCGACGAGCCCTCCTCGTGGCACCTGGAGCAGCTTTCACAAACCCCGCCGTTTTATCCAAATAGTTGTTATTGCTATGCTTTCCCCACCTTCATTGTAGCATACTGCTCAAGGTTGGAGCCGGACTGGTTGTGCTTTCGTCCCGGAAACGGACCGAGAGTTACAACGGAGGGTGGTCGTTTTTGTGTCTTCGCTGCGCGGTAGGATTTCTACGGGGAGCTACGTAGCTATTTTATCGACGACGAAAACAAAAACACGACAATGGCGACAGCGGTTGGGCGCCCCCCGGAGAGTCAAGCACTCGCTTCGGCACGTGGAATATACGCAATGGCCGGAACTCGGGGCTGGAAACAGCCTTACGAGCGATGGCCCAGATGAATCTCGATCTGGGAGTGCTGACGGAGACGAAAGTCACCAACGGCATTTACACTCGTCTTTCATCAGGTTTTCGGGTGGTTGCCACGGATGCGGCAAGCCCCCACCAAGGAGGAGTGGCTCTTTTTTTCAAAGAGTCGGAATTTTTCAGTGTGGAGTCCATCCGCCGCTGGGGACCCAATGTCATCAGTTTTGTGCTGCGGACGGGGAACCAACGCTTTGGGTGTGTTGGTGGGTATATCCCACCGAACGACTCCACCACAATTGAGTCTGTCACGGATGCCCTTGAGTACCTCCCGGATGGTATACCTACCATCCTCCTGGGGGACCTCAACGCCAATCTAGCACACCCTCGGGATGCCAGAGAGGCCAAGATTGCCGCCTGTGCGGCTACTTTTGGGTTGAAGGACATGCTGCCAGAGTTCAGGCAGCGCTCATGCCGTCACGGGCATGGCACTACTTGGCGGCAGCATCGGACTGACATTGGACTTGTCACTTCGCGATGTGACTACTTGT
This sequence comes from Nitzschia sp. DOCU1, assembly GCA_951394045.1. NCBI lineage: Eukaryota > Bacillariophyta > Bacillariophyceae > Bacillariales > Bacillariaceae > Nitzschia > Nitzschia sp. DOCU1. Next base: position 1,763,427 of record OX595988.1, read on the forward strand.
TGAGCTCGGATCGGCGTTTCATTCGGAATGTGCAGATCCGGCAGCCCCGCCTTCACACCTCGGACCACCTGCTGGTTCTGGGCGTAGTACAATCGGCCCCTCTTCATGAGAACCGGGCGTACGTGAAAGGACGGAAGTGCACTACGCTGAAAGTACGATGAAAAAGTTGTAGTGGAAATAATTGTGAGATCTAAGTTATCGCTGATTCTATCGCTCCTAGACCACCAGGGTCTTTCCTCAACGCATCCTACATGCGTTGGATACAACTCCCACCGATCTAGCTTCTCGAATCTCTTCAAGGTCCATAGCTAGATACCGTTGGAAGTTCTATTCCAGTAGTAGACGTCGACGGCTTGCCGCGCTCGCCGTTGTCGTCGTCATTGCTCGTCAGCCGCGCCGGCCTTGCCCGTCCGTCCGTGCGTCCACGGACGTTTGACCAAGTTGACGTCAGCAGATATGTATCTAAGGTATGTTGGTACTACACGTAGGCCATTGTGTGTACTCTTTACTCTAACTACTTGTTAGATCTAGAGGGGTATTCTAGTGTACTGCATGCGCCCCCATGACAAGGGCTTCTAAGAGCTCACTCGTCAGCAGCATCGCGTTCCTCGTACGGATGCAGATTCCGGATATTGTATGTTTGTTGCACCGCTCCTTTTCTGATGCGAATAGAGCCATTGTCATTAATGTGCACGATCTCATACGGACCGCTATAAGGATTCGTCCCATACTTGCGGGATTGTTCATTACGGACCATCACCTTCTGTCCTACGCGATACCGGTAAACTCTTCGCGTCTTGTTTTCAGCTGTGTTATTTTGGATAATACGAGATTCCTTTCGTTCCTTAATTTATTTCCAGTTAGCTTCGAACCGGGTATTTAGGATAGCGTCGCGGCCAAACACTAGCTGTGTTGGCGTCGCTTGCATCGTTGTGTGATACGTTGCGCGTACTGCGAACATAGTGGCTGCAAGGACTCCGTCCAGTGACTCCGTGTCTTCGGAGTTTTGCAACTCGAAAGTGCGAATCATGTTCCCTATGGTTTGGTGAACTCGCTTGATAATTGAATTAGCCTGCGGGTTTCGCGCTGTAATTGGCTTGGTCATTACGCCGTAGTCTTCGCGCACCATTCTTCGGAATTCTCCCATGAATTCAGTTCCGCGGTCATAAATAATCTTTTGTGGCCACGGGTATCTCGTAAACCACGCCATTTCGGCCGCACTGGCTATCGAAAAGGCTTCTTTATTTGCTATACGTACCATCTCGAACCATCCGGTTGCGGGATCTATCATCGTGAGACACCATAGTTGTAGTGTCTTCTTACTACCTAGTTGTTTTATCTTATATGGACCTATCAGGTCGACACATAGCGTATCCCAAGGGTCTATTTCTGCCGCCTTGGGTGGAAGATGCCCGTACTTGATTGTCTTTCGCTTTGTCAGCTGACAGGTCGGACAGGACTTGCAGATCCGCTCGACATCGCCGCGGATGTTCTTCCAGTAGAAGTGTTGTCGAATCGTTTGTTCGGTACGCGTTTCTCCTGGGTGACAGAGCATCTCGTGATACCACTTGACGCACCGCTTCTGGAGACTCGTTGGGAGAACAATCTTGTCCTCGCGTACTATTAGTTCTTGCTTCTTTCCGCCCCCACGATAGACTTTGACTGAATATCGCGGGTTTGTACGTACTTTAGATAATAAGGCGCGGTCGGCATTCTGCATGCGCGCTATGTTCTTGTAAGTGAGGGGGAATGCATCGCGCGGTAATTCGTCGCCCGCCAAAAACTCATTTAAGTGAGATTCGGGGAAAGCTCTATCGTCGAGATCGAGTCGACTAAGCGCGTCCGCAACGACGTTGTGTTCGCCCTTGATATAGACGAGTTCGGGGCCAAACTCCTCGATTAGGAGGCGCCAACGCATGACGCGCTCCGTGTTAAATTCTTTATACGTAAGATTTTTATGGTCTGTGAAGACTCTGATTCGCTGTCCCAAAAGGATATTGCGAAATTCTTTAAGTGTTTCGACGATAGCTAAAAGCTCTCGTTCCGTCGTAGTATAGCGCGTTTGCGCTGGGTTCAGCTTTCGACTATAGAACGCAATCGGTTTTCCGCGTTGCGATAACACTGCACCTAGCTGAGTATGACTAGCATCGGTGTGTATTTCGAATGGTATGTTGAAATCGGGGTATGTTAGTAGTGTCTGTTTACTTATAATTCGTTTCATTGTGTCGAAGGCATTCTGCTCGACCGGACCCCATTGCCATTTGGCTTCTTTAGAAGTTAGTGCACTCAGAGGGGCTAAAACTTCAGAGCGACGAATCCACATGTTGCGGTAGTAGTTAACTACGCCTATGAACTTACGTAGCTCGCGTTTATTGGTAGGTGCTTTCATAGCGTGAATAGCCTCTACTTTCTTTGCGACTGGTTGGATTCCGTCTCGCGTTATCCAGTACCCAAGGTATTCTAGTTCGCCCCGGGCGAAGAACGACTTTCGGGCGTTCACCTTAAGACCGGTGTCTTTTAGACGTTTGAAAATGACTTCTAGTTTCTCTAGGTGGTCATCAAAATCGCCTTTAGTTAGTTCTAGTAGATCGTCGATGTACACTCGTACGTACTCTAGATCCTCAAAGAGGGTGCCCATTTTCTCTTGGAAAATGTCGGGACTATTCGAGAGTCCCATCGGCAAGCGTTGCATCTCGTACTTACCCCAAGGTAGTACGATAGTACATAGCTTCTTACTATCTGGACTTAGCTCTATGTGATAGTAGCCCATGTTGAGGTCGAGACTCGTCACGTACTGAAAGCCTTCTAGCTTCATCAGTAAGTCCTGAATCTTCGGGATTGGATACGGCTTGCGTTTAATCCGTTTGTTCAATTCTCTAAAATCGTTGATGAATCGAACTGTTCCATCCTTTTTGGGGATGATAAAGGTGGGCGCACCCCATTCGGAGCGGTTCACCTTTTTGAGTACTCCGACTTGACAGAGTCGTGCGACTTCATCGCGGAGAGTGCGCTCGTACGCTTTCGGTACAGGGTACGCTCTAGCATGGTACGGCTTGGCACCTTCTACTAGTTCAATGTCATAGGGGGCCCCACGCCATCGGCCGAGGGTACCGTCGAATAGAGTCTGGTATTTTGCTAGTAGCTGTTCTAGCTTACTCTGCTCGTCCTTACTAAGGTGAGCTTGCTCTCTAGCAATGCTACGTGCATCGGCTTTCTCGTACTTGGCGTCGAGAATTTCCTTGACGCGGTCCGACATCTCGTCGACGTGTCCACGTTCATGTACATGATACGACGTCGCCGTCGTCGCATCTATTTCTTTCATTGGCATACGTGCATCGTCCCATTCTACTTCCATAGCCTTGAAGTTGATCACTAGACCTAGCTCTTGCATGAGGTCTCTGCCTATAATCATGTCGTAGTTACCTAGATCATCTGCTAGGTGAAAGTCCCACTCGATCAATCGATCGTCGTGTAGTTCCGGGAAACTGAGTTGCGTGGTCACGCGTTCAGTACACTTATAACTACCGCTCATAGTTGTGAATACAGTAGTCGCTTTTTGGGTCTTTATTTTTAGTTTGCTAGCACTGCTCTTCTTCCAGAGACAGCCACTACCGCCAGAGTCAAGAAGTGCTTTGACGGTTACTACTTGTTGCCAACGTCCGCCGCGTTGGTTAACACGTGCAAACGTGATCGGTACTAGATGACTGGATTTTTGTCATTTGTTTGAGCCTACAGTTCGACTAACTCGAATCGTGTTCAATAAGTAAAGCTCGCGCTCACGCTGTGCTTCCGCCAGACATGCATCGAGAGAGCTGAAACTTCGAGATTTTGTTAGTTTAACGAAATTTCGACTTGCGTGTGATTTTTGCAAATTTTGTGTTGTGCTTGTAACGCTATCGCTATTGTAAAATGATTCCATCTGTTGGACATCGTCCCTTTGGATAAAACTAGTGTAATCGTTCAATTCACCACTATTATTACTGTTGTATTCATATTCACACGTAGTCACCGGCTCACGTCGTCAATCCATTTCGGTGTCGCTGTCGTCGCTGACACTGAGTTTGTCGAAGTCGATACCGTCGAGATCATCCATATCGTAATTGAAATTATCCATCGAGGGAGGATCTTCGGCCTTGCGTTTCTTTGCGGATTGTTTGACCGCGTTCTCGACCATCGACTTGATGTAGGCATGAAGCTCGCCTGTTTTCTTTTTCTTTTCGCCATCGCCATCGCTGTCGCTGCGGCGCCAAGTTTTGTTTTCGAAGCGGGCCTTTTTGAAACGACCTGCGACGTTCGAATGGGCAGCCGCCATCTTCTTTGCTTGATCCTTCAAAATAAGGCAATCATGGGTAGCATGGGTGTTGTTAGCGCCATGATAAAGACAATCATACTTGGCCTTACCGTCGGTTCCCGCTCTCGGGCCTCCGCGCTTCCTCTTCGAGGGATTTTTGTCATTCGACTTGCCGTTGTTGTCTGTCTTCTTGCTGAGGGCTTCATTGATCTCCTCAGTAGCTTCCAGCCGTTCGCAGAAGTCTACAAAGTCTTGAACCGTGTGGTCCACGGGCTCGAATCCCTGTAGGATCATCTCCTTGCGCCACTTGGCGGGGATTCCAAACTCGCAATTCTCCATGAGCTCGTCGTCGGGAATTTTGTTTTTCTCGCCTTTCTCGTCGAATAGTGCGAGGTAATCGTTTAGCTCGCGGAGCCGAGCCACATACGCCTTCATTGTCATCGTCGGGGGCTTTCGGCAGATCCAACGCATATGGCGCTTTTGAAGTTGCACTGCGTGTTTTGGGAGGACATACGCCGTAACCGCGTGCAAACTTTTCTCAAAACTCTCAGGAGTTTCGGCTTCGAGTTCTGAGGCCTTCGCGTTGAACGCGGCCAATACCTGGCCTTTCAGCAAATTGCGTGTTAAAGCAAATTTCTGAGGTCCCGTAGTCAAGTCCTGACCCGCGATCACATCCTTAAGTCCGATAAGGAAAAGGAACCACTCTTCGGGCGTTCCGTCCGTGAAATGCGGTTGTTTGACGCGTCGCATCAACGACTTTTTATCTTTTGGGTCAATGCGCAAGTCGTATTGACTGTACGCCCCATCTTTGAGCTCCTTGGGCTCGGGTCTTTCGATACTGACCGGTGCTGATTTGAAGCCCTGCTTCTCGGCAGCGGTCTTCTTCGGGATGCTGTTTGCAATCTTCATCTTTAGCTCACGCGTGTAACGTGGAGTGTTAACACTGTGCACTACGCTGAAAGTACGATGAAAAAGTTGTAGTGGAAATAATTGTGAGATCTAAGTTATCGCTGATTCTATCGCTCCTAGACCACCAGGGTCTTTCCTCAACGCATCCTACATGCGTTGGATACAACTCCCACCGATCTAGCTTCTCGAATCTCTTCAAGGTCCATAGCTAGATACCGTTGGAAGTTCTATTCCAGTAGTAGACGTCGACGGCTCGCCGCGCTCGCCGTTGTCGTCGTCATTGCTCGTCAGCCGCGCCGGCCTTGCCCGTCCGTCCGTGCGTCCACAGACGTTCGACCAAGTCGACGTCAGCCAGGTATGTATGTAAGGTATGTAGGTACTACACGTAGGCCATTGTGTGTACTCTTTACTCTAACTACTTGTTAGATCTAGAGGGGTATTCTAGTGTACTGCAGAAGCAGTTTCCATTGAAGCCCCCCACGGGGGCTACAATGTCGAGAGCCGATACCCTCTTCCAAGGGCTCAAGAAATTCATGACGGCCGCGTTGCCGAGGGACCGACAGAGTCGGGACCCCTGGATTTCCGAAAGAACATGGAAGCTGGTGGACGAACTCGCGGCAATGCGCCGGGAGCAACCCCACCTCAGGGCACGGTGCAAGCAACTTTCTTGGCAGATCTCTCAGTCCTTCAGGGCTGATAGGCTTGCCCAGACCAGGAAGGCCGGCGAGACCATTGAAAGTCTCGTGAGAGGGGAGACCCCCGGGGGCTTGCAGGGGGCATGGGATACGTTCAAAGGCTGGTATCGTGAGGCCAGCAAACAGCCTCCCAAGCCCTCTCGAATCGAACTTGAGCGCATGTCGGCAGAGTACGCGGCGTTTTATGCAAAGGGCATGGATCTCCCGCCAGAATCCATCCCTGTGCTTGTGGCACCTGCGAATATCTCTGACCACACCCCCCAGGAAGATGAGATTGCTGCGGCAGTACGACGTCTCCGTCCCAACCGGGCACCAGGCCCGTCTGGGATGAAATCCGACCATTTAAAGAGATGGTTGGCCGACACCACGCGAGAGGAAAACCCAGATGGACGGGCGTGGACCGCACTGGTGGAACTAGTGCAACATGTATACTCAACTGGAGATATGCCAGTTGAGTTATCGTGGGGCACTATGATCCTACTCCCCAAGGGCGAAGGGCAGTACAGGGGGATCGGCCTCCTGGAAATTGTCTGGAAATTAATTACGAACATCATCGATGCGCGTATTAAGGCCCAGGTCGAATTTCACGACTCCCTCCATGGCTTCCGAGCCAAGAGGGGGACGGCTACTGCAATAATCGAGACGAAGTTGCTCCAACAACTCGCTACGGCCCAACAATCGGCACTTTTCACGATCTTCTTAGATCTGCGGAAAGCCTACAACACGTTGGACCGAGAGCGAGTGCTGGATATCCTAGAAGGATACGGGGTGGGCCCAGCGGCCCTGCGTCTACTCCGGATCTTTTGGGACCGCCAGCAAGTCATAGCGAAGCAGAGTGGTTACTATGGCAACCCGTTCCGGGCCACCAGGGGAGTCACCCAGGGAGATATTATCTCCCCCACAATATTCAATATCATATGCGATGCAATCGTGCGATACTGGCTGTCCATTGTGAGCGATGTGGGGACAGATGCAGTGTCAGGAATGGGCAGTCGCATAGTGGAACGATCCGCGTTCTTCTATGCTGATGACGGGGCGATTTCCTCCCGTGATCCGGAATGGCTGCAGAGGGCAATCGATGTCCTGGCTGACCTCTTCGGACACGTGGGACTGAAAACCAACACAGAGAAGACTGAGGTCATGACCTGTCATCCCGGCTACATTTGTACCGGGACTTTGGAGGCGGCCTATGGTCGCCGAATGCATGAGGAAGGCCCTTGCTACCGTGAACGGAGCCGCCGGCGGGTGGAATGTCCGGAATGCAAGGCCCCCCTCACTGCAGGCTCCTTGGGGCCCCACATGCAACGTGCGCACGGGAAGGAAAGCCTCCCCGAGGCGCCTCCACCCATGAGGGTGGCGGCCACGTCGGTAGCGAGTTTCCCTCGTATCCTCACGGACATATGTTGTCCAGTGGAAGGATGCACGGGACGGGCGAAAACCAGATCGGCGCTGAGAAGGCACTTTGCCTTCCGGCACCCCAGAGATAGCCTCTGCATTCTGGAAGAGGGCCCAGACCCTCTTCCGAAATGCGAGATGTGCGGAATGCACGTGCCTTCAAAATTGTTGATTGGTGTGAGAGGTCATCGGAACACAGCGTGTTGCCGAGACGGGACCGAACGACGACGACAAAGGCAGGCAGCAGAGGATGCCCGTCGGGCCCGTGAAGTGGTTTTCCACTTCACGGTCTACGACCAGCCCCTCAACTCGGTGGAAACATTTAAGTACCTTGGTAGGCCCCTGTCCAGCACGGATAGCGACTGGCCCGCCGTGTACCGGAATATTGCCAAGGCCCGACAGAAGTGGGGTATGGCGGCCGGCGTCCTGGCGAGACAAGGGGCCTCACCAAGAATCTCAAGTATGTTCTACAAAGCGGTTGTTCAGAGCGACGTGCTCTATGGTGCAGAGACGTGGGTTATTACACCCACTCTGCTGAAACTATTGGAAGCGTTCCACCACCGGGTCGCCCGCCAGATGACTGGCAAACGACCCAAGCTCGACCCACGATCGGGCATGTGGACGGTACCACCGATAGCAGAGGCGTTGGAGGCAGCGGCCCTTCTGCCGATCCAGGATTACATCCAGAATCGACAGAATCGGATCGCTGACTACGTTGCAACTCAGCCCATCCTCGAACTTTGTACGGCGGCAGGACGACAGCGTGGCTCCCCACCCAATCGGCGGTATTGGTGGGAACAGGCTGGTGTGGCGGAACTAGTATAGTAACTACAATTATTAGGATCGAGAGCCTACGTGGGTGGCGGCCGCTGCCGAGGGACGCGTTCCCGTTGTGGCAAGCCTCTCTCCCACTGTGGCCGGTTAATATATATATAACGAATTCGAGTCAAAGAGAACAATCGTGAATCTCAATCACACAACGTTTTCACGATGACGATTTTGTGTCCGTGTGTTCCGTAGGTCTGATTTTCGGCTTTTCAACAACAGCAGCAAGTATACTCTGCAGATGATAACTTCTGTCAATTTGCTTCCATGGTACATACCAAGAGCAAAGTTCTTCAAGGTTATGGCCATATGACGATGATGATGATGCGTCCAATTTTTCTCGCTCGTGTCTTGCATACTCCCGGCGATGGACGGACGGACAGAAGCCCCGAAGAAGTTCTGGCCACAAACTATCGGAATGACCGGAAGCCAGAGACTAGCTTCGGAGGGCGACCCGATGAGAGAGTGAGAGAGGAGTCATAATCTCATCGGAAACGAAGAGTCATTGCCCCTTGCGTCTAGCTGTAGCGTTTTAAAAACAGGTTCAATGGTGTTCCCTCCATCTACCCTCAAGTGGTTCGACTACCTAGTTGGTCGTACCAGTAGCGACGGTACCTGGCCGAAGTCCGTGTGGCATGAGCCCCTTTCCGCCCTCGACGCGAACGTTGGAAAGTTCAAGGAGTTTGTGTTCGAGGTGGCTGTAGCCCGAGATGACGGGGCCATCTTGGTGGCCGAACCTGAAGGAAAAGTCCGCTTCGTTCATAACTTGCGTGTTGTGAAGGATAGCGGCAACGACCATTTGGTCATTGGTGTTTTGGGACTGGGACATACGCCCACTCCTGTGGTCATCGACTCGGATGTGGTCAAGGGAGAACTGGGCCACCGTACTCGTTTGGCTGCAAAGGCCCCATCGTTGGACGACCTTGTGAGGGCTAAGTCAGCTGGCGAGTTCAAGAGTGTGAAAGCGGGAGAAGATGGAGAAGTTCTCGCCGAAAGGTACCAAGAAGCCGTGGGAATCTTCTGGATCCACCCAAAGTTGTGGAAGTTTATGCCAACTACGCCCATTCCCGGAGAGGACATGGCGTGGACTTTGCTCCAAAACTTCGAACTAGACAGCGTGAAAGAGGGAGATGGAGACGACGGAATGATTGGATACGCCCCGTCCGAGGAACAGAAGGAGTTGAAAAACTTTCTGACCTGGTTGTGGATGGTGGCCAATCGAGTTGTTAAAAGCTCCACTAAGGAGTTCAACGGATCCCCAACCGTTGACCAAGCCTTTTTCGAGATGGGGATGAAACTTAAGGCGCCTCCTGAAGGGACATCGGCCAGTAATCCGGTGTTGATCAACACGGGCGAGGCGCCAACCGTGCCAGCCAATGATGCGGCTTTGAGAGATGCGCTGCGTGCCATGGCGACTGTACAAGAAGAGGTCTTGAAGCATCAGGTCAAAGATCGCGAACAAAAGAAGATGACTCATCGCTACACAGACGAGAACAAGGAGTTGTTCCGTCTGTTGGCGGCGAAGAACTGGCAGGACCTCAACCCCGAAGTGACACGATTTACCAAACGGCTCCTTAGCAACAAGGACCCACCCAGGGCACTTGAGTACGTTCAGGGAGAAGTCGAACGAATGGAGCTGCCCTGCGTTCTGAACACTGGCTGCCTTGTGCAGTTCTTTTCCCAAGGCTACATATCGCGTGAGTTCAGAGTCACCCCAAGCGGCATCACTCTGTTCATGTGTAGACCCAAGACTGTACCCAAGGCTCTGCCTCAGAAGGAAAGAGAATTCCTCATTCGTTCTGCGTTTGGCGGAGAAGACCTAGGTGATGAGGGGGTGAAACTGTTTGCAAAAACGGACCTCTACATCCCCAAAACGTCTGATGAACTACAGAAGCAACTTGAAACACTACTAGGACTCCTTAAACTCCTCAATGGAGACGAGAACATTGCAATTCAAGGCTACCAGATGGGACTGGGGCAGATCATTAAGCACCAGACTAGCCTAGCGATGATTGAGGCCCAAGAGAACAAGGGAATGTGGGCAAAGTTAGCCTTCATGATGGACACAACCTTCCAGTCTTTCCTGAGGGGCTTCCTCGAAGTCATCGCTGCGACACCGACGGGAGAATCCGCCATCGCGTTAGGGCGAGAGCGGCTCCAATGGGAGATGAGCAATGACATCGCGTCCATCTTCGCACTTGTCAAGTTTGGGCATTTGCCAAAACTACACAGGCCAGCCGTCATCATGAGTTCTCCATCGACCAGAGGGGACAGAACACCCGCTTCGCCTGCATCCAATCCCACGGGAAGCAACGAATCGGACACCCCAACTAGGCGAGGGACCCTTTGGCACGCGAAGAACCCAGCCCCGGTAGCGGCGTGGAAGCTACCGGCGCAGTGGACCATGGTGTTTGATTTTGAGAACCCAAGGAAACGTCCGTTTTGTATGGGATGGCCCAAGGCCGAGCACCATCGAACGGGTGACATGGAGTACTTGTGCATCCGTTATCAGACGGAAGGCATCTGCCGCAAGGCCTGTCGCCTCGCCCACAAGCCAAGCAACTTGCTGACTCGTGAGGAGAAAGAGGTGGTCGAGTCGAAGATTAGAGAAGGTGTCACTTTCTATGAACAAGAGCGGGCCAACGTGGCCAACGGAACCAGCAGCTGAATGGCAAGCCGATCCGGTCGGGCCACCAGTTCTTGGTTCAACGATCGTTTGCTACGCGTTGATTCCAACCGGATCGGCCGTAGTAGTCGTCAAGACATAGTAGAAAACAATGACATGACTACACGCCGCCACCATTCCACACAAACTGCACATCTTCTCACTGCATTTCAACATACTGCATTCCAAACTGCACGCCCCCTCACTGCACTTCCACATACTGCATCAAACCAAACTGCACGCCCACATACTGCACTTACCACTGCACGAACCTCGCGTATCACCCTGCACGCGCCAACATCATCACAGCAGGGACCACGGCGCGAACTGCGCCAGTCAGCACTTACGCCCCCACGCGAACTATCCGAGCGACAAGCAGCTGTCAAGGCCCTGCGAGCCATGCACCAGGCCAGGGCCCAAGAGCTGGACACGGCCAGACAACAATATCAAACAGCATCACAAAACGTAAGCCCAGCAATGATGACGCAAGCTACGCCTACAAACCTGACTCCTATGGCGACCGCCATGCACGGCCACAAAAATGAGGGCCCGATTGGCAAGATGCAATCGACGCCGTGGGTCACGGCTCAAATCGTTGGTAGCCCGTCAAAGCTTGCTCATCATCGATCACAAGAACGCAATCTACACCGAATCAACGCACTCAACGCACGAGACACGAGAACCATCAGTAAGTATAGCTCAGTACACGAATTATTTCCCACCCTCCCCGCCCCAGATGACTTCTTTCAACCACCCCCGTGGCTGGCCCAGTCCGTCCATGCGATCAATGGCTCCGACGTAGCGGTTCCGGACGCGCCACCCTTCATCTTCGACACGGGAGAAGAAGCACAACTACACAACATAGCCAAGCTGAAAGAATTCGACTGTGACCTGGACGCGTTGATACGCCGACACGAGTCGACAACGATAGCGTACGGGAAGGAATTCCGACCGTTGAAAGATCTTGCAAGAATATACGAGAGGCACCCAAGCTGGCCAAGGATTAAAGAGTACATGACGAAAGGAGTCTCATTCTACTTCAAGCGAGAGATAACAGAAGAAGAACGAAAAGAGGACCTACGACTGGCCATGGACTATGGCAACCACAAGTCAGCCACAAAGGAAGAAGCCGAGGTGGAAAGACTATTGAAGAAAGAGGTAGAACACGGATTTGCACTACCTATTCCCAAGGAATGCCTAGAAGACATCCCTGGCGCCATCTTGCAGCCCATGGGAGCGGCGAAGCAGTCGACACTCACACCCACAGGTCAGAGGGTGGAGAAACTACGGCTAACACACGACAGCTCGTTCAACTTCACAAAGGACAGGCGGTCAGTGAACGATAGAATCAACGAACAAGCCTACAACGAACTTATCTATGGACACTGCTTGCAGAGGGTACTTCACTTCGTGGTGGCGCTGCGGCTGAAGCACCCAGACAAGACAATCTTCACAGCAAAATTCGACTACTCGGATGCGTATCGCCGCTTGCATCACAACGGGGCCACGGCGCTCATGCAAATCATTGCCTTGGGGAAGATGGCGCTGATCATGTGGCGAATGGCATTTGGCGAGACCCCAAATCCCGCCGGGTGGACCACAATATCAGAAGCCGTGACGGATCTATCGAACGAACTCTTGGTTGACTCAAATTGGGACCCAACGAAGACGTTCCCACCTGGCCGAGAGACGATCCCAGAACCAATGCGAAACAGCCCATCCAGGACCGTGGGCCAGGCTAGAGAGCTGGCCTATGGAATACCAGTGACCATCCCCTCGAGAACCGATGATTTTGTTGACGACTTGATCAACTCCTATATCGACGACAGTGAGTGGCTGCGCCGTAGCGGCATCTGTGTGCCACTGGCAGTCCACGTCACAAGCAGACCATTCGCAGGAGAGAAGGAACCAATCAAGCGCCGTCCAAACCTCAGTCCAGACAAGATCGCCGTGGAAGGAACACACGCCGAAGTACAGATGGTTCTAGGCTGGGAATTGGATGGAAAAGCTCTAACTCTGAGACTGCCGGACGACAAGTATCTAGCATGGAGCGCCGATCTGGGCGCTGCCGTCAAGGACATGGTGCTCACCATTAAGGAGCTCGAATCACTTATTGGTCGGCTGAACCACGCCGCATCCATTCTACCCCTCGGCCGGCATTTCCTCACTCACCTTAGAGAGAAGGTAGACACGCTGAATCGTCGCTGGGGTAAGGCACAGCTCAGTTGAGTCGACGCCGATGACCTTGAACAATTTGCTCTGTTCTTGAAGAGAGCGAACCGGGGAATGTCCTTGAACCTGCTAGTCCACAGGAAGCCAACCAAGATTGGAGTTTCGGATTCATGTCCTGTAGGGCTAGGAGGATTTTCTTTATCTGGGAGAGCTTGGCGCGTCAGAGTACCCAGAGGGACTCGCATTCGAAAAGGAAGTGTGGCAAACAATGTCCTTGAGTTCTTGGCGCTGGCCATCACTGTGTGGATCATGTGCGAAGAGGCCAAGTCAGGAGAGCATGACTGCCTCCTGGCCGTGGCAGACAACACGAGTGCCCTTGGGTGGATGTTCAAAGCCGGGAGCCTGCAAAAAGACTCCCCCTACTTTGAGGTTGTGCAGATAGCGACATTGGTCTATGAGGCGGACGTCTGCCTAGGTCGCCAACACATAAAAGGAGAGGAGAACAAGGTGGCCGACTGGCTGTCGTTCGAAGGGGAGGAACGGGAAGAAGGGTCTTGTCCACTCACCGAGGACTACCCGGACAATGTCACTCTAACACATCGCTTCCACGAATACTTTCCACAGATGATTCCAGACGGCTTTCGAATATCCCCATTAGAGCCAGAGAAGCTCTCCTGGATAGTGTTCATACTGCGAACTCTCAAATCATCCTTGATGCAAGAAGAGAGTCGTCGAACGAGAGAGAAGACAGGTACTGGAGAAGATTTCGTCGATACGTCAAGTCGATGGACCTTGATTACGACGAGATCGATCAGTTACCCGAACAAGAGAAAGACGTGTTCGGAAAGGCCTTCCTGGAAACTGTTAGAACTGGCCGATTCAATGAAGGAGGACAACTGGTTGGGAAGCGTGATCGACCAGTGGCAGCGAGTACAGTCCGAGGTGCCGCAAGGGCAGTGGCTTTGGCGTTACGGCGCCATCTCAAGAGGAGCCCCTTTCACGACAATGAAGGAAGGCTCCGACCAGCACTGGGAGAGCTCATAGCTGCATACAAAAGCGTAGACCCGCCAAAGAAGAGCCAAAAATCCATCACACCCAAGTTCTTGACGACCATGTACAAGCACTTTGTAGATGATGATGGACGAAACCACGGCGACACGATGAACGCCCACTTTGTGGATCTCTACCTAGGGATGTTCTTCTTTGCGGGAAGGTGCTGTGAGTATTGCGTCACAAAAGAAGCAGGGAGAACCAAACGCCTAACAATGGCAGATGTGACATTTCGGGATGATCAAAGACTCGTAATGACGGTGGATAACGAAAGGAGCCTTGATATGGCGAAGTATGTCACTCTCAGATTTAAGGACCAAAAGAACCGCGTCAAAAGCGAGAGCCAAACCCAAGGGAGAACCGGGAACAAAATATTGGACCCCGTCTCACGACTTGGGTACGCCGTGCTCAGAATCAAACGACGCGTGAAAGATTGGAGTGGAGACGCCGACTTGTGCACAATAGGGCACGAGTCGAATGTGTTGAGAATCACAGAAGAGATCGCCCTAGAAACGGTGCGAAGCATATGTAGAATTTACGGGGGAAGCAAAGAGTTTGGATTCGACCCATCCAAGATTGGTAACCGCTCCCTCAGATCAGGGGCCGCAATGGCGTTGGCTCTCAGTCCCAAGAACCACCCAGACTTAAGAATCAAGACACTGGGAAGATGGAAATCTGACCCTTTCCTGGCATACATACGACCCCAGATACTAGAGCTGACGAGCAACCTAGCCGGAGACATGGTGGAGAATGCTGCCACGTACACCATGGCGGACCAGGCAGACATGAGACTAGATTTCTAGCGGGACGAAGAAGTCAACACACGATCCAAGGAGAAGGCTTAAGGGAGCTGAGTCACATCGGGAGTTCACTGGCCGCCCACCATCCCTTAAACCTTGAGCAATCGAGGCAAGGCGATGGACTTTGAGGGGGAAGCCCAAAAGGGGGGCTTAGGCCATTTGAAATACCTCAAGGCACGACCACTAGTAGCACTAGTACATTGGGCAACCGTCTAGTAGTCGACGGGAGTAGCTTGACGCTTGCGTCATGCATACTCCCAGCGATGGACGGACGGACAGAAGCCCCAAAGAAGTTCTGGCCACAAACTATCGGAATGACCGGAAGCCAGAGACTAGCTTCGGAGGGGCGACCCGATGAGAGAGTGAGAGAGGAGTCACAATCTCATCGGAAACGAAGAGTCATCGCCCCTTGCGTCTAGCTGTAGCATTTTAAAAAACCCGCCCACCATCCCCTAAACCTTGAGCAATCGAGGCAAGGCGATGGACTTTGAGGGGGAAGCCCAAAAGGGGGGCTTAGGCCATTTGAAATACCTCAAGGCACGACCACTAGTAGCACTAGTACATTGGGCAACCGTCTAGTAGTCGACGGGAGTAGCTTGACGCTTGCGTCACGTCGTGGGGCAACTGGCGATTACGAGTCAAATCAGTCGAACTAGTCCCGCCCGCCCGTCCGCCGCTTCACAAGGTGGTGGACTAACAGGACTCATTGAGGCAAAAGGTAGTTGTGAGGTAGCAGGTCAGACGGAGTACTACGGTAGTCCTGACGACCGGCCGAGCGCCTACCAAGACAGACGCGAGCAGGTCGTGCTCTGAGAAGAAGGATTGGGAGAAGACGGACAGACAGTGCAAGAGTGAGAACGAGAAAAGCCATCCTCCAAGGATGCCGACAGATCATCCTCACAATTCCGCCGAACGAGCAACTTGATCAAGCATCGTGCCGTCGGAAGTTAGCTAGAGTAGTCTAAAAGCTTCGATATCCAACAACCTTTCGCATCCAACCATCCAAGAAGGTAAGAAATGATAAGTTAACGCGAAATCAGGAACTCGAAGCACCTTTCCCGGGAGAAAACCGCAGAAACGACGGAAATCCAACCGGAAAGAGCTTCTCAGCTTCTCAAATCCCACCCGCAAGACCTCGACCATGCCAGCACCCAGAAGCCTCATGGAACTCAAGAAGACGGCAACACCACTGAACAACACGATGAAATCCGAAGTCTCATCCTCGGTGGCACTAAGCAACGGGAAACCTGCCCAAGTCAGCCAACGATGACGGCAAAACCATTCCCACGCATCGCCCGAAAGTAGAACCCACGGCCTTGACTAACCGTCAAACCACCATTGCGACTAAGCCAGCAATGACAGAACCTCAAGACAAGAGATGCTAGACATCACTCGAGCGACCCCCCCGGCCAAAGGCTACATAAGAATGCCAAACCGGAATGCAAACGCCCCACCGCAGCCACAAGAACCGGCCACGCAGCCTTGCTAACCACGAATCCCGTTCGACGCCCTAAACAACACTCTAATCGTTGTACAATCGAACTAACCTACTATTTGTCTAATTTACAGATGAAGTTCCTCAACCTCAAGCGCAAGCTCGAAGAGATCGAAAGCGACCCGAGCAAGAAGTCCGCCTTCGACCCGATGCCCCGTGGCATCTTGAAAGGCAAGTGCACTACGCCGTGCGCTAGTCGGCGTATGCGCGCGAAAAGGGGATTGAGGAGTTTGGTCTCGAACCCTCGACCTTGCTTAGAAGGTGATTGTAGGCAGTACCACTGCGCTACTGGAGCTCTCTTGTATGAGAGTGCGGGGAATTACATATTGTTGAATTAGTGCGCTATTCCATAGCCCACTATATTCCGGTATACTGCATGCGCCCCCATGTCATTCGTCGCACGCTCACATCTGTTCGTCAGTCACAGCATTCGCGATTGCTAGAAGCACTCCTTATTTGCGGAGGTCTGGTAATTTGCCAGCACGAGGCAACGCTACGGCCTGTGTCTAGGTGATGCTACTGAGAGGTGGCGTGTGAAGAACGCAAGGTTCGTCAGGCTTATACCATTATGTTGAAGTTTTCAACCTCAACTTGATGTTCGACATGCTTCGCTCTTCGCTAGAAGGGGCATATCATTGGGTTGAAGTACGATGGTTGTACTGTTTGTACATACCAAAGGTGCAATGATATCATTATGCACTACGCCGTGCGCTAGTCGGCGTATGCGCGCGAAAAGGGGATTGAGGAGTTCGGTCTCGAACCCTCGACCTTGCTTAGAAGGTGATTGTAGGCAGTACCACTGCGCTACTGGAGCTCTCTTGTATGAGAGTGCGGGGAATTACATATTGTTGAATTAGTGCGCTATTCCATAGCCCACTATATTCCGGTATACTGCACAAGAAGCCAGCAGGCAACCACCCCGCTAACAAGTGGAAGGACCTGACCCCATCCGAACGCTCGCTCATGTTGAACCCCAAACTTGCCCTCCTAGGCATGGACGGGGACACCTCGCAGCTCGTGACCATGTCACAGTTCACCCCCATGACCAGCGACCCGCGCTCCATGGCCATCCACCTGGGCAGCAACCTACACCCATTCAAACCGGCCAAAGTCACCAGCAAAGACCTCGTAGCCAACACCCTTGTCATCATGAGTAACGAAGAGGCGGACAAGCACGGAATCCCGTACCTGGACCAGGACGTCTCGAAGGCCGTCCCGAACCCCACGGATGGCACCAAGCCAGCGCTTGACGTGACGCGCAAGATCCCCCAAGCCATCAAGGAAGCGATGGCCACGAACACCGGCACCGAACCAATCTACCCAGTGATTGCCATCATGCCCAAAACCATGCCACTAGCGGATGGTTCAGCCTGCCCGGAAGGACCAGCCGATGACGAAACCGTCCTAGCCTGCTGTCTCGACAACGCCGAGATCGTCCGGGAATACGCAGAAGCCATGGGCAGCCTAGTAGCAGCAGGCTCACCCTCCATCCTAACCGGCGGATTGTTGCTAGAAGACCTCCTTGAGTTCTTCAGCGACCCAGCAGAAAAAGAAAAATGGTCCAGCGCCCTCGCAGACCCCACGTTCCCGAGCGCATTCCAATCCCACTCGTGGCAATGCACCATATCCCCCCTCTGGAACGATGCCGACGAAGCAAGCAGCATCCAAGACGAGCTCCTCAAGGAACTGAGCTTCTGTCTAGAAGCATTCACCGAAGCCAACCCAGACGCGGCCACCCTCTGGGATCCGCCGGCACCCCCAAGCCGCTCAGCCAGCAGACGCAACTCGGTCAGCTCCGAGCCCGACTTGGCCTCCCCACTAGCCGAACTCATCTCGAACGCCACTGAAGGCACAGGATCACTCTCCAACAAAGCAACCTGCCGCAACGGCTTCCGGATCTTCTGCGTCCGGTACGACGAACTGAACAAGACGTTCGACGTGCCAGCGGAGGACGAAATGAATCCGCAGTTCCTCAGCCTCATAAAGACAGGCACACAACAACACGTACCTCTGGCCATGGAGCAAACCCTGAGCTCCTTCGTAGCCACCATGCGTGATAAGTATTATAGCCCAGTTGCCTGGCGAACCAAACTTCCACACTTTGCCCGAGGATTCTGGGGACTACTCCTGACCGGCTGCATCCGCAAGAAAGCCATCATCACCCATGCAGACTTCCAGCGCTCCGACGCCTGGACAGTCTTCCATTGTTTCCACCCCAACGAAACATCGGAGGCATACAAGAAGATGATAGCTAAAGCAGCAGCCCAAAATGCGCAAGCATTGGCAGGATGGGGTAAGGATCAGATAAACAAATCAACGACCACGGTCTTCTTCAGCACAGAAGTGACTGACCTAAAAACAGTGTGCACCATAATTGCCAACACAGGCATGCTGGCAGCCTGGATGGTAGCAAAAGACGACTGCACCGCCATCTCCCCAGCCCAATGGCCAATGATAACCGTCCTGGCGGACGAAATCATCAAGACCATCGTCGGTCATGACGACCTCGACTGCAGTACACTAGAATACCCCTCTAGATCTAACAAGTAGTTAGAACGTTAGAATGTTGTAACATTGGAATGTTAGAATGTTCGAACGATGAGTACACACAATGGCCTACGTGTAGTACCAACATACCTCAGATACATACCTGGCTGACGTCGACTTGGTCGAACGTCTGTGGACGCACGGACGGACGGGCAAGGCCGGCGCGGCTGACGAGCAATGACGACGACAACGGCGAGCGCGGCGAGCCGTCGACGTCTACTACTGGAAAAGAACTTCCAACGGTATCTAGCTATGGACCTTGAAGAGATTCGAGAAGCTAGATCGGTGGGAGTTGTATCCAACGCATGTAGGATGCGTTGAGGAAAGACCCTGGTGGTCTAGGAGCGATAGAATCAGCGATAACTTAGATCTCACAATTATTTCCACTACAACTTTTTCATCGTACTTTCAGCGTAGTGCACAGTGTTAACACTCCACGTTACACGCATGAGCTAAAGATGAAGATTGCAAACAGCATCCCGAAGAAGACCGCTGCCGAGAAGCAGGGCTTCAAATCAGCACCGGTCAGTATCAAAAGACCCGAGCCGAAGGAGCTCAAAGATGGGGCGTACAGTCAATACGACTTGCGCATTGACCCAAAAGATAAAAAGTCGTTGACGCGACGCGTCAAACAACCGCATTTCACGGACGGAACGCCCGAAGAGTGGTTCCTTTTCCTTATCGGACTTAAGGATGTGATCGCGGGTCAGGACTTGACTACGGGACCTCAGAAATTTGCTTTAACACGCAATTTGCTGAAAGGCCAGGTATTGGCCGCGTTCAACGCGAAGGCCTCAGAACTCGAAGCCGAAACTCCTGAGAGTTTTGAGAAAAGTTTGCACGCGGTTACGGCGTATGTCCTCCCAAAACACGCAGTGCAACTTCAAAAGCGCCATATGCGTTGGATCTGCCGAAAGCCCCCGACGATGACAATGAAGGCGTATGTGGCTCGGCTCCGCGAGCTAAACGATTACCTCGCGCTATTCGACGAGAAAGGCGAGAAAAACAAAATTCCCGACGACGAGCTCATGGAGAATTGCGAGTTTGGAATCCCCGCCAAGTGGCGCAAGGAGATGATCCTACAGGGATTCGAGCCCGTGGACCACACGGTTCAAGACTTTGTAGACTTCTGCGAACGGCTGGAAGCTACCGAGGAGATCAATGAAGCCCTCAGCAAGAAGGCAGACAACAACGGCAAGTCGAATGACGAAAAACCCTCAAAGAGGAAGCACGGAGGCCCGAGAGCGGGAACCGACGGTAAGGCCAAGTATGATTGTCTTTATCATGGCGCTAACAACACCCATGCTACCCATGATTGCCTTATTTTGAAGGATCAAGCAAAGAAGATGGCGGCTGCCCATTCGAACGTCGCAGGTCGTTTCAAAAAGGCCCGCTTCGAAAACAAAACTTGGCGCCGCAGCGACAGCGATGACGATGGCGAAAAGAAAAAGAAAACAGGCGAGCTTCATGCCTACATCAAGTCGATGGTCGAGAACGCGGTCAAACAATCCGCAAAGAAACGCAAGGCCGAAGATCCTCCCTCGATGGATAATTTCAATTACGATATGGATGATCTCGGCGGTATCGACTTCGACAAACTCAGCGTCAGCGACGGCAGCGACAGCGACACCGAAATGGATTGACGATGTGAGCCGGTGACTACGTGTGAATATGAATACAACAGTAATAATAGTGGTGAATTGAACGATTACACTAGTTTTATCCAAAGGGACGATGTCCAACAGATGGAATCATTTTACAATAGCGATAGCGTTACAAGCACAACACAAAATTTGCAAAAATCACACGCAAGTCGAAATTTCGTTAAACTAACGAAATCTCCAAATTTCAGCTCTCTCGACGCATGCCTGGCGGAAGCACAGCGCGAGCGCGAGCTTTACTTATTGAACACGATTCGAGGTAGTCGAACTGTAGGCTCAAACAAACGACAAAAATCCAGTCATCTAGTACCGATCACGTTTGCACGTGTTAACCAACCCGGGGGACGTCGGCAACAAGTAGTAACCGTCAAAGCACTTCTTGACTCTGGCGGTAGTGGCTGTCTCTGGAAGAAGAGCAGTGCTAGCAAACTAAAAATAAAGACCCAAAAAGCGACTACTGTATTCACGACTATGAGCGGTAGTTATAAGTGTACTGAACGCGTGACCACGCAACTCAGTCTACCGGAACTACACGACGATCGATTGATCGAGTGGGACTTTCACCTAGCAGATGATCTAGGTAACTACGACATGATTATAGGCAGAGACCTCATGCAAGAGCTAGGTCTAGTGATCGACTTCAAGGCTATGGAAGTAGAATGGGACGATGCACGTATGCCAATGAAAGAAATAGATGCGACGACGGCAACGTCGTATCATGTACATGAACGCGGACACGTCGACGAGATGTCGGACCGCGTCAAAGAAGTTCTCGACGCCAAGTACGAGAAAGCCGATGCACGTAGCATTGCTAGAGAGCAAGCTCACCTTAGTAAGGATGAGCAGAGTAAGCTAGAACAGCTACTAGCAAAATACCAGACTCTATTCGACGGTACCCTCGGCCGATGGCGTGGGGCCCCCTATGACATTGAACTAGTAGAAGGTGCCAAGCCGTACCATGCTAGAGCGTACCCTGTACCGAAAGCGTACGAGCGTACCCTGCGCGATGAAGTCGAACGACTCTGTCAAGTCGGAGTACTCAAAAAGGTGAACCGCTCCGAATGGGGTGCGCCCACCTTTATCATCTCCAAAAAGGATGGAACAGTTCGATTCATCAACGACTTCAGAGAGTTGAACAAACGGATTAAACGCAAGCCGTATCCAATCCCGAAGATTCAGGACTTACTGATGAAGCTAGAAGGCTTTCAGTACGCGACGAGTCTCGACCTCAACATGGGTTACTACCACATAGAGTTAAGCCCAGACAGTAAGAAGCTATGTACTATCGTACTCCCTTGGGGTAAGTACGAAATGCAACGCTTGCCGATGGGGCTCTCGAATAGTCCCGACATTTTCCAAGAGAAAATGGGCACCCTCTTTGAGGATCTAGAGTACGTACGAGTGTACATCGACGATCTACTAGAACTAACTACAGGCGATTTTGATGACCACCTAGAGAAACTAGAAGTCATTTTCAAACGTCTAAAAGACACCGGTCTTAAGGTGAACGCCCGAAAGTCGTTCTTCGCCCGCGGCGAACTAGAATACCTTGGGTACTGGATAACGCGAGACGGAATCCAACCAGTCGCAAAGAAAGTAGAGGCTATTCACGCTATGAAAGCACCTACCAATAAACGCGAGCTACGTAAGTTCATAGGCGTAGTTAACTACTACCGCGACATGTGGATTCGTCGCTCTGAAGTTTTAGCCCCTCTGAGTGCGCTAACTTCTAAAGAAGCCAAATGGCAATGGGGTCCGGTCGAGCAGAATGCCTTCGACACGATGAAACGAATTATAAGTAAGCAGACACTACTAACATACCCCGATTTCAACATACCATTCGAAATACACACCGATGCTAGTCATACTCAGCTAGGTGCAGTGTTATCGCAACGCGGGAAACCGATTGCGTTCTATAGTCGAAAGCTGAACCCTGCGCAAACGCGCTACACTACGACGGAACGAGAGCTTTTAGCTATCGTCGAAACACTTAAAGAATTTCGCAATATCCTTTTGGGACAGCGAATCAGAGTCTTCACAGACCATAAAAATCTTAGGTATAAAGAATTTAACACGGAGCGCGTCATGCGTTGGCGCCTCTTAATCGAGGAGTTTGGCCCCGAACTTGTCTATATCAAGGGCGAACACAACGTCGTTGCGGACGCGCTTAGTCGACTCGATCTCGACGATAGAGCTTTCCCCGAATCTCACTTAAATGAGTTTTTGGCGGGCGACGAATTACCGCACGATGCATTCCCCCTAACTTACAAGAACATAGCGCGCATGCAGAATGCCGACCGCGCCTTATTATCTAAAGTACGTACAAACCCGCGATATTCAGTCAAAGTCTATCGTCTGGGCGGAAAGAAGCGAGAACTAATAGTACGCGAGGACAAGATTGTTCTCCCAACGAGTCTCCAGAAGCGGTGCGTCAAGTGGTATCACGAGATGCTCTGTCACCCAGGAGAAACGCGTACCGAACAAACGATTCGACAACACTTCTACTGGAAGAACATCCGCGGCGATGTCGAGCGGATCTGCAAGTCCTGTCCGACCTGTCAGCTGACAAAGCGAAAGACAATCAAGTACGGGCATCTTCCACCCAAGGCGGCAGAAATAGACCCTTGGGATACGCTATGTGTCGACCTGATAGGTCCATATAAGATAAAACAACTAGGTAGTAAGAAGACACTACAACTATGGTGTCTCACGATGATAGATCCCGCAACCGGATGGTTCGAGATGGTACGTATAGCAAATAAAGAAGCCTTTTCGATAGCCAGTGCGGCCGAAATGGCGTGGTTTACGAGATATCCGTGGCCACAAAAGATTATTTATGACCGCGGAACTGAATTCATGGGAGAATTCCGAAGAATGGTGCGCGAAGACTACGGCATAATGACCAAGCCAATTACAGCGCGAAACCCGCAGGCTAATTCAATTATCGAGCGAGTTCACCAAACCATAGGGAACATGATTCGCACCTTCGAGTTGCAAAACTCCGAAGACACGGAGTCACTGGACGGAGTCCTTGCAGCCACTATGTTCGCAGTACGCGCAACGTATCACACAACGATGCAAGCGACGCCAACACAGCTAGTGTTTGGCCGCGACGCTATCCTAAATACCCGGTTCGAAGCTAACTGGAAATTAATTAAGGAACGAAAGGAATCTCGTATTATCCAAAATAACACAGCTGAAAACAAGACGCGAAGAGTTTACCGGTATCGCGTAGGACAGAAGGTAATGGTCCGTAATGAACAATCCCGTAAGTATGGGACGAATCCTTATAGCGGTCCGTATGAGATCGTGCACATTAATGACAATGGCTCTATTCGCATCAGAAAAGGAGCGGTGCAACAAACATACAATATCCGGAATCTGCATCCGTACGAGGAACGCGATGCTGCTGACGAGTGAGCTCTTAGAAGCCCTTGTCATGGGGGCGCATGCAGTACACTAGAATACCCCTCTAGATCTAACAAGTAGTTAGAACGTTAGAATGTTGTAACATTGGAATGTTAGAATGTTCGAACGATGAGTACACACAATGGCCTACGTGTAGTACCAACATACCTCAGATACATACCTGGCTGACGTCGACTTGGTCAAACGTCTGTGGACGCACGGACGGACGGGCAAGGCCGGCGCGGCTGACGAGCAATGACGACGACAACGGCGAGCGCGGCGAGCCGTCGACGTCTACTACTGGAAAAGAACTTCCAACGGTATCTAGCTATGGACCTTGAAGAGATTCGAAAAGCTAGATCGGTGGGAGTTGTATCCAACGCATGTAGGATGCGTTGAGGAAAGACCCTGGTGGTCTAGGAGCGATAGAATCAGCGATAACTTAGATCTCACAATTATTTCCACTACAACTTTTTCATCGTACTTTCAGCGTAGTGCACGACGGCTCAGGAGGGGACTGGGTGCAAGCGGTCAATGAGACCGCCCCCTGGGCTTGCCTCCACATCATCAAGAACTGGCAGAACATCATCGCCGAACTAGCCAACCTCGGATGGGAGAACCAAACAAACATGGCCATCGCCTCCACAGGAGCCATCCCCCCTACCAAAACTCGTTCCTTCGACATGATCTTGAAACTGTTCAAGAACCTCAAGGATGCAATCGAATCGGCCCGCATGAGCGGCGACCCATCCTGCGGCTATGGCAACCAAGCCCCAGCATACTACGCGCAGGTTTGCCCCCTCAAGGCCGAGTCCATCCTAGCCGAGCAACGTCGTCTCCTGGGAGTCAACACAGAAGGCCCCAGCCCAACAAAAGCCGACCGCAAGAAAGGCAAGGACCGAAACGCCAACGGAAACGGTGGCGGCAACAGGAAGAACGGCAACGATCAGGCCGAAAGGAAGAACCAACCGACAGCCCCCATCTTCATGAAGAAGGACGAAGCTCAACGATTCAGCGCGGGAGCAGTCCCCGAACTGACAGAAAACGGAAAGACGCTCACGATCTGCCTGTTTGGCAACATCAAAGACGCAGGTTGCCGATACCACAAATTCGGCCAATGCAAGCGCCACCACTTCCAGTCAACCGACGAATTCCTGAACCTGTCAGAAGAAAGCAAGAAGAAAATCGATGAATTCGTCAAGAACGCTACCAATCTCCAGTACTGCACTGGATTGGCCCCGAATGAGCGCAAGAAAGGGGCGAAAGCCAACCCCCACAAGCAAGCGCGAGATAACCAAGTCGCTGCAGGTGAGCCAGCTGCAAACTAAGCGCCACAATCACGAAACATAAACTTACATAACTGCATGTCACATCAACCCAGACATTCGCACCCCAGTCACCCCTAGCCGTAGTTCACCTGCCAATAAGAAAGTGAAATGTTCTCCACCAAAAGATTGGTTAGACAAGAATCGAAATGCTCACAAATTCCCGATCAGAACGTACCGGAGCATCCCATCGCACACGAACCTCGACGAGTACATCGAAGGAGTTCTCTCCAAGACGATAACAACCGAGAACCGCTGCATCGCCCCCACAAGCCCATCCAGATTGGTAGTTCTCAGCGCAGCGAAGGAAAAAGGCTACCAGCTCTCAGAACAAGAAGCCACAGCCAAACAATAATGCACGAATGCGAACTAGCCATGGACGCCATCATGCACCACCGAGCCCGAGCGATCCAAGCCTTGCCACCCAAAGCAACGAAAGAAACGGCAGCATCCTTCGGTCTCCAATCCCTCTCCAAGAATATGCGTGAAGAGAGCACCCTACTGGCCCACCTCAAAGCAGTACACAGCCAGGAAAACAACCCCTATCGCCGAAGACGACTACCACCGTACATCGACCCGCGGACCCTCTTCCCATCCAAAGCATCCCTGTACAAGATATCCCACTTTGGTAAGTACGATATCAATAAGAGTTGGGTGACAGAGAACCCCGAATTGCCGCAAGTGACGTTACCTTTACTTCGATCAGGATTCCTTGACGAAGCCTCCACGTCCGCCCTGAGCCAAACCAGCCCAAGATTCCAACACATCGTCGACCTGCGGACGATGACGACTGACGTGGATTGTCGAATGTTACGATTCCCACAATTCGAGTGGGAGCAAGCGGCTGAAGGACCGGACGATCAGATCCTCCGAGATCGCATGGCCATGAGAACGGCCTGCCTCCTCCAGTACGATGGTAGCATTGAATCGCTCCAACGTTTCTGTGGATGGCGATGGATGAACGAACAAATGAGAACGTATGAAATGCTATTCTGGTTACACCCAATCTTACCGGAACAAGATTTCAAAGAACTCACGGCCGGATACTCCCTGGGCATCCCATACTGCCTCAAATCTAGCCCGGACAACTCACAGGAAGAATTGCAAGAGTACGTGAGAGCAGGAAACAGCGTCACGGCCAACAAACACAGCGACCTCTGTTGGAAGCTGATGTCTAAAGAAGACCGACGGGACGTCTCCTTCGTACTCCCCTCGATGCTCTTACCCTTCTTGCCCAACATGTGGCTGATCGTACTCGGAGTGGCGGCTCCAGAAGGACGAAAACCCAGGATATACCGCGACTGCAGCAAACGCATTACCACCAAGTCAGCCCCGATCAATGCCCTAATCGACCTGGCTACCGAACCCCGCATCGGATTCGGCAATACATTCAAACAATATTGCACATACCTGTGGCATACCAGAGCCAATTTTCCGACCAAGCGAATAGCGATTATGACCGATGATGAAGCCGGGTGCTTCAATCAAAAGGCAATATCTCCTTCCTTAACGTCATCGATGGCCACAGTCTTTGATGGCGTCCTAATGATTGCAATCGGTAACCACTTCGGTGGATCCTACGGGCCGGCCTGCAATGAGCCAGTCGCCCGCGCAAAAGAAAAGGTGGTTCAGTTTCTCTTCGACAACTGCAACTTCCAACAGGAGGCAAACAAGGAATACCTACAGCACATCCAGCTGGAAATCCCGCCACTGGAACAACCACTGGCCCAAGCCAAGCCAGCACCAGAATACCCTCAACGGAACGAAGCAGGAGCGCACCAGTTCGAGTACATGATGTACATCGACGACGCAAACACGGGGGCCCTAGCAGAAACGTCACAAGTACGCCAGATGGTCGCGTCAAGTGTGGAAGGAACCTATATCCTCCGCAGCTACCCGGGCCCGATCAACAACCCCATTCTGACCCCGGTGATGGCGTGGGACAAAGTGAATTTGACGATCTCCACCGAAGCCAAAATGCTGGGAACCATCGTCAACACAGATGCCATGAGAATCAGCCTGCTAGCAGCCCGTCTGCAACGATTCCTCGACGAACTCCGACGCAACTGGAACCCCAACCGTAAAACTTTCACCGCACGCCAAGCCGCAGTACTCCAAGGCAACTTGATATCAGCCCTAGCCAGCAACTACTGGCTCCAGGCGCTTGGCTTCCAATTCAATACGCTGCTCAAACTGGTGCTGAAACGAAATGCTGAACAACTGCTGCGCTCAAAACGCCACATGCAAGAAGCATTCCCCGATCCGAACGAGGCCAACCTCGACCCAGCAGCAGACGACCGAGATTGTGAGCTAATCGGCATGAAAAATAAATGGATGCGCCTGCTCTGGAAGAGCAAAGTCGAAACTTACATTCCAGCGGCAATCCACACAACGGCCGGATGGCTCCGAGCAGTCATCGAAGAAGAGCTCCATCACCCCGGATCAACCTGGTACCGACCCATTAGCCACCTAGTCCAGCGAGAACACGACAGCACGGCTTACCAAGATGCGAGTTCCGACTTTGGAGTCGGCGGTCACTCCCTGGACCTCTGCTATTGGTGGCAGGTAGAATGGAAAGAATTCGGTCCTCAATTCGTGGCCTGGCTTCGAGAGACACTCAACCAAGGGTTACCGACGAGTTCCCACATCAACTGGCTCGAGTATATTGCCGCTATCATTCAAATTGCCGGGATGATTGTCGTCTATCGCTTCCACAAGACCCACCTCCCATGGCCCCCGGTAGCCAAACTAATTGGGGACAACAATGTGGCGAACGCAGTCATCAAGAAACGCAGTTCCTCCTCGGATAGTGTGGTAGCTGCCGCCCTGGGCCGCTTGCTCAGCAACATCCTGCGCCTCGACGAAATTGGAATACGGTCAGGACGAGTGAATACAGAAGACAACAAATTCGCCGACGACTTATCGCGAATGCCCATCACACAACTCACCTTTGCGATCAATGACATGCCTAACGATGCTCTAACAACCTACCTCGACCCCCTTTCACAGAGCTCTGGGAGGAAGGAATGGAAAACCTCCTATCTGAGGTTCCATCCAAGCACCGCACTCTTGTCAGCGATCTGTACTGCCGCGCTGGAGCCACAAACAATCGCCTTCTCTCAAATTCTGAGCGCAAGGCACTTGGGACAAGTATCAGACGGCAGCAACATTTTTTTTGAATTCGTTGTGAATGTCACAGGAGGCGAAGAACTTACCTGTAACTCTCTATCGCCTCTGGCCAGATGCGAATTACTCCACCTCTACGCGATGGTACTATGCTCCGGAGGAGCCATCAACGGCGCCCCCATCAAATCGAAAACTGTCAGGGAATACTTGAAAGCCGCCGTGGACTACTGGAAAGCCATCGGGCTCAACCAGGCTAGCCCGCTGCGGGACCCAGACTCATCCAAACCCTACCAACCGCTGGAGCGCACCATCAAGGAGTACGTCAAATGGGAAGAAATCCCGAACCGGCAAGAACCCGTGACACCGTCCATGGTCATCGACCTGAGCAAGCGAATGCTCAGCACCCATCAGGACTCGAAGCACCAAGCATTCTATGACTGGTCGGTTGTTGCGTTACAAACCGGATACCGTAAAATCGAATGGGCGGCAGAACGAGCGGTGAAATCAATCAACACATACCCTCGACACACTGACCCCAACCGCTCCTTCTACCAGACGACCAGCGAAGACTGGAGACTCCTCGACTGCCAAGGTACCCCAATCCCTGTCGAAGCCGAACTGTCCTTTCCCCCGGATGAACTAGGCGGAGCAAAGGCCAGATGGAGATTTCAAAAGAACGGAAACAACGGTGAGCAACAGATCTTTGCTGCAAACCACAAGAATCCCATCATGTGTTGCCCCCGAGCCATTCAACGAATAAAACAACGAGCAGCTCGCCTCGGCATCAAATCAAACGAGCCCCTGTCGGTCTACAGAAGCAACCCACGAAGCAACTTACCGTCTTTCTTCCATACCACGTCGGTGAACGACATGGTTCGCGAAATGGCCCGGTGTACCTACAACATCGACAACCTCAAAGAGGCCGGCCTACGATATACGGGACACTCCTTCCGAATAGGAGCCACGACCCTCATGCAGTCCATGGGGGCAGATAGCACCCTCATCCGCCAGCGCTTGCGATGGAAAAGTGATGCATTCGAGGTCTACTTACGTAAAACCCCGATGAACGCCCTCCGCCATATGCGGATGCTCAACGACCAAGACTTCAACTCTTGGCAGCCGCCTGAACCGGCTGAACCTACACTATAAAATAGGACGAAAACCGTATTAGTGCAGAGGCGTCAGACAAACCACTCAGCACTGGAAAACTCACCTAATTTAAGGTCCTACTCGCTGACCGAATCCTCCACGTCCTCATCATAGAGGCGTTGAAACTCCTCATACCCAGCAAAACCAGGGCGGCCCAAATCCGCCACATAGTCCACGCCTCGGAACGCAACACGAACCACCACCGCTCGACGCTCTAGCCCCTCATCCCATACGCCCTGATTCCGCGAGGCCCGTGCAGCGGGCGGAAGACGCCCAATCAACAAAATACGCTGACCCACGGTTGTATCCGACTGCCGCGGAACCACCGGAAGCCGGACCCGGTCGAAGTAAACCCTCACGGCGCGATGAGCATCGACAGTATCACGGATCGCCGTCCGCACCTGACCAACCCGCCAAGAATGCTGTTCGACATGATCAAAATCCTCCATCGCCTGCAGCAAGGTCTCCACCTCCTCCCGCAACGTCGTAAACGACAAAATACACCGGTACATAGCTACCATCATGGATCGATTCAACCGACCAGCCCGCTCCCGATCGAGCTGCAAAACCAAAGGGCGTCATCCCGATGATCATGCCCTTCCGAAGAAGAAGTATCTCCATCATTACCGTCCATGGTGAACGACATTTGTCCTCATCGGTCGCCCGAACAACGCCAAGATGACCGTTGGAAGCAAGAACCAAAATATTTCGAAAAACCAACCGCCACGTGCGCTAGGCATATGCGCGGCGATAAGCCCAAAATTGAACTCGACGCCAGCCGAGCTAGGGCACATTCCCAGCGCGGTGGCAATAATTGCCCCGTTCTCCGCACCTTCATTCGTTTGGCGGACAGAGCGCCGAAGACAGCTCTTGGTGTCGCTACGCGACACAGTGCTACGCACGGTCTCTTCGGCAGGACGAGCACCCACAGAGCTGCAGTCGAATTAGTCATTCGGCAGCAGCTCTGCGGGCTTAAGCGCTCTGTTTTCAGCCAATCACCTTCTACGACTATCCCCGTAGAAGCCACCAGGCTAGCTAAACCGCCACGTGGAAGATGCGTCAGATCAAGGCGCGAGCGAGCGTGAGTCCACACGTGGCCACGTCCGCGAAGGACTCTTGTGAGGTAGCAGGTCAGACGGAGTACTACGGTAGTCCTGACGACCGGCCGAGCGCCTGCCAAGACAGACGTGAGCAGGTCGTGCTCTGAGAAGAAGGATTGGGAGAAGACGGACAGACGGTGCAAGAGTGAGAACGAGAAAAGCCATCCTCCAAGGATGCCGACAGATCGTCCTCACAATTCCGCCGAACGAGCGACTTGATCAAGCATCGTGCCGTCGGAAGTTAGCTAGAGTAGTCTAAAAGCTCCCACCCACCACACCCTAGGGCAGGACGAGCACCCACAGAGCTGCAGTCGAAATAGTCATTCGGCAGCAGCTCTGCGGGCTTAAGCGCTCTGTTTTCAGCCAATCACCTTCTACGACTATCCCCGTAGAAGCCACCAGGCTAGCTAAACCGCCACGTGGAAGATGCGTCAGATCAAGGCGCGAGCGAGCGTGAGTCCACACGCGGCCACGTCCGCGAAGGACTCGACTCGACCATTTTTTCCTCTATCGCCGTTGCGTTTTCTTGATGAGATGAGAGACATCAAAGACCTGATCGGTGCACAAACAAACAAACAAACTTGTGATTTAAAGATTGAAGTACTCGTTTGGCAATGGCAGAAGACGATCCTTTCAGTGTCTTTAGTGATGATGACGACGACGACGACGAGGAAACTGCAGAGACCAGCACGGCCAAAGTGCAAGCTCAAAGGGTGAAATCTTTGGTGGACCAAGCTAACGCAAAGCTTCACACTGGCAAGGTGGGAACTTCTGGGGATGTTACAGCTACCCAAACAAAAGATGAGCCGGTTGACCTTTCTCATCTTCAAAGACTTGATTTGGGTTGGCCGACCCCTGCTTACCTGGGCCCGATGATTTTAGTGTCCGATTTAGAGGTCGGAGGTGGCCGTGGCTATGTTGCATCACGTGATCTAGAACCAGGGACACTGGTCCTAGTCGAAGAACCCGCTTTGCAATGGCCCGCGGATCAGCTGGGTCAAAAGTTGAGTCTTGTGTCCGTTCGACACTTGCTAGAACAGCCAAACGCGACAAATCTAGTGCGAGACTTGGAAGTATTCCATCCGAGCAAAGAAAATGTGGACCATCATGCAGACGAGGAAGAGAATCTAGAGCAAATCTCAAAAATGATGCATATCCTTCGGTCCGAATGTGAGAACGAACAAGTTTTGAAACTAGTGGAACTTGCCCGTGATCGATGCATAACTTCTCGAGATGGTTCCAACTTGGACTCGAACGATATTTTGCGAATATTCTTGGCGTTGCGATATAATGGGCTAGAATCGGGTGTGTACCGGCACGTTGCCATGCTGAATCATGACTGCCACCCAAACTGTGCCAAGCTTCTCCCAGAAGGGGATCAATCCTATTCCGAGGTTCGGACCACGCGACGAGTCGAGGCAGGGCAAAGCTTGACCATTTCGTACGTGCCTCGTGTCATGAGTCATGCCTCCCGGCGCAAATATCTATGGGAACAACACCGTTTTGATATTGGAGCTCAGTTGAAAGGCAGTGCTCTCAAGATGGAGTTGATCGGGAACGATCTACCTCAGTCACATATTCAAAGGTGGGAAGAAAATGGTGTCACTCATCGGATTGAAAACGCTATAGGTGAATTACAAACGATGCTTGATGACATACGGGATGATATCACCAGCGGGAGTGTAGCCTCGGATACCTGGAAGACTCTCAAGGCGCTGGAACAGACGTCTCTAGAGCTCTATCAAGAGTCAACCCAGCAGCTGAAGAACCCTGGTCACTACTTGTTAGTTCCTATACTTGGTGTGCATTCCGAAACATGTCACCAGTTGTACCAGGCCCCGGACCTTTCCGTGGCAACACAACTCGGCATTCTCAGTCGGCAGATGCTTAGTCTTCACCGTCTGATTCCCTTGCAGATTGCGGATCTCGGGCTCGACCATTTCGACATTGCTGCAACCCAACTCGATTTCGCGAATTGTATTCGAGAGCTACTGTCCCGGTCGCCCAAGAAATTGTATGAGCTTAACCTTTCGTCTTTGACCAGCTTCCAGGAGTGGTCCGCTTTGGAACATCGGGCCCGGCAAGAACACCTACGGATAAAGAGTTTGTATCCTCATGACGCAGAAAGCATGATGCAGAAGGTGGTTCCCTCCTAAGCTCTAGCTACGCCTTTCTTGATCAAATGTCGTTTTCGAGAATTCTTCGTGTAGTCTTCTCGTATGTTGCCAGTTTTGGGATCTCTGGCTTCTTGACGAAGCAGTGAATACTGGCTGGGTGTTACACCATATTTGATCTGATTCATGACCAGCTTGTTCAGTTGCCCGTCAGCACAGCATTGTCGAAATACATCTCGTACCAGACGCCACCTGGAAGCAGAATCGCCTTCGAAAGTACCAATCACACGCAAGCAAGTCCCATACGTTATAAAGTTCGCCCCACAGGTGTCCTGGGCTTCCTTCAACATCGCCATGGCAATAAGGAGGACTTCTTGTTTGTTGTCTCTTTCGGTATCGGAAAATGCGCAGGCATTTAGGATATTGTTGTAGGTTATAGTCAGCGGTCTCAGCGACACAGATTTCATTCGTCGCAATAGTTTCAGAGCAATCTTAGCTTTCGACTGTAATTTGGACTTGGCAACAGCATTGATCACGCAGTTATACGTATAGACATTAGCTCGAACGTCACCAAATCCCGAAGCGTGTAAATCTTCCATTCTTGACAATATTGAATATGCTCGCTCGAAGGCGTCCTCGGCGCCACTAACAGCAATACAGTGGATGACATTGGTAAAAGTTAGCACATCGGGTTTGAGGTGGTGTTGCCCTTTACGAGCCCTTTCTTCCATTGTTTTCAAAACCCTTTCTGCTTCGTCGCCGACCCCGGGCCGTCGAACCTTTGACAAGGCTTCCAAATATGCGTTCATCGAAAACTTGTTCGGAGCGATGGGGCTTTTGCCTTTGTCAAAGTTTTCTTGCATGCGTTCGATCCAATCTAGAATTCTGTCTGCGGCCTCCGGTTGGTTCGATTTGGCCCATGCATCAAACTATGGCGAAAGTGAGTCGCAACGAGGGAAGAGGCATGCGAGAACTAGCGAAGGGCGCAACTTACACAAGTGTTGAATGACCGGCTCGATGGCTTCAACCATGGATCTCCAGACCGCTCGTAGGCCTCGTACATTTCGCGTAGCAATTCCTCCACTTTCTGGGGCGCGTCCTTCTCCTTACTTTTGGCGTAGGCACTCATCACCGAGTTGTAGGAAACGGCATCAGGGCGTTGGTTTGCCATGCATTGATTTTGATGTCGGTCTTTCATTTTCTCCAGAATAGCATGAGCAATTTTCGCTTTTTCCCTCAGTCCTGATCGGCTGTAGCATGCTATAAGGCAGTTGTACGTGTTGGTGTTTGGAAGCGTTTTGGTAGAGTTTCCGCATTCGGCATGGTAGTTCTCAAATTCTGCCACCAGAGCTTCAGCTCTATCGGTCATATTCCAATCCCCACTCTTACTCCAAGCAGAGATGACCATGTTCCACGACCAGACATCCGGCCTTGAGTCGTCATCCTCGCTTCTTAGCATTTCGTATAAATGCGCCTCCGCTCGAGCTGCAATGGTGGTGCCATCAGCGTCATCCCTTGTGATCATTGCAAGTAACGAGTTCAAGTACACATTATGGCATCGGTAGTCCGGCTTTACAGCAGGATAGCCGTTGCTAGCAAATTTTTCCATTCTCCTTATCATTTGGAGGACAAGATTTGCAGCGTTTGGTCCTTCCGTAGCCGCGAAAGCCCTCAATATTGTGGCGTAGGACTCGCCGTTGGGCAAGATATCTGTCCTTCCCATGGATCGAAGATCATGAAGCTTTTGTAGCACTCTCATCGCTTGCTTCGGTGCGTCTTTCGCCCTTGAAGATGAATATGCGAGTAAAACTCCGTTGAAAGTCTCCGCGTTCGGTTTGATATCAATCTCTCCCATTTCGTGCAATCGAAGCATGGTATCAAAAATTTCCTCGACCCTTTGTGCTGCGCCCTTCTCCTTGCTTCTTGCCCAACCCATAATCACAATATTGTACATGTCCAACATGTTCACCGAGTCCACTTGGGCATTCCCAGCGAGTTTTTC
The DNA here is from genome assembly GCA_951394045.1 of Nitzschia sp. DOCU1. NCBI lineage: Eukaryota > Bacillariophyta > Bacillariophyceae > Bacillariales > Bacillariaceae > Nitzschia > Nitzschia sp. DOCU1. The sequence continues at coordinate 1,798,156 of OX595988.1, forward strand.
TTCCACTACTCTGCGCAAAAGACGCTCAAGATTGACTGCAGATTTTCGACTTGGACGTTGAGACCAAAGTCTCATTACCTCAAAAACTCTTTGAAACCTTTTGGAATCCCACGTTCCTTCATCCTGAAGATGTAATAGCTCATTCGTCTTGAGCTCGGCCTCTCTTTGCCACGTCAAGAAGTCGTTCGGGTCTGTCACAGGATCCTCGTCTGTTTCGATGTCAGAATCGACCGCAAACAGTGTCGTTCTTCCCCCCTTGGGGCACAACGAAGCCTGAACCTTTAATTTCACACAAAGCGGAACGAAAGAACACGAAAAGGGCCAAATATAGATTGCCACAAAACCCACTACAGCGGCAAGCCTCCGTCTCATTTCCGAATTCTGAGCAAAGAAGCGGAGGAAGCGCCTTCGGGTCGAGTGGGAATGCCAATTGTCCCGTATGAAATGAGCTCGATCTACGCGTCGTTTAGCATGCCTCGCAGTTGCAAGTGACAAGAAAGATGAGTTGTCGAAAGTTGTCGCTTTCTATGATAGAGGATGGTAATGCAAGGTTTATCGTTTAACTGATAACTGCACTTTGTGATGGCTGATGATGTTCTACCGGTGTACTTTGATGTGATGATCTCTTTGGCCGGTTTTATGTGCGTGATGGGTGGCTGATGGCTTCCGACTGCCTCCACGTGGAGTCTGTCGGTCGCGTTAGTCGTACAAGTTGTCGCTGTCCCTTGATACACTACATCTTTTGTGAGCAAAAGCAGCAGGTAGAATAAAAGTATACAGTACGAATAGTCTTTGCCGATGGTCTCGGGGTAGATCGCAGGCGAGGGAATGCATCTAGAAAACATTGGAATCAGAGATTTAAAAATCTCTACAGTCGAACTAAATCACGTCTGGAAGGACAAACAAGTAGGTGCAGGCTGGTCCAACCGCACCGTATCCACGGAAAACATCCTATTGCTATAGCCGTCGCTCCTGCATCGATTTGACAGCATTTTGAACGACTTTGACTGCCGATATGCTTTCCATTTCACGCGCAATCTTTTGAAGCCGTTCATCGGCTATGATGATCATGGACATGGACCATCTATTCTCTCCGAGTGCAGTATACGAGCGCATCCACTCGCGCTTTTCATCCGAATAAACCGTCACTTCTAGGTTGCTCTTCTTCAGCCATCGCCGATTCTCTGCGGGTGTATCTGCATTGATGATGATCAACTTACTCAAAAGATCTTTACCTAGGCCTTTGCTCAAGCTATCCGCTGCCTCGCGGAGTTCTGGAGATTGGACTCGCGGGTCACACAGAATGATGAGAAAGTCCGACTTTGTGTTTTTCAGCCATGGAACCAAACGTCTCATTCCAGTATCACCTATCGCATTCTCGCTCTTTATATTGACCAATTCTTCGAAAGGCTGCGTAGGTGCAGGATCGCCTTCAAATAGCCTATCGAGCCCGCGTTCTGAACATTGTTGAAATTAGCAATGGGCACCATCTTTTTAGCATAGACGCGACATCCAGTCACTTACGGTATGCATCAATCTCAGCTTCTTCCTGCTCTTTACTCAGGTATCCGTCGGACGAGACATCGTTCAAAGAAGCGGTCTGTTTCTTCAGCATTTCTTCAAATCGACGTCGATCATTTTGTTCCTTAATCTTTTTGTCCGAGAGTCGTTCGCCACCTCCCATATCACTCTGAGCCTTTTGTTCTTTTGCTTCAGCCATCTTCTTCAACAACTCTGCTTGCTTATTTCGCATTTTCTTCACCATGCAGAGTCCAGTCGACCTCGCCCCATTCGTCGATCTGGATTCCGTGACGAGTGGTCTCGTTTGGAAGCCATTAGCTACCGAAGCCGAGTAGAGGAGCGCTGCCAAATAAAATAATTGCATGTCACTGGCTGTGGTCAACTTGTTTCAGGTACGAACTATTTGAATCATTCCCATCAACCTAAAGTATAAACGAGACATCACTTTTGCTCCCCTTTTCGCCATGATGCGGTGACTCACTCATTTCGTATCCTGGGCGCGCCGCGTGGCGCGCTCGCAGCCGCAAAAAATCACTGACGGACAGACGCTTGGATACTTCCCGTCCTATCGAAACTAGGTATACCTGCATAATAGAGTATGCTATCAGATTATTTGTAACGCGCCGACAGCGCCGGCCACCGCGCCGGGCGGGCTTCTTTTCGACCACATCTGTTGGGTTGAAGAAACAGAGCCACAGCCTGCCGCAAAGGAACTGGAACGCAAGCCGAGAATGGCGAGGAGAGAACACCGTAGATAGAAAATACCAGTTCATCGATAACGTCGCCTACAAAGATAACACTTCTCTTACTATCTCTGTTGGAGTGGATACGATGCGTTGCTGGGCTAGCTTCACTGACGACCTTTTGGGCTCACACTGTCGTCCACCAGCGCTAGTACTACTACTAGTAGTACATACAACGTTTGCACCATCAGCGACACTACCTGCTGGTAGCAGCAGCCCAAAAGTGCGAAAATGTATGACATTGTTTCGAGGAGAGACGGCGTGGTAATGCGTCACGATGCTCTGGAGTTCTTGTAGACATCATCCTTCGCAACCTTGGAGTAGAAGAGGTCGTCCTCCCTTCTATGATGATGCTGTCACGACTTGCCTTCCGCATATCTCTTGGTGGTAGTAGAAGACGTCATCATCAAGCAACAGTTGCCGTTCCGACGTGTTCTTGGCGCCGTTCATCGGGCTGAGATAAAGTTCGCGGAACAGCAGACTTATCCAACGGTCTTGTTGAAGGAACTCCATGCGAAATTGTCAACTCCAGTCATTTGCCATGAGAATGTTCTGGCACTCATAATAGAATCTGCGATCGTGGTGCACCGCCATGCCAAATTTTGCAAAACGGACGGGAGTTGGCATCGTACTAAGAGTGCACGATGGTTGTACTCCATATTCATACATTGGAGCCCTAAACAATCACGACGTCGCGTTGCATTTTACATGCGTAAGAAAGAAAGGGCCCAAAAAGATGTTCATAGATAGTACAAGGATAAGTCGAAGTGGCGGGCCATGCGTTGTGGACAAAGTTCCAGTCCGCGATCCGTTGGGGATTATGAGTCAACAAATTTGCGGCGAGTTGGAGTGATCGATGTATGCAAAAATTGTAGCGAGGTCAGTGTCCGGAACTGACGCACTTAGAAACCTAAACTAAACAGAAATGAATAACATATAAAATCATCTATCGCACATACTTATAATTTTTTTGATTTACTACGAGAATGACCATGTCGCTGGCGATGTCGTACATTCTCAAAACTCCTTAATATTCATCCATGTGCTTGCATGTGCTTGGAGTGCGATTTTCCCTTGGTGCTGATCAAGCAGTTTTCGAATCCCCAGCGCAACTTTCGTTCCCGCCCCCTCCGTTGACGCTGTCCAAAAGACGGGAACGGAACAAACTCTTCCCCATATTTTCTCCTCGCCCGTCTTGGTTGGAAGGAACTATTGCGTTTGGATCGCTCTCTGCTCCCTTGAGGTGTGGTATTAGTTCATTCTCTTAGTGAATGAATACGTGTCGATCTTTCTGTACGCTTTATTTGTTCCGCTATGTTGTCCGAAATTGAAATCGATCCCGCCCAACAATGGCAAGAGGCGGCAGATATTGTATCGAATATGCTGAGGCAGCAGGATACAATCTATAAGCGTGAAGACTACATCCCAGCTCTGCTGACGAGGACTTCCGCAGGGGAAACAATCGATGGCTCGTGGAGACAACGGATCATCGAATGGATGTATGGTGTTGTGGACCATTGCAACCTACGTCGAGAATCTGTTGCTGTTGCCACTTACTTCCTCGACTTGGCGGCTGCCCGTGGTCTTGTGCATTGCCGAGTGGACTTTCAACTAGTAGCTATGACAAGTCTCATGCTATCTATCAAATTGAATGATTCAACGATGGTGAAGCTTGACAGCATGGTGAAACTTGGAAGGGGTCTGTTCAACGAAGCAGACGTCATTGCCACTGAATCCAAGATGCTCCATGCGTTTGGATGGCACGTCCATCCACCTACTCCAGTTTGTTTTATGCGCCAATTGCTTCGGCTGCTGCCGCTAGAAACTTCTGCAATCGCTAGGTATATGATTGTTGAAGTTACAAGATTCATATCCGAGATATCAGCATGTCTCTACAAGTTTGTGAAGTATCCTGCCTCCACCATGGCCACTGCTGCCATTATCATTGCTATGGAGCGCATCGAAGAATCAACCCTACCTGCGTGGCAACGGAACCAGTTCATCTACAACATTGGTGCCTATACAGGGTTGGAGAGCACGTCCGAAGACGTCCTTAATGCCATGGATGAGCTTCGCGTTTCTCTAGACAACAATGTCAACCTGCAAGAGTTGATGCGAACCATCGACGCTCAATGTCATAGGGGGCCTTCTGTGCCAAGCTCAAAAGCTCTCGATATGGAGGTGCATTCATCTCAGCCACATTCGCCTAGGGAAGTCCAGACTACAAACTTCCAATAAGAAATGCGCTCAAGTATCTATCCTTCTATTGGAGCTCACTTCTGGGGATTGGCGAACAGACAAGGAAGACTATAACACTCATAGACTCGCATAAGAATCGTTCAGTTGCTGCTATGCTTAATGCCTTGCACACGTCTCTCCCTAGTACTAGAAGCTTGCATTATCATCGCGTACACTAGAGGGAACTATTCAACGGCTACTTCGATTGCTACCACCTTTTCACTGGCTCTAGGTCTCATTCCCGTTTTGCATCAAGGTCTGACGTCGGGGAGGAAGTTGCGTCTCTCTCTTGCCTTCGCTTTTGTCAACTTCCGAGAGCAAAGAGGAACAACGTCTAGGTGCACGAAGTGCAACGGCTTCGCTACCTCTTTTTTCGTTCATACCCGCGTGGCCCGCCCGCCCCAAGAGACGAGAGGAAAGGCCGCCCGGCGCTCACTTTTTAAAACTTCCAGTCGCGCGGCGAGAGATCGCGCAAAGCAATCGAATGATATGTGCAGATGACTTCAACGACCAAAACGACTCATTCGACCATTTCAGAAGGCTCCAGCGAGCGGGTTTGGGTTTTTGGATGCTGTTTCCACCACCATCATTTCAGCTTGGTTTTTTGCATCCATTCATCATCGTTGATGACAAAACGCTACTGGGGTATCTCAAACCAGCACCGCATTCGCATACACTCGCAATATATTCGAACGATAGAGCACAATCAAACATGGAAGCAATTTTACTGGAGTTAGAAGAGGAGGAAGGCTCTCGGTCGTCCAAGATTCCCTCTCACGACGACGTTGTACTGGCTCTCACACGATTCGTCGAGGCCTTGCGAGAGGCACTTCCCCTATTGGAAGGAGAATCAAAGTTCAATGAAAACGATGAAAGATCTGATGAAATCAACATACAATGGCTCATGTCGCTGGTCGAGAGAATACCGAGCGAGATGGGAACCCAGCAGCTCGCTCGCGCCGTCTGGGACGCCAGTCAACTTGCCGATGAAGGGCAGAAGCAAGAGGCACTGTTTGCGGCCCTTGGCGCTTCGGAAGAAGCCATGGATATTCTCTTTCAGATAGCACCTCATCTTCCAGAAATCAAGGAGAACATTTCTCCACATGATTTCGACGATGGCATTTTTCAAGCAAACCATGCTCTACAAATCGACATTGTGGACGAAGACGAACAAAGGCGGCAAAGGTTACGGCAGGAGGCTTTGGACGCAGCACAAGTGGCAGCTATCGCTCAGGCAGAAGCCGATGCCTTGGGAGCTCCGTCGGGCCGAGGTTCGACGCATAGTGTGACGAGATCCAGTGATCTGGAGGCACAAAAGATTGCCAAGAAAGCCGCTAAACGTGCGGCACAAGCAATGCAACGGGCACGAGATGCTGGGGCGATCATTGAAGAATCTGAGTTACTCGCTGTAGATGAATCGGTTATGGGTAGTGGCGGGCTGATGCGAAGATCCGAGGACGAGCTTCGCGCTCTGCAGGAGTCGCTAATGCCAGAAGGATCTCGATATCTCCACAGTGATCATGGCCTTCCGAGCGGGACAGAACGGGAAGAAAACGACAAAATCGGATACGAAAAGGTCACCATTCCACCTCCAATATTGGATGTAGCCAAGCTGCATCCTCGACTTAGGATCAACGATATTTTGGATCCAGACTGCGCTATTGCCTTTTCAGGTGTGGACTCTCTCAATCCGATGCAATCAGCTGTCTTTGATACTGCCTTTCACAGAAGAGAAAACATGTTAGTGTGTGCCCCGACAGGAGCCGGTAAGTGTTTGTTTAATTTTTGGGGGTATCTTTGGCTTGGATTCTGTGGGGTTGTCTGACGCCATTTTGAATCTTTGCGAGTAGGCAAGACCAATGTGGCCATGTTGGCTTTGACGGCCCACTTTCGTGATGTTGGACTGATTGGAGACGGAGATAATATCCTGGAGGCTGGTCAAAAGGTTGTATACATTGCACCAATGAAGGCTTTGGCTCAAGAGGTTGTCGAGAAGTATTCTTCCAAACTGAAACCTCTCCGCTTGATTGTTCGGGAATTGACGGGTGATATGCAGTTGACTCGGGCAGAGGCGCAATCGGCAAACGTTCTCGTGACGACTCCGGAGAAGTGGGACGTTGTAACTAGAAAGTCGGGAAGTGACGAAAACTCCTTGGGAAACCAATGCGGTCTTCTCATTATTGATGAAGTCCACCTGCTTGCAGACGAGCGTGGGGCGGTAATCGAGTCAGTTGTATCAAGACTGCATCGGCTCGTGGAATCTCGACAGAAACAGCTTCGCATTGTCGGACTTTCGGCGACCCTTCCAAATTACCAAGACGTTGCAGAGTTCTTACAAGTACCACAACGAGGTCTTTACTTCTTTGGTCCCGAGCATCGCCCGGTGCCCCTCCAACAACAATTCATTGGAGTTTTTGGAAACATCAAGAAGCGTCAGGAGATTGAAGAAAAGATGAATGATGCCTGCTACGAAACCGTCAAAGATTCCTTAGCGAGGGGCTATCAAGTCATGGTCTTTGTGCATTCGCGCAAGGGGACTGGTGATGCGGCAACTGCGCTGGCTCAACGGGCAACTGCAGACGGGGACCTGGATCGTTACTTTGTGACCCAAGGCAAAGACGGATCGTCTGGTGATGCATACAAAAAATACGTGGATCGGGTCCAAAAGTCACGAAACCGAGAAGTCTCAAATCACTTCTATAACGGCATGGGAATCCATCACGCCGGTATGCTCCGAGGTGATCGCAAGCTGACGGAATCCATGTTTGCGGACGGAGCAATCAAAGTTCTCTGTTGTACGGCGACCCTTGCTTGGGGTATCAACTTGCCAGCCCACACGGTCGTTATCAAGGGAACCGATATCTACAACCCTGAGAAGGGAAAGAATGTGGATTTGAGCATTCTGGATGTGCAGCAAATCTTTGGACGTGCCGGTCGGCCTCAATTTGATACTTCTGGGGAGGCAACTTTGATCACGAACCATGCTGCCATGACGCGTTATCTTGACAAACTTGTCCGTGCTGTTCCCATCGAATCGAACTTCGTCAAACAGCTCGCCGACCACTTGAATGCCGAAGTCGTCAGCGGAACGGTGACGAACTTGAAAGAGGCGGCAACTTGGCTTGGATACACATATTTGTATGTTCGAATGGTAAAGAACCCACTTGCCTACGGTATCACTGCCGATCAACATGCCGATGACCCCATGTTGCGTGGTCGGTGTCTGGAACTGGTTCGGGACGCTGCCTCCTACCTTGCTTCCAACAAGATGGTAACGTACAATGCCGAATCTGGAAACCTGAGCATGACGACGCTTGGTCGAGTTGCAGCACATTTCTACATTCAAGCCGAAAGTGTTGCGAATTTCAACGAGTCCATGACGCTCAGACCATCTCCCACGGATGCAGAGTTATTGAGGATGGTGGCTTCTGCTACGGAGTTCGAAAACGTGCGGGTGAGACAAGAAGAGCAGAAAGAGCTTGATTCCCTTCAAGCAAAATGCCCACTGGCGCTAGTAGGCCCGGTCAACGACGCGGGCACAAAAACCTTCGTACTCATGCAGACGTATATTTCAAGGGAACGACCAAAAAGTTTCACACTTATATCTGATACAAACTATGTGGCCTCGAATGCAGGTAAGTTTGCTGAGGTGGGTCAACCCTGCGTGTCTTCTTCACTTCGTATCTTACAATTCATCGGTATTTTTGCATAAGGACGTGTCGCCCGAGCGATTTTTGAAATGTGCCTCCAAACAAATAAGGCTGGGACTGCGCTGAAACTTCTCAGATTAGCAAAAAGTATCGACAATCAGTTCTGGTGGTTTCAAACTCCGCTCCGGCATTTCGAAGACGAGCTCGGTATCAACGTGATCAAGGCCGTTGAAAGCCGTCAAGTCGGCCACAGTCGTACGGCCGCCGACTCTTATGCCTCCACGCTGTCGTTGCTTGATATGACACCGGAAGAAGTGGGGCAGTTGTGCAGGGCCAAGAAGGCCATTGGTCAGAAAGTCCAAAGATTTATTGGCATGATCCCTCGCCCCGTGGTTTCATGCAAGGTACTACCTGTGACCCGCGACGTTTTGAGATTTGAGGTGGAAGTATCGCCCGATTTCGAATGGCAGGGACGATGGCATGGTGGTGCGGTGGTGTTCTGGCTGATGGTGGAAGACTCTTCGAGCCAGAGAATGTAAGTGCCACAGCATCTTGATTGCATTGGTTGCATGTCGTACGAGTACTAATATGGATTTCATCCAGATATCATCACGAGCAAATTAGATTTACAAAAAGAACTCATCCCGAGTCGGTCAAGTTAGACTTCCCCATACCGGTTTTTGACGGTTCCACAACGCAGTATCTCGTACGGGTTGTCGCCGACTCGTGGGTTGGTGTCGAATGCCTTTACCCAGTTTCTCTGCGAGATACCAGAATGCCAAGCCAGACACAAACGCACACAGATCTCATTGATCTGACACCACTTCCAACAACAGTGCTACAAGACGATAAATACGAGCAACTTTTCTCCTCGATAGATACGTTCAACCCACTGCAAACCCAAGTATTTTTCCCGCTATATCACACATCCATGCCAATTTTTGTGGGGGCTCCAACTGGCAGTGGAAAGACAAAGGTTGCAGAACTTGCTTTGCTTCGAATGAAAAAGTTGTACAAAGATGGCATTTGCGTATACATCGCTCCTCTCAAGTCTCTCGCCCGCGAAAGATTAAATGAGTGGAAGAAGCGATTTGGGGGCAACCCGTTGAGATGGAATGTGCTCGAGTTGTCGGGCGATACGCATCATGATCGCAGAGCTCTTGATAGTGCCGATGGTAAGTTTATGTTGGAGCCTGGTTAGGTTGCTGTATTTTTTAGCAAACAATTGTTCATGACGTCGTTCAGTGCTTGTCTGCACCCCTGAGAAATGGGATCTCATTTCCCGAGGCTGGCGTGGAACCAGCTTCGAGACCGGATACGACGAAGGCAGGAAGAAATCATTTGTAAAGAGGGTTCGGCTTTTGGTGATCGACGAGATTCATTTACTAGGAGAGGAACGAGGTGCCGTTCTTGAAGCAATTGTTAGCCGAACGCGATTCATTTCTCGCCATCTGGATCAAGAAGAAGGAGAAAGCAACCAGGATCCCAAAGGAAAGATCGAACGCACCAGGATCGTTGGTCTCAGCACGGCGGTATCCAACCCCCTGGACCTGGCCGACTGGATTGGAATCGATACGCATAGTCGTGGCACCACGAGGCTTCTTGGTGTCTACAACTTTAGACCTAGTATACGCCCGGTTCCAACGAAAGTTCACGTGCAAGGCTACCCTGGGAAACACTACTGTCCACGCATGGTAAGGCTCCACTTTGTACATATTCTCAAAATGATCTGATCGTTCGATTCTGACTTCATAAACGTTCCCCAAAGGCGACAATGAATAAGCCATGCTATGCGGCAATCAAGGATCATTGTCCGGACCAGCGACCAGCGCTTATATTCGTTGCATCGCGACGGCAAACTCGCCTAACTGCTTTTGACCTAATCAGCTACGCAGCAGCAGATGAAAACCCCAAGACATTCCTTGGATGCGACGAAGCGTACGTGGAGGCCATTGCGGAAGGTATCCGGGACGAGGCCTTGAAACATACAATCACTTTTGGCATCGGACTACACCACGCGGGGCTAAGTGTCCACGATCGAGAAGTGGTGGAGCGTATGTATCTCAGTGGTGAAATCCGTGTGCTGGTAGCGACAGCAACACTAGCGTGGGGGGTAAATCTTCCCGCGCGCCTTGTAATTGTGAAAGGGACAGAGTACTTTGATGGAAAGTCCTCGCGATACGTTGACTATCCTTTGACGGACGTGCTCCAGATGATTGGTAGAGCGGGTAGACCTGGTTTCGACACGGAAGGACGAGCTGTGGTCATGGTGGAGAGCTCGAAGAAGAACTTTTACAAGGTGCGAACCAAGACAATATGATAGCACGAGGAAACGACGATTGCTCACCTTTTGATTTCCAGAAATTCCTGTATACACCCTTTCCAGTCGAATCTTGTCTTCGAGGGCGCCTTTGCGAGAACCTGAACGCCGAAATCGCATCGGGAACTGTGAAGTCGCTAGTTGACTGCGTTGGCTATCTTACGTGGACATTCTTTGCCCGAAGAGTCAAGGCAAATCCTTCCTATTACGGCGCAGACTCATCAGAAGACGAGGACGTGGAGCGCTTTCTCTTGGATGTGGCAAAGGACACACTTAAGCTCCTCAACGAGGAGCGTTGCATTACAATCATCGGCGACAAGCAAGAAGTCGACAGTGAAATTCGACCGTCTTCACTCGGTGTGGCCGCGTCGGATTACTATTTGACTTACCGGACACCAAAACAGATGCAATTCGGATTGACTCAATGTGCCAAGATGATAATGCAGGACGAGACATCATTAAGCGAAGAGATCGTATACTCAAGTTGCGAATCTCATCCTTTTCTTCGCCCTACACGATTAGATGAAGCATCGATTGCATGGCTGCTCTACACAATATCTTGCACCCATGAATTTGATGAGTTGCCTGTGCGACACAACGAGGAAATTCTAAATGAGGAATTGAGCAAGGCACTCAAGTGGGGTCCAGATACTTCGAAGATCCTCTCTCCGAATGGTCGATCTGCATACATCGATCCCGAGATTTTCGCACAACCGCACACTAAGTAAGTCGACAGAGCGCTGATACAATTCAACTTTCCAATTACTAACCTGATGCGCGCACAACTACCAGGTGCTTCCTTTTGATCCAGGCACACCTAGAAAACGCACGGCCTCCTATCAGCGACTACGTAAACGACACGAAAACTGTGATGGACAGCGTTCCTCGGCTTCTTGCAGCGCTGCAGTTCATAGCCACCAAAGAGGTCCAAGTTGAAGGATCATTGGAGGTTGTTTGCCAAATCGTCAGAACCAGACAACTGATTTCCACAAAGGGCACGGTAAGTCCACCAATTCGTGTTACGTCGAGGATGCTTTTTTAGGCGCATATATCTCACTGTAATGCGCAGGTAACGACCAACCCAGCTGTCCAGGCCATTGGTCTTGGGGCTGGAGCAATCCCGATTTTGGCAAAGAATCTTTTAGAAGATTCCGGAGAAAATTCAGGCAACGGTTTGCTGCAATCAATGAGAAGCCGATCGAGGGACGTTGTTGCCAAGGAACTCAAAAAGATACCCAAAGGAAAGCTTGGGAATACGCCCATACGGAGCCTGCTGGATTCTCTCTATGCCATCCCACAAGTCACTGTCACCGAGACCCAGATACAACACACGACGCAGAAAGAAACCGGGAAAAGCCAAGGAATTTTACGCTTGAAGCTGGAAGTGCAACGCGACGCTTCCAACGTCAAGAAGGATGACAAAGACGAGTTTGCCACTATTGTAGTCGTCCTCGGGACGCGGGAAAGGCGAATGATTCTGGCACAGACAGATGTGGCCATTGGCGCCTTCAAAACGAAAATGTCAATGGAAAGGGAACTCAATTTTGACTGGGACGTTGCGAATGCGGATGGCGGTGAGGGCGGAGGCTCGGTGATTCTTCGAATTCTCCAAGACAACACTCGTGGAATGGACTCAGAGGTTCAAGTCAAGCTACGGTGAATTGAACTGGGTAAGCAACAGAAGTTCTTTCAGTTGTTTGCAAAAATTGGGTCGTCTGGAAGCTGTATACCGACGAAGCATCGCATTAGAAACCCACTATGATTTCTCTACGAATAAAGTGCTTCGTATCCATAGTTCCTACGCTTTCTGTGGTACTGTACCCTGCTCAGACGGCAAGAAGCATCCTCGGCTGTAAAATATGAATCTTCTCACCTTAAAACTACGCCGAAGTAGTGCCCGTTGCGAGAAGCAGCAAAGAAATGTACAAGGTAGCGATTCGCTAGCTAGAGGAAAAACTACGATACCTCTCCGGGACGATTCTGTGTATCCGTATGTTCATCACCATGTTTCGTACAGCCAAAGATACGAACTATCTTAGCTAGCGGCCTTGCATGGCGAAATTTCAATGTCGCTCTCGTGTCACATCAAACCAATTACGTATTTTCGACGAACGTAGGACCAAGTGGTGCATGTTGTTAAATCGCCAACGTGCTCATCGTTTCAGATGCTAAAGTAACTTGGTGTAGCATGTCTGCTTCTACTTCGAGTCGTAGTTTTTTTACCGCATTGTTTTCCCAAGTCGCTACGGCTTAACAGACTTTCGTCAACGTTCGTTAAACCCCTCCTTTCGAAGATCTGCCACAATCGCCACGTAGGGATATAACTATCCTCTGGCCAATCAAATTTCTGCAAACGATTGACGACAGGTCGCACTTCGAGCGATGGCCACACATCTTATCGATATGTAGTCGGACACACAACATATTACGCACAAACGCCACACCCTTCTTCCGTCTTCAACTCTATTGCTTTCCACGTCTTCTCATATTTTCACAAGCCTCTCCGCTTTCCTGACGCACCAAGATCGAACCAAATCCATTCGAAACTAATTTGTTACTTCCATCTCGATCAATTTACTATGGTTCGAAAGCTATTTCCTCTGCTCTTTCTCGCGGCATGCAGTACGTCTGCGTTCACCCCATCCTCGACGGTTTCTCGCATCCGCTTGGACCTGCAGGTTGTGGAACCTATGCCGAGCACCGATGATTCACCTGTGAAGACCGATGAAAATTTGCTGGATCTTCCGCCAGTCCTTCAGCAAATCGCAGATGAGCGAAGGTCATTTCAATTAAACCTTGGAAAGGCTATGGACACGTTACGAAAAGACATGCCGTACATTTTGAAGCGAGCTCCAGGTACGTACAGTGAATCTTCAGATTCTTGTGACCCTCCGGGAATCACAAGGCAGCCCTCGTTTACTTTCACGTCTAATCCTCCTTTGCTTTGACCGCTACAGACTATAGCATTTATCACGATGAAATCGTAGTGATCGATCCTTCCGGAGTCCAGATGTCGGGACTAGATTCGTACAAAAGTGCGGTTAGTTTCTTGCAAACATTTTGCAAGTTTTGGTTCCAGGAACGATCGGGTCTTCAATACAGAATGGTGTACGACTTCGCTAGGAGCTCTATTCGTATTTCATGGCATGCGGTTTTGGTTCCAAAGTTCCCTCTTGGGCGTCCCCTTCACGTGGATGGTATCTCCATGTACAAACTGGATTCGGCATCGGGGAAAATTGTTGAACACAAGATTGAGAATCTTATGATCAACGATTCGAAAGTGATGCCTCCCTATGGAATTATGTCATTGATGCAACAAGAACTGATTGGCTTTGGAACCCAGCCTGGAGTTGGTATCCCCGCAGGAATCTAAAGGTGGCTGATGAAGCGTGCTATGATTTTGAATCAATCCATGGGTACCGATCCGAATCTTGGGATTCAAGCAACGGCCAGATCAACACCAGCGAAGTGTCGAGCTCAGAAACTTGCTCGATCACAATTCGCCTAAGCAGATATCATCTATTTCTTGTCTGGCACTGCCGCAACGCTAAAGGTCGAACCAAGATGCCACGGCTGGTTACACTCGCGGGAATACAATACAATGCGATAGCGGTACAGATGTACCCAATAGTTTTCCACACCTGGTACATATAAAGAAGTTTCAACCCCGAATCTTCTTGATATCAGATCACTTTATAAATTACTTTTATGTTGCCACTATATGTTGACTACGTTGCACTACAACATGCCCCGAGATTTCCAAGTCCGCTGAAATTTGTTGTTTACGATACAAGCACAGCTATGGGAGAGCATCAATGATCGTCTAGCTAGCAATTAAACCATAACCTACTACGGGGGTTCGTTGCCCATCACAAAAATGACGGTGGAGCAGCGAAACGCCAAATCTTGGTGGTCGAGCGTCACCGGGAGCGAAATGCTGAGGTGGAGAACGACAAAGAGAGAAAGTTACACGTGATGAGTCCAATGAGTCCAACTTTGCGGGCGGCGGCAATTTCGCGGCCATTCCATTTTGAGTTTCCTAGCCCCTTTGGTTGTCAACACAACCACAACATTTCTTCTACCGTTAGTAGTTTCTAATCATCGTCTCTCGAAACGGTCTTCGAGGATTGTACTGCACCCTCCTAACCGTAGAGGCAACAAACGGCCCTAGTTGTAGAATTCTATTCTCCCGCAAAGAACGCGCACCGCATCACATCGGCACCACTTAGAATCCACAATGAATCCGAATAAGTGACAGTTTCCAAAAATCCATTGAGACGACTGCAAGAACTCTCAAATATGATGATGGAATCCAGTCATCAAGACTCATTCGTCCTACCGGGGTACGAGGCCGGGCCGCAAGATAGCGGGGTCGAGCACTCGAAAAGGAAACTGGAGCAATCGGCGCAGAATCTAAAGGCACACTTGCCTCGATATTTGGTGATTGAATCTCAGCCTTGCCGCGACGAAGCCGAGTCCTGGGGATATCGATGCAATTGTACCTTTCAACTCGTCAAGGACGATGAGCACCAAAAGTTTCACTACGCGATGCGCACCAAGGGTCAACCGATTCGCCTCGGAGCGAGCTACTTTCCCGTTGCAACACGCCGCATACAGGCTGCCATGACAGGATTACTCGAGGAGGTTCTGAATAAGGAAGCTCATCACGATTCCGCGCTAGTAAATGGATTGACTAGTGTCACTTTTGCGTCAGCGTGGACAGATCTGCCGATATCCGATTGCATTGTTACCTTACTCTACGGAGAACCCTTGGATGAGGAGAAATGGAAATCAGAGGCCACCGAAGCATTCCATCGCCTTGAGCTGCGACAACTCAATGCCCGCTCCAAAAAGTGTTTCTTATCCATTGTGGATCAATCATCATCATTATCATCTTCGACACTTCGAGATTCTGTCTTTGTAGACAAATCCACATGGACGGTGAGCCTCTTCAACAATCATCCTCCTTCTGAGAATTGTATCGAAATCAAGTATGAAAAGCCAGAGAGCGCATTTTACCATCCCAATGCAAACGCAATGAAAGATGCCTTGTTTTGGATGCTAGAGCGCATCGCAACCATCAAAGCAGACCTTGGAGAATCATCGTCTTGTCGATTGTTGGAGATGTATTGTGGTTGCGGGGCTCACACGGTGGCGCTGGGCAAAAGTGGCATGCTCCAGCAGATTCTCGCCATTGAACTTGACCACAGGCTGGTTCAAGCCTGCCATGAAAATGTACGACTCAACCAGCTGGACGATATGGTCCAAGTGTCACAAGGAGACGCTGGGACCTGGGCCGCACGATACTACAAGAAATCAAGCCAGAACTACAACATACTTCTAGTCGACCCACCAAGGGCTGGATTGGATCAAGATG
This sequence comes from Nitzschia sp. DOCU1, assembly GCA_951394045.1. Lineage (NCBI taxonomy): Eukaryota > Bacillariophyta > Bacillariophyceae > Bacillariales > Bacillariaceae > Nitzschia > Nitzschia sp. DOCU1. Next base: position 1,814,005 of record OX595988.1, read on the forward strand.
TTTGTGACATGGCCAAACAAGGGAGTTTCTATCATTTTCTATACATCTCTTGTGGCCATAAGGCGTTGTTGCGCGATTTGGAACGTCTGTCGGACACTTTCGAGGTGATTCACTGTCGGCAGTTGGACTTGTTTCCTAGAACTGATTCTATTGAAACATTGGTTCATTTGCGGCGAAAAGCATGAGATGACGTTACCCCCAATTATTGTAGTCGGGTCGTGTCCTCTCTGAGTGGCCGTTGAAATGCTTGGGTGGAGTTTTTGAGAGTCGAAGACGAGGCAGTAATGGCACTTGTGTGTCATTATCGGATAAAGTTTCCGATACGTGTAAGCCATTTGCCGACATCCGTCGAGTATCGAGCGGAAAAGGCTGCCTTGGACTGTTTATAGTCGTTGAGATGAATAGTACTCTTGGGTGTGATGGTAACGCTAGCGCTCAGTCGGAGCTGCTTTCGCTTTCCATCAATATGAATTTCTCGAAAGCGAGCATTGTGACCCACGTCAATGTCAATCGTTGGCACAACGGGGACAAACAAACCAAGATCGCCAGTGAGGGAGACTTCCAAACCAGGAAAGGTGAGGACGTGTCCCCGCGTGGAAGAGTCAATGCCCGATCGGACCTCAAAATTCAAGGGAGAGTCAAAGAGCGTCTTTGCCTTTCCCTTGACAGAGATCTTGCCAGATGGCTGTTGTTTGAAACAAGAAAGAGTAAGATTAGCCAGAAAATCGTTGCAACTCGCTTTAAGTAACCCAGACAATCGTCCATTTGTACTTACCAAAACATCCAATGAGTCGACTTGGATAGAGGATTCCTGAACTCCTCGATCCCGAAGAATACGTACTAGCAAAAGCCTCAGCCCGTTGCGCATGCATGGAGAAAAGAGCAAATCATGCCGTGAAAAGGTCCAATCATGCGCATGCAGATCAAACTGCTTGGGGAATCGAGTGGGAGTCTTCTTTGTCTCGCCGCTATTTTGTCCCAAAAAGCCCAAGAGCTGCAGCGTCAACCGCTTCACCTCCAAGCGTCCACTCGACATTCGAATGGCCGGAAAGACCAAGCGACCCACATCCAGTTCAGCGTCGATACAGAATTGACCACGTAACAGAGTCGCCATGGGGTTACCTTGTGGAAAGGCTCGAATCCGCAAATTCTCAGGAGATTCCTGTGCTTTTCGTTCGATAATGCCAGTGAGGATGTTTTCAAACAAAACACCGAGCCACCGACTGACAAAGGCTGCCTTGGAAGAGCTGGTATTGCCAGAGGTCTTGGTGGTGGTGACAGCAGCGGCGGTGACATCTGGAACGGCCGCTTGTTCAATCTTGACGTTATAAAACTCCTCATCCAACAAAGGCGTGGTCATCTCCACATCGTGGTTGCTCGGTAGAAAGCTTCCAGGACTAAAGTCCTCAAAGTTCCGAAGGATAAAGTCATCCCGAAAGGCGAGACCGATGGTATCATTCTTGTTGGAAAAGTCACCTTGATAGTATGAGGTTACGGATTCTAAAAGTGCCTCGGTTTCAGCATCCATGGTTTGCATGCGAAGAGGTCTTGAGGCGCCCTGCTGATCTTTTCGGGAGGATGTAATCTTGGACCATATTCTTCGTGGCCAGGCCTTCTTGCGGCTACTAGTAGCAGAACCAGAGCGTTCCTCCATTCGATCCGTAGAATGAGCGGCTATTTGCCATTTTCTGCTGGTTAGTCCTTGTTGTATTTGCTGCTGCTCCAGCAAAAGTGGCAACGACAAAACGCCTCGCAGCGTGGAAACTTTTGCAGTGATGGGCCGTAACGCTCGGAGAGGCGAAGACACTGTACCAGTAGTAGTGGTAAAGCTACTACACGCCCGAGAAAGTGCCAGTAGTACTAATATTCTCTTCATGTTTGTGTTTGCCATGGCAAAGTCCAATGAGGAAAACGCCCGTTAGTCGTTAAACTTTGTGGGCAGAGAAAAATGAGAGGCGTCGGAATGCTGCCACAAAAAATCTTGGCAGCAGTAACAGTAGCGCGGTTGAACTCTTGGATACGCCGACAAATTCCGATTCTTTTCTTCTTTTCCTTGCAAGATCTCCAACCACCACCAACAACAATAGTGTTGTTGTTGTTTCTGTGATTTTGTGATGGGGCGTTTTCAAATTGATGTGAGGTCCGGCCCAGCGCGTTTGCCAATTTCACGGTTGCTTTGTGATGGGTTCGAAGATGACGGTGGTGGTCGTTATCCTCTTTCATCAAAAGCCTTCCTCCATTGTTCTTTGAGCGCCCCTGGCTCGACCTCGCAATAAACTTGCTTGTCGCATCCATCTGTTTTCTTGGTTCGTCCAACACGCCGTAGCCAATCAAAAGGTTACAACCGGGTTGCCGTGGGGTCATTCTGTCCGCGGAGACCCGGAGAAAGACCCCAACGGAGAAGAAATTCACAAAAAGCATTCCGCGATTTTTGAGTCCTGTTTTAAAGTGTAGGAATCAGTATATTCGTCTACATACGATGGAATAGGTATTGATTTCTACAGGGACCCATCACTTCTGCGAACTCCAACGCATCACCGGTCGGGCTCCACGTGCGTCAGTCGTCGACGTCATGCTGAAATACCGAATAAAGTGATGTACTATGAGTGACTACGTAAACACATAACTGTCTTTGGCCCTACCTCCGAGGTGACGTGACCACAAAAAAAGCCCAAGAAGAAAACAATGCCGCCGCCCGCCAGAGCAAGGTCATTGTGAGGTCTTGTTAACTTTCTCAAGTTTTCTTTGTATTACAGTTTCCTTTGTCACATTGTTATCAAAGAACAATAGCAACATGGCACACACCAACGTGTCTGCTCGTCGGGTACAAAACCCCTTTGCGGCGGGACGAGGCGGATCGGCGGGAGGAAGTTCCCCACGTCGCGTGAATTACAGCGACCATCGCTATCATAATACGAGTAATCACCATCATCGCCGCAAACCGTTTTGTTCTCCTTCGGGAATTGCATTGATTGTGGTGGTGCTGTTATTGTTGGGTGTCTATTCCGTCTTTCCGGCATCGCAACCGACGTATTATTCGTTCGAGTCGGCGAATAGTGCAATTGCCAAGGTCCATACTGAAAAACTTACCGCTCATACGACTCCTCGTACGGCTCCGACTCCCAAGCCAGTGCCCATGATACCCATCCTTGCGACCCCACCGGACAGTCAAAGCCACGACGTGGCAGATAGTGCACCCACGGATAGCGGCGATGAGCGTGGCGGCGGCTTGTATCGTGCTGGCTATGATCAAGAGGAGGACGTGGATAGTGGCCATCGATATGGATCTCCTCCCAAAAAGAACAGTCCCGACTTTGGCGGTGGTGATATTGTCGATGCTCAACAGTATAATAGCCCAGAAGAAGGAGAAGAAGAAGAATCATTTGGAAAGAATATCGATCAGGGTCATAGTCCCGACGTTGTTGTGCCAAAGGACAGCAATGACAGCCCAATGGTGCCACAACGCCCTCCAGAGAGTGCGCAAGACGATGACCAGAATTCACGCGACGGGGACGATGAAGACGAGGATGATCCCTCCGGGGATGTGGCATCACCCAGGGAAGATTTGATGAATAAAATTCTTCCCATGATGGATGAGGACGAGGAAGGCCCATCTTCTACTGGGCATGATGAGGAAGAGGAAGAGTTTGTCGGGGATGGACCACAAGAGGAAGGCATGGGCCCGGACATGATGATGCTTCCAGCAAGTCAGGACTTGAATGGGACGGATGGAACGAATACCACCGTAGTGAATATGGCGGCAAATCTTTCCAATGGTACCAATGTTACGCTGGAATCCGATCATTTGGGTGACGATGACGACGACGACGATTCGACAAAATCCAAAGTCGAAGAAATCAGTAATAGTACCAATGACACCGTCGACTCGTCGTCCGAGGCTGAGAAGAATGTTACTGGAACCAACACTTCTTCTCTTGTGGAACAATTCAACGAGACGGAGACCAATTGGACAGTGACGGAAGATGCTAACAATACAGTGGTAGAGGAAGGCCTGAACTCGACGGTGCAAGTTATGAATGAAACAGACGCCAATGTCACAAATGCGGAACCAGTGACAATGGTCAACAACACGGATAAAGGCAGTGACAACAATTCGACTTTGAAAGAAGAACAATCGGAGGCGAACACTACTCTGACAAAAGACGCGATTGCGAGTCCAGGTCATAACAAAACAGCAGTCTTCGTCGAAGGAACCAACCAAACGACTTCTTTTGTCAACCATACCAATACGTCGGCATCGGTCAACAATACAATCACTGCCAAGTTCCAAGATGAGGTTTCCGTGATCGAAATCAAAAACAAGAAGCGAAAAAAGAACAAGCAAGAAGTCGTCAAGAATGCGACTTTGGCGAATAACACGGTGACGACGAATGAGCATTCCAATGTCACTTCTGTCTTTGTGAATGCGTCTGCTGCTCCGACAAATGTGACTGATACTGTTGTCGCGAATGTCAGCAACATATTTGTGGATGAGAAGGGTAATCAGACGACGACGGCAGTTGCCAACAATGTTACAGTTGGAAACACCACGCTACAACAACAAGAATCTGTCGGCAATACTACCAAGCCTGAATCAAAGTTGATTCGACAAGGTGGAAGCAGCAACAGCACGGTTACAAAGGACAAAGTGAAAAAGAAAGAAACCAAGGGTAAAAAAGGCAATCTTCGAGGAAATCCCAGCAATGCCACCCAAACGGAATAACGAGATTTTGGACACTACTACTAATCACAAATCAGGCTACAAATAGCTATTGGCACCTGTTTCTAGTTGCGTTTATTTCCCTCTAGCTAACTACCTCCTACTAGATCGTCCATGCCGGTACTACACTGTACCATCATTCCGACAGGAATGCCTTGCTACTATCGGTACTCCGGAGCGAGAGTAGAGGAGTCGTCGATCGTAGATAGTGCACAAGCCTACCTATATTCTTGGCTATGCTACATAAATACTACCGTGAAGACTTGGCATGAAAGTCCGCGCCATTTTCGAGAACGAACTCATCTCGCCTTGCGTCGTGCTTTTTGTCGCAGACAGGAAAGGTGGCACCCACACATCCACAACACAAACCGAAAATTCTCGTTCAGGTCACAAACGGACATCTCTTCGTTCTAATCCAGCCTTCCTGGTCCCTTCTTTCTATTCTATATCATACAAAGCAAAATATCACCATGCCTGCGTTTGTGCGTTACTTTCCTCGGCTCCAAACTCGGCAAACGAGAAAGAGCATGCCCGGTACCGTCGGTAAGGCAAATCATGCTGCGGGCGACACGAATCGTCGTCGTCGCCGTCAAGAAGACAAGGAGGCTGACGAGTCTGCCCTCCAAAGGGAGCGTAATCGGCAATACCGACGTCGACGACTAGCGTATTACAAAAGGTGCAACCGGCAAATTTGCGACGACGATACTACGTACGCCTGCAATCAACGAACGACAAAGGAAGAAACCAGTGCCTCGTCGCGCCACCGCCAACCATCTTCTACTACTCGTCTATCACCACAACAGCTACCCGCCTGGATGACGAGTGATGGATGGAACGAAAGTTTACCTGCCTTTCTCTTGGTGGTTTCGTCCCTGGACGTGTTTTGTACCATTTTGGCAAGGCACCAGCCCCCCGCTCCAGACCAAGTGTTGGAGCTGGCACGCAACGCCGTTCGAGAACGCCAAGCTATGGCACAGAAATACAATCAACTCAAGGGCCACCATGTCCAACTCACGGACCGATATCGACGGCTGGCGGAACATTCGGAACAAAAGAGTCTCGAATGGCAGAAATTATGGGAACAACAAAGCTTTTCTTCTGCCACTTATACGATGAACAAAATGCCGGCGGCAACTCCAACCATGAACCGTGCTCCTATTGTACAAGAAACAATAGTGATGGAGAAGGTGGCTGCCGTAATGGATGGTGCTCCAGAAGGACGCCGAGCAAATCTTCACTCCAGATCTCGGGAACTGAACTCGAGTAGCGCCACTGCTATTAAGAAACCATCCTCAACGTCAAATGTCGTGCCGTCTCGGCCTGGAAACATAATAGAAGAAAACATTTCGAGGGCGAACTTCAAGACCACGGGACTCGAGGATGGTTCGGAGGAGAATTGTCCAATGGATGATAACGAAGTTGATCAGCAGATTCTTCCACCTGCTAGCAAGAAAGCTCGACGCGTGACTGTGAGTCCGAACCGTATCCGTGCCAATCTGCCACACAACCAAGCCCCGACGACGCATGATATGAACCATCGGGTTGTTCCGGATGAGATCACTTCTCATGATGCCCGGTGGCAACAAATGAAAGAGGAAATTCCAATTGCTGAAATAAATCTTCAACTCAAGCAAAACAGAACTGTCCCAACTGCCACGACTACCAGCTCTGCTGGTACCTTGAAAGATCAGAATTCCATGGAACATGAGCGTCCAGCACGGGAAACGAATTTGCACAATGCTGCTGCTGGAAATCGCACAACACTACGGTCCGCGCCTCGCATTGCAGATATTCCGACTTCCTTTCATCGTCGACACGTTCCGAATCCATTTTCTAGTACTAATAGGCAGATGAAGCCTGTGGCACCGTTGCCAGAAGATGACAGCCAGACCATTATTCCTCAACCGAAACCCGGGCCAGTCGGCATGATGGCTCAAGAAGTCAACGATGGAAGTGAGACTATAATTGCGCCAGCAATGCGGACAAAGACCGGAGCTGGGGACAATTCTTCCAAGAACCAGGAGGGTTACCCTCCCAGTTCTTCGGGGTGGATTTCTACTCGCCCATCAAAAGCCTTTGTAGAAGAGGCTAGACTCAACAACATGGCACGAACGATTGCCCGTAAACAAGACGGGGAACCCGATCGTCCCAGTACACCAGATCGGAACAACCCGTATGAAGCTCAACGCACCGCCTCTCGTCCAAGGATGCCAGCCTCTCCCGATTCCTCCCTAGAAGAAGAACAGGAGCAACCGTACGCGGAGGTTGTCCGTAACAAGGCCGAGCGCCAAAAGCTCAAACCATACTCTTGCGAGGAATGCGGGAAATTCATCGATGCCATGCTGGCCTATGACACTGACGGAGTTTTGAATCGAGAGGAGCTCATGTGCTGTTCCAGGCATCGCCATAGATTCCCGCCGTCAGAGACACCCGAAGGATTCTGGGAATTGAGTTTCCATGATGAAATCCTTGCTCGCCAAAAGGCAATGGACAAGGGTTCAAAGTAGATATTCATAAACAAATGTGTGTGAATTTTTGCTAAACTATAGTACGTGCTATAGGATCAAGGTGGACAGAGTGCTTCAAAGACAATAGAAACGGCAACAGCTCCAGGATCTGGCGTTCCCTCGAGCTGTCCGGCTGATAGGTAGTTGGATCGTCCCGCACTTGCCACCTTCATGGCTGCCGTCCCATCCGCACCCCACTTGGCCTGACTGGCAGCCTCCTTGATATCTAATGTCTCCGCCAAAGCCTTGGCGGCAGGAATCATGGCATCCAACATGGTTCTCGAACCTGCCGTTGCTCCGCCATAAAAGATAATGGCGTCGACGCCGCCTTGGAAAGCCTGACAAAGTTCGGGAAAGCCAATGCTTTCACATCTGGAAAGCGTCGAACTCATTTTTCGAGCCATCAATTCGATCAATACCCCCGAAGTTCCACCCATGGATGCCGAGACGGCATCCGCCAGTCCAGCAAACATCGTAACGGGGTGACTTGTGGAAAGAGATCCATCCTCCAATCGTTTCATGACTTCGGTGGCCCCCCGTTTCATGGTGATTCCACAATCACCGTCTCCTACAATGGTATCGTACTTTGTCAGCAAGGCTTCATGGTCGGCCAGACTTTTCGCCGCCGCCAAGGCCAGTGATTTCGATTTGGCTTCAAACCCGTCAACAGTCATTGCGGGCAACTTCACCTCGGATTGGACATGATCCACGACAACTTCTGGTCGCTCCGTAGATGACGGTCGAATGTCTTTGCCACTCCAAATGTCCACATGTCCCCAAGCGGGAGCATCACAGTCGTCGTCCAGAAGACTGACCAATTCTGCCGATTCACCCGACAAGTTTAAAATAGTCAAGCTTGCACCATGCATGTCAAAACTAGTCATGAACGCCCCGACCAAAACACGAGTAACCTTGCAACCATACTGATTTTCCAGCGTTTTGACACAGGAATGAGCCAAAATGGACATTTCAAAGTTACTTGTTCCACCCAAGTTGTTGACCAGAATGCAGAGTTCGTCTCCTTGTGCAAACATGGGGACAATCGTTTCCGTACTACCGTCGTCCGACTTTACTACCCGACCATAATGGAGAATGGTATCAATCATGTCCTTGGCAATCTCATCGGCTGTCAACAAGGGCGACTCTTTCAAGCCAGCTTCTCCATGAATTCCCAAACCAATCTCAATAGTAGAAGCATCGAGTCTGTCATTGACAGTTTCGGCTCCAGGAATGGTGACACTGTCCAAAGATACTCCCAAAGTTCCCATTCGCGCCGTGACTTGCTTCACAATGTCAACAATCGCATCTAAATTTTTGCCCGCCTTGGCTGCGGCTCCCGCAATTTTGTGCACCAAGACCGTGCCAGCGACGCCCCGGGCACCTGTAATTCCTTTGGTGCGAGGCAAGGCACAGTCGTCAGCTACTACTACCATTTGACATGGAATTCCTTCTTGATTGGCCCTTTCACAGGCCATGCCAAAATTCAAGCGATCGCCCGTATAATTTTTGACAATGAGTAGACAACCTGCCTTGTGACTATGGCTGGAAACTGCCGCGGATGCCGCACGAATGGCCGCCAAAATGGCCGCCACACTGGGAGAAGCAAAGATGCCCCCACACACAGCACCCGACAGCATGCCATGTCCAATCCAACCCGCATGAGAAGGCTCGTGGCCACTTCCACCGCCCGACAAAAGTTGCACCTTGTCGACTTGCGGGTTGGAGGCTAATAGGACGTGATGATTCGCCAATTTGACCAAATGATTCGGATATTGCAGCAAGAGACCCGCAATGAATTCGTCGACGGCCTTGCTGGGATCATTGAGGATCTTTTTGGGTTTGGCTGCTGGTACCATGGTAATTTGTGCTTGGTCGTTGGTATATGATAGTTGCTACTCTCTAGAGTAGAGTTGCAGATTTTATGTTGTAGAATATGGGAACAGCAATGTGACACCCACGGTAACTTGGATCTTTGGGTGCTGTGACGTAAGCGTTAAGTATTCGAGCTCTTTGACAACCCGTAAAGTGATTATTAGGTACACGGCATTGTTCGAGCTCCAAATTGAGCAAAAATCGGATGCCGGTAGTACGACGTTGGATGGATTTCTTCATTCCGAGACGAAGGAAGAATCGTCAGTCGATCCTCATTGAACGGCGGCGAAAGCATCCACTACAACTACTACTTGACAACAACAACCCATTGTCAAAGGTTTCGCTCTTGCCAGGCGTCCCAGCGTAAAGGCAGACACAAGGCTCCCAGAAAGACAATGGGTGTACCATTGGCAAGATTTTGGATTGCTAGTAGTAGCCTTTGGTTGACAGTATTGCTCGCCTGTTTAACCTTTACGGTCGTTCACAGTTGGACTTTGTCGTCACCATCAATTCATCACATCCACCACTCATCGACCCGTATCCGCTCTTGGCAATCATCAGCATCACCAAGAGTTGTTTTAAAAATGGCCAGTGGCGAAAAGAATGACCCAGCGGCTCCATCCGAGACCCAATCACCCAGCCCAGTCACCACCAATAACAACAAGAAAAACGACAAGAGTCTACTGACAAAAATTGGATCAACCACATCCGCCGTGGTGGCCGGAACCTTTTATCTGGTCTTGGCCTGGCAACGAGATGCCTTGATGGTGAGCTTTTTCATTGGAGCCATCTCCAATGGCATACTCAGCAAAGTGCTCAAGAAATTATTGAAACAAGAACGACCGGCCGAATTGATCGAATCAGATTTGGACCTACCACCTAGTGACAATGGAATGCCAAGTTCACATGCCATGAGTTTGGGATTCATAGGGACGTTTACGGCACTACAATTACCATGGACGACAGTACCAATCTTGCTGTATGTCATTATCTCCTTGGTATATCGAGTCCAAAGTAAATTACACACTATCGAACAAATTGCTGTGGGTGTCACGGTGGGGTCCTTGAATGGATATGTTTGGCGAACCTTGTGTTTTGGAAACAATCCGTTTGGAATCAATATCATGGAATGGGTTTCCAATCAATTCTTGAATGATCAAGGACTCTTGCCGTGGTATGGCCTGGCGATTCCGGCGCTAGTGGGCGCGGCAGTAGTGGGATCTGTCGAACGGAGAATAAAGAGATTTCTGTCTCAAAAAAGCAAGACAGAGTAAGGGCTATTTGTTGCAATAATACTTCTACATTCCCTCCAAGGTTGTCTGGTCGTTGTAAACACGGGAATCCATCACTATTAAAGTGACAGAATTGTTTTGTCTTCATACCTTGGAAGCTCCTTGGCAAGATAAATTCTTCTTTTCGTATAGCCTGTAGAGACTTTCAGATTTCTCTAGGTGGCGTCTTCCATGGAGCCATTTTGGTCAAGTCGTTCATTTGATGCCGAACAATGGGACGTTGCTGGGCCGGCCGTGGTGGTTGATCTGAGTTAAATTGGTCATTGCTTGAACATCTTCAATCTCATCTGCTCTTGTTGACTGTTCGAGCCAACTTTATCGCCATTGTCGTTGTTGCCAATCTCAAGCCACATCGGTCTTTTGTAGAAGGTAAGGGTCAGAAATAGATCCGATAGACGAGATAAATATCAGGTGGATCTTCTTCATCAATCAAGTGGAAACCTTAAGCGAGGCAGGGATCTGTAAAGTTGCCTGCGATATCTCGTTCGCCAGCGAAGGAATGTAATGAAGTCCAAATAATCGAAGTAGCTTCGTGGTTGTGTTCATCCAAACGAAGACGAAATGGCGCCGCTGTCGTCGGCGGCATTTTCTGTTCCTTCGACCGCGTGTTCCTATTTCATGTGCGATGACAACCACGTAAACAGCAGTATATGGATTTGAAAAGGGCTATATTTCCGCAGTTAATACACAATCTTCCTGATTCATTACAAAATGTCGTATGGGGATAATCGCCTTAACAAAGTTGGTCATTTGGTCATCACAGAACCTGACACCTCTTGAAGTTCGTCTTGCTGTTTGATTTTGCTGATCGCACGTCGTCGTTCTTAGGTTCGTTGTCACGCCATTAAAAATGGTGGCTCTCCAAAAGTGCCCTAAGTCATTGCGGAAGCTGCAAAAGATCCAATTTCCCGCCAATTCACTTCTCGCCTTTCGATGGTCGGAAGGAGAACTTTCTCACTGTTCTCACCTTTGGTGCTTCACTCTTTTGTCACGGAACGAATATTTTCATTCCGTCGAGATTAGGACCGACTCTCGATTGTTGTCCAAGTTTGTCGAAACCATTCACTTTTCAACAACCCTGTACATCTTGACCCCCGGTCCTCGTCAACTGGAACGATGAGTGCTGCCAATGGCAACAACAACCGGTCAAACTATCTCAACCAGAGATATTCGTCGGAAGCGGTCATACAGCTCGCCAGAGGTTCTGACGACGATGACGATGACCCATTGCTGCAAATCGACGATGGCGATTTATACGACGAAGGCTCTACTAGTAGCAGCACGCGTCAAAGCAGCACGGGTCTTGATTCCCATTTGGTTGAGTTGGATTTGCAAGATATCGAGGCTATGACATCTCGCACCAAGTTGTTTGGCGCCATTGTCCTGCTTTTGGGTGCAGCGGCAAGTGCGACTTTCATGGCTTTTGGAATCATCAATACGAAGGACACTTCGACAGAAGATTTTGAAACTAGATCCAACGAGCTTGTTGTCCTTGTTCAGACGACTTGGAGCGAGTATGAACGAACGGCTGCCAATACAAACGAAATTTGTCGTCGAGAGCCCGCGACGACGAGGGCCGGTTTTCGCGAATATTATGAGTACCTCTTGGCTGGAGGTATCGACTTTCAAGCCATTCAGTGTGCTCCAAATGTGACCAATGAAGAACGCCCCCTCTACGAGGCGGAGGCCAAGGAGTACTGGGAATCCACGCTCGAAGATTACAACTACACGGGCTTTACAGGCCTGATCTGGGATTGGGATAAAATGTCGGTAGTGGGGGTCGAAAAACCAGCTCCGGAATCCCCTTTCTATTTCCCTATTAATTATTTGGAGCCTGTCGAGGGTAACGAAGGTGCCATTGACCTGGATTTGTGGTCGGATCCAGTTGCAGGAGCGGCGCTGATCGAGCAGGCCATCGATACCTTCAAGCCAATCCTCACTGGAAGGCTGAGCACTGTCCAAGAAACAGTAGAGAGTGCTTACAGTGTGATTATTTATCACCCAGGAGTGCCCCTGTCAACTGATCCGCCCGACAAAGTTCCAACTATGATTGCTAACTTGCTTGTTCGTATTCCAAGTTTTCTCGAGCGCGTTGGAAAGGCCCAAGAACGAAACTTGGCTGCATATGTCTACGACGTTCGCGACAGCAAGTTTGAATTCCTTGGGGCTGCTGTTTATATGGTGGGTAACAACGGTACCGAAATTTCCTTCCCCCCTGAGATCTCGTACGAGAACCTAAAGCAGAAGTACGACGACGACAGATTCTATGAAGAGGTCATCCCCATTGCGAGTGGGGAATGGCGCGTCTGTGTCGTCCCAGTCGACGATACTTTTGATGAACAGCTTGGTCTTGTTATTTTTGGTGGATGTATGATCATGTTGGCCACGATCGGAATTGCGTTTTGGATGCACACAAATATGAAGCGCGTCGTTGGAATTTACAAAGCTAAGCTTCAGGCCGAGGCGGAACGTGCAATTGTTGCCAATCTTTTCCCAGAGAATGTGCGGAAGCGATTGCTACAAGGTGCCGAGGCTAAAAATGCTGCCATTAAGCAACGGGCTCGAAACAAAAGACTTGGAATCGCGCCTGAGCGAGGCATCAACGATCACTTGACATCAGAGGGGTTGTTCGGAAGTAAGCCGATCGCTGATTTTCACCCCGAGGCGACGCTTCTCTTCTGTGATCTTGTTGGTAAGTCGTCAAAGAAGCGGTTCCTAATGAAAACGAACGACATTATCTTACAATTCTACTGCCAAAAGGTTTCACCGCGTGGTCCTCTGTCCGGGAGCCTACCCAGGTTTTCACCCTCCTCGAAGTTCTATACAATTCGTTCGATCGCATAGCAGCTGTGAGTGACCTCTCTGCTGCATTCTTCGCCCATTTCGACAAAGTCACTTCTAACGTCTCGTTTCTTTCATTTCTAACGCCGTGCAGCGTCGACGCGTCTTCAAAGTAGAGACAGTTGGTGATTGTTACGTCGCTTCCTGTGGGGCTCCAATCCCCCGGGACGATCATGCAGTCATCATGGCGAGATTTGCCTCCGATTGTCTTCGCACCATGCCGGTGGTAGTTACGCAGCTTGAGCGCTCGTTGGGTCCAGACACCGGTAAGGCTGTTGCAGTGCCCTTCCATAGAAGAATTCGTTTTCCTTTCTAAACCCTTACCTTGATACAGGTGACCTCAGCATCCGTCTTGGACTTCATAGTGGTGCTGTGACATCTGGTGTCTTGCGTGGTGACAAGGGTCGATTTCAGTTGTTCGGGGATACAATGAATACCGCAAGTCGCATGGAAAGCACTGGACTTCCGTCAAAGATTCAGGTCAGTCCGGAATGTGCTGAGCTCCTTCGAAAGGCTGGAAAAGACAAGTGGCTCGAGCCCCGAGAAGTAAAGGTCTTTGTAAAGGGTAAAGGTCACCTCCAAACCTACTGGCTGGTCAAGGACAAATCCGACGTGGCTGTCTCCGAGGCATCTTCCGGAGGAGCTGCGGTTTCGACGGAATTCAAGAAGCAGGAGGGGGCTGATCCGTACAGTTCCAAAGTTGAACGATTGGTAGGCTGGAACGTGGAGAGAATGTGTGAGTTGCTTCGAGAAATTCTCTCTCGAAGACAGGCAAAGGCGGATGCCAACAAGAAAAGCAGTAAGCCTCTTGGTTATGATGAAAGCAGTGCCAGTGGAAAAGGCGGTACTATACCATTGGACGAAGTTCAAGACGTGGTGGTTCTTCCAGAATTTGACGCGAGGGCATTCCAAAAGCAAGTCCCTATGGGCTCAATTCAGCTAGACAAGGCTGTGGTGAACCAACTCACAGATCTTGTCGAGATGATTGGAGCCAGTTATCATGACAATCCTTTCCACAATTTCGAGCATGCCAGCCATGTCGCCATGTCGGTATCGAAACTTCTTTCTCGCATCGTAAACCCGAAAGAACAGGGACTGCTGGGACACCCAGGCAACTACGAGAAGCCAATGAACGAGCAGGCTACCTCCCTTGCGAGCGACCTCCACGATCACACATTCGGTGAGTAAGAATTTGGTAATGGTAGATTGAATGACGGCCCACCAATTTTTTGTCGACTCACTTCACGATCATATAAAAAGGTATTACCAGTGATCCGCTGACGGCATTTGCTGCATTCTTTGCGGCGTTAATTCACGTAAGTCATTGGGAGTTTGATTGGTTACTGACTTTCGGCTTGTCGTGACTGACCCTTGGTTCATTCTCTTCAGGACGTTGACCATCGAGGTGTGCCTAATGTGGTGTTAACGACGGAAAACCCAGACCTTTCTGATAAGTACCGAGAAACAAGCATTGCGGAACAGAACTCCATCGACTTGGCGTGGGACATGTTCATGCGCAATGAGTACAGAACCCTTCGTCTTACTCTTTGCCCAACAGAGGCAGACCTGAAGCGTTTTCGCCAGCTTGTGGTCCAGATGGTCATGTCGACGGACATTATGGACAAGGATATCGGTAAACTTCGGAAGGAGCGATGGGACAAGGCCTTCGCTGAACAAACCAGTACTGCCGCCGAGAATCGCAATCGGAAGGCGACGATTGTTATTGAGCATCTTATCCAAGCGTCTGACGTTTCGCATACCATGCAGCATTGGCACATTTACCGCAAATGGAATCAGAACTTGTTTTTTGAGCTTTACCATGCTTACAAGCAAGGACGCTTGGAGAACGACCCTTCCACTAACTGGTATAAGGGGGAGCTTGGCTTTTTTGATTTTTACGTCATCCCATTGGCCAAGAAGCTCGATACCTGTGGAGTATTTGGTGTGACAAGCGACGAATTCATGATTTATGCTTCCGCCAATCGAAAGGTATGTTCGTCGGGGGCAAGATTCGCATGTTTTGTCGCTTCTCGCATCGTGCAATACCCCTTTCTCTCCGTTTCTAACCGCGATATTGTCGATTACTTAGGAGTGGGAGCTGAAAGGTGCCCAGCTTGTAGAAGACTACCTTTCACAGTACAACAGCGAAGGCGCAATGGGACCTGCCGCTCGACTTTACAAAAAAGCATCTGATGTTTCGGTAGGCCAGTTGAGTGGTCGCATGTCGGAAATCTCGGATGGTCAGCGAAGTCGATCTTCCTCTGTCAACATGACCGGCGAGGTGATTGATGTTGGTTTGGACCTTCAAAGCGATCTGGAGGACGAAGATGATGCCTAAAGTCCATTTGACGATTCGGGATAAGTTTCAATTGGGGAGTGCGATGTTCGGAATTAGTTTCGATTACCGTACTGTTTTGTGTGTCTTGTTGCGACATGGGCGGCTTGGGCGCGCCTACTAGAGGCTGCTTGTGCTGGTGGATCAATTGGGTCAGTTGCCGTTCCTGCCGCGTGTTGAGCGATATTGATCGCTTTTAATTTAGACAAGCGTTCGTCGGTGCTGTTACCTATTCTTTAGCTATGTTCATGTTATTCTTAGGATGCACCTAGTTAGATTTGATGCGTGAGTTGTGGCCTGACATTTGTTTTGTTGCTTGGTAGGGTTCTTGCAAACAGAATGGGAAACTCGCCTGCTAGCTTGTAGCTAAATCCAGCGTCTAGAGCTAACACTATGATGCTTTTACCTCGAGAAGTGCACCTCCCCTACCTGCTGCCGCACGTAGGTACCACCCGATAGGGTGTAGTAGGAGTTGTATTGGTTGATAGTTCGAGAAAAGTCAAATGAGTCGAACCTTTCGGGGGCGTTCAGGAAGAAGGGAACATCAACGAAGAAAATTTTAGGGCCCCCTTTTCTCGAGGGTGGCCGCAACGACGCGACGATGGAGGGCAACCGAAAACATATTTTTTGAAAAAGAACAACACAAATCACTTTCACTCGTCTTTTCCACAGCCGAACTAGAGACGAAGTAGGACGCATAGTTTACAGAAGCACCATGACGGAGACCTATGAAGATTACGAAAGAGTGAGTGTCTATGTCCGTGGGGTAATCGAACAAAGTGCGTCCCAATAATTCTTGCTCTCTGACCTGGCGCACCATTTCAGGAGTACAATGCCTATTTGTCACGTATTCGAAGCTTTCTAGCTGGAACCCGTTCCCCTGTTACTCTCCAAGAATGTCAACGTCTTCTGGGTGAAGCCAAGAAATGCGCTACAGCTATGCAGGGGCTGGCTGAAGTGGAAGGCAATCAGATGAAAATCCGAGAGGCTTCGCAGCGACTGGAGAGGGACTTGACACCTCTCTCCAAGGAAGTTGAACGTGCGCTGAACACGACGAATCGAGAAGAGTTATTTTATCAAGCTCCGAACCCAGGGAGTCCAACCAGCATGGACTTGGAAAGTTTGATCTCGAATTCCGAAGATTTGTTGCGGGAGTCACAAGCGTAAGTTGAGGCAGCAGGTCTCTGGTTGATGGTGGAGACGAAGAAAAGATTCTGATGATGTTCTACTATTCATGCTTTTTAGGCTTGCCATGGAGACGGAGCAGATTGGAAATGCGACGCTGGGGCAAATGGGGCGGCAGCGGGAGCAACTACAGAATGCAAACGCCAATCTAGATGCTACCATTGCTGTCGCTCGTCAAGCCGGAGCCATCTTGTCCGACATGTAAGTGTTTGATAGTACGGAGAGACTTGTACGAAGCTCCATTATACTGATGCAATCTATCTTGACCTGAACAACAGGGGCCGCAAAGCATTCAAGAACAAGCTGGCCTTGTATGTCATGATTGGAGTCCTCATTTTGGCAAACTTCTATGCACTAGTTCATCTATTCAAGAAAAAGTAAGTATCCGCACCACAGCTTTCTGGGAGAAGCTACATTCCAGTTATGGTCACTTGTGTTTGGATACTTCTAGTAGACGGAGCGGCGTTGTGCCGTTTCGAACCTGTGTACAATAGTTTATTAACAACGGTCGCTAGACATTTTGTATTCTCGTCTGGCTTTATAGCTAGATGTGAAACCTTCACTAGCGCCTGCAACCTAGTCGAGCGCCTGCAACCTGTTTTTTCTTTTTCGGCAAGGGACTCGAAACTCGCCGGCAAAGAGATGGCAATGAGGGCATGCGGTCCGCAAACCCAAAAGCCTGGCTTTAACTTTGTTGAAGTTTTAGATTGAAAGCAAAAGGTCCGTCTATGGAAAAGGACCTTCCTAGACTTCTTAGATCCAACAGGGTAATATAATTGCTCTAGAGCTGGCTGGACTGCGACTAGTAGGCTTGAAAGCTATATTATTGTTCATTTCGCGGAACGACACTGGGGTTACGATTTCGTTGGAATCAAAGGAGTCCAACATCGAAACCATCAGTTTTTGGAAAAACACGACTAAATCAGTCCTGTGCAATCCTTCCTTCCTATCCTATCGCTCCTTCCTACGTAAACCCGTACGAGTGCCACAGCCCAACGGACCTTCTCGACAAGGAAGTGGAGAGACCTTCAGACACAATGTCATTGACCAGATGCTGCCTCTGTTTCGGCATCCAGGAATAGGCCAGCACAATTTTGTGACATAGCTACCCTGCATCCAGCGCAAAGAAGAAAGAATGACTGAATGGGACACCCCAGCAGTGGATCTCGGCCACCCCGATTCCGCCATCCGCCTGGCATCGGCGGTCCATCGATTCAAGATGCCCAAACCGAATCCAGACCGGCAATTATCCTTTGCCCGAAGCTTTCGATCGGCTGGTTCGACGGAAAAGACTCGGAAAGCCATACTCAAGGCCGATGAGCTACGGAAAAAGCTGACGGAAGCCGTCAGTGCGGGTAAAGTGTCTCATGAGAGAGTTGTCGCTGATGCGAGACGATACCAGCCCTTGATCCATCAGATTCTCGTCTCTTGCAAGTTTCAACCTGAAATGGCGCGATTGGATGGTAAGATCAAACGACGGTGCAATTTGCGGGCATCTGAATTCTGTGATCTTATCCTTTTGAACCGCAGAGCGTTTAATTTTTGAGTGGATATCTGGCGTGGAAACGAACCAGGCGCCCTTCAAGTCAGAGGCAATCATGTATGATTTGGTAATGTGCATTGTTTGTGAGGGCCTAGGAAAGGCAGGTGTGGCAACCGAGACGAGCGTTGTAGGGGAATTTGCGGCTGCAAGTCGGGAATACGCCGCTGCTGCGGGTATTTTTTCCTTTCTAGCAGACGACCATCTTCCAAAGTGGGTAGCTCGAGGATCCAAAGTTAGCGAAGAAGATCTACCAGTGGAATGTTGCGTGGACACTGCGAAAGGGCTCAGCATGCTGTTCAAAGCGAATGCTCAGCAAATGGCTATTGCTACAGTTTTGATCAAACCAGGGACGCCGAATTACTCCCTCCTGGCAAAATTGTGTCTCGGAATAGAAGAACAGTTGGACGGCTTTGTGACTCACATGAGGGAAAATGCCTTCAAACAAATGGCGCGCATCGAAAAGGACTTCTTCACTCTGGTGACATTTCAAATCCAACTTCAAAAGGCCTTGTCCCTCTACTTTTACGGCCGGCACCTTTGGGAGAATGAAAAGGAATACGGCCTGGCGATTGCAATGTTAAGCGAAGCTACAGTGGAACTCAGAAGCCGCGACGGCCCAAGTGGCAAAGGCGTTCCAGAAGTATCCAAAATCCCGGCCTTGAAAGCGTTACATAATGATCTGATTGACTTGCGAGGTCATATGAATTTGTTGCTAAAAACGTGGGAAAAGGACAATTCTTCAGTATTCTTTGAACCTGTACCACAAGTGGTTCCAGCGGACAAGCGGCTAGAAAAGGGAGTGCAGCTAAACAAGGAAGAAAAGTATCGAGTCAATGATGTTGAGCCCTTACTCCTTTCGTTATCTGAGGAGGCCATGAAGCGGTCGGACAGTGACTTGGCCCGCGAATTGCAGGAGAGGCTGAATCAAGGTCTGGACGATTAGACTCTGCTGAAGTAGCTCTAAGGATCCTAAAGACTCTCGTTTTTGAAAACCCCGCGAAGCCCCGTACCGATGAAATATGGTCTATCATATATGTTATGGCTTAGATTTGTCTAGCTTTGAAGACAGATGGAGGATTCTCAATGTCATTCTTGCTCTGTATCAGCTTCAATTCCTTGGACTGCGCTGTCGGACCAGAAGATTCATGGGTTCTTTGAATGACAACATACATTGTGTTGATCACCTTTTCCATCACCAATGGAAGGTCATTTGGATCCTTCGCCAAATGCCCAAGCAGTAACGATGCTGTGAGATCTCCCGTTCCCGTGAACGAGCCTGGTATCATCGGACAGTCGATTCGCCACACTTGGTCAGATTTGCCGTCCTTAGTACGAGTGGATGCCAATATAGATATTATCTTCTCTTTCACGTCGGCTTCCTCCAAGACACAACTGGTGATGAATACTGTTGAAGGACCCATTGTATGCAGCTTGTCACATGCCATCCGAGCATCGTCGATGGTCTTGATGGCAATCCCCGTCAGTTGCTCCACTTCGAACTGATTCGGCGTCACTACATCGGCCACGGGAATCACTGTTTCTCGGTAGACTTTGACCAGTTCGGGTGGTACATAAAACTTTCCGTGATCTCCCAATACAGGATCGCAAACAAACTTGACATTTTCGTTGTATTTTCGAATCGTCTGCAATACGGTCAGAACAGCCTCACAAAAAGAGACTGAACCAATGTAGCCCGTTAGAAGGTACCCCACACCCCCAAGCAAATTGTTGTCTTCCAATCCTTTGAGAATCTGTTTCAGTTGTTCTCCATTCATTACATCTCCCTTTAGGCCATTTTCATATCCAGTGTGGTTGGAGAAGTGCACCGAGTTGATGAAATCTACATCGTAGCCCAGCAATTGCAACGGAAATACGGCCGCCTTATTGCCAACGTCTGGAACATAAAAGAGAAAGCGTTAGGCAAACGTTTTTTGCCGATTCAAAGTCCATCAAGATAAACTTGCTTACATCCATGAACCACATGCGACTGGATAGAAATTACTCGCGACATACTTCGACGGTCAAATTGTTCTTTTGAAAGGTCGCCAAAATGAGTGGTCCCCCCGACGTATGCGGAAGTTGATGTCGTTCACCTTCGAGATCGTCTTCCCGTCGATGTCCAAAGTCGTCTTTTAGCAAGAAGACAACGAACATTCGTAGATACAACACAAACAATGAGACGATATCTATCGGTAGATATTTCTCATCGTGATGGGGGTGGTGTGATCTTTTTCCACGTCACCATCAGGTGATGATGGAGGTGCGCGATCGCGAGAACGCGCCGCCGCCACATGAGAAGAATTCTTCGAAGTTGTAACCATTCGACTAAATCATTTGTGCTCGCGTGTTTTACTCGTGACCCAATCTTCAAAGCCCGCTCGAGAGCGTGCGGTTGGTTGCGACGATGTCGAGATGATGGAAGGTGCTCCGACGATCGTTGGCATCGCCATCTCTCCAACCGCTGAAGGTCCATGGTCGATGGCAAAAACCAAACATTTCAGTTGTAAAGGTTGAAAATGACGGACATTTTGTCCAGCACTAGCTTCGCTGTGGCAGAAGCTGACGAGCGTGTTGTTGCCAAGGCGGCACTCGATGCCGCCGAGGAGCAGCTACGTTCACTTTGTGCCTCTCATGCCGGGACATTTGTTTCGGTAGAACGCAGGGGAGCCGCTGTGGAGGCGGCCTTGAAGGATTTGTTGTCCAGAGTGAAGACTGTGGAGGGTCAAGTGACCACAGCTAAGCACGCACTCGAGCAGGAAGAGGACAGTGAATCTTCTCTGGCGGCCCTGTCCGAAAAGCATCGGGTTCGCCGAAGGACACTTTTACAGCATTCGTCACTTTTGGAGCTATTGGAGTTGCCCTCGTTGATGGATGCCTGCGTCCGATCGAATCTCTACGAGGAAGCATTGAGCATTGCTGCCTTTGCCAATACCCTGGAACGACGCCATACAGAGAAGAATGAGGTGGTACTCAAGGTCATTTCTCAGGTTCGTTCGCGTCAAGGCGATCTGCGACGCCACCTTCTACACTGCCTCAAGAATCAAGTGACAATGCCGGAATGTTTGGAAATAGTGACGGCTTTGAGACGATTGAACTCAATCGACCTAGAACGCCAGTCTGAAACAAATCTTGAGCGCGTCCACGCGGCAATGGAACTCAGCCTTCAGGTGGACTTTTTGGAAGCTCGGGATGCCTGGTTGGATCAGGCACCTGTTCCTGGCACGCTGCCGGGTCTTTCTCGAGGCGGAAGCAGCAAAATCAATCTGCATTCTTCTGAGCAGCTCTTGGATACTATTGAACGATACAGAACGAGGTATGAGATGCAAAGTTAGGTATAAATCTCGAACGATCCTGGTTGCTAATGACTTGTTTTGTACTACAGAATGTTTGAGATTGCCACGCAGTTCAACGCCATCTTTCGAGCTCAGACAAATGCCCAAAAGATATCTGTGTCCCTACTGAGTATGTGGGTTTCACGCCGTGTCCATTCCTTCTTGACCATGCTGAAGGGAGAGCTGCGCCAGATGGAGGATTCCGCCTCTCTTCGCGATGCGCTCGACGCGTGCGTTTTCTTCTCTGCTTCCATGGGTCGGTTGGGTGCCGACTTTACAGCACAACTTCCTCCTCTATTTGAAGAAAGAATGCACTCAATTGTATTGCACTTTTGGAGGGAAGGAGCTGGTCAGCTGGCGGAAACACTGAAAATTTGCAGGGAGGCCGGGGTGGCCTCGCCTCTATCGTCATCATCAGCTGTGACTGCCACCCCAGGATCATTCGGTGGGGAAACAGCAGCGGATTCTGATAGTGGTCCAATGCCGCCACCACGCCAGCTTATGGCCTTGCCGCCGTTGGGAAGGGTAGTTAATGCGTTCTTGACAGGCCTCAACGAACTTCGCCGGTGCTTGTTGCCCGGAATTTTCTCCAAATTGCGTGCATCGATGGAAGAGATTCTTGCCGAACTCGACGGCATTCTGCAGTACAATGAACGAGCAGTCCTGACCCCCGGATTGAGAGGCGAGGCCGCGGAATTACGTGACAAAGCCAAGGAAATGCGTCAGGTAATGGCGGATATTGTGACACCTTACCTACGTGGAGCACTGGAACTGTCCCTTGGCAATGAGTCCGTGGGTAAGGAATATCACACCAAGTTAGCCGAGATATTGAATCCACCCGTAGTTGAAGAGGAACCAGAGGCGGAGGAAGCGACCGAAGCAGGAGAAACGAACAATGAAGGGGAAGAAGCACAGGATCCAGTTAATGCCACCCCGGAGCTACCGACGGCGGAAGAGGCCTGGAATGATGGATTGGGGGGCATCGACGAGCTAAAGGATGACGTTCCTGGGGCAGCCACTGCCCCGTAGACACCCCCTACCCGATTGTAGATGTCCGCAAATTTTAGATTGAATGAACTCTCTCTTCCCGCTGATGTTGCTATCCTCGGTATGTAGCCGCCCTCTTTATAAGTAGTTTAGCGGTGAGATCTGGTTTCATAGTCGGATTAGTTTGTGCTTCTCTGCATTCTTTACGAATACAAACATGTGATGATAGCGGACGACACGACAAGAAATCATGTCCTTTGTCTTTCGCTCTCGGCATCTTATGTGAAAGTTATTCTGACGAGTTAGAGACTTAGCTCGCCCTTTGTAGTCAGAACTGGACTAGCTATATTTATATTACATTGATACTACAGGTGGTCCTACGTTCCATAGGTGAGGTGTAGAGGGACACCTAGCACCAGGCGGAAGAAGTCGGACAAGTCAAACAGGAATGACCACTTTGACTACCTCCCGATGTATGTATTCGTTGGAATATACCCTATTCATGCCTTAAGATAGACATTGAATCACATGTAAAAGTCGCGCGCCATTTATTATCGAAAATCATGTGCCGGCGCGCGCATGGTCGTTTCGCGGGAAATTGTGCTTGGCTCCTCAAATTGCGTTGACAAGACGACGAGAATGGTACGGCGAGAGATTGCTTTGTTGTCAAAACTCCAAGCAGAAACAAACAAGATTTTGAAATACAAGTAGGATAGAAATGAGTAGACGAGGCACTCGAAGAGACGACGACGATGACTGGGATGACTACGTCCAACAGGGCGACGAACCTGTGCCATCGCAAGATTCAGAAGAGTCTGAAGATCCCAGTGTGTCGCAGGTGATGCGTCCCGGCGGAATTCAAGACATGTTCCGCGATGAAGGCGACGAAGATGAAGGCATCGATATGTCTGTCGCCGAGCTATTATACAGCACGTCGTCATTTTACGCTATTGTGATCCCAGGTAGGTTTTTTTATTGTTTGATTTGTGTTAAAGTCAACGGGCAGCAACCTCACTTCACTTCGCTCATTAACAGTGACGATTACAATGGTTTTATCGGCTCTGGCCGTGGTTTACATCAACAACGACCAAACTATCGAGCAAGGACAACAGCAAATGTCACAAGCTTATCAGGTGTGGAAAGTGGATGACGACGAATCGGTTTGGACCAACATCGCAAGGAGTCTGGCGAATGGATTGGTCCTTGTATCGGTGATTTGCATGATGACCTTTGTCATCGTACTGCTTTACAAATTTGAGTGCATGTGGTTTTTGATTGGGTACATGATGTTCTGTTCTTGTACGCTACTGGGATTTCTTGGTGGTCACATGTGGTGGGTAGCGATTCAAATTTACAACCTCCCTGTTGACAAGCTCAGCTATTATCTCGGACTTTGGAACTTTGCTGCAGTTGGCGTGTTGGCCGTCTTTTATGGGAAGGGGGTGCCCAAAACTGTAACACAGGGATACCTGATTGCTACGTCAATCATTCTCGCGTGGCACCTGGACTACTTTGACGAATACAGCACGTGGGCGCTCCTTTTTATGTTGGCTCTTTATGACTTGTGTGCCGTGCTGACTCCATGTGGTCCCTTGAAGGCTCTCGTAAATCTCATGTCCAGGGACGATGCTCCTGAAATGCCGGGTCTTTTGTACGAGGCCGAACTACCGCCTGAAGCCCGTCGCCCTGGTGGACCGAGAAACAACTCACAGAGCCAGCGAAATGCAAACAACCAGGATCAAAACTCGGGAGTGTGGGACAATCGATCTGACCAAGATGGCACCAAAACCATCATTCCCCTCGCAGTTGCACGAGTGTACAATCTTCCGGTTATTGCATTGCCAGGTCGATCGGAACGTATCATGAAGAAGCGAGGCGGATCCTCTGGAGATGCTCCACTTTTGGAGGAGAACTACAGCGATGGTCCGCACGTACCTGATGATCCAACTCCGGAGCAGTTACAGGCTGATGTTGAAGTTCAGCTTCCAGAGAACGGTGGGCGTATCGATAAGATTCGACGAAATGGAAAGACGATGTTCTTGGAGAAGGACCGGTATGGCAGCCCGAAGCGTGTGCTCTGGGTCGACAGACAAGGGCGTGTCTTTGCCGAGTCAAGCGATTATGGTGACGAGGAGGACGACGACGGCGAAAAGAACACCATTCGTCTTGGACTGGGCGATTTTATCTTTTACTCTGTTTTGGTTGCCAAAGCTGCTCAATACAGCTACACGACCTTTGCAGCATGCTGCCTGGTGATTCTTACCGGGCTTGGAGGAACCCTAGTCCTTCTTTCAGTGTATCACCATGCACTTCCAGCCCTACCGATCAGTATTGCACTTGGAATTTTCTTCTACTTTGCGACTCGGTTAGTCATTGAGCCATACATTGAGGCAGTTATGATGAAGCCTCTCTATGTGTAGGCAGGGCATCCGGACGCGTCAAGAACCATCTTTGCTCTTACTTCAATGTCCCCACCTAACCGGATGGGACCAAGTCGCGATCAGATGGTAGAATGGCCATGTTGTACCAGTAGTAATATTAGAACACACCAATTGTATTCCACCCTTTTGGAGGTAAACTAACTCTTGAGTTCCAGTCAAGGTACACGAACTACTAGAATTTCCCGTACCAGTGGACCTCCTAATATGGTACGGTATGCACCAGATTGTGGAGATTGGCAACTATCTAGCATAGGACGAAATTGTCATGATGGCGCCCGCGGCGGCGGTTGACGGGAACTTGACTCATTCGAACACATTTAGAGGAGCCAGCCGAGCTAACGTGCTGGCGTGCCAGCAGAGCCTGGCAGTCGTGCACGATCGGAGACAACCACGAAAGAGCCGAGCGAGCACGTCCTCTGGCTCCGTTTTTGGTTGTCGTTACATCTTACAACATCGATCAACCCCTCCAAATTTTCTCAAACGCACACAAGACCCTTCTTTCGGTGGAG
The DNA here is from genome assembly GCA_951394045.1 of Nitzschia sp. DOCU1. Classification (NCBI taxonomy): domain Eukaryota; phylum Bacillariophyta; class Bacillariophyceae; order Bacillariales; family Bacillariaceae; genus Nitzschia; species Nitzschia sp. DOCU1. The sequence continues at coordinate 1,839,569 of OX595988.1, forward strand.
GCATCTTGGATGGACGACCACACAGTCTCCTCACGACGACAACAATAGTTATTGAGCAACAAGGACAAAGAAATGGAAGAACCGAGCAATCGAATCCTCGACGCTCCCGCAAACCCGAATCCCGACCCGGCTAGCAATGCGCCGAATAACAACGAAAATGACAACGACGACTCGGAAGGTCTCTTGACCGAGCTGTTATATTGCATTTCCTCGTACCATGCCATTGTTACTCCTGTCTCCATCACTATGATCCTCTCGGCTCTGGCTGTGGTGTACATCAACACGGACGAAACACGGGCTCAAGGAGAGGCAGCCTTTTCTCAGACGTACAATGTGATTGACTTGGAAGAGGGAAATTCGACCCAGAATTTTGCCGCCAGCGTGGCAAACGTCCTCATTATCGTGTCGGTGATTTGTGCCATGACCTTTGTCATTGTGGCCCTCTACAAGTATGGGTGTATGAAAATCTTTTACGGGTACATGGTCGCTGTGACGGCAATGCTACTTGGCTATTTCACGTCGAACATGGCACTGGTGGCGATTCAGAAATATGAAATTCGAGCCGACAAAGTCTCATTTGCCTATATAATATGGAATTACGCGGTTGTGGGGGTCATGGCAATCTTTTTCAACGCTGGTATTCCAAAATTTGTGACGCAAGGCTACCTGGTGACTTCGTCCGTGACGCTGGCTTGGCAACTTTCCTACTTTGACGATTGGACGGCGTGGACGCTGCTGGTCATGCTGGCTTTGTATGATCTTTTTGCAGTGCTCAGTCCCTGTGGGCCTCTCAAGGCGCTCACAAAACTGCTATCGAAACCAGGGGCTCGTCCATTGCCGGGACTCTTGTATGAGGCTACGTTGCCAACTGGCGTGCGTCGACCTAATCGTGCTGCCAGTGCTACCAACAATAATGCCAGCAATGAGGATAACACTCAACAAACAAGATCGGACTCATCGAACCACCAGGATTCTACTACTGCCGCACCAGAGTCGTCGACGACGGAGCAAAGCTCGTCCGCATTCATTAATGAACGCTTACCTGACGATGAGGCATCATCCAGCATGGCATTGCAAACTCCGAATCCGCCCGAGAGTAACAATCGATCGGAGCAGCTGCTACGACATCGATCTGTCCTGGGACCATCGGTTCGTTCGACTCAGTTCTTTATTGCGCCTAACGATGAAAATGGGCAGCAACGTGACGGCCAAACGGGCGCCTCTTCAGAGTCGGTAGAAATCTCGCTGCCGGTGCAGCAGCAGGAGCAAGAACCACTAGAGGATCGAAAGGGGAAGATTGCTCTTGCAATTGCCAAACTTTACAAGCTTCCCGTAATTGACGAGGATGGAGTTTTGAGGCGGCGACGGTGGCGCAGTCAGCGGAATGTTCCGTATCATTCTCCTGAATACTCTTGGGAAGAGATTCGTGAAATCGAGTGGACGCCACAGCAGCTGCGAACCGAAGTGACAGTAATCTTTCCAGAACGAGGCGGGCGCATCATACCGGCAACTCGGCAAGATTCTAACGAGGGAAAGAAATACGTGGTGTATAATCGATCTAATGAACTGCTCAGGACGTTTGTTGTGAACCGACAGGGAACGGTCATGCAAGTCGTCCGACGAACAGAAACGGATGAATCAGCATCTAAGGAAAACAATACGATCAAGTTGGGACTGGTAAGAAGGCCAGCTTCATGTTGGTGCTGTACGTGCTGGGAACCACAACTGACCTTGAAGCCTCTCGTTTACAGGGCGATTTCATCTTTTACTCCGTCTTGGTCTCCAAAGCTGCGCTCTATAGTTTCCCTTGTTTTGCCTCCTGCATGCTAACGATCCTCTTTGGGCTGGGCGCTACCCTGGTCTTGCTTTCGGTACACGGAAAGGCGCTTCCAGGTACGTTGTTATTGACGAATGGGGGGGGGGGGCGTAAGGGACATCATTTTTTCTCAATGATTGCTACCAATTTTATTCAGCGCTTCCCATTTCCATCTTTCTTGCCGTTTTGACATTTGTGATGATGCGATATTTGACAGAACCTTACTTTCAAGACATTCTGCGGTACTCACTATACGTCTAGCAATAGAAGGGAGGGAGGGGAATTCAAGCTCATAGTACGCTTTCGACTATATCTATTGTTTAGTGATGAAATTTAAAAAGCATTTATTCTCGCTCGCCATTTACTGTCCGAGCTCTGCTCGACTAAATCTTGAAACAATTTCGGTCAGTCCATTGAGCATTCGTCTTATTTCGTTGTCGTAGCGATAGAGGGAGTCAAAGCGAATCAACGGCAAAATCCGTTCCTCGTTGGGAAAGTATCGGACCGGCCATAATCCACTTGTACCCTGCATGACGTGCTCATCAATTCGATCTCCGTCGAATTCCACTGTCGCCACGATCCATCCTGAATCTAAGCTTCGGTCCTTCGACAAGGACTGCTTATCAGAAGAGTCCACATAGATCAACCCGGTCCTCGCCAAATGATCATTGTAGCCTGGCGGCCTCCTCCTCGCCATGCACGATTCTCCTCGCAGCCATCGTGGAACCTCTTGTTTGTGCAACTTAAACGCTGCATCCACATTGGAAGAAACTGCTTCGGATTTAAACCCATTCATTCGAATAATGTTCCAAGTCTTTTCATCTGACGCTGTGAATTTGTATGCCAGTCGCATTTGGGGATTCCCGCCACTCGTCTTCTTTGCCAAATTCACAAAGGCAACTGTGTGGTGACAAATATCGTCAAATGAAAGCAACCGAAGCCAAGTATTCGCTTTTTCGAAATCCTTCAAATACAAGAAAATAGTCTGCGCCAACATATATCCCGGATGGTTGTAATCCTCTTCGTCCGCCATCTCGTCTTTTGTCCGTTGCAGGGCCACTGCAATCTGGCTGTCAATCATGTCGATATCATTCGTCAGTACACACTCACAAGCGTCACAGATGGTTGCATCGACAGGATTATGAACCGTACAGCGCTTGCACTTTTTCACCCTCTGGCCAGATGACAAGGATATGAGTTCAAAGTTGCTCGTCACGGATCCCACTAGGGACCCAGGAGCAAATTCATCGACCAAAGCCCAACTGGCGTCTTGAACATCGTCTTCTGCCATGATCGAAGCAAAATCACCAAAAAGTGAGTCCCAGTCAACCCTTTGGCCAGATGACAAGGATATGAGTTCAAAGTTGCTCGTCACGGATCCCAATAGGGACCCAGGAGCAAATTCATCGACCGAAGCCCAACTGGCGTCTTGAACATCGTTTTCTGCCATGATGGAAGCAAGATCACCAAAAAGTGAGCCCCAGTCACTGAAAGACTTACGCTCGCGATGTAGATAATGCCACAAGATACAGCAAATGGGACTCTGCCCCCAAGCAAAGATTCGTTCGTCAGACCCGCCCGCGTTTCTACTTTTCGGTATGATGTTTAGAGAAGTTTGGGCACGTGACTGAAAATTTGACCCATTCGACCAAATTATTTCATGTGTTTTCCCTTCCAAAAAGTGTGGTTTTCGTACTTTTTCGTAAGACGAGGACCAGACCAATTCATTCATTCAATTAACAGCGTGTTTTGACGTTTGGGCAAATTATGAAACACTTTGTTTTCCGCGCTATTTAATCCATAGAGTGGCAGCAAACTTGGCACTACTCCGAGATCTAGGTCATGTATTTCATGTACTATATATACCTAAAGCAGTACCTGATGACGTAGATCTCCGTCCAGCCGCACGAACCGTTTCACCAACGTGCACAGCGTTGCAACCGCGGGAGGTGTGGTGGAAGCAAGTGATAAAGCGTCACAAGTCCTCTCATCGGTAGAGAAGCTTTTAGCATCTCGCTGCTGTCTGCGCCGCGATAAAATCAACAACAACGAAACTACTGTAGAGGACGACACCCGACCTCTTGTCCCGGTAGGATCCCGCCACCAGACAGCCCCCTTGCTTGCTTATCGAAATCAGCAAAAACCAATATCGACTGCGTTACTGCAACAGCATGGAATCCACGACAATATCTGCGAAAGAGTGGGCGGAGAGTTTAGTCGACCGTGACTGGGAAATTTACTGGAACGATGATGAAGACAAGGATGACAAGGATACCCCAGCAGCAGCAGCAGCAGCAGCAGCAGCAGCGTTCATGCAAGTAGACAAACCTACCGAAAACGGTGAGACCGACAAGAAAGAATCATCTGGGGAAGGGGAAGCGAGTGATGAAGGCAGTCAGGGGAGCATCATTGACGACTGGTACGCCGGTCGCATCAAGTCGGCTACAGCGCTGGAGGATGGGGCAGTGCTTGTTCGAGTTCTCTTTGTCGGTGATGAGCACATCTATGAAATGGAGTTAGGGCCTTCCAAAGTCCGGCCTAGTGCTAGAGGGTGGATCAAGCGTACCATGGCATTGATTTCTCGCAAGGGAGACCTTCCCCCCGACACGGCGACACCAGAAGATCGTCTGCACATTCAGGCAATGCAAGAGGACGAACGAAACTCTCGCCGGTATTACGAGCCGATTTCGTTTCCAGATCGCAAGGAAAACACCCCGAGTCTGGATGTTGCTGATCTCTATGAGATCATGGAACTGAGAAACAACTTGACTTCTCAGATCTATTTGCGTTCTAAGCTTGCTACTGTTGTCAACCTCCACGGGTCCATCAAGTACATTGACGGAGAGCCAAACCCCACGGAACCTCTCATCAATCATTTAGTTGAATGCTGCAAGGACCTAGACCAGGCTTGTGAGTGGTATTTTCGATGCTGGGAACTCCTCATGACTTGCTTCGGTCAAAGATCAGGGCAATCCTCAAATGAGAACGAGTCTCATCACGAGCGATCGATCAATTATGATAAAGTTATGGATGACTACCTTGAGTTTGGCAAGAATGTCATATTAAACTGCTCCACTATGGATGTGGAATCTACCAGTTCCAGCAAGAGACGCCAGCTGTCGTCACCTCCAAGTCAACGTCGACCGAAGAGAAGGCGCAGGAACAACTTCAAGTGGACCTCTGACGGGGATCATCAGCCAGTTGAGGCAGTGGCCGACGAGGGCGACTTTCGTTGCACGGCCTTTGTGGACTTTTTTGTCGAGAAGCTGAATGCTACATCTAGAGCCTGGTACTTGCCAATCTTTGGCAAGATGCTGCAAATTCTTTCACACCACATTGTGGATCCATTGGTGCACTGGAAAATGGAAGTTAACAAACTGCTTGGAAGAAAAGATGACCTCAGGGACGTACTTGGTCTGCCGGAAGAAAGCGTCAAAAGCGATGCGTCACCACAGTCCAAGGCCGCCAGTGCTGTCGCTCGCGATGATCAGGCAGGGGAGAACGACGATATGAGTGTCGACACCTCCGACTTGGTACAAGAACAAACCTTCACCTACGAAGAGATCGAGGCCTGCCTGAAGGCACAGGAAGGCAATCGTGTGCTCTCGCTTTTAGATGTCTCCGAAGACCAGCGGACTCTTGAACTGAAGCTTGGCGTCATTGAAGCTACAGCGAATCAAGCACGAACATGGCTCGGACGCCTTTTCGAAGATGCGCCAACATCCTCCCAGGATCAAGCACAAACATGGCTGGGACGCCTTTTCGAAGGTGCGCCAACATCCTCCCAGGAAGACGTCACGAATCCCAAGGATGAAATTTTGGAGGGTCTACAAGGAATTCTCAAGGACTTGAGCTCTCCAGATCACTTAGCTTCCAACGTCGATCCTATAGGGGCAAAGGGGTCGTCAGTGACAAGGGAGGCTCTGCAGGGAGCGGTTCAGTTGAGACGTTGGCTCTTGGACGTGCGTCATGCGTCAAGAGTACGGGAGCGAAAGGCATTCATCCAGAGGCTTGTTACAAGCATGGATGAGTTGCCGGATCTCTCTGAGCTTCCAAGCTATTGTGATCTTGAAACTGCGTCAATATTTCGAGCCGAGGCCGAACAACAGGTTCGGGAAATGCATGCCAAGCTCGTATCTTTAGCCGAGATCGAGCAAACGTACGACGAAGAGTTAGCCGAGCGAGGCCAACCGGGAAATTCCCTTTGGTCGAAAGATGGTGCTAAAATGGCATTAGATAAACTAGGCAATATGCCGGTCTTGTTGCCAGCAGAGGAAATGATCGCTCTTCGACTCGATTTAATGCAATGGAGGGACGAAGCAGCCAGCACGTTGCCCAGTGGCAAGACGTCGATTGCTTTCACCCAAGTTGAGAAATTGTTTAAATCGCTTCAATCGATTCTCAAAGGGAAAACCAGGATCAGTGCAAAAGCAAGTAAGCAACCGAGACCAAATGAAAAGGTCGAGAACCTTCTCCGGAACTTCGCCGCAAAAGACGCTGAAATGATTGACCCGTCACAGATTGCTCGGGTAACAACCCTTTATACTACTTCACTGCAATGGAAGGAACGAGCGGAAGCCGTCATATCTGCCTTGCGGAATCACGGAAATGTGTCGGTCGGAGTGTCGGAACCACATGCAAAGCTGCCTTCCATGGTTGACATCAAACGTGTCGGCGATTTGGTTGCTGAATACGAAAGTCTGGGGGTCGAGGTGCCGGGTTACACCTCCACGCTTCAAAAGGTTCTTGATGATGCGTCAACATGGTTTACTCTTCTCGAGAAGAAACTTGACGAGGAATCTCTGACTTGCAAAGAGTATCTTGTGGTACTTGAAGAAGCAAGCGAATCCCGGCCGAAAGGTCTGATTATGGACCCCACGCGCCAAGTGGTTGAAACTATAGTCCAACTACTCGAGTGGCACCAGGACACGGCTTCGGCGTTGGATTCATTGTCGAGCTCGTTACGGGGTTCGGACGCTGCCTCAAGCAAGCAATCCTTTTCCGACGGGATCGTGAATAAACTGTATCCAGTGTTGGCAGAAGGTTGCGCAATAGTGGAGCGTTACTCAGAAAGAGCAGGAGGCGCCTATAAGTGCACGGTAACCTCCTCTGTTCAATTCTTGGAGAGGCGTTTCGTCATCCGTCGTAGTGCTCATGCTCCTCTGCCTGAACGAATAGAAGCACATCCGTTTGGAAAGAAATTGCTCAATCGAATCGTTGAGAAGGATTTCGATAAACGAGAAGGATTCCCCATGGCCGTGCTTCTATGGGTTGACTGGCATCTTTCAGTCGCCGCATTTGTGCTAGCCGTCGACCAACGGGAAGAAGGAGACATTGTACGGAGTTTGTCTCAGGCCCGGGATTTGCTGTCCACCGAACCACGAACCGAAGGAGATAGTTCACCAGTTTGGATGATATCAATGCTATCAACGAAGGAGAAAGAACGCTTGCAGCAGCTAATCAATGGAGGTGAAGAAGCCGAAGAGAGGATCCGACAGCTCCTCTCGAAGTCACGAGACTTGAAGAAAGGCTGCATGCAGAACGCTGATAGTGTACGTCAGCATTTGTCACAACTGAAGGAGTATCATGCCACCTTCAAGGAACGCGCCACCGGGAAAGCTGGGCTGCCACTTGATCCGTCACTGGAGCCTCAGCTAGATTATCATGTCAAAGTTTTTACTTGGTTGGTGGGTATCGATTGTCTTGGCGACGATGGGATTCTGAGGCAACTTTGTTTCTTACACCATCATTTTATTCTCGTGCAGGTTCGAACGTTTTCCTATCCATTCTTGTACCTGGACGAAGCGTCATACGTTGCAGCCAATGAATGTAAGGAAAATGGAGACGGCCGAATTCCATGGGACGTCCTTGTCTCGCTCGCCGAAAGGCTGCCACCGGAAAAAGAGGCGTCCATCGACGACTTTGCGCTAGTTTCTCTTCGCATACGCGAGCTTCACGAAGCCGGTACTCGATGGCAGGAAGAAATCACCAGAACAACGTCACTGTCAAATCGTGGGGGGAAGCGACGAGGAAATGCCATTTCACCTATTAAAGGTGAACAAGAAACCGAGTCTGTTAGAATGCTTGAAATGGAAAAGATGAAGCAACTGGCGGCGAGCCCTATCCTGTCCAAGGTATTGATGCCGAGGGAAGATGCTGTGCATGGTATTCTGAGAAGCTCAACGGAATTCGAAACTCGACTGCATGAGTTTCTCGGCAAAGACTACGACGGGGACCATCCAGACCGTGCCGCCTTCCCAGATTCTGATTCGCTGGTCGGCAAGAAAGGGGAATTCATTCTGTTTCGATTAACTGGCGGGGATCTGTATGAGTCAGTCTTGCGGTCAATGGACGAACTATCTGTCGTTGCTGGGGATGTACTGGCCGAAACCCCCGGAAAAGCAACGTTCGACTGGATCAAACAAGCGGTCGATTGGATCCAAGAATTAAACGATAAGGTTACCAAGGAATCTCCGTTCCCTGACGCCAGAGACAATGTTCTGATCATTCCGGGGGACCAAGCACGAATTTTGATCGAGTCTGGTGATAAACTTTTCCTTGAAGTTCCCGACGACCTTAAGAAGACTCTGTCGCAACATGGAATAATTGTTTCAACGAATAGACAAGAGCAGAGTTTGCGAGTGGTTGTGAAGAAGAACGGAGCACATCACAGTTTAGGTGGCACAGTGATTCGGTGGTGCCCCATCCTATTCGAAGCGCTGAAGGCGGATCACAACAGGGAACAGAAGTGGAGTCGGGATATTCAATCAACGCTGAACGATTTCGCCGCCTTCATGAAATTGGATAAAGACGAGAACAAGAAGAAGGAAAAGGAATACTTGTACCGCTGGTATTGCTATCGAGAACGGGTCGCTGCTCTGCTCGAGTACGGGGCAAGATCACTCATAGTTGCTCCTAAGCCTGGTGTCGTGACAAATTTCGGGAAACTCCTCCAGTCAATGTCGGACTTTATTTCAAAGCACGCCGAGCCGGAGTTTGAGCAGGAGTTTGCAAAAATGCTTTTTGCGGAGCGCACGTCGCTAGTAGACGATCGCTTCGTGCGGTTGGAGTCGCTACTCTATCGCAAATCTTTGGCAGTGGATCAGTACAGTGCCGTCGCTTCTGAAGACCCTAGGACTGTTAGAGACCGTTGTCGTAGCCTTCTCGCCCGAAGTTTTACTAAAGCTTTGCAGGCGATAGGCATGACCAAGGCTGACGAGGGGTTCGGCCATAATCAATTGGAAAGTTTCTGCGCAATCAGGGCGTGGGAAATAGAAAACGAGATGTTTGATCGTTTCCAAGACGAACTTGGTGTCACTAGCTTCTCGGAAGAATATCGAGGCAAGGCAAGAAGCCTCCGTGCCAGTTTCGATGACAAGAACAACCTATCATTCTGTTTGCAGGTGCTGGTGGGCGACGTCACCCCGAGCAACCTTGTAAGTATGTCCAAGGAGCAGATGGCGAGTGAAAAGACTCGGCTCGAACGGGAACGTGCCAAGAAACAGGCCATAAGCCAAGTCAATTTAACACCCGAAATCCAGGAGTCGACGAAAAAGATAGCACCCGAAGGAGTGGCAAAAAGCCAACGTGCAGATGAAAAGAAAGCATGTTCGCCCGCCAAACTTTCTTCAATTCTCCGGAAGCCGAAGATCGCCTCCCCAACAAAGCCCAAAGAAGCTCCGCCAGATGTAGCCGAAGCAGACCAACACGACGAATTGGCAGTAAACAAAACGAGCAGCATCAGCAATGCTGCTGATACACAGCACCCATTACTGCTACAGCAGCAAGCTCTCGAGAGCATAGCAGACAAGTCAGCTGCGGCACTGAAGAAGCTGAGTGCACCGAGGGCAACGCGGCCGCCACCTCCTCCCTCTCTCGTCAACGCATTCAAGAATTCCTGCAGCGACTCTGACGACGAAGAGAGTTTTGGGCAACGGGTTCACGATGAATCAGGTGGAGATACTTTCCGGTTTGAGACGAATCTCCGACTGAACTTTGATGTAGGTCTTTACTTAGAAGACACTTCAGCCGGTGATGTCGATCGTTTCCTTCCCAAAACTCTAACGGAAAAAGGGCGACTACCGGAAGACGAGTTTACCCGATTTGTGTCCGATAAGCTGGGGGGTGGGCGATGGAAAGCTGTTCCTTTGCGTCTCGTACCCCTTTCACAGCAAGACTATCAAAATTGTGCTGAATTTTTCAAGGCGTACGATGCGAAGAAACGAATTGCGATGGTGTCTATGAGCCAAAACACGAAACTGTTCTTGGTGTCACCGAAGTTTCACGGTGCAGCCAAGCTAGCAGGCGTAGCGTCGTTGTCAAGCAAAACTGACTCTTATATTATTGTGCTGACAAAGGATGTTTTTGGATGATTCTGGAGCGTGGTGAATCCTGTGGCTTGATTCTAGCTCTACAGCTCAGTCGCCGGTCTTGATGCCGAGTCCCATCACTGCTGTATGTTCGGTCGAGTCGAGTCGAATCTTTGAGTCGGATTATTCAACGGCTCAGTGGGCTGCTTGGGCGACACCTACGTATCTATGATACCTATCTTGACGTGCCGGTGCCAATACCTACATTGCGGACGTCTGTTCATTGTCCGTTTGGGGACGCCCAATACAAGTGTCGAAACGTCCCCATACAATGGTACATACGGCAAATAGGTACATATTGGTCCCCCTTCCCAACATCGACGATAGGATTCGTGTTTCCAATCCGGTTGTTTCCTTGGGTGGCATATGCGATGGTGGTCGAACGGTACGTACATAGGTCAACTTAGAGCGAACCAGGCACAGACGATGGGATTTTTGAGTTCTCGCCACAGCATGCGATGCAATCACGCAACAGCATGTCCCTCCTCGAAGCATCAGCACGACTGTCATATCGGCATACGCCTCCTTTCATTGCCATCGACATTCATTTTGTCGCCACTGAACTCGTTAGGTGTGTGCTGTATCGTGCCCACCTAGACAAAACCCAGAATATAATGGGAAGAATAGGTAGATCCCTCCCGTTAAAGTTCGCTACATTAATTCTGCTCTTCGGCGCGACCGAGGCATTCGTTCGTGTGCGCGAGACGTCCTCGGTGTCAGGAATCGATGACTTTGATCATCTTGTTCGACGGCGACTTGAAACTGCCGAAATGGTGGGGACTCGGGATTGTAAACCAATAGAAAAATGTGAAATGTGCACGTTTACAGATCAAAAATCCATTCCTGCCTGCAAGGAGACTGGGCGCAAACAAAAAATGGAATGCACAGCATCCGACGGAGATGGTGAGACTTACTTTGTCGCCCAGATTGCGACACCTACGTCAAATATCATCAACCTCTCACATCTAAGCTATTCTTCCACAGATTCCAAGTCAGTTACAGATTATTACAGTTGTAAATACACAGAAGCCGATGATCAATTTGCCATGGTGCGTCATTTTTTATTCTTGATTGTTTCATTCGTGGCTGGCGCTTGGATAATATCGTTAACAATTTGTGTCTATTTTTTGCAAAACCGCTCAGATTCGCCTCCAAATGCTTTGTGTTGTTGTCGGTAGTATGGCTTTTATGAGTGTGCGGCGGCAGAAACGAGTCAGTGCCAGTTTGTTTGAACAACGAAAGCTTGCTGCCGAGGCGGCTCGGCAACAAGCTAAGAAAGCGAGGCGAAGCAGTGAATACGTGGAGAATAACCAGGACGAGGAGATCGAATTCACCCGAATCGATCAACAGCAACAAGACGAGATGATACCTCTCGTCGATACCAGCAGCAACCCTCTTGAAATTATCTGAATTGTATCAGGCGGTGAAATTATGTTCTTCATTGACGGTCTCCCTGGTCCGTGCAGTTACTACAACTTTCGTAATTCTACGGATGGGAATGACGACGATGCGGGACAAGTGATGCCTCTGCGGAGTTTTGGTGCTGGCTATGGTCTGATGGACCGCGCAAACCATGGGTAGATCTGTGCTTAGTTTTTCACCCAGTTTGTTCCACCGACGCTGGAGCACAAATCGAATCAGTTTTGGAGGTTTTTTGCGAGTTCTTGAGGCGAATGGCGTTGCGGGAAATGGCTGGGGTACAACGATAGGACAGATACTCCATCCTGGCGGGGTTGTCCTTTATCTACCAAGAACACATTTCAATCCCACTATACACCAAATAGACTATTTTGACTCGTCCATCGTGCTTAGCAAATTGAACAATGAATCAGGCTGAAGTAGTAGGCGAAAGAAGGGGTAGACGTCGCTACTATAGCTCTATACCAGGTATGGTTGGGAGTACGAACAACAACGAAGAAGAACAATGACCTTTTCGACTAAATGGACAAATCGGAACAAATGCTACTTTCTTAGCTAACAACTCATCGTAGTCCTTTGGAATTGAACTCGAAAGGATGTGCTTTGTACGTACCACCAATATTGCGCGGCACGGGGATTTCACCCTCCACGCACCAATATTAATATATATGTATTCGTACACGAAGATATAGTTTTGTCGTACTAAGAAGCAAAATCCAATCAAAAGCCTTCTTTTTCGCAATCTTTTTTGTTGCGGATCGAAATTTGAATACACGCGATCGTCCCTATTTGGCAGAGCGTCACAATTCCATTTTCTGCTCAACAACAAAACCAGCCAACGATACATGTTGAAATCTCTCGAGTCTGTACCTCGTCAGCTGAACTCTTGACTAGATTGACCACACTTGCCAATCGTCGTCAATGATACTGCTCGTGTCCTTTGCAACTTGCCAATGCAAAGGTCTCTACTTTTAGATAGTTTCTTTCACACACTTCGCTCCTTAGAGTTATGACTACAATACTAAACTCTCTCCATCCATCGCTGCTTCCGACATTATCGCAAACGATCGCTCTTTGCTTTATTCTAGTCTTCCAACATGAAGACTTTTCTTATCGCTTGTCCCCTTGTAGTTGTTTAGCTAAATTAGCTTCACGTCAAGCTATTCAGCGTCCGTTCCAAGATCCCAAATAATGAATCTTTCCGTTGCCACTCCAAATGTTTTCTTCCTCTCTAGTAATCCGAAATTGATAGTCGGGGACTCGGAGCGCAGACGACTAAACGGACTGCCGACTCGATGGACTCCGATGACGTCGGCACCTCATTTTCCAACATCCTCCCTCTGCGCTTCGACTGGGTGATCGACTTCGAACACAATTTTCTCCCAATCTTCTCTGATACGCAAATTCCCATTTCGCACTCTCTCTGCAAATTTAGAGTGTAACTTCTCTGGAAGATTCTTCGTCATCAAGTCGCTTTCGTTTTCATCTGTTCTCACATAGGCAGGGACAATCTCTTTCCTGTTGTAGAGTGTTCGTATGAAATGGTGTCTGACCTCAATGTGCTTGGTCCGGCTACCGACCGATGGATTCTTGATGAGGAAGATGCATCCTGTGTTGTCCTCCATCAAGATTCCTGGTTTCTCCACGTAGAAAATTTCGTCCAACAGCATCATCAAGAATCTTGCTTCGCATGCCGCCAAAGCCGCACTGACATATTCGGCCTCGGTGCTGGACAGCGTGACGATGTGTTGTGTCTTGCATAGCCAGCTCACAAGCATCCCTCCGAGAGTATGTAGGTTCCCAGATACGCTTTTTCGATCGTCTTTGTTCGTCGCGTAGTTTGAATCGGCGTTCGATCCGCATCGCATTGCCTTTGGCTTCCGAAAAATCAGTTTCAACTTGTCCTTGTGTTTCCATATGAAACCAACGAATCTTTCCAACTCTTTCCAATGATCTTCGTTCGGGTTTCCGAATTGTCTTGCCAATTCACGCGCCGCGTTTGCACCTTCCGGCAACAACTTGCAGACCAAATAATTGATCTTCCCGACGATCGTTCTGTAGTCTGTCGCATTAAGTGGCTTGTCTTCCTTGTTTTTCTCCAACGAAATGCCTGGCGTTCCGGGTGTATCGTAGCCTTTGGGTTTCTTCCCGGTCAATCGTTCGTAGGTGTCGATGATTCCATCCACAAAGTCGTGCATGTCGGCCTCTAAATAACGCTCTCCGTTTTCGTCATGCTTTTCCTTGTACCAAACACCTAAGTGTTTTGTGAAGCCATCTTGGTTCGTGAATCCAAATCGCTTCTTAATTCCGCTTTTGAATTGCGCAATCGCGTCCTTTGTGCCGCACAATAGCGTGTCGTCGACATGAATCACCGCGATAATAATTGTTTCTCCCTCGTCGTCTCGTCGGAAGAACACGCACGGGTCCACGTTGCTTTGTTGCATGCCCATCTCTTCCGTTAAATGTTTGGAATACGTCTTGAAAAATATAAGCGCAGCGTCGACATCCCCGTACATTGATTTTAACCTTTCAATGCACATCGTGTTGGCTTCTTCTTCAGTGATGAACCCCAACTCGAGTAGTCCTTCGGGGAACTCCATGAAGCTTCGATCCTCTTTATCACCTTCCAGGAATGCCGCTTCCACGTCGATTGAGTCGAGATAAAAACGCTTCTTTTCGTCTGGATCGTCGGCCTTGAATAAATAAATTCCGAACACAACATGTGTCGACGTATCCGTGCCGACCGGGGAGTGTGACTGTTGAAAGTCGATTCCAGGGATCATTGTGAATCCCTTCGAACAGATCCTGACCTTGTATCTGATTGAGCCGTCTGGTTCCACTTTCTTCTTGAAGACCGGCTTTGATCTCATCAACTTTTTGTTTAATTGTCGCGGTATGGACTTCGGCACTTTCTTCCAACAACCTCGTTTGATAAAGTTGTTGATCTCGTTTGCCGTTCCATTTCTCCATTGTTCCGCTTCCGGTCCATTCAGGGCTTCTTTCATCGTCGTCGGTGTCCCATAATCTGACTCCATCATCATCACGTTTTCATAACAAAAGTTGACTTCCTTCGTAGATTTTGTGCCGTCTTCTTCTGTGAATTCCGTCACTTCCGAACGATTCTCGACCATGGGGTTGTAAGAGGTGTCGAGGCGACGTAGTTCTCGATCGATTCTTTCTCGTTTTCGTTCCGCAGCAGTCTTAATCGGCTTCGGAGGTGGCGCGATTTCTTCCTCCCCACTGTCATTTTCTGTAGCGTTTTGTTCCTCCCCAATTTTATTCCCATCGTCTTCTTTTTCTTCTTCTTCATCCTGGATCGACTCTTCTTCGATAGTTGGAGTGGGGGTTGTCGACTTAGGCGCTGGATCGTCGTCGTCGTCGTCAGAATCTGACAAAACAGCCGCTGTGGGATTTCGATATCGCAAAATACTGGCTGGTTGTTTATTCCTCCCTGCTGGCGGCGGCGGCGATGAAGCGCGATTGGAGTGTGTAGGGGGAACATCCTCGTCTTGAGGAATAATGTGGGGGCGGGGTGCATCCGTATCAGGTGGTGGTGTGTCATCGATGCCGGGTGGCAGTTCCTTGATTTCCGCGTCTTGCTCAAAAATTGAAATGCCATTTCGCGGGTCGAGGCGCGAAAATGTGAGCCATTCGACGTCGCGGCTCTCGATGACGTGCTGAGTTTGCGGGTTGTACATACGGTACGTGTCCGGCGGGCGGCCTTGGGCATATCCAACCATTAGCATTTTTATGCCTTTTTGTTTCCATTTGCCCGTGATTTGAGCACGGTTTGTGACGATCGCGGGACGGCCAAACTCAATTAGATGTGCGGCGAGTTTCGTCACGTCTTGATAAACCACGGCGTTCGCCGGCTCGGACCGCACTGATGATAGGGTCACATTCTCCGTAGTATTGTGGTAATTGATGGCTTCGCCCCATAAACGTTGTCGACCTTCCTCGTTAATTCCAGCTGCGAGCATCGATGCGTTTGCTCGTGTTATCAGGACAGGAATTCTTCGTTCCACCACACCGTTCATTTGTGGGGTATGTGGTGCTGTTCTTTCCAGCGTAACTCCCAGTTCGAGGCATAACTTGGATAGTGGGGCAACGTTTTCTCCCGCGTTGTCACATCGTAGATAGGTGACATTGAATCCCAAACCTCGTAGTTCCATGATTATGTCGCGTGCAAAGTCCACCATGGGTCGTTTTCGCGCGTTGAATCTTACCCATGATTTCCTCGAAAATTCGTCGACAGCGCAGAAGAGATATTTCGATCCGCCCAGGGTTTCGGTGAATGGACCTGCTGCGTCCAGATAGATTCGTTCGCCCACTCTCTTAGCCTTGGCCAAGGAGACCTTGCTTACGGCCTTCTGTTTTGCTTTTGCCAGACCGCATCCCTCGCATGGTGGCAAGGTTCCTTCGAGCTTGACGCCATAGTAGCGCGCGGTCTTGTGCAATAATTGGGGACTCTTATGCCCCCACTTGTCGTGCGCTTCGGAAATGTCCATTGTGGCCGGCATCTTGTTTCCCTTTCCGTATGGCTGTCTTGGCTTGGGTGTTCCGTCGGGGCCAAGCTGATCGTCCGGCACGTCTTTCCAAATATCGCGATCATCCGCATTTTCCGTTGCAACGTTGTTTACAGTTGGGTAAACTTTGCATCGCCTGGCGCGCAGATACCACATCCCATTTTCCTTCTTGATGAAATTAACACGTTCGTTGTTTCGTGTCATGTAGCCTTCGTCCTTGCTCATAATAAGTTTCCATCCTTGCTTTTGCAGTGGCTTTATCCCCATCACGTTCGTCGCGAAGGTTCGGCAATGCAAGACTGGGTCGAGACATAGTCTCACTGGTGGGTTGTCATAGGTCACAAGTCCCAGCATCCCTTCATCTTCACAAGCCACTAACTCGTTGCTTCCCACTCTGACTTCGGTGGTGGATGGTCTTCGGTTGGTCAGGGCTTTGTCTTCGTTGATGATGTGCAGCGACGCACCGGTGTCGACGAGTAGATCGATGTCCGTCTTGTTGTTGCTGTCTTCGTTGTGAAGCTTCCACCTGATTTTCTTCCCTCCAGACGTCTTGAGAGACATCACAATCGGTGAGAGGGTTTGGCCTTCGTCGTCCTCCCCAATGGTGAACACGGTTTCTTGGTTGTCTTCGTTTTGCGCCGGCTGTTGTGGATTGAACCACTCGTTCCAGTAGTAATTTTCGTAGTCCAATGAGTCATCTGAGTCGCTTCTCGTGATCAATGGCGGTAGATCTGACTCAATGCTTCGTTCGTCCTCTTCGACAGCGTCCCACATGTCTTCATCGTCGGCGTAACGAATAATCTCGCCTGCATCGTAGCTCCATCCTTTGTCCCAGAAGTCGTCGCTTTCTTCGTTGTTGTACCAGTCGGATGGGTCGTGGTCGTCATCCATTTCGTGTTCGATCAAATCGGGGAGCGAGTCATCTTCCTCGTCATTCTCGGCGGTGCTGCTTTGATTCTTGCCTTCGTCGTCGTTCTTGGCACTGCCAGAGTCGCTTTTTGCATCTTCTTGGGTATCTTCGTCGACGTCTTCATCATCGTCTTCCAATATGTCGAAGTAATTTCGCGTCGAGACTTTGTCAACGGGTTCACTCGTCCTCTTCTTCGGAGTTCCGGCCACGGTCACCCAATCGACTTCACGATCGCATTTCTCGAACTTGTTAGCATCGAAAGCGGTTTCTTTTTCGTTTTGGGCCTTAACTCCGTCTTCATCATGGACTTGGGTTCCATTTTCGTGATTTTTATCTTTTGTTACCGCTTCGACACAAAACGCTGCAACAAATCCAGTCTCAGAGTCCTTGGACGGGCAATTGGCGGCCAGATGCCCTTGCTTCTTGCACTTGTAGCACACACGATGCTCCATCACGGGCTTTCCGTCGCCTTTCTTGCTTTTCTCCTCGTCGGCTCTTTTTCCTTTGCAGTCTTGGACTCGGTGCCCTTGCTTTCCACAATATTTGCAAAGGCCCTTGAATTTCTTCTGAAACTTCTTCTTCTTTTTGTCAACCTTTTCAGTGGTCATTGCAACGTTCTCGGAAGACTTCTTTCCTTTTCCATCTCCGCCGTCATACATTTCTTTCCAGCGACGTTCGAGGTCTCGCGTGATCTCGCCCAGTTCTTTCTTCGCGATGCCATGTACGATTAGCGCCGTCTTTACCGCATCGTACTCACTCGTCAGCTTCGTCAAAAGATGGGTCTTGACTTGCAATTCATCCATCACGTACTTCTTATCGATCTTTGCGAGTCTCTCATTAATGAGAAAGATTCGGTTTTTGAAGTCTGTTGGCTTTTCTCCTTTCTTCATCATCATTTTTACCAAATCTTCTTGCACCGACTGCAAATCTTCTTGATCATGCTGTTCGTATGACGCGACTAGAATATCCCATGCCTTCTTCGGGTCATCTTCCGTCTCAGTCGTTATCATTGTGAACGCGGTTCCTTCTGTTGCACAAATGATGTAGTCCATCGCCATCTCCCTGATCGCGATCTCGTCGTCGTCCGTAGTTTTGGATAAGTCGTCCGTGAATCCCTTGTAGAACTTCTTGCGTCTCGCGTATGCCATAGACTTGATCTTCCATTCTCTGAACTTAGATGGTTCCGATCCATCAAACTTGAACACCTTGAAGGTGTGCGAATCGGTAGTGTCCTCCTTGCTCGTCATCTTTCGTGTTGCGCTTTTTCGCAAATTCGTCGCTCGACCAATTTCTCCGTGAGAGTTCAATCAATCGCTTGATCAAGCGTGTTGAAATCTCTCGAGTCTGTACCTCGTCAGCTGAACTCTTGACTAGATTGACCACACTTGCCAATCGTCGTCAATGATACTGCTCGTGTCCTTTGCAACTTGCCAATGCAAAGGTCTCTACTTTTAGATAGTTTCTTTCACACACTTCGCTCCTTAGAGTTATGACTACAATACTAAACTCTCTCCATCCATCGCTGCTTCCGACATTATCGCAAACGATCGCTCTTTGCTTTATTCTAGTCTTCCAACATGAAGACTTTTCTTATCGCTTGTCCCCTTGTAGTTGTTTAGCTAAATTAGCTTCACGTCAAGCTATTCAGCGTCCGTTCCAAGATCCCAAATAATGAATCTTTCCGTTGCCACTCCAAATGTTTTCTTCCTCTCTAGTAATCCGAAATTGATAGTCGGGGACTCGGAGCGCAGACGACTAAACGGACTGCCGACTCGATGGACTCCGATGACGTCGGCACCTCATTTTCCAACAGATACATTGCTGGTTACCCCTGCTATCGATCGGACGAGGTGTGAAATAGCTGCAACAAAGACGCAACAAAGGCGATTCAGGATTGTCTCTCTGAATCAGCAGTCAGGCTTCGATCGAATTGAAAATGACGTCGGCCGTCAAAGATGACGAGATGACTTCCGAACCTCCGACGACCGACGCCGTCACTTCTGATGACGACAACCAAGAAATTAAGAATCCAAACGATTATGGTGCGATAGGCCCTTCAATCGTCGTAACCCCTGAAAAGGAGGCTCCCGATTTAAACATTGCCGACGACGAGGAGTCCGTGGGAGAATCGACGCCACAAAAAGAAATACCGCAAGAAAACGGGGCAGGACAAGAGGTTCCACGCGAGATGACTGAGGCTTCTGGTACAGAAGCTACAATAGGCATCCCCACTCATCTTCCACCCAGTACGACAGAGGCCGAAGAAGAGGCTCGACTCTCAGCAGAGAAGGACGAGCAACAGAAGGCGGAGGAGGAAGCGCGAATGCAAGCCGAGCAGGAAGAAAATCGACAACGCGACGAAGAAACGGCAAAACAGCAGGCGGAAGAAGAAGCTCACATCAAGGCTGAACAAGAGAAGGAATGGATTCAAGCAGAAGCTGAAACGAGGAACATGGCAGAGGAAGAGGCAAGAATCAAGGCGGACCAAGAGCCTATGCGGTTGGCTTCGGAGGCTCAGTCCAGGTCCATGGCCGAAGAAGAGGCTCGACTCATGGCGGATCAACAACAAATGGAAGTGTCTGGCGAAGTTGCAGAGCCCGCGACTAGTGAGACACCTGCCCCACCGGTAGAAGAGGTGCCATCGGTCGTTGCAGCAGAAGAGCCGAATGTGCCCCAGGATGGGCCTGATGAAGTTGCAGTGCCTACTGGTAGTGAGACCTCGACTCCACCTGTAGAAGAGGAGTCTTTGGCCATTGCACAGGAAGAGGCAATTTCGACTTCAGATGTGGTCAATGAAGTTGCAGATCCCGCGAGTCGTGAGTCACCTGCCACACCTGTAGAAGAGGCGCCATCGGTCGTTGCAGAGGAAGAGCCGAATGTGCCCCGGGATGAGCCTGATGCAGAAGCTACAATAGACATCCCCACTCATCTTCCACCCAGTACGACAGAGGCCGAAGAAGAGGCTCGACTCTCAGCAGAGAAGGATCAGCAACAAAAGGCGGAGGAGGAAGCGCGAATGCAAGCCGAGCAGGAAGAAAACAGACAACGCGAAGAAGAAACGGCAAAACAACAGGCGGAAGAAGAAGCTCACATCAAGGCTGAACAAGAGAAGGAATGGATTCAAGCAGAAGCTGAAACGAGGAACATGGCAGAGGAAGAGGCAAGAATCAAGGCGGACCAAGAGCCTATGCGGTTGGCTTCGGAGGCTCAGTCCAGGTCCATGGCCGAAGAAGAGGCTCGGCTCATGGCGGATCAGCAACAAATGGAAGTGTCTGGTGAAGTTGCAGAGCCCGCGACTAGTGAGACACCTGCCCCACCGGCAGAAGAGGTGCCATCGGTCGTTGCAGTAGAAGAGCCGAATGTGCCCCAGGATGGGCCTGATGAAGTTGCAGCGCCTTCTGGTAGTGAGACCTCGACTCCACCTGTAGAAAATTCCTTGCCACGAGACACGGAGAAACCAACGGCTGTAGAAAATGTGAAGGAAACGAAGGATGCAGAGAACGAGAAAGGAGCAGAGTCAGAAGGTTTGACCTTTTGCGGTGTTTCCTTGGCCAGTGTATTCGGAGACGACGAGAAAGAAGAGGCCACCACGACTACTAATCAAGAGAAAAGTACTCAATCTGCTTCAAAAGCTGATACAGGCGAAAACGCACCCTCGGGCGAATTAGAATCACCGAGCAACGTCTCTACGGCGAGCGACACTTCAATGACAGCTTCCGGAGGTGCGGAAAAGAGACGGGTCTCGTCCCTGGTGTCCAAGTACATGGAAAACGCTACAAAAGAACCTCCAGCAGGAGATTCTTCCAAGCTGCAGTCGTCTCTGAAGAACCTTTCTTTTTCTCCGACGCCGTCACCTGTCGCCCCGTCGTCTTCGAGGAGCTTGGATGTCAAGGCCGAAGGTCTTCCAAAGATTGGGGACATAATTGCAAGATTTGAGGGGTCTTCCAGTTCCAATTTGGTTTTTGGAGAGGCCTTTCGGCAGCAGCAGCGTTTTTCGCTATTAGCGGACAAGGAACGAAAGAAGGAGGCTCAAATGAAAATGCGAGGATATGATGAGATGATATTGGCACAGATGCACGGCGCGGCCGGGGAAGTCGAATCATTATCAATCGGGAAAACGTTCACTTTTCAAACGGCAGATCAGGATGAGGATTTACATGATGGGGTTTGCAAGGTAGACTATCAATCTGCGGACTATCAGGGAATGGTGTTTGTGGTTCACAACACGCGTGGGATGTTACTGCTCAACCATTGTGACAGCCCAGACGCCAAGGCATCCACGCCGACCACTCGTATCCCGGGAGGGCGCGTGGTTGAGGCGGAGTTTTTATCCGCAGCCAAGAAAACTGGCTATGAAAAGATGCAGCTTCAATTAGCAGCCCGAGAAGGCGCCGCACGTCAACTATTTGAAACAACTGGAATCGACATGCGAAACCAACTGGATCGCTTGACCCCTGCTATTCTCCAGGTAGATCCACCGGTCGACGGAAATGGATTGAAGCATCTGAAGAACGAAGACGAAAACAGGCTTTATTATTTTCTACAAGTTACAGACAACGACTTTGTCAAGGACGATCCTGAAGAGGCGGTCGAAAAGCCCAAGTTGACCGTGCCAAGTGGGGAAGTGGGCAGTCCTCTCAAGCTTAAGTTGGCCGGGGGATTCGAGGACTTCACCTTTATCAAAGATCCACTTGACGCTGCCAGTGAATTGAAGGAACATGGTGATCCCAATGCGACAAAGGCACTTTTCATGGTGATGAATCAATCAATCGGACAAAATTTAGATCCCGCAAGGGCCGTTTCGTACGAGGGAAAGACTATTGCAGGCCCAGGGCCCCAAGCGGATCATCCTACGGAAGGCGAGGAATGGACAGGGGGGATGACTTTGGTTCGAGAACAACAGCAAACCCCAAAAGAACAGACCATCGATGAGAAAGATGTCCAACAAAAGGCTTCAACTGATACGGCCGAGCAACAAGCTGTAACATGTTGCTGTGGCTTTTGGTAGCTGAAAATACTTATCACACAAACAACGATAGATCACTCATCCAAATACCCGACTCTACCACTAGTTAATAGAGATCAGATGGTACCGGAAATATTATTGTTTTCTGCTATGCTGCTTCTTGCTCTTTTGTCCAGTCGTCGTATTGCTGAATCTGCTTCTTGCCAACCGACTTTGTGGCTCGCGAGATGGCCTTTTCAAAATCGTCCATGTTTATTGGTCGGATCTCACTCGCGGCTGCACCTCGAATCGCTTCGATCCCACCGAGCGCTCGAATCGGACCAAAGGAAGCCTCTGCTGCCACCGAAGCAATATCCGACCCCGAAAAGCCAGAAAGCCGCTTGACTATGGTCTTGATGTCGGTCGAGGAAAGATCATGTTTTCCGGCCTTCTGCAGAAGCTTTTTGAGAAGGGCTTTACGAGCGCTAGTGTCTGGCAAGGGAATATAAATGCGTCTGGGAAATCGTCGCATTACAGCGGCATCAATATCCCAGGGACAGTTTGTGCAGGCTATGAGCAAAAGATGTTTCCCCTCATCATGCCCACCTTGAACAATCCCGTCGACCTGCGTCATGAATTCCGTCTTGAATCTACGACTAGCTTCGTGCTCTCCATCTGATCTGCGACTAGACAGCAAAGCATCCATCTCGTCCACAAATATGATGGAAGGGGCGGCAGCCCGTGCCACTTGAAACAACGTTCGAAGCAGCTTTTCTCCCTCACCGTGCCATTTACTAGTCAACGTGCTAGCAGTACAAATGAAGAGCAGGCACTCGCTTTCCTTTGCGACAGCTTTGACCAGCATGGTCTTTCCTGTACCTGGAGGCCCATATAATAAAATGTTTCGGGGTCGCCGTAAGCCAGTGAACAAGTCTGGCCGTATCATTGGTAGGATTGCGTTTTCCTGCAGACTTTGTTTAGCAATCTCGAGACCAGCAATATCATCCCAGGAGGTATCCTGAAGCTGAGATTGATCAACATACAGCTCAGATTTTATAGTCTGAACCAGCGGGTCTTGACTATTGTAAAATTGTGACATATGAGATGCCGAGGACTGCTGACCGGTCGGTGACGAGGATTGCTGGTGCTGAGGCGACCTTCGATGCGGCGATGCTGTCGATTGACCAGCCACTTGACCACCGCTCGCCTTTTGGACTTTTCGTGCGGCTACTTCTAGCGCTTTCGACAGTGCTTGCGAAGTTGCCGTCGACGCGACGCTTTGTGATGAGGGGCTTGAGGGTTTCCCAGATGCTTTCTGGGCGGCAATTTTTCGCTTTAATTCTTCGGCATCACTCAGCGCGCACTGTACCCGCTGGCTGATCGTCTCCCGACTGATGCCTGGCAATACGGATCGATCTGCTTTGAGAAATTGAATCAAGAGTTCCATCGACATTTCGCTCATTTTCAACGACTTTTCATGGTCGCCTCGTAATCTCAGATCATCAGCCTGATCGAGACCCTTCAAACCAAGAAGAATGTCATCTTCCGTCAACTGGTCAGATTTTTGTTGCTGTTTCTTCATTCCACGCTGCATCAACTGTGCCTGTTCCATGTCATGTTGATACCGGCCTTTGGACTCGTGAGGTGCCGGGCTTTTAGCCCTGTCGGCTTTGGTCGGCGTCTTCCCAAAGAAACTACGCAGGCCCCAACTTTGTGATGCTTCCCCCTCTGCCATTTTCCAGCGAAGTATATTGAATTCCGGAAACGAAAAAACTTTCTCGACTACAATAAATGTGACAAGAAGAATTACTATCGTAGTGATGAAGGCTTCCATACCCTATCATACTTTTCTTTCTTGCTGATGAACATCAATGATCATGACGATTGATCGAGATCGAACGAGAGGCCGCCAAATTTATTCGCTTCAGTCGTGTTGAACGTCCTTTCGAGTCACGCGCGTGCCAACTTCCCACATGATGAAAAATATCGCAACTCGGCAGGGCGGTTTTACCGTCAGAGCCCGGCGGGTGCATTACCTTCATTAATCTGGTCATCAAACTCAAGCTCTGTGTCAGCGAAGGGGAGTCGCCTCAATTTCATGCACTTCCTGGCCACAATAACAACAAGAACGACAGCATGCGGCACCGAGGAGTCGCAAGAGGACTTTGTCTGAATGTGGATGCGGAGCTAATTAATCATGAATATGAGAAAACCACTGAAATCGGCTATAGCATGGGCGATAGTACTTATCGTCATGACGGATTTTCGATAGGGAAGGATTATCTCCGCCTGGAAGGGTGTACTATTACTCGAGGAGAAATTGTCGCATCAGCCTTGAGGTTGGAGAATTTGATTGGGCAGGGGGCGTTCAGTAAGGTGTATAAAGGTCTGTGGACGCGAAAGTCTGCAAGTTGGAATGACGCTGCCCCCGTTGCGGTTAAGGAATTCTGCTTGATGGGCTGCTCCCAACAACGACGGGATATGCTTTTGAAAGAACTGCGTGCTCTCTGCAAAATTAATTGTGAATGTCTGGTTAAATTGGAGGGAGCATTTCTTCACGATGATACTGTCACCATGGTCCTTGAATTTATGGATCGTGGATCGCTGGAAGATACATTGAAACAACAGAATCTGAAGACTGGTGCCCAGCTAGATGAGTCCTTTATTGCGTCGGTTGCATTTCAGATGTTATGGGGTCTATCCTATCTTCACCAGGAACGAATTATTCACCGCGATATCAAGCCAGGAAATGTTTTAATTCAGGGAGACGGAAGCGTTAAACTCTGCGACTTTGGGCTGGCGTCCTTCAGCGACAAATCACTGCAGACGTCAGTGGTAGGGACAACGAGATACATGGCTCCGGAGCGTCTAAGAGCCAGACCATATGGTAGAACAAGTGATATTTGGAGCTTCGGGCTTGTCATCCTAGAGTGTCTGACGGGAGACATTCCTTGGAAGGAGAGCGATTCCATCGTATCTCTGGTCGTCACCGTCGAGGAGACCCCCTTGGAAGACTTACTAATGAAGGATGCCATCTCACACAATGTCAAAGAGTTTCTAAGTATGTCCTTGCAACATGTTCCTGGTACGTTCAGTGGCGTAGACTTTGAAACCGGAAAAGTCTTTGCCCGTACTCACTGTCCATTGTTGCACCACAGAGAAAAGGATGCCCGCAGGCCTTCTTTTGAAATCCCCTTGGCTCTCGGGCAAGCATCAAATCACTAGTCTGACAGAAGCGAGAAACACAATCAAAACGAGTCGATCGTAGCATAAGCCCGCCTAACAAAAATTAATCTGTCCAGAACTCGAAGAAACCCAAGCCGCTTGGTAAACTCGCTACTCCCTCACCCAGTACAGCACAAAAAACTGTTAAACGGACGTAGATGAGAAACACCTCGGAACGCATAGGTGGGGATTTATTGTCTTTTGCTGTCGAATGTGGTGAGGTGGTTGGTTACCATATTTCTTCCACGTGCCTCTTTAGCAATCAAGGTACTTTGCTGCAATTAATAGCTCAAGGGCGACTTCAGGCTCTATCATAAAGTCAGGAATTCGAGCGGTCGAGTTGCTGTACTGGGCCTTGTAGTGAAGGTATCTCACCACTCGCTCCAGAATATAAGAAGCAATATCTGGAAACAGGATGACGTTGTCCTGGGCTTCTCGGAATTGACCCTCCAACATCGTCCGAATCGTCGTACTTGATGCCATCGCGATTTCCTTGTCCAGAAAAAACTCATGGCCTTCTGCGCTCACCAGCTTGACGTAAACTTTCTCTTCACCTCCATTTGACATCTTTGTAGGCGTTGCTAGATGCCGATCTAAAAGTATTCTATTAGTAATACCGCAGCGAAAGGTGCTGGTTGTGGGCACAAGTAGCGAGGAAATGAAAGGAGCTCCATGATGCACGGCGGCGTCGGCTCTGCTGGAAGGTTTTACCGTAGAAGCAGTACCCGCGATGCGTGGCTGGCTGGACGGACATGGACGACCAACTGGACTGGCTATTAATCGTAGTAATCGAATGTCTCAGACGGTAGTGTGATCGGTAGAAAATAGTATCAGGGATGATGATACCAGAGGTACGACGTCTACTGCTATTATTGTGGGACGCAAACAGCAATTCTATGAACGTTTGGGTTAACTTCAAGAGTTCTACACAATACTCAAGAAACATTGTCCGGAATCAGAAATAGTCTCTAGGAGAGACGTTGAAACACCGTGCTGTGTTGCGCATGATAAACTTGTTTCACTTATCTGAGTTACATCGACTACTTTCTTAGGTGTTGAGTGCTTGCTGGTGCTCCTTCAGCTTCTTTTCATACCACGGTCGTCGGAGCTTCCTTAGAGCTTTGCACTCTTGCGATCGAACCCAGGCCTTCGACTGCTTCATTTGCGCAGCGACGGCGGTTACTGTCCGGGTGAGCCCGTCCGCCAATCCATATCGGTACTGAATTACCTCGCGCTCATCGTCATCCAGGATCTCAAGCATCTCCTGGAGGTCGTCGTGGAACAAATTTCGGTCGACTCCCTTTTCCGGCGTGGTGTCTTCTTCGTCCCCCTGCGTAGTTGGGATTGTATCACCAAGCAAGTCCTCGCTTTCATGACCAAGATCTTTGGGGTTGCTTTTATACTTCGGAAGTTCCAGGGAAATCGACCTCCTCGTAAGCTGTAACACTTTGTTGTACTTCCCAAGGCTCATATCAAGGGCTTCGGCCATCTCCTCATTGGTAGGAACACGTCCAAGATCTTGCTGCAGAGTGCTCCTTACTTTTCGAATGCGATTCAGTAGGTTGTGAACATGAACGGGTAATCTAATGGTGCGAGAATGATATGCGATCGAACGGAACACCGCCTGTTGGATCCACCTACGAATTAAAAGAATCGAAAGACTGTCAGTTCGTTCAATCAAAGATCCGCAACCTCCTTGCGTGAAAATCTTACCATGATGCGTACGTCGAGAACTTGAAACCCTTCGAGGGTTCGAACTTTTCAGCCGCCCGCGACAATCCAATACTTCCCTCCTGGACGAGATCTTGCAAGCCGACTCCTACTTTTGAGTACTTGCGTGCGATACTGACGACAAGCCTCATGTTAGATTGAACCATGCGTTGTTTCGCCTCTCGCCCGTCGATCATCATATCAACAAAATCCTTCACCGTCCCACGATTCAATGGTTCCTTCGTTTGACCCTCTCGTTTGCTATCAAAAACGTCTTTTAGCTTCGTAGGCGGTGGCCTCTTTACACGCCCTCTGCCTCGTCCAGGCCCTGCATCCTGTGCCAACCCATTCCCAACAAACAAGTTTGGATCAACTTCCTCAAACATGGCCTCGTAACCAGCGGGGCGGATTTCTTCCATACCCTCGTTGGGGGCAAAATTCTTGTCCTCTTTGACAAACCTGCATTAAGAGCCAATGGTGAGGAAAAACGCGGGAAGAAAAAATTTCAAATTTGATGCTGTTGAACATACCCACAGGCACCAGCCCACTCCTCGATTGTTGGTAGCCTCATCAGTTCGGCGGCAAGCCCTTCGTGGACTTGCTCGCACTTGACCATTAGCTGGACTTTCATGCCAAGAGCATATTCCTCGTCAGCGGACAAAAGTTCGGTACGGTAATACTTCTGCAATTCGAGGTTGTTGGCTTTGGTTCTACCATTCGATTGTTGCATGGGTGCAGGTGCTTCTTCCGAAGCGTCCTTCCTTTGGGGTAAGTTCTTCACTACAGGCTTCCGTCTCTTGGTTCGACTAGGCGCTTCTGGTAGGGCATCCTCGGCGACGGCAGCAGAGGAGCCTTTGACCTTTGTGGGCTTTCGGTTTGAAGCCGGCATAATGCCAATCTTCTCATCAGTCCACGGATCCTTTGAACGCGTGTCACCAACATAAGGATCTAGATCTCGAGCCATACCCATCACTCCCTGCTGCTCTTGGAACCTCAGCATGGTCTCAAACTTCATCGCCCCTGGAACGAAATCAGGGCGTCCCCTCGGCTTCGACGCCACCTTTGTGTTCGTTTGCGGTGGCCGCTTGTCCGGATATAGAAAGTGCTCGGAGAGCAACTCCAACATTTGTGCGTCAACGCCATCTAGGGCTGTTTCCACTTTGGTCCTTTTCATTGCTTTGACAGCTTCGTCCCTTCGTTTCTTATTATTTGCGGACATTGGTGTAAGCGGCTTCACAATCTCCGAAACAGCAGATCTACCGCCCTCCAAAGCCGTTGAGGATATTGCAGGCCTTTTCGTCCCAACGACAAACGCACCCACTGGATGTAAAAGTGTCGTCGCCGCAGCAGCAAACAATAGAAGAGAAGTCGAGCATCGAGATCTTTTCCTTGACTGTCGGCGAGCCGGGGATACGCAGCAAACATCAACTAGTTGTTGTTGATGCGTCATGATTTCAATGGCCTGGTGACCACACGGGTGATGTTTCTGTTGAAAGGGTAAATGCAAGAAGGTGCGGACCTACTACGATGGGTCGGCCACAAGCGATTCCAACGAAATTGCAAGATCAATGTTGAGCCAGACTTTTATTCGTTGAGTTGAAGCACAACTCCAAGTTGTTGGTCTTGGGCTAGATTCTCGCTTCCATTTCTATCTTTCCCGTCCACCTCCCGTTTGATGTTTCATTCGCGGCCACCAGCTGTTGGTTTCTTGACGATCCTCCGGGTGCTCCGTTGTTCAACCAAAGTACATTTTCTACGTGGCCCTACGTGTGATGTCAAAGAGCCGGTGACGTAAGCAGGCGCTGGATGGATATTCAAAAGTGCAGACGAAAACTTTGGCGGATGGCATCATCGCCGTCGATCCGTCGTCCGGATGAAATCCGACTAGAGAGACTAAAATGAATGCCTACTCCCTCAATCGAATACAATCAGTTCTATTCTACTAGAGGGGTAGATGAAAATTGTCAATTGAGAGAATTTACTGACTTCTGGAAAAGTCCTTCCTGGATTTGCAGTTTTACTTCCTCGACAATTTGTCGCTTCAGATCCTTCCCAGTAGATTTGTCCGGTGCCAAAAATGGTATTGCGACGGTCACCAATCTCCGAACAACATTGTCCCGTCCCACAGGAGGCTCATAAGTCGCTGGCAGAAAATAGGAAAATGAGTTTTTCGAACAAGGTTTCGAACGAGAAAAATTCGAGCGGACAACTTACGGTCAATCTTCACATTCAATACCGAAGGAAACTCGAATTTCAAAGCTTGCTTGTTTTCGTTTCCGACCGTCTTCTCAACGAGCTGGTCAATGGCTTGCAAATATCCTTCAACGGAGCTGTACTCATTGGCTGCAATGACACCGAACATGAATTTGACTGTGACAGGCGTTGGAGTGGGGGCTTCGACAGAAGGTAAATCATATTTGACCGCTGCAGGTTCAGGTGGGGTTGGCTCTGCTGGAGGAGTGGAATTTTTCACCGGTGTTGGCACCACAACGGAATCTTCATTATCTGCCTTTGTGTCACACGGTGTTTCTTGTTGTAAATCCTCGTCCACCACAGCCGGTGGCGTTGGATCTGTTGGGGCAGGAGATGACTCAACGGGCTCTGGTGCAGGCGCTGGAATCGACGACAAGGTAAGACAGGGAATAGTCAGAACGAGCCACGATGAAACCGCTAAAATGGGAAAAGCAATCAATCGTACCGTTGAAAAGGCTTGCCATCACTGGTACGGACACTGAGTTTAATTCTTCATTGTCGACGTTGTCACTCTGTGTATCGATCACAATCGCTGGCTTTGGCGCTGGCTTTGCTGGACTAGGAGAAGGTTCTACCGGCACTGGCAAAGGGGCTGAGAAGAAAAGAAGACAATGAGTACAACCCATCTTTCTTCCAAGAAATAGAGAATTGAAGGAACATAAAACTACAAATCGTACCGTTGAAAACGCCTTTCATCGCAGAAACCGCCCCTGGAGTGAATGAATCGTCGCCATGGTTTCGTGAATCGTCATTTGAACTATCCAAATTTTCGTATAATTTCTTCTGGGCTTCTTGTTTTCTCCTCTTCTCCTCTTCTCGCATGGCGGCCAGCTTCGCTTCTTCCTCTGACAACGATCCTTGATAACCTCGAAGCAAATCTGCCGCCTCTTGCTTTTTCCGTCGTTCCTCTTCCCTCAAGGCAGCCAGTTTTGTGTCCTCTTCAGATAGCGTACCACGGTATTCACGAAGCTGCTTTTCCGCTTCCAGCTTGCGTTGACGATCCAGTTCCTTCAATTGAGCAAGCTTGGCGGCCTCGGAATTGGAGGCGTCGCCCTTGTAGTTTCGAAGCGCCTCGGCGGCTTGGGATTTTCTTTTCTTGTCTTCATTTTTCAGCGCCTTTTGCTGTGCTTGCCATGTCTCAATGTTCATGGTGACTATCTATTCGTCTATAGCGTGGAACAAAATGGCCACCGATGGTATCAAACAGCTACTGTGTAATATCCTTCGTGGTTTGACCACGTCCGCTTTTCGTCATCGTCGTTTCGCCGCGGCATCGAGAACGATAAAAGGATTGGCGGGAATCAAATTCGGAGGGAGGCGAGCGAGCTCGCCTGCCGCGCCGGTCGGAGTGGGCGAATTCAATTGACCTATTGGACTCAGATTCTCGGACGAAGGGAAAAAATGTCATGGCCGTGCTATTGCTACTAAGAGCGGCTGTGACAGATATTGGAAGAGCCTGCCAAAGTACCGCTCGAGCCCAGACTACTGTCATTCGGACCATAGACGACGCAAGATATTGGAAGGAAAAAGGATAGTTTACTTATAGAAACGAAAAGAAAGGCTTCTTTCCTTTCGTTTTAGTGGACATGAGCGCCTCCAAAGTGCCAGTCTCGACCGCTTGGGCTAATTCAGCACAACCGCCGATGCATTGGCCGTTGACAAAGACTTTTGGAAGCGATGTCGCTCCAGACTTTTCCTTCTGCGAAAGAAGAACTCGCTTTACAGAGTTCCTTCCACCCAGCAAGAACCACTCAGCTCCAAGTTCAATTTGTTTAAAATCGTATCCCGTGCTTTCCAAAATGGCCAAAGCCTCGGTTGAGAACGGCGACAAAGAATACGTGTAGATGACAATTGAACTGCTTTTTACTTCAGCATCGATCTCACTGGCGACTTCCAGAGTATCAATTGATCCCCCCAAAAGGTTTGCTTGGACCTTGGCCTCTGCGACGAATGCTGGTTTGAGCAATGTCATGCCGTTAGCCATGGCCTTGATCACCGGGTTGGGTGATCGCGTTGTTGTGACCTTGGACGACAGCCCCGAAGCTGCCGTAGTGGCAATGAGCAACAAGATGGCCTGGATAATCTTCATGGTGTTTTGATGAAATTTTCATGAATGTAACATAAAATGAAAGAAAACACATTTCTTGAGGATGGTTCTCGTCAGCGATGGATCATACTTCGCGGAGCTGGTGATGTGGGAAACGCTGAGTCATTGGGGACGCACGCACGTGAAATTCTACGTAAAAATGTACTCGACTACGTTTTGGCCCGAAACATGCTGCCGACCCTCGGCGCAGGTGACAAAATTCGCTCGAACGATCCGCGGCCGCGTCATCTTTTCGTTCGAGAGGTTTTGATCCTGAGACCCATGATGGAAGGAAGGCTGTACAGTTGTTTTTACAACTGAATAGTTGACCATAACAAGACCATGTTGATGAGCAGACTGATTGTCTTATTTTTCTCTCTTCTTCCCAACCACTCTACGTCCTTCTTGGCCACCAAATCCTATGCAACGAGCTTTGCGGTCATGTCAACTTCTAAAGCCCAAGAGCACTATCGGAAAGATGGAGTACGGATCACACACGATCCATATCAACCAGGTATGGCTGAAAAGTATGGTTTGCCCGGCAATACTGATCCCGAAGGATTCGACCCATACGCCGACACTGTCGGCCCCGGCATCTATGGCGGCTCTGTAGAGCGCGATAGCAATGGTGTCGTTGTAATCGGGCAGCAATACCAAAACCACAACCACAGGCCTGGTCCTGTCTACGATGGAAAGGGGTATTCTTTGATGAGCAGAGCACTGCACATGGGACCGGAGAAGGTAAAGGAAATCCTTGCGGACTATCCTGACCTGAAGGACGAAATTTCCACTGGGGGTGCCCGACCAATTCACATGTGTGGCATGTCACGGAAGGGAGAACTTTCCACACAAGTCCTCATTGATGCAGGCGCAGACATTTATGCCGTGGATACTTACGGTTACACAGCACTTCATCGGATGGCTAGCAACAACTTGGTGATTGGCGCCGAGGCATTGGTGAGAGCTGGCCACGACCCCAACATGGTCATGGAAGGAGCCGACAGCACACCAATTGAGATTGCTACAAGGTCCCGAGCAATTCAATTCTTGATGAAAATGCAAGAGCTAGGACACTATGAGTAGGGATTTTCTTTGGAGACCATGGACGAAGAGCCGAAAAATTCCTTGTTGGTGCTTTGACTTGCAGCAATATTGTGTGCTGTGTCAAAGTGTCTGTGCCTATATGCTGTATACAAGTATCAACAGCAGCTTGAGCCATGCGACATCACAATGTCAGTAAATTGATCGCTCGTGACACTCTTGACTGCTGATATCAAATGGGCTTCGTACCGACGAGGCAATTAACGCTTAATAGTACTAGCCAGAAGTTCGACTTCGAGTTCGAACCAGCTTGACCTTTTGGACAGATAGCTGCTCCAGCCCTCGGCTAGAACTAAGAAGGAAGCAAGAACATGCCCTCCGGATGGGTTGTAATAAATGAAATCTCGTAATAGGGCATTTCACTGGATTATTAGTTTTTGAATAGGTCGAAGTAGTCGTTTTCTGCGCGTTCGGGAACTCGAGTCCCGCGCGTGAGGAACAGTACAGTGAGATGCGACAAAAAGATATCGCGGGAGAAATGCCCATACGATACAGCGAGTTAGGCTAGCGAGCGATTACTCCAGCGCTTTCAATCCCCTGGGTCTACTCAATTCCATAACACGATCCCAACGGGCATCAAACTCTTTCCTCTGCAACACCGCCCTTAAGTTAAACAGGGACGAGCAAATCCCTCCACAAGAAAGGCAGAATCAGGTAGTAGTGAGGGTCTCAGAGTGAAGTTGTTCTAGACGAGGAATATCTGAAAGTCTTTCTGCTGTTGACAGGACATCGAGTGAAATACCCGTCGGTTCCCTCACAGCAGGCATCAGCACGATCATGTCGGGGTTTATGGCTCTTTTGGACCAGAAACCGGCTGCATCGGACTCGCCATATTCCAAATATAATCGAAGTGAAGACAAAACTTTGGTTGAGTTGTGTCGCAGTGTTCTCGTATCGAATTTGGAAAAGTACCCAGCTGACGCTTTTGGAATCTTGGACGAAGAAGAGTGGGAAAATGTAATTCGGGTTCGTTATGAAAGGACACGTCCCCAAAAGGGAAAGGGTGGTCTTGATGGTAAAGGCCGCATGAATCCAGCAGTGGGTGACAAATTCATGGTCGAGTTGGAAAGCACTATCCCGCATCTCGCGCACTCAGACGTGGTGGACGAGCTAGTCTGGAAAGATATCGTTGAATTTAGATACAAAGCTGGTGGTGTGTCTCGGCCCAAAGGTTTGCTGTATCCTTGGCCTGTTCTCGAAAATCTAGCTAAGGAGCATGCGGCAACTCTATTGAGGATTTCGAAAATGAAGGCATTGGAAAAGGACGAGAGGAAAATTGCTTTCCAATCAATACAGACAATATGCAAGTTGCTGCCGATGGATGTAGCTCTGCTCGAGTCTAGTGGAATCGGAAAGGCGGTTAACAAGTTTCTGAAGGCATGCTCTTCAAATGCAGCGTTGCAGATATTTGATGAACCCATTTCTCCCTCGAATATCAGGGAAACACCGCGCACAATGCTTGAAGCAGTTTTTCAAGCATGGAAGGCTCTGGCGGCAAAAAGCGGTGTCGTCATGACGGATGCGGTCAGCAGTGGAGAGTCATCATTTTCCGATCTAGATTGTGCAAAGCACCTCTCAAAGGCGAGGAAGTGTAACTCGTGGAGAGATTTGTACAATGTTCTTTCCGAATACGACGAGAAGCGAAGATCGCATCAGGGAGCCAAAATGCGGGCGCGACGTCAACGACTTGACTCGGTGCGTCCAAAGATTGTGAAAGTGCGGCACGCGAGTTCGAAACAAAATGATATTCTGAATCGACAGCACTCAGCTGTTGCTCCAAGTCAAGCGAAACAGAAAATACAAAAGCTACGCATTGAAGCAAGTGTGACGTCATCGCGCCGATGCCCACCATCGCAGGCGTCGGGGTCATCATTGAAGCCACCACCATCGAAAGTGACAAGCGGTTTCGGCGCAGCAGTTGCATTTGCAACTAGCCAGCGTGGTCCGAAACGAAAGCAAGGACCCGGCATTAAAACGACCACTATCCAACTAGCTGGAAACAAGCGCATGAAAGTTCCCGATTCCAAGAGATCAGCAGCCAATATGCAACGGCTGGCGAAAGGAGGAGGGTTTTCGCATCGTTAGAGCCAGACTCGGTACGATATAATTGCTATTTAGAGCGTAGAACTATCTTCTGTTTCTCTAAACCAAACAGGACCTAGTATCGGCCTCGTCCTCTTCCACGACCTCTGCCTCCCCCGCCGCCGCCTCCACCGGCACCTCGGGGATTGAAACTGGCAAGAGCAAGTAGTTCAGGTGGAACGTGCTGCTGGGTACGATTCAAAATCTCCAGTAAATCCTTGGCAAGTCGACCATTCTTCTCTGATACGAAGAAAGAGACAGCATCACCCTTCTTCCCGGCACGACCGGTACGTCCAATGCGGTGCACATAGCTTTCCATATCGTTAGGCATGTCAAAGTTGACGACCATCCTGATATCATCAACATCCAAACCACGAGCAGCCACATCCGTCGCCACCAAAAGAGTACTTTGGCAGCTCTTGAACTCTCGCAACACCCAATCACGCTCTTCCTGGCTCTTATCTCCGTGCATCGCACGTGCTTGGAAGCCATCCATGCGAAGTGAACGGGTGAGCATATCGCACCCCTTTTTGGTCTCAACAAAAACAAGGACTCGGTCCTTGGGTGTCAGGTTCTCACGGAGATGACGCAAAAGCGAGCGGTATTTGTCCTGATCCGAACAAACTTCAATTGTTTGGGTAATGTTTTTGTTTCCTGCAAGATCGAGCGATCCCACATTTACTTGATAGAAATCTTCGAGGTAATCGCGAGCGAGATTTTGAACGGAACGAGGCCAAGTGGCGGACCACATGAGTACTTGGCGGTCAGGACGAATCTGAGATACAATCTTACGAAGTTGTGGCTGATAATGTATTCGGGAGTGGTTAGAGAAATGAAACGAGACACATTTAAGCAGGAAGCACAATGAAACTGGAACTTTAGACTCACCTCAAACTGCAACGAAAGAAACACACCAATGGTAACGGCAAAAGGTGGAGAAAATGAAAAACAAACGAATCCAATAATGTAGTGTGAGACCAGCACAATCCAAAATTGGAGCAATATGGCGCCAACGGTCGCGAGAAACTCACCCCCATGTCCTGTTTTGCAGGAGGCAATCAAGCGCGAGGCCGGAGAAACAAGGAACAAGTGCACGTTAGGCAAAATACGACGTATCTCAATGGAACTGCGGGAAAGCAGCACTTACAAGCATTCTGTCTGCTTCGTCAAGAACCCTGCGAAATAAAAACGAAGATACTGTGAGCCCCGAGATAACAAAATTGA
Organism: Nitzschia sp. DOCU1; assembly: GCA_951394045.1. Lineage (NCBI taxonomy): Eukaryota > Bacillariophyta > Bacillariophyceae > Bacillariales > Bacillariaceae > Nitzschia > Nitzschia sp. DOCU1. The sequence goes on from OX595988.1 coordinate 1,875,235, forward strand.
TTGTTAGAATGAAAGACGAAAATGCTTGACTTACAAGTAAGTCACGCGTCGTAGGTTCGTGTTTCCTTGCTCGAGATGGTCAATGAGTCGACCTGGGGTGGCGATGACAATCTCGATTCCGCTACGCAAGTCACGAACTTGCCGATTCTTGGGAACACCTCCGTAGACAACAGTGTTCTTGATCTCTGACGATGCTCCAAACTTGTCGCACTCCTCCTTGATCTGCACTGCCAGCTCACGGGTCGGGGCCAAAACAAGTACAATCGGCCCTTCGCCTGGTTTCAAATAAGGCTATAATAAACGAGAACAAAATGAGCATGAGCTGATGATTTGACCATTGTCAGATTCGATCAGATGGTAGGCTTGAATGCAGTCTGTGTTTGCTTGCTGGCGCACCCCGGAACCTTCAACGTAACGAAACCTCCACTGTACTGTCCTTCACACACCACACCGCGACTTACACATGATTGCAAGAGACGGGTGCCGGGCGTGAAGAACTGCACCTCGAGGTGCAGTTGCAGCACACATAATGGAGGAAGATCGGGCTATCAAGAATGCTGCCTGCTGTTCTTGCGAGGTGTGCAGCAGGTCGAGGGCCTCTTGGAGCAGACCCACGCATAATAGCGCCGCTGAAGGTCCTTGGGAATCGGCTTGGAGAAATCTGATTCCACCGGGCTGAATCTTCAATTCTACTTCGAATGCAAAAAGATTTCAACCGGTGCGTCCCATAAAAGGAGTAATGGGTCTCTCCAGCAAACAGCGCATTGTCCAACAAGGATAGAGGCCAATTTCCATCGACTCAAAAATCCCTGTCGAAGCAACAATTCACATCCAGGAACAAACAGCAAGTCTACCCGGCTCGATCATTAGCTAAGGACTTACCTGGGCATTGATGTGGATCATGGCGGGAAGAAGAAATGCAAGGGTTTTGCCACTGCCCGTGGCAGAGATACCTACGCAGTTCTTCCCCTTGAGGGCCATCGGCCATCCCTGAGATTGAATCGGGGTCGGCTTGTCGAAGCCGCACTTGAGAACTTCAGTAAGGACATACTGTGGCATCGAGGCTTCTTCGAACGTCATCACTGGCTTCGGAACGTCGGTTCCTTTCACCGTGATATTATTTGAAGCTCGCCACGCTTCAGCTTCGGCTTCACTTCGTTTGGTGACGTCCGGGTGTTCAATGTAAAAATTCTTCTCAAAAGGGACGAGATCCTGCTTGGAAAAATCAATATTTGCAAGACCCGCCCCTAGGTTCGACCCGCCACCGTAAGCACCTCCTCCTCCGAACTGTCCCGCCGACCCGCCGAAGCCAGTTGCACCGCCGTACCTTCATTGAGTGCCGCATGATGTCGTCAGACCAGGAAGACTTCTGCTCCAAGCACGAGGCGAGAAAAGAAACTTACCCTCCTCCTCCTCCTGCACCGCCACTGTATCCTCCATAACCACCAGACTCACTGAGAGACAACGAAAGCGAGTCAGATCGCGTAGAGCACTATTTCCCACTGCGCCATGCATCCCTCCCCCACATCTTACCGACCGTATCCTCCTCCGGCGCCGCCAGCGCCACCACCACCATAGCCTCCTCCGTAATGTGACATTTTGTGTTGAAATCTACAAAAAGCTGTATATATATAGTGATGCAATACCAGTCTAGGTGATGCCAATGATGAAAATGAGAATGTCGGCAGTAATTTGCTGCGATGGGCCGCCAACGTCGATCCGACGAAAAAAGCGAAAAGGACGGCCTCGGACACGCGTTTTTTTTTCGAGGAGAGTTCGTCTGGCTGTGCATGCTCCATGATGCCGCTGCGGTTGGCGGTTTGGCGGGCTGCCGGCTCGTATGATATTCTTACAGATATGATGCATAAGTATGGTAATGCGTATTGTCATAAACAGTCGGGCACGACGAGAGACGATGGGTTGTTGGGGAGTACTATCCGATGCAAAGAGATCATAGTTGGCTACAACCTTTCTTGAAAGACTACAGGATAATCTCATTTTGGACCTGGTCCTCTGGTTCCAGGTTTGCAAAGATGGCTAGTCCTTTCCAGAAAAGAACACAAGATAATAATGTACAAGAATCCAAAGTCTACTAGCAGATCAGACAGACAAGAATTCTACCACGAGAAGTCAAATCTCGAATGAGTAACAGAACGCCTTACAACCCGGTTCGTCAGCAATTTAGAGTGAGGGTCCACCAATGTAGTCAAAATATGAAAATTGACCTTCGAATGGGATCATCGGGTTTCCGCTGTATCCCTTCGCGATTCCGCTGAGAAGAGGAACTGATCCTTCGACGGCATCAGCGGAGAGGAATCCGAAGATACCAAGCATAGCAAGTCGTCCGTTGTTGATTTCAGCGATCAAACGGCGTTCCTTCGTCTCGGCCGACATATTCTTGTTGAAGCCAAAGGGGTCGTACAAGTCAAGGACTGGGTGAACATTGTCTCGGAACTTGCCGAACGAGGGGTACTGTCCCGGCTTTCGGCCCTTCGTGTAGTGAGGAAGAACACCACCGCCGCTGCATTCATCCTGTGTTACAAAGGAAAATATAGTCGAACACATTAGTCCACAAGTAGAACGTGACGTTGCAAATCTTTGTCATATTGAACACGTACCCAAAGCTCCAAGGCGGAGATGACGGCAAAGATCTGCCACTTGGCACCAAGGGGAACTGCGTCCCACTGGGCTTCAGGGGCAAGATCAACGGAAGGGTGAGGAGCTCCCGCAAGAGTTTGGGGCCATGGGAAGACGAAGTTGGATTGAACAATGTATCCCACGAAGGCGAACATGGCAATGCGACCGTGCTGTAGTGTGGGACGAGATACATAGTGAGACAGGTGCAAGAATATACTGCATCCTGAAGCCCATACCACTTACCTTGATCTCAGAGTGACGCAAGAATCCAATGGTGGCCTCGGTTCCCATGCCATAGAAGTCGGCCTCAGCGAGGTTAAGCGGATCATAAAACTTCAAGATAGGGTTGGCCTTTTCCGCAATGGCTTCCAAATCCTTCTTGGTGGCAGCCTGTCTGGTAACAGAAGCACCATGCTTCGCGGGGGCAAAGGCCGAAGCACTAGCGGCAATAGAGGCAAGAACAATAGCTGTCTTCATTGTGGATTGCTGGGAGTTGCCGAAACAGAAAAAAGGTGAGACCCAGGGATCTAATCAATATATGTAGCAAAAGACATAACGTCTGAAACGGCTCCTCTAACAGATAATCGGGCCTCTCCTGAAAGCATTCTTCCTGCCATCCGTAGAAACTGCCACCATTGTCGTCCCTGCACTTACTTCGCAAAAGCAAAAAATAGGGATCAAGACTGGCACCCCGATCCTTGGAGTGCCCAGGCGCGGTTCAACTTGAAAGATACCGCACTGTTGGGAATCCGGAATCCGTTTTTTAACCCAAATACAAACTCATTTTGCGCGCAACTCTTCCCCCAAATTCGAAATGGACCACATCCTTTCAATTGAAATAAAATTTCATCGTCCGAAGAACTGTACAAAAAAGTATACAAGTCTGGAGGATATCAAAACCATGGGCTTATAGAAAACTCACTGGCCATTGCCAAAATCTCTATGTATGTCGGCATCAACATCTCATTCTCAACAAGGATGCAAGTCGTTCCCGCCAATAATTGGCTTTTTGGATGGAGGACGAAGTGCACGCTGCTCTGGTTGGGTTGGTTGGTGATGACTTGCACGCTTCAAAACCGTTCGAAAGGCCAATAGTTGCACTTCTTTGTCGTCTCCACGCCATATCATATTTCGCTTCTTTTGTTTTGTTTCAAACTGGGGTCTAGAGTAGTAATATCAGGGGAAAGACATGGACATTTTCTACTAATAGATTCAAAAGGAAGAAAGATATAGCTAATCGAAGGGAGTTGTTTAAGAGCTTTCTCGCAGGTGAGCCTTGGATATCGAACAGCGCTTCTGAAAATGGATGCAGGTTGGGTTCTGATATTCTCCCTCTCGTCTCGGTTTTGAAGGATGTCGGATCTAAATTCTCCCAATATCCGTTCGCTGGAAATCGATGCTTCGAGTGCTCTGTCGCAAGAGGAGGAAGGTGTGGTAGTTGACGAGCCTGCTGGGGTCGATACCTCACAAGGTGAAACAACCGATAATGATGGGCTGCCAGCCGCTTCTGATTTAGATGAGGAAGACACCGACGCGAAAGACGAGGGAGACGAGAAACCGAGCCCAAGTATTGCTGACAAGCAGCCAGTCAGAGACCCAATGGCCCGATTTCAACCACCTTCGCTGAGTACGATATATGATGGTAAACCATTTTCGGAGCTTGTAAGAAGTTGGGAGACATATATTGGAGACAACGCAGCAGATCAATTCCAGCCTCTCTTTAACGCAGCAGATCAATTCCAACCTCTTTTTAACAATATATGTGGTGCTGGTCAGAATCTTGCTCGTTTGGGATATGCTGCCGTACAATCCGGATACGAAGCCGGGGATTCAAAGACGAAGCTGTCGGAGCCTGTCCCTTTGCGACACATCCGCTCAACACCTTTGGTGCACACGCCTTCCATAGCACTTGACGACGACGAGGATGAACCCCCACCGCTTGGGTTAGAGATACTGAGCCGTTCGAGATCTACCCCTTTGTCTACTTCAGCAAACAGCGCCTTTGGAATTATTTTGCGCACGAATTTACCTTACATGAGTGGCCCTGACGATCGAAGTGCTTTCACATTGCCTCCGTATAGGCTTGTTAAGCCTTCGTTGTCGCAGGAGCCTGTCATTCCACACCATACCATTTTCAATCCGATCAAGTATGACAGTGAACTGGAAACTACGGAACAGACTGCAATTGAAGTAATGGATCTTGCACCTGCAGAACAAGATAGTATGGAAGATGAAAATGGCACCGGAGGCAGAACAACGTCTAGAGCCGCAAAATTTTTCTCCGACGTTCGCAACCTTCGTATGCGGCGACGAACACGGGACGGAAGGGAGAACCCGGCCAGACCAGCTTCAGCTTCGGAAGAGTCGGGGAGAAAATCTGAGAGTGTGCGTGAGGACGAAACTTTGTCGTCGACGTCTTCAAGGGAAACGAAAGAGGCCGAACATGGGAACATCGACGACCACGGGGAGGAAAGTAATGAACAGCAACACAAGAGGGAAATATTTGAATCGACATGTGAACGAACAGCTGGAATTGTATCTTCTGATGACCATCGACAGGTGGGCGGGCACCAGCACAGTGGGGCTGGGAGAGTCGTCAGAATCCAAGTGTCGACCACTAGAGAACCAATCGGTCTCGCCAGCGGGGTACCTTCCTATCCTGCCTCGAGTCCAGAACCTAGTCATCTTGGACATGATAGCAGTACTTTGACCCCGCAGTCTCATGATTCCCCTGAGACATCCCGCAGTTCCGCTACCACATTGACTTCTGGACACACAACCCAAGGGACTGCGACAACCTACAGCAGTGGCCAGACATCGAACCTCTCCGTGATATCAGAGACTGACCTTGAGGTGATGCAAGCAAACAAGGCGGGTAAACTTCTCCAGTCAGGTAGAGTGGCCCCCGCGCCAAACACAAGGCCGCATCGTTACCCCGGTTACATCGAGGTTTCTGATAGCCCTACTTCCTTGCGCGAAGGTGCATGCCTGCCGGCCGACCGATTCTTTACTCTCGCTGAGTCACCCACCGAAAAACGAGGTTTTGGTGCCCGCTTTCGTAGCGCTTCTTCTCTCCGACGAAGCAGTACTACGAACTCTCCAAACACTGTTTCGAGTGCTTCGATGACAACAAACAGCTCGGCAAGTTCCCAGGATGAACCTCCCACCTTTGTGTCTTATCTTGATCGGAAAATGACCTCCGACCTTACTTCGCTCCGTGAGACGGAAGAGCGATTTTCTCCACGACAAGGCGTTGGTGGGCCAGATCGCGTATCTTCTCCTGCGGAGATCCTTGGATATACCGATATGACCTTTGAGGAGGCTCAAGCGCCTCCTGGCCAACCAGGATCGAAGGCAAGGCCTCGACCAATCTGGCCCACCAAAGGATTCCAGTTGGGACGAAAGGTCCGATCTCTGCCTCCCCGAAGCCCTCATAAAGGTTTGCGGACACCCTCTACACCTCCACCTCGTGGTGGTGGGGCATCTCCTGGCTACGACGCAGTATCGCCTCCTCGGCATATTGTCGATCATCGAATTGATCAGAATGTGTCAAAACCTTACGTTCTCCGATCGACTCCACCATTGACGCGATTGTTCTCGCCTCACACGGTATCGCCAGAAGTACTTTCCTCGTGTGGTGGCATAAACTTCGCGCACATTCCCGATGCGCAGGCTGAACAGGGCGCCTATGAGGTGATCCGAATGGGTACCAACCATGAGTTCCCCGGTCACTTTTATGTGGCACATTCTCGAGGGACGTCCCCGAATGCATACAATGAACAGAGCATTGAAGTACTCAAGACTGATTCGAAAGAAGAGTCGAGCCCCACGTTTGTGACTCCCCCGAAAGGCTCATCTGACTAGTTAAATGAGAGCACCATAGTAGCGGTGATATTTTTCTTTGTTTCAAAAAGTTGACGTTTTCGAGTGTCTACCATCTGACCGAAGACAGCTGTAGTGTCCCCAACGCGGATCAAAGAATCGAACTACTTGATTTAATGAAGCAGGGGGCAAAACAGCATGCAACTCCAACGCAGAAGCGACTTTGCTCAATTCTTCTTTTATGTATGATTCTTATTCTTCAGATCAAAGGTGGTGCATGTGGATGGTACTGCTATCGGTGCGTAACCTCAAAGCTGGCAAGCTATCGGCTCCTTGACATCCATTCCAGTCTGGCTTAGGACAAACAGTTTCGATGCGGATATGGTCCAGGAACGCCGGCAGAACGGCGTAATGGTTCAACACAGTTCTAGTCCCCGTCTAACACACACATCGCTCCCGGAGAAACCAGGCCGCCACCCCGACAAGGAACATTACAACCGCAGCAGGAGCATCTCTCATGTCTCCCATAATGTCCATGGGAGCGTCGCCCTCCCCTGATCGAGCATTTCTGCCATTGCGTCCGTCGTAGGGCAAAACCTTGCGGTTCGCCTGGTTGTTGTTTTGATTGTTGTTGGGATCGTTTGGTGGTTGAGACTCCATGCTCATAATCGGCGACTACTTTGTTTCAGTTTTGCGAACAATGCAACGAGGTGAGAAATGAAATCGTATTGTGAATTATGCAAGAAAAGCTCGGTGGAAACGAAAGGTGTCTTGCTGATGGAACGATTGGGATGAGAAAGAAGGATGACATGCCCCCGTCACGCCTTTCCGCCCCGTGTCACTCCGTAGGAATTCTACGCGCACGCACGCCCAAAAATTCAACTCAACGGAGAGAAAAGCAGAAAACTTCCACTTTGGTTATCGTCGGTATCGAGTACTGCCGACGAATGCATCTTCACCAACAACCACTCTACCCTGTTCTCCATCATGGTGAAATGATCCACTTACCAGCAACAAAGTGACAAGGGACGTGTGACAAAGGAAGACTCGCAAATGGATCCGTTGTCAACAGAACATTGAGACCGTACCGGTACGCTTTGCCCGGGCGTCGGCTGCAAGAAGATCATTTTTCTTGCGCGGGCGGGGCGATCCACTTTCTGCTGTGGATGACGTGCGAAGGCGCACAGGCGTTCCAAGTTAATTATCCACGTGCTTCTTGTACTATACATGGCGAACCACGCCGGGCTCGCTACGTACACACAGTACATAATAGAACTATGGAAAAGCGAGCCCAACAAAATAAAAAAGATACTCGTTTGACTTCCTCGAATCAATCAGGTCTGTGGATATCTTTTGGCCTCACGACAAAAAAGATCTTGTGGTGCCTCGCTCACGACTGTGACAGAAACCAATCGATTGTTGCAACCACTGTCAGCATGTCTCTCGATCCTTGACTAGTAGCGATTCTTGGCTTGCCTCCCTCTACTAGAGTGACAGGAGAAGAAGCTCGTCATGCTGCCAGCCGGTGAAATCGCTTCTTGCGCCCTCGATCACTACACACAACATCTCTCCAGAGGCAAGCCAAAACCCAATCTCGAATGGACGGTATACGCGGCGATTGTTGCCGAACGCGATGGCGCTAAAACGAACAGTAACGAGGCATGGGTCGTCAGCTGCGCAACTGGGACAAAGTGTACGGCCCATCGCGTTCAAGGATGTGTCCTCCATGATTGCCACGCGGAAGTACTCGCCCGACGAGGTTTACTGCGCGTCCTGTGGACGGAAATTGCCGTCAAAACCTCGCTACATCAGGAAAGCGGCGAGAAAGCCCCCAAAGCATTATTGGAAGACTTGCCCGATGGGAGCGGGAGGTTAAGGCTCCGTGCCGACACTCGGCTTCACCTTTACATTAGCTGCTCCCCGTGTGGAGATGCTTCGATTTATCCACTCGCTGATGACCAAGTAATGCTACATACGGGAGCCAAGGTGATCGTTTCACAAGAGAGTGGAATAGATGCGACTGTCTGCGGTGGAGAGGATCGACTATTACAAGGGACTTCTGTGGCTCGGGAAAAGGTGCAATCTCTAGGCAAAATTAGAACCAAGTCGGGTCGATCCAACTTGCCAGCAAGCCACCGAAGTACAAGTATGTCCTGTTCGGACAAGATAGTCCAATGGAGTGCACTCGGGCTTCAGGGAGGACTCTTGTCACACAAAATCCAGCCTCCTATCTTTTTGACTAGTATTGTAGTCGGCAGAGACCCCCGAACAGACAAAGCTTCAATGGCTCAGCAACTGGCACTTGAAAGAGCGATTGTAAACCGAATTCGATCAATCTGCGAAGCTAAGGAGATAGTGGCCCGTTTGCCGTGGAAGGTATTGATACCCTCTGTACACATTGTCTCCAACGCCTTTCCTTCCGACAAGGCCACGATGGAATCCAAGATTCAGGAGTCGAAAGTGGGGGCCGACAATTCTGCTCCTCAGAAGGAACCGGCCAATGTTGCATCTATTGGTCGCAAGCGAAAGCGCGACGAGGGTATAACTGCTCTTTCTCCCTGTGGTATATCTCTTAACTGGCAATGCTGCAACGCCACATTGACGGAGATGGTGGTAGGTGCGCGAGGGCGACGCCAGGGCAAGAAGCCGAAATCGGATCGGGACTACCAGGATCTTGCATCTCGCCTCAGCCGGCGAGAAGTTTCGCGTCTAGCCATGCCTGCCATCAATGGTGCTCGAGAAACCGATGATTCTTCGTCGCTACCCGGAACCTACCAGCAGCTCAAACGCAACATAGCGAATCCCGATTGGCTCCAGTTCAAGGCAACGATTTTGACCACAGGTGTGCTCGCTGGGTGGCTGCGAAATGGCGACGAAGCTGATTTCACACTGGAAGCCTCTATGGCGGCAGCAAACCCTAGCTAGCACATCTTTACCGGTACTACGTTTACAGGAGTGTTAGAGCGGAACATAATTGCCCGCTTGGTTTTGGTAGATTTGAGCGTTCAGCTGCAATTCTAAGAGCATTCCCTGCACGACATCCTCTGGTTGCTGCATCACCAACGCTAGATCTTTCAGTCGTACCCCTTCACTCTTGTGACGTGAATGGACAGTAATGAGGCGCAGTGCTTCGGTAGCATTGCGTTTCATGGTTGGATAGCCGGTCCGCATTGTCACATCAGACGACGGCGGCAGACTGAGTTCCAGCCATCGGAGAATTTCTGCGTGTGGGTCTGTTATCCTCGTAATGCAATACGCATACCACTTTTTGATGTTCACCCGTTGACGAAGCCAGGCTATACATTCCACCGTTTGACCGGGCAAAAGTTCGACCTTCTCAACCATGTTGTAGGGAATAAAAATATCGACCGTCGCAGTACCATCATCCAATGTCAAGAGTCTCAAATCTTGATAGTCTGAAGAGGCATCATCTGCAACACCTGGATATTCCACGTCGTCTACGGCCGCTACCAAATTAACGGCGACGCCTAACATGCGGACCGTTTGGCGAGAATTCGCCACAATCGGATTCGTTGTCGTCAAGTCACAGAAAAAGCATCGTTTCGGGGCAATCGCAGAAATCGTCGACATGTCCCTACTTTAGCTGATGTCTCTTTATCTTGTCATCGAAGTATACGAGTCGCACTGGCACTTTTGCAGGAGCAAAATGCAAAGCAATGACAGCAGCGTGGTAAAATGGACAGGTTTGCAAAACGAGTGCCTCGGTCGCTCCTTTCGCGAAGGGATGACGACGGCGGCGGACCTCGTTGATGCACGTGCGAGTTCTCGAGATCTTGTCAGAAGAATCATGAGTCGAATGATTCAAAAAGATCCAATTAGTCGCTCATCACACGGACGATGGATGGGCCGAAGCAGTAAGAAATGTACGTACAGGATCTAATAGAAGTCGGAGGGTTCGTTTCGAACGGATTGAAGCCAAAAATAAGCACCCCCATCATCAGACCACCATGATCATCAAAGGACCATGGAAGGGGTTGGCATACCGACGAAGTAATAGCCATCATTTCTTGCGATTTGCCCCTCTTTCCGTGATCAACTCTCCCGAAACTCATTCTCTCGCAAGCCACCAACATGGTCGATCAACGCGCCATTCAAGAAAGACTTCGATCCTCGTTGACCGCCCAAGATCCGATGGGCGTGGCCAAGGCCGTTTCTCTCCCGCCCATCCGCTCGACTCCTAGCGGTCCTCCACCACAGCCATCGAAACAACAGCAGTCCTTGATTATCGATGAGGTGAATTATGGTGGCCTACTTACCTCGCTATGGGATGCGCACGCTGCCGCTGAGAGTGGTCACAGCGCCGAATGTTATCAGGCGCAAGCTTCAGTCCATACCAATCTCAATCGCGTGTTGGGGTCATCCGAAGGAAACTGGCTCATTCCGGCCCTTGTCGTGGCCTGTCAAAATACACACAAGACGGCTTTGGCGGCCGATCGAGCCGAGTCGAACGGTGGGGCAAACAAGTATGCCAAGCTTCAAAATGCCGTTCAAATCCTGCAGGACAGTTACAGCAAAACTTTCAATGATCGGACCGAATATCAAGTAAGTAACGAATGTATTTCATCGAGGAGAGTACTGTGGTCTCACTGTTGATTCTGTCCGTTCGTTAGCCCGGGGCGCCTTTTGATACAGCGGGATCCAAAAAGGCCGGTGTTTTACCTATCGTAAACGAACTATTTGCCATGTATTTTCGACTAAACATTTTGAGATTGTGCAAAAATCTCATTCGTCCCGTCGAGAGCCGGAATCTCCATGAAGCTGGAACGATGGGACAAATGGTGACGTACCGGTTCTACATTGGCCGTCTCAACATGTACGAAGATCAGCATGGACTAGCAGAGAAGAATCTGGATTATGCCTTTGCACATTGCCATCGAAGTGCTATTGGGAATAAGAAGCGAATTCTGCGCTATTTGGTACCTGTTAAACTCTATCGAGGGCGATTCCCGACACCTGAATTGCTAGACAAGTACGGCTTGGATGAGTTTAAGCCGCTTGTAGCGGGCCTTATCAAGGGCGATCTACGGACCTTTCAAGACGGCCTTGTCAGATATCAGGATCGATTCATTAGACAGGGAACCTATCTGTTACTGGAGAAATGTAAAACCGTGTGCTATCGAAATTTGTTCAAGCGGATTCACCTGATTTTGGACAAGCATCAAATCTCGCTGGCGTACGTAGCACGGGCATTCCATTGGTTGGGCATGCCAATCGATTTGGACGAGATCGAATGCATCTTGGCGAACCTTATCTTTCGCGGATATGTCCGGGGCTATCTGTCTCACTCCAAACGAGTGCTGGTACTGAGCAAACGAGATCCATTCCCAACCAGTGCGGTCATTTTGAAATAGTGAAGCAGACCCAAGTTCATAATAGGGGAAAATGACTTTGCCAGCCCGAGGTGTCTTTTTTGTTGGTAGTAGACGTGACAGTAACGAGTCTCTATTCTTGAAGTCGGGATATGCGGATCGGGGCTCCAAACTATGTAGATGTGATGGAGGCAGACCATTAAACAATGACAATGGTGCTCTTGTCATAGCCAATAACAAGAAAATAGTTCTTCTGAATTTAGCGCGATGCAGTCGGATTATTCGATCGAATCGAATCATTTGTCGGCGGGTGGTGTGCGCGCGCGCCCGCAAAGCAAAAATGATGATGGATGGAGGAGAGATCTTGTGCTCGTCGAGCGCTTCATTCATTCATCCCTGTCGATCATATCTGCTTGCTGGGTTGAAGACCCCTCCATCCTCGTTGCACATTAATCAGGAATAACATGACCCTTCCAGTTCCTTTATACGTACCAAATCTTTTGGGATACGCCCGAATTTTGCTCGCCTTTGCCGGGCTGCACTTTTCTGCAACAAATTCCCGACTGGCAGTTTCTGTTTGGATCGTGTCGGCGTCGTTGGATTTGATTGACGGGATTCTGGCACGGGCCCTTAACCAGACGTCTTCGCTCGGAATTTTGTTGGACATAGCGGCCGACAATATTCTCAGAACAACGACTTGGATTGCTGCGGCGGTGGCAGATCCTTCCCACCAACTCATTGCGTGTTTGGTTGTCTCCTTGGAATGGACTACTATGATCTCTACCCAGCTACATGCTACACAGTCGGGGAGTCATTGGAAATCTACGCGAGAAGAGGATCCTTGGTTTCTGAAGGCAATATTCGCGAACAATTTTCGGACACCACTAGGGACGTGGTGCATATATGGGTTGTTCTGTTCTGGCCTCTTCGTCTATGCTAGTCAGAAAACGGAATTGATCGAGATGCTTCCCTACTTCCATTGGTGGAAGTATCTTGCTTATTTCGGAAGAGGGATTTCTGCAATAGTGGAAGTATGGATGATAAGGGGGTATTTGAGTTTGGTGGTTGAGAAAGACAATGCGGAGTCGGTAAAACGAAAAAAATAGTCATTGCAACCATGTTGTTGCTTGATTTTTCTTAAGGGGCTATCCAAGTGGGCTTGCTAGTTTCGACCAGACGTAGCAGAATTTTTTCCAGGTGTCCATCGCCGCTCTATTGATGCAGGCGGATCATCTATCCAGCTATTATACCCCAATGCTTGCATCAACGATTCCATTACGTCGTCCACGTTGGCCCTGATTATCATCGCAGCATCGCTGTCCAGAGGAGTCACTTGCAAATTGACGATAGCAAATCGCTTTGCACGCAAAGGCAGACTCCCAACCGGCTCTATTCGTAATGACGTCCCAAGGCATAGCACTAAATCCGCTTGGTCGAACTCTCGCTCTGCTCGTTGAAAATCTTCTTCGGGCAAAGCATCCTCCCAATCGAGTAAAGTGTCATGCAGATTCCCACCACACAGCTCACACAGGTTTCCAGTGGGCTGGAAGCTCATGCCCCCGACATCCTTGTCTCGAAAGTATTCCGTAAAACAGGTGTGGCACTTTTCGGTAAAGGCGCATCCGTGGACTGACGCATGCAAATTTCTCGACAATCCTGCTCGGCGATGTAATCCATCTACATTTTGCGTAACGCAATATTTCAGTTTCCCTGATTGTGCAAGCTTTGTAATGGCTCGATGGGTCAGTGTAGGCTTTGCCTTGCCAAAGTCCATTACGGGCACTTTCTTTTCATCAGTATTCGACTCGTTCGACCTGTCTTCGCCCGACCGTTTTCGTTTACGCCGTTGTGTTTGCTTTTGTTGTCTCTCCAAGGTCCAAACACCCTTGGGGCCTCTAAAATCGGGGATCCCAGCACTTGTACTAATGCCTGCTCCCGTGAGGATGACCAAGTGTTTTGAGTCTCGCACCCAATTTGCCAGTTTCTCGAATTTGAACATCAGCTGACGTTTCGAATCGAAGCTCTCTGGCAATCCCACGACTCCCTTGTTGGGATATTCCGAGAGTCGCGCTGCATATCCAACAGGCATCGTTTGAAGTACCTATGATTCCAACCCTGGGATTGTTGCTGTACTCTATAGTCAGATGCTCCAAAGCTGCTGTATTGTTGATCAACTCTCCCCCGCGAAACCTTCCGAGGAGCGTCCGCCAGAAAAGTCGGCCGACCTTTGACGTAGTTCGCCCAACGCGCCATTGTGCCGTCCGCCGGGAACGCGGGTCGACGTGCTTCTGCACGGCGGCAACGTTTAGATAAATAAGACCTCTTATGCTATTTTGTTCCCATTTCTTTTTGTTGCGATCCCACTCTAGTATATACATGTGTGGAGCATTTCATATCATAGGTAAACAGCAAAATAAATCCCAACCTACAAAGCACCTCCACACCACAGAATAGACGAATTAACACTTTTTGGCAGAGCCACGCCTAATGCACTTTCACACCCACCATCCGATCAGTTATCCTCCACTGCGGCGTGAGGGGTGTCCTTTTATCTGGCGAAGCCACACAAAACCGTCCTATTGACCCCTCACGCCGGGCTCCATCGCGCACGACCGTCCGCCAAACCGAAGTAGCCCATGCGCCCCTTATATGTGTGGAGCATTTCATATCATAGGTAAACAGCAAAAGCAGCGAAGAGTGGTACAATACGACACCAGGTACAAGTACTAACAATGGAGACACGGACTGTTATTTCTTCTCCTCGCGCCCGAGAGCAGGAGCCGTGAGCAGTAGAACCTAACCCTAACCCTTACCTGAGGCTATATCAGAAGCCATCTCGTGAGTAAAGCTAGCGAAATGCAGAGAGAACAAGGGTAAACCAACAGCTAAAAGGAGTAAACACGCAACTGCCCAGGCAATTATGCTTTCCCTGCTGACATAAATTCATTCGGCCTAATCCTTACTGTCAACTAACCGTTGGCTGGAGAGACATGTAGCAGTGCAGACTTCCAGCTTGGGAGCCTATCCACCGGAGGCACAGTCAGACTGGAGTCCTAGATTGCGGTTAAGCGAAAGGACGTCACACTTGCGGTCGACCTGTCATATAAGCCAAAGGCAAGTTCGCTCACCATAGGCGCTCTTGCTTTGCCAAATCAGAGAAGGCGACAAAAAAGAGACCATTTGAGAGATGTATCGGGCGTATACGTGCCATGAGGAGTGAAATGAGTTCACTATGCCACTATCCCAACAAGTTTCTCGCTCAGTTCCCAAAGCTATGTTGAATGAGACACAATGAGAAAGCAATCAGCCGTAGTTTGACAATGCAACAGATTCACTAAAATACAAACCTTTTTGGCTTTTGCATCATCCATGGCCTCCTCGCTAGGAGAGAAAACGGTGAATTGCTTCCCGTAGGCAGCACTGCCATACTTGGACGACCCGGGTTCGCTCGTCCAGAATTGGGCTCTGGAAGTTACTGTCGTCATGTAAGCCAAGCACCCCCCGCCCCATTCAGGAGTTTCCGCGACCTTTGCAACCTTTTCTGCAATGAAACCGAAAGTCTGAAAGAGGTGTCCATAAGTTTTCAGCACGGGGTTGAAGGGAGAGAGTGCACCTAGTGACGTACCTTCGCAAAGACGGGAGACTGGTTACGAAAGAAGCCCGTCGAAGTGATCAAGCCAGGGCTGAAGCAGTTGACAAGAATACTTTTGGTGGCATCGTTTGCCTCTAGCCTCCTTTGGAGCTCACGGGTGAACAGAACGTTGCAAAGCTTTACGGTGCAAGGTGTTAGCCTTCCCTTCCGAAAGCAGCCAGTCGCTTATGCGAATGTTTTACTTACTTTGCTATCTTTGTAGGCTTTGTCGCCGTTGTATGGCTCGCCATCCACCATCTCAAAGTTTCGTCCATCCCTTTCGAAGCCTTGCAGATCTCCTAGTGAAGCCGTCATTCCTACCTTGCCCCCGGCACTTTTGGGGTCGTGCACACTCGAAGCAGTGACGACAATACGCCCTCCATTAGGATTGACCTTGGGCAATAGGAAATGATTCAAATAGAAATGGCCTAAATGATTCGTCCCGACTGTAAGTTCAAACCCATCATCCGTCCTCTGAATTTTTCCATTCGGGTCCAAAGAAAGCCCCGCATTGTAGCACACGACGTCTAGTTTTCCAATGTTCATGTTTTCGCCGAATCTTTTCACGGAATCAAGGCTGGCCAGGTTACATTCAGCCGGTATGAGAGTACCACTGGAAACTTCTGTCCTGATTCGTTCAATTGCGTTTTCAGCTCGTTGCAAAGTGCGGCATCCCATTATTACCGTGTGGCCTTGTTCTGCGAGCAATTTGGAAGCTTCGAAGCCGATTCCAGAGTTGGACCCTGTGATTAGTATGGTCTGGGGTTCAGATGCGGACGCTGTTTGTGCACCAAGAAGCACACTGATCAAAGCAGCGGCGCTAAGCACTTCTCGTCGATCTACCAGTGGCATCCTGCCATCAGAGGCGGAGCGTAGTGACGTGCTCGAATATGCAGCCACGTCTCTCCGAAACGCCACGGGTTGGAACGACCAAGCCAGGCTCGTCGTGAGGAGGAGGCAAATGAGCGTCGAAACAATGGATGTCGCCGTCATTTTCAAAGCCCAGTACAACGAGAAAATGGTGGCGAGTACTGCTTGGAGAGCAAATTCAGTTGTCGTCGAAATGGATGCTCATTCGGACTCTCGAAGGCATCTGCTCGTTGCCACCATAGCGCACTCATCAAGTGTATCATATGTCATCGTCGCGGCAAGAGAGCAGCAAAGATCGTGAATGACGTCATCGATCGGCACAAAAGTATCGTAGTAAGACTCATTCGACTTCCTGGTAATGGGGGAATACAACAGTACTCCAAGACGGCTCGAGTTGCTTCGGGAAGACGCTATCTCATGCTTAGTACGGGTATGATATTACAATAACAATGAAGCGCAGCCTGAGCTATGACATTACGAGTTATCAGAACAGAGTTGCTCTTCACGTGACATGCTAAGGAATATCCACGAAAAAGAATGGCAGCGAAGACCGAGAGACCAGGCGCCATCAAATGTAAGGGATTTTACTTGAAAAGTGCGGATATACTCTTCTTGGCATGAATATTGAAAATAGCCTGGGCAAGAAGTGGCGCGACACTTAACTCCGTCAGCTTCTCGTTGGCCAACCGTTGTGGCGACGTCGGGATTGTGTTCAAAATCACGACCTCGGCCATACTTGAATTTGCAATTCTATCATTTCCAGGACCACTCAACAAGCCATGGCTAGCGAAGGCGAAAACACGGCGTGCACCGTTGGCAATAAGGACGTCAGAAGCTTTGCAAAGAGTTCCTGCTGTATCGATCATGTCATCAACGAGGATACAATCGCAATTCGTCACATCACCGACGAGGTCCATTTGATCAACGGACCCAGCTCGGGCACGCTGCTTGACAATCATGGCGAGACCAATATCTTTCATATCGTATTTGTGTTCTAGACCTTCTTTGAATTTCTTTGCTCGGTAGACACCTCCAGCGTCGGGACTCACAATCACGGGGTTGTGCAGGTCCTTGCCTCCAAAATAGTCGAGGCCGACGATTCCGCCGTCAAGATTGTCCACGGGCACACGTGGTCCAAAGAAACCTTGAATCTGCCCACAGTGCAAGTCGACGGCAATCACACGATCGATTCCCATGGCCTCCATCAATCGAGCAACATCAGCAGCAGAGATAGGGACACGTGCCTATGTTTTCGGCCGACAATGAGACATCACCTGGCAGTACAAGCGCCATCATTGCCCCATCATTATCTTACCTGCATTTTTCTATCCTGTCGGGCATATCCGTAATAGGGAATGACGACGGTGATTCTTCTTGCGCTGGCTCGTCGAAGCGTTGACACCATTAACAACAATTCCATGATATTATCATTCACAGGCGGACAGGTTGGCTGAATAACGTAGCAATCTTTTCCTCGCACATTTTCGTGAATAACAACATTGGCTTCACCGTCAGCGAAACGTCCCACAGTCGCCTTCCCCAAGTTGATCCCCAAATGCCGCGCAATTTCTAGTGATAGCGCCATATTCCCGTTGCCACTGAAGATCTTGATTCCACCGGAATGCTGCTTGGCTTTTCTTGTAGCTTCTTCAATGCGGAGTTCTTCCACAGTCATGTCACTCATGTATTTGCTTGGTAAGACATCAGTGAGTTTATCTGCCGGGCTCGTAGCTTGCGCTCTGGCGGCCCTGCTTTTTTCTTGCGCTTCTTCTAATTCTCGTTTAGCTGCGAATTTTGCATAAAGAGTCATTGGATCCTTAAGAACTCCACCTTCTTGCAATGATGTTGATTCGGAATCGTCATCAGGAATAGGAAATGTTCCAGGATCCTTCACATTACTGTTCGTCCTGTTCATTTCACAAGCTGCCACACTACCGGCCCCTAGGAAGGCACTTCCGGCAGCAATCATAGCTGCCATTGTGCCCGAGGAGGAGTAATTATTTGAGCCCCCATCCTGCCATGAGGAAAAGGATGCAGGCTGGAAGGTACGCGACGAGGAAAACACTTTTCTGCTTGACAGCTGCGAAGAAAATGTGAGCGTTGGGTTTCCTCTGGATAAGGCAAGATCGCACCAGTGACATGTATCACAAGATTTTTCCAGAAGGCGAAATGACGAGCACCATTCTCTAGCTAGATTCCAACTTTGCTGGAAGGTAGCAGGACGGGCTCCGTATGGGAATCGCCCCAATGCATCTTCGGCCTCATGCAACGCAGCAAATATTGCAGTAAACACTCACCCTTCCGAGAAAGATCCTTCTTGACATCGATAGCGTCGATCTCATCTTGATCTAAGTTAAATTATCGACAACCAGAGAGCTTGCTTGTAGGATTGCTTTCTATGTTTTTTTTTATGAAATTTCAATTCGGGAAGCGGTGACAGAGTCGAATAATACCTACAGTGGACGGCCCTTGCTGGCAGCTTTGGTTTGATGTCCTCTGATGATGTCGTAGATGTTGGATGGTGGAAATTAGATCGCCGACCGGATCTCGTATCGGTCGAGATGATGCCAGCATACAGCAACTAAAATCATAATGGATGGCGGAGTTGGATCTTGCGGCGCGCGCCCATCATTTTGTGGACTCCGACGAATAAAAAAATTTAGTTGGAATCTACGGAAACAATCGGTAGCTGTTTTACATACGGGATGTCGCTGTAGATCTCCGCTACATGAAATTTGTTGATTTGGGGCGGTGAGACTTGCCACGTCGGGAATGGCGCAGCCGCCATTTTGCGACATATTGAATCTCATAACCTATTTTCCATCATACCTCTTCTCGCTTACTATTCTGGCCGTCTGACCGTGGCATTCATTGCAGTCCCCGCCCCCCGTCTCTGTGCACGTTGCTCTCTTGGTAAGACCTTCATCGCTCTGCCCTTGCTTGCTACAGCTGCAAACCAAGACGACTTCGTTTTCTACTCTTGAAATTGAAGGTAAGACGCCTGAGATCGAAGTAGTGATAGCTCCTGATGGAAAGGAGTATAGCTTGTGTTCTGTGGATGGCTGGTGCGCTCGGGTTATGATGAATGGATTGATGTTACAATAAGCGCAATTTTCTGCTGCCTATACTCACACATGGCCCTCTTACTCTCAGATTCACCATGCCTACGCGAGAACACAAGGCCCGAAAGAAGCGAGGACACGTCTCGTGTGGTCACGGTCGTATTGGGAAGCACAGAAAGCACCCAGGAGGTCGAGGTAATGCCGGAGGTCAACACCACCACCGAATTCTGATGGATAAATTCCACCCTGGTTACTTTGGTAAGGTTGGTATGCGTCACTTCCACGTGCTGAAAAACCGTAGTTTCTGCCCAACCATCAACATCGATAAGATTTTCAATGCCGCCGGTCCTGGAACGTATGAAGCCGCCAAGAACGGTGGTGGAAAGGCCCCCGTGATCGATCTGGTAAAGCTCGGGTATTTCAAGCTTTTGGGAAATGGACAAATCAATGTTCCGGTTATTGTCAAGGCGAAATTCTTCTCGAAACTAGCGGAGAAGAAGATTAAAGAGGCAGGAGGTGCATGTCTACTTACGGCTTAAACTAGCTCAAAGGTGAAACTCGGAAGATTTGGCTTTTAACAACAACAGTGGTGTATCGTTACAGTTCCCTTACTTGTAGACCGTGCTCCGTTCGGAATGCCATAACAATCGAAAGGGAGTCGGGAAAACAACGTTGCACTATTGCTACCAGAAGCTCTGCTAGTTCTATTCGTTTGTCCTGGAGCTTCAGACTACCCATTTTATGTTGCCTGACAAAGACTGCTGCTCTAAATACTGGTGCAGTAGGACGGCTACTAGGAGAGAATGAGACATACTCTAGGTACGATAGAAGTACAAGTTCGTCCGGTTTGACATTTGACCTACTGTAGGAGGTTGGTTGTATTGAGTTTTCGGAGCTTCCAAGGCTGCGAACAACACCTCCCACACAACTATGACAGCTCGTTCAACTATGAACGAAATGTATCGCGTACGGGCCCTGGAAACCATTCACACGGCGAGGGCCTTTCGACGATGTTTTAAATTCCGAATTTTGCACTCTATTTCATCGTAGGACTTCCAAAGTCCAGAGGAGATTTGATGCAGGCATCAATGTGGTGCAAAGATTGATCAATGTCGCTTTTGCTATATCTAGGGCTCTTTGGAGTCGCTAGGATAGCTGTAGAGAGTAGGAGGTCTGTTTTAAAGGAGACGACCGTTAGAAAATGCTTCAGTTCAATGTGTGTGCCAGCAAAGAATCTTACCTCGATCTTCCACGGAAGCCACAGATTGCCGAATTCGTTCCGGCCCCGAACCGGTTACTACGCCCGAGGCTTTCTTCGTAGATGAAGTTGAATTGGTGACGCCACGAGGAGTGGACTGAACAACGAACAACGTGAGTGAGTCAACAGAATGATTCAAATTAGTAGTCGAGACAACCGGCACTTACAACAACCACGGGCGATGCGGCAGGCTGCTTGAAATTGTAGGTCTCGGTCAGCTGGTCTTTGAAGAACACTCGAGGTGTGTTCACTTTTACATGGGGGGAAGAAGTGACATCGGTCAAACGATGAGGTAGACAGCTTCGAATAATTCCCGGAGTGACCGCTGTCGACTGTGGTCCCGTATGACGAGACGAAGAGAGGACCTCTTGCAGTATTTTCGCATCATCTCCGCCCCATGAAGGCGTTCCCCAGTCAGAAGCGTTGTAATATAGATTTGGCGTGAAAATTGAATCGTTGCTACGTTGCAAAGGAGTGGGAGCAAGGGGACTCATGTGTTGAGAATAGTAGGGAGCGGTCCTACAGGGTGTACCTACGAACGGAGCAGAACCGGCGCCAGAAGCCGCTGAATAGGCTGGGTATGGACGTCAGAGGAGAAGGAACAAAACGTGTAAGTATACGAAGCGAGTCTCAACTGGGCAATCGGCGTGATATTGGTTTCCTTACGAGTACGTGGTTCGAACTCTTTCGAGCGAGAGAGTGGAGATGGTTTAAGGCTACTCAGCATCGCCGGTCCTGGCATCGCACTCCCCATGGGCGACGGCTGAGACCACTGCATGTAGCCATACGGCATCGCGCTTGTTGGACCCGTTTCAAACTGATGATCTCGATAAGAATTCGATAGCCTGTTTCGGAAGAACCGAGGTAGGCGTTCACGCTCCTCTTTTGAGAGATTCAAGCTATTAAGAGCCTCAATGTTCCCATCACTGGCGGTCTTCTCGGCTAGGCGGCGCCTTTCCAGGGCAGATTGATAGATACCATTGATGTATCCACCACGAAGCGTTTGGAAGAATCGGTGCAACGCTTCAAGGTCACCCTTGCTTGCTTTCGGCGACTCCGAGCAAATTCGCTTGTTGGAATACTTGATACCAGAGTACATTGCGCCGTTCATCATCTCAAATTGGCGTTTTGCAGCGTACGGATGCATAGGTGTAGCATAAGGCGCCAGTGGTTGACCAAGGAAAGGGAGAGAACTGTGGCCCATATTGAGACACGAAGAAGAGTCTTTGTTCGATGGGAAACTGGATTGTTGAGTTGCATGCAGGCAGCCCTCAAAGTCATTGCCCACGAGGAAAATTCCTCGTTCGTCACAAACAGGCATGCCTGGGTGTTTTTCTCGCAAGTACTTCTCGATTTTCTTCTTCATCGACGAGTTCCAATGGTTCTTGATCGCATTATCTGTTCGACCTTTCATCTTTCGCGCGATCTCCGCCCACTTGTTGCCAAATTTAAGGTGACTCTGAAGGATTAGCCGATCCTCTTCAAGTGTCCATGTTTTCGACTTATTGATGCCCGGGTTCAAATGATTGTGCCAACGTTCGCGACACTGTTTCCCCGTTCTCCCCGGAAGCTTAGCCGCAATTTGACTCCATTTCTTGGGGCCTTCGCAGAAAGGTGGATGCTCCGTTAGAGAGTTCGATCAGAACACACAAGTCAGGTTCGCTACCACCAACTTACCGCAACTATGGACCATCATTGCGATCTTTTCGTCCTCGTCTGCAGTCCATGGACCCTTTCCTGCTTGCGACTCCTTGAGAGAGTAAAAGCGATCCCGACACTCTTCAGCAGTTCTGATAGGTAGACCCATGGCAGTGGAAATTTTGTTCCAGTCGATTTTTGCTTCGAACGCTTCCTCGGTCTCTTTCTTCTTGCTGGTCTTCTTCCTGGAGGCAATCAGAGTCTTGAGTTGCTTATCCTGCGCAGGTGTGAAATTGAGGAAAGAGAAACAGTGGAGACAAACAAGTTCGATGAGATCTCAGCTGTGATAAGTCGCTTTCTGAAAAATCAATCGGGCTTTGATACGTACGTGAGCTGGAGTCCAGGACAGATCGTCAGGGGTCCGAGGACTTGCTGCCGAGTTTGGAGTTCCGTTGTCCTCCCGTGACTTCATTGAAGACAAGGGGGTCCCTTTACTTGCCACTGTCGCAGGCGAAACAGTTGATGGAATATTCTTCTTTTCATTGTCGCTACTAGGCGATTTGGAATGACTTTGATCGTCGTGGACCTCGGATGGAACAGATGACACGACTACCATTTTGTGGTCGATGAACCCCTCAACTCCACTTAAGACGGCGATTTCAGAGGATGCCTCGACTTTGGAGACGGGTATCCGAGAATGAAACAGCAAATCGATTGCAGAGGAAAGTTGTAGATAGATGAGGCCACTGCAAAAGATATTCGGGCAAGAAAATAGTGATGCTGTGTGTGTGTGCCCTTTGCTCGTCCGAAAAAGTGACGCCTTGAGATTTGGTCCTTCTCGCAGGCCCAATTTTGAAACATCGTATTTAAACCTTTCGATCATTAGATTTCATTCATGTACAAATGTTTGCATGTGTCGCCGACGACACATTTGAGATAAGTCGTCGGGCTCGCGAGTCAAACGAGTCAAACGATTCCTTCACCCAGGAGCTAAAATAGACCCTTTGGCATTTATTTACTTGGACAGAGAGGCCCGCCGCGAGAAAGGCAGCGACCATGGCAACAGCATCTCAATGCAACTTCTTGCAGCCAAAGCTGTATTTTGGGCCGATACACAGGTTGGATTAAGCAATCGACCACTCTAACAAAAGTCTCGAACGATGGCAGCGACAAGTTCCGCAATGGCACCGCAAGGCGCCCCAGGTCCGATCTATGTCGATACTCAGCATGAAGACCTGGTTCACGATGCTCAGCTTGACTACTACGGCTGCAAGCTGGCGACCTGCTCTTCAGGTAAGCGAAATTGGCGCCTCTTGTCGTCACCACGTTCTCTATTCCATTCTGATCATGGGTTCCTGACCACACTTGCACAATGACTTTCTTTTTAGATCGTACAATCAAAGTCTACAATGTCTCGGAAACTTCGTACGAACTCTCGGCGACCCTCCAGGGTCACGAAGGGCCAGTGTGGCAAGTTTCATGGAGTCACCCCAAGTTTGGTGTCATTCTCGCATCGTGCAGCTTTGACGGTTCTGTTCTGATCCACCGAGAGACTAGACCTCGTGACTGGACATTGCTTCATGCAGCTCGCCATTTGCACGAGTCTTCGGTCAACGGAATTGCCTTTTGTCCTCACGAATATGGTCTAATGGCGGCCGCTGCCTCGTCGGACGGTAGAGTGAGTGTCTTGACCCACCAATCAGACAATAGCTGGGCCGTCGAATACATTCAGGACAATCCTTTGGGTGTGAATGCAGTAAGCTGGGCGCCGCGTGGGGCATACTATGATGAAACGGAAACGGCTGAAGGCTCTGCCAATGCCGTCGACTATCCTCGTTTGGTTACCGGTGGATGCGATAATCGCATTCGATTCTGGGTCCAACTCGAAAGTGGTCAGTGGCAAGAAGATACCAGCCCTGTTTCTAAGGAGCTATCGCACAGCGATTGGGTACGAGATGTGGCTTGGGCGCCCTCAATTCTTCCAAATGTCAACATGGTTGCATCCTGCGCCGAGGATCGAACTGTGTTGATCTGGACTCAGAACGGTCGCAATGCAGAATGGAAGCCAACGTTACTAAACAAATTCGACTCTCCCGTGTGGAGAGTCAGCTGGAGTGTAACTGGGCACATGCTTGCAGTTAGCAGTGGAGACAACGATGTCACTCTGTGGAAAGCTTCCATCGACGGAAGCTGGTCTCAGATGGAAAGTCTCAAGGACGGAGCTCCAGCAGAATGAAGAAGTCATTTCCTGCCATGTGGGGTGTAATACTTTAAAGTAATTGACATTCAGTTCTCCCGCCCTCAAAGGACTTTAGTTTGACCTTTTTCTTGTATGGAAAGTATACATTCTATAAAATTAGCTTATGGCGTCTGAGAGGACGATTCCATGATGCTACTCGTCTCGTCAATACGGTGAGACCCAGGATACATCGGCATTGCCAAAGTGGTGTTTGGAGATGGCCTTCTGGGGGCTGTTTTTTTACTCGTTTTCCAGAAGGTCAGACCACTGTGGTTGCTGAAGCCTTGAAAGACGTTCCCTATTCGAGGATTCAGGTAATCGTGGGGATGGGAAGAAGCACTCGTAAGAGCGGTGTGCCCACTCATTCCTGTTCGAAAGTCGATGCCACCAAGACCACCGAGCACGTCCCCGGCTGGTTTTCCGTGCATCTCTCGCCAAGCCCGTGCTCCCGCGCGCAGAGCACTGGGAGATGGATTTGACGTAGACGGAAACAACCTCGTAGGTGTTGATTCGGCTGTACTGGACGAACCATTTGAGTTTGCTCGTGCCAAAGCTTCGACGATCGCAGGATTTTGAGATGCGTGTGGCAGGGAACTGGACTGTTGCCTGGAAGAACCAACACCAAGTGGAATCACTGCGTCGAAAACGTCACCACTTGTGCAGAAGAAGCCTCGAGATGTAACTGCATTCGGAGGCGTCATGGGACGCTCCATGGGGCGGGGTTTCAGAGGTGTCGAATCTTCGTACTTGTCGTTCTGCTCAACCTCTTGCGGGATAGGTTGTTCGAGATCGATTTTGTCGATCTTTACCTCTTCTAAGTAGTCTTTTGGCTTTTTCTCGTGAAAGGTATCCGCAGTGATAACAGTGAGGTCTTCATCAGACATTAAAGAGACCTGCAATTCGTTCATCAGGGAAATGAATTGATTGTCCACTCGTTTTTGTTCGTGGCGCAGTTCCTTTCTCCTTGACGATAGCAAGCGGAGCAAAGCCTCTAATTTGCATGCCCTGTCAACAGACGATCCAACTATAGCACGAGACAAAGGCTGAGTGACGAGTCTTGTACCAATATATCTGGGGAAACTCCGACGACGCTCTTACCCTTCACCAATTGGTTCTTGTCAGCACGAACGAACCCGTACCCCCGAGCAAGTTTCGCCCACCCCGCTTCTGTTGATACGATTTGAACTCGATCTCCCCAGCAAAGTCTCGCAGGGGCTGCTTCTCTATGATCACTGTCAACTGGTGTCAGCTCGTGGTCGCCGTCATCGACGATATCGAGCTTGTGATCAAGGTGGAAAAAGCGGACAAGAGTATCAACCTCCTCTTCTTCGGCCTTCTCTTGATTTGCTACAGGAATACCCGTCTCTGGCCGACTAGGATAGATCTCAAGTCCCTCTTTCGCCGCAATAGCGTACGTTCCGCAATCGCTGATAGCCAAGCTCGTCCCTGTCTTTATCTTTTCTTCTTCGTCTTCTTCGACATCCAAGATGGCATGTGGCAGCGACAAACTCGGGCTGTCGGAAAGAGAAGGTCTTTGATCTTGACCTCTGACGCTCTCTGCAGCGAGCTCAGTCGCTTCTATCAGAGACATCAAGACAACATTTTTCGGTAAAGGCAACCGCTTCTTGATTGGCGGCTGCGGAGGCGCGCCAGGAGACAGGTTTCTACCAGAGCTCCAGCGATTACCGTTCCTTCCCCCATAGTGTGCGTCTCCATTCGCATTTGGACGAGGGATGATTTGAACTAAGGAAGTTCTGCACTCCATGCACTTCTCAAGCCGCTCTGCGCACAGATTGCAAACATAAGTGTGGCCACATGGCAAAACTACGGGATAGCGCTGTTCGATATCGAACTCTTCGAAGCATATCATGCAGTGAAAGGAGAACGGCGACGCCATGATGATTCCACTATCTGGGAAAAATTATACAAGAAGATGAGAGCTGCCTTCCATGGAATATAGGAAGGACTAAGATGGAAGCGTAGATTGTTGACACTTTTAAGTTCGTCACCAAAAAAATCCCAGTCTGCTCGTCTCATTCAGCGAGACCGTGCTAAATGTCTGGCAAAAATGCAATCAAGAAGCTGATCGGTCGTCTGGATGAACCCGGTCGGGGACTGATATCAAAGTTATATGATTGCACAAGAGAACTAATTGTAGAGGAGAAAGAATGGAAAGCTTGTACGTCCTTCTTCATCTGCGATAGCCGAGGCACGAACCCATGGACGAACACAAAGAGGGATTGGGTGTCTGAATACAGGAAATGCCGCTACGAGTGGGCGACTCTCATTTATCCAGCGCGCCGACGTCGCTCCCGTTTGCGCCTGGCACAGCTTTTTCATTTCATTTGTATTCATTCTGTAATATTTCGGAATATAACCCCAATCAACACATCAGATCTTAAACAAAAAAATATACTTTATATAAAATCTTGTTTAAACATAATTCAGATGGTGGGAGCATGGCGAACGCAAGCGCGCGTCGGTCAAGCATCCATCCGTTGTCAAGTGTCCTGTGGCTGAGCCATTACCTGGTATGGTCGGTAGCGATAACTACTTGACTCCCCACCCTACTCTAGAGGGTAGTAGAGTCCGTGTTAGCAGACGATACTGCTGAAAAATGTAATGGTCGGAATGTACGTTCCAAGTAGGGCAAAATTGATGATTCATATTTCAACACGATAAGGACACAGAATGGCACCCTTTTCTCCTCGTTGAGGCCACTTCGCTTTCAAGGAACGTTACGTGGAATCTCTCTCTAGAGTAGCTTCTATCACCCGTTCCCTTTTTCTGTATTGTCAAAAGGTTAATGGCTTTTCACAACCAAATCCTCTATAGAAATCCTTGTCTATGTCGTCAAAAAGTTAATGACTTTTCACAACCACAGCCTCTATAGAAATCTTAACCAAATGATATCTTTGACTGAAGGGATGAAATAGCGATTGCAAAGGCCTGCACTGCAGTCAAAGGGTGTTGAAAATCCATGGTGAAGGAATGTCGACCTTGAATTCGCCCGAACTGTAGCATGATGTAGTCTTGATCGTTCCGATCGCATAATTGAAAATTTTTGACGGATGCAACGCTTACTCGACCCCCAAAGTTTAGAACAAACGAACCCAGCTCGATGTTCCACCACGGAGGACGGTTCTGAAGAGCCAGCAAGCCAAAATCGTCTGGCGGAGAGTAGTCGTCGGTGCTATGAAAATCGCTTTCTTGAATCAGACGGGGGGCAATTCCTTGTTCCTCGTTTTCCATTCGTTGTTGTATTTGCTTCAAATGGTTTAGCATGCGATTTCCTGCCCCACCTTCGGCTTCTGGCAAACACTTATCCAGGTATTTTTTCCACTCCGCCCCCGGCTGCCCGTCGGGACTGACCTTAGGGATGCACACATCCATTATTCGAGGCCTGCTTCCAAGCAAGTTTGCCGTGTAGGTGATAGCGCCGTCTTCTTCCTCTAGCAACATGGGTTGACAACGCTCCTTCTCGAGTCCTTCCGAGTTGTTCGCGATAGCCCTTCGACTTGTTCGTGTTCTCCTACTGCCCTCATTCATATCACCCGAGGAACGTGATCTCCTCAGTGGCTTTGCATGGGATTCGTCTTCAGCTATCGTCGTAGGTTCCGGGGGATTGGTGCCGCCGTTGCGTCTGAGAGAAAGACGACCAAATCTGCTTCTACGACGACCAGACGAAGAGGGGTTGTCACTTGAGACACCACTGTCGTAGCCGTAATCGTCTTCAGACGAACCTGCATGGTTGAGTCCTGTGTTAACTGGTGTAGTATAAGAACGCTTCGGTGAACTCTTCAGCCCTTGCCCTTTCTTTGCCGCCTGGGGCGTGAAAATCTGAAACTCAGTCCCGATAAAATTGCTCTGAAGACGACCCATCAAAGTAGGGCCGTCTGTAGGCATGGGCCGATTGCTCGCGCCATTCGTTACAGACTTTGATGGAATATCGAGGCTGTTTACACTCTTGAAATGCTGCTCCACGTCATCTTGCTGTGGAATGTACAAAAAGTAATTATTGGCACCCTTTTTGCTTGAGACCGTAGATGACGAGGACTCGACGTGCTTCCTACCTCGATTCTTGGCCATCATCAACACTGTATCCCGACGAGGTGGCTCTGATCCGTCCATGGCCTCTGGAGGTCGATGGCGAATGAACAAACGGTACTCGTACGTCGGGAAAAAGCGGCCCTTCATGTTTACGCCCTTCTTCTTAGGACCGAGTTTGATGCGTTCAATCTCGCACTGAACCACACCGATTGCTTTCGGACAAGGTTTGGTCAAGAATTTGTGAAGACATGAAATGCGAGGGACAGCAGTGTGACGGTCATAATATTGAATCCCTGCTGTCTGAGGTAAGAATTCATCCCAGAAGTCAAGAATGCTCTCATCGAATCCGTGGCTGTCGTGTTGTGATAAAAGACTCTCCAGTCTTCGCTGGTAGGCTGCGAATCGAGCTCTGAGATGGTTTCGAATCTCTCGACTCTCTGGCAGCACCGAATCGACCTTAGTGTTGGTCGACGATGCACTGTAGACTTCGAGATCCACATTCACCAATATGTTGGGGTGCGTCGGAGTCGAGTAATGATTGTTCACTGCTAAAGGCTCGCCACGAAGTGGCACCGCAGCACCCTGAGCCCGCCGTGCTAGCGCAGAGTCTAATGCGCCAGTTGGTGGTTCAAAGATGTTCTCGGCGGCATGCAAAACCTGTTGGTTCACGTGCTCCCCGTCGCTGTCTGAGTCATCTGCATTCTCCGCTAGCGGAAGCTCGTGGCCCATTCCAGCCACCGGGTCGGTAAGAAGATCGCCAATACCAAGGGTAGCGAGCTCCCCAGGGGCTTGTGGAAGAGTCATCTGATGGTTCCAAGCAGGGAGAAGCTCACCCGAAACAAATCCATCACTTGATGTAAATTTGCTAGCCGGTTCTTGTAACGCAGATGCGTTTCTCGCTGAAATGGCATGGAATTTGAAATGTGGGTGGAAAAAGTCGGCGGACAAGTTGACGGGAGCGGTGGTCATCATTCCATCCCTATCATCGACGCAAGGGCGTCCCAAAAGATGCTGATCCAAAAGGTGCCGATGGACTTTCACGACAACCTTCGGTCCACGACCCCGCAAATCTGACTGCGACGTTGACCGTGTGACACCCCGCCGGGCAAGGTCGCTTCCAACGGAAGCACTCTCTGTTGGTACCAAGCGGAGTACGTGGGGAGCCCGTCCCGCATCCCCGTGAACATGGCCCCCATCTGCCATGTGTGCATTTCCAGCATTATGCGGTGGCCTAACTGCAAAACGATTCGGAGCCATGGACATTTGCCTTCGAACGCTTTGCGCAAAACTGTTTGCGTCATTAGCACGCTGATCAGCATTCAACATGTAGAGAGACTTCTCTTCCAAATATGAAATCGCGTAATTTAGCCCCTCTCTGCCTCTGGTTTCATAGCGTTCGGCGAAGAATCGATCCACTGGTGTGCGGGCGGTGGCTTCTCCCTCTGCGTTGTCACGGCCACCGCTGGCATCGTCCGGTAATCTCTCACCTCCAGCCTCTACGCTGTTTAGAACGCGTTCCATCTCTTGGGCTTCGATACCCATCCTCCATACCAGTGTGTGGTAGGAGTGTCCCAATGAATGAGGATAAATTGGAACCCCAGAACCAATGTAGAGCGCACAGAGTTCTTTGGCATCAGAATGTTGGTTCATTTTCTGCAATGTCAACGGAATCGCGAGAGTAAAGACGAAGTCAGATCCTGGAGCAAACCATCCAAACTTATAAACAACTCATGAAAGATAAGACTTACCCATGCTGTAACCACTTCTGTTGCACATCGGAATCCATGCATGCGTACACGCCGAAATACCTCGCGGCAAACCTTGTTGGCACCCTTGCTGCAAAGTCCAAAGCTACAAAAATCTTTCGGGGGCAGGAACGATGCAATCGAGTGCAAAGAGTCGATCGGCAATCCTAGCAAAAGATACTCAGAAGAGTTGGAGTCCGCTACACCAGCCTCAACCTGGGTGGCGGGCGGTGTTGTAGGAGCGACATTTTCTCCCCGGGGTAAGTTCGGGCTTGTGTTCTCCAGAGCAGAGCTACCAGGATTGGGTAACGCTGCCAGTGTGGCAGCCGTGGTCTCCTCCACATCCAATGGACCAATAATATCCTCGACGTGTCCTGCTGGGGTGGCCTCGTTTGTGGCAGTCGCCCCCCCTTCGTTACTCGGCTCTGTTAGAACTTCATCAGCAACATGAATTGCAATTCCCCCGTTTTGCTTGTCACCCGTCTCGTCAACGATTACACCTCCTCCTACTACAATTGAGTCTAGGGACTCCTCCTGAATGATACAATCATTGTTGCGTTCACCAACCTCTTCTCTGACCTCTGTGGCGAAACAGGTGTTATTTTCCATGCTTAACGGGTCTGTCACCCCAAGAAGTTTATTATCTGCTTCTTCCCCAATCGCTGGAGGGAGTGCTGCTTCCGTCTCCATGGCTCCTGAGGAACACGGCCTTCAATAATTCCGTCAATTCTACTCTTTTCTAGTAGATTTCAAAACAGGAGAGGATAATACACGCACTCTAGATAGAGAATAGGATTACTTGCACCGTTTGCAATGGGGCGTGTTGGGCTTCTCCCGTCAAAGGAGAGGCGCTTCCACCTTTCCGCGGAAAAAAAAACACGAAGAAGCGTCACGTATTGGGCAACGCAACCCTGCGCGGGATTATCCAGTTCTCCGACCAACGGAGGGCCCGGCGGTCGCGTTGGACTTCACAAAAAAACATAGGAAGTTCCGTGGCATGGGCGGGCAATATCGCGGACTTGTCAGCGCGCATGGGCCGGGCCGGCGACCATCGAAGACACGCAAATGACCTCCTCGTCCCTTGTCTACTACCCTATCATAGGTTCGTAGACTCAACTTTCTCTACCATATTATCTACCATACAAACCGCAGTCGTCTATGTCGGAGGGGTTCGCAAACTGCGCACAAGCATTCGTTCGAGTCCAAGTCGTCGAGAATCAAGAAGACGACGCGTGTTGACCGACCGGATAGCCAGCAGCTACCATTCTCTAGCTAGCTACTGTAACTGTTTCTTGACATGGGTACTGTTTCACTATACTGCACACCATAAAGTACTGTGCTGTGTGTTCTAGCTCCTGGTAGTGGAATGTGCGGCAACGTACCGATGGACTTAATTTTAGTACTTACTAGTAGTGCACAAATGTGTGGTCGACCCTTTTACTACTAGTTAACAAGTCTAGAATCTACTACAATGACAATTCTTGCACTGGAATAGCAGAAGTACGAGCAGGACCAGCTTTGAACTCAGGCATGGAGGGATTCTCTGATTCTTGTTGAGTACATGTAGATGTTGCTGCTGTACTAACACCGTCGCCCCCAAGTCCAGCGACCCCTGATGATAATTGTCGCAGTAGGCAACATCATTGAGGAAGCCTTGCCCTTGATATTGGGCCGTCATCATCGTTTTTTTCACCTCTTCTTGCACTCTGCTACCAAGCTTCTTTTTCAGCCTCTCTCGTTGCTCTCGCTCTTCCAATTTTTGTTGAAAGGACTTGGCTGCAACAACTCTTCTTTTCTTGCTTGGGTCCTTGTTCTTCTTTTCTTTGGGTCGAAATGAATCATTGGCACCGCAGTTGTACCGTCCAAGGCATTTGGGTTTGTTACCTCAAGCTCACTGGCAGGTTGTTGTTTGCTGCTGGATGGGGGTGCCTTTTTTGCATCTTTTTGGCATGCAACTCGTTTGGCAAATCCAAAAATGACAAGGCTTATAATCCCATCATGCCAATGCATGCATTCTATCCGCTATCGAAGTAAAGTGTGACAGGAATCCGGCATTGGCACATGGGCCCAGGTGCATTGGTGTTGTTATTGTTGTTTGCGTCGCAAGTGTTTTCATGTGTTCAAGTAGTGTAGAAATTCTTTTGTACCGCCTGCAGGACTTGTGTGAGTAGACGTTGCATGACGGTATGGATTTGGCATGCCACGTGGGCTCGGAAGGAGTCCTTAGAGTCCTTAGAGTAGATGAGAAATGCCCTCAAAATATCTACTTTTTGGGCGACATCGCGGTAGAATCTACGTATGGGATACGGTGCAAATTCTACAAACTACAACGACCGTATCGGGGTTGCTACATACGGGAAAGGGGGATTCTGGTAGATAATAACTACTTCGGTAGAAATTTGAACATTACGGTAGTGCCTGGTACTATGATAATTGAGGTCTTGTGGTGCTTCGAATGGGTATGTAATTGCTAAAGTGCAGTAAAGCAGCTCATTGCTACACCTGGTGAGTGTTTTGTTGTGAAAAGGAAGCATATGAGACTGAGCTAGCAGCAGCAGCTCCCACCAACAGTTGTCGTGTCCGTCGGACCGGCGGCGCCGGCGAAGGACGAGGACTACATCTACTACGGTCACCGGGTGTGCACAAACAGCACCAGCCATCACCAGCAAACAACATAATCATACAGCCCCCCGTGACCCAAAACCTACAGACTGGCAGGTCTTTGCTTCAATTTTTGGAGGCAGGCTTGTCGTTTCCATTCCTTTCAAGGTAGGTCCAAAGTAAAATAAAAGCAACGTTCAGGGTAAACTCACACCACACTAAAGTACGTATCTATATCTTGTATGGTGGTACATAGACCACAATCAGTAGCAATGCCGGTAGGGCCAAAAAATTCGCGCATTGCATCATCACGACAATCCAATCGTGTTTTTTGTACCTCACCAAAACGGTACTCAACTTCCTGTAGAAATCTACATTTAACGCTCAAATAACGGCTTTCTGATATGTCTTGCCAACATGCGCGCGCGTTCTGTCGGCCTGCGGCGTTGAACGACGATGGACGGAGAGGGTTCTTCCCGCCGTGGTTCTTCGTGCTTGGGATGGATCAACGAGGCAACAACCAACAGCGAGCGCGCAACATCGGGTGCAGGCCATGGTACGTCGTACGGGGGGCCCTTTCTTGTGATGATTCGAAGTGTATCGTCCCGGTTTGTGTTGTCACTTCTTTACTCCTTCCTTTTGGATTATTACGCCACAGAGACACAAAGCTACATCTCATACAGCAGAGTGGCCGATCCAACGGTTACTGACATCTCTATTTCGACGTTGTTCGAAGAAAAATTCCAACTGGCGATTGTTCTATTCAACCTTCCCACCCTGTAGGCCATTTAGAAAATGTCGGACGCTGCGTTTCCCGATTACAGAATAACGTCGAATCAGACCGATGTGGGCTTTTATATTTTTGTGTTGGCGTACACAGCCTTTTGTTTTTTCTTAATTGCCCCTTTGGTGACATGGAGTCGAAACTCTGAAAAGAAACGATTGATGGACGAGGAACTCGCCCTGAAAGAAAAAGGAGTCGAAGTTGAATCGCAAGTGGTTCCAGGAATCGCACCCAAGGGCAGTGCGTCTGCGATGTCCTCATCTGGGGTCATGATTGCTGCCAAGCCGTCAGGAGCGGTGTCTTCGTTAGCATCAGGAAGCCATATTGCCCCTTCCACTTTTTCGAAGCAACCCTCAGTTCGCTCAGTGCGAAGTGGGAGAAGCGCGATGGGATTGATGCACTTTTTCGACAAGGTTGCGGCAGCCGAGTATCCCGACAAGGATCCTGACTTTCAATCTCGTTTGGCGGGGGCAACAGGGCCGGCACACACGGTGGTGTCGAAGGGTGGTACGGCTCCCTCCAGCAGTGGGAGTGGTGCACCTAGTGCTGCAACCACATCTCGATTGCACGGGGCATCACCGTCTGGAAAGAAGTTGTCTTCACTGGTACTGGATGTTGGAGGAAGACGTTGGAAGAATAGGCGCCCCATTGGACGCCCTGATGTCATCCAAAATGCCATTGTTTTTGAGCGAAGGGCGGGATCATCTGCGGTGTCTGCATTGAGCTCCAGCACTGTAGCCAACAAGCGCTCATTGTCAACACCAAAACGGCCCGCCAAGGGCATGAGTGACGTAGCAAGTTCCGTACTGGAAGAAAACATTCAGCAGGAACTCATGCGAGGTGGGGGAAGCGTAGTGAGTGGTTCCCATCCTTCCTTTATAATGCCAAACGGGGCACGAGCAGCGATGCATTACCATCGATCTCGGTTCCTTCGTCGACCCAGCAGAGCTGGATCACATTCAGCTGCAAGCGAAAGGAGTATCGAAAGATCTGTCATGTCATCCATTGTGGACGATATAAGTCCAAATGATGCTGCGGATGCAAACGATCCTGGCCGAGGAAACATCTTTGTTCAACCGCAGCCCGAGATAGATCCTTCAAGCTTGAGATGCTGTGGCATCTTCGAATCGTTGCTTGTTCTTGCGGCACCTGGGGAAGAGCGAACAAGAGTTGTCCAGTCCAGTCTTCCACTGGCGATTGGTGCCATGTCCGAGGCAGTGTATCGATTGGTTACGGCCGGCTTTGTATCTAGGTATCTTGGAACTGAATCCATGGTTGCTTACCTACTGGTAGGCCTCTTTGTGCGCTTGACGAGCGAAGAACTGTCGGGGGCCATAATCGATGCGGCCTCCTCTTTTGTCCAAGCATCCCTCTTTGCGGGAGGCTTGCCCGAAGATATGCGGCATCTCATAGCTGGGCAATATGTTCAACACGCTATTTTGCTGCAATTACTACTCGGAATTCCACTTTTGCTGGTCTGGGCCATTACAATGGAAGATGTCGTGGAATGGTTGGTTCAATCCGAGAGCATTGCCGCAATCGCCAGTGCGTATGCAAGAGTCGTAGTCTTCTACTACCTCGTTCAATCTGTGAGCCGAACGTGCACGGTCGTTTTCCATATTTGTGGGCATGAGCATTTTGAATCAGTTATCGATGCTACCTCATCAGCACTTCAGGTCATTGTCGTGGCATGTGTTCTCGCCAAGGTTGCGAATGCTAACCTGACGACAGTAGGCTACATTCAAGTTCTGATTGGAATTGCTGGAGCAGTTGCCAAGATTATGTTCCCAGTCATGCGAGGATGGATGAAACCGTTCCGCAAGGGTTTACTGGGGCAGGTGGCTCTCTTAAATAATCGCGAAGGATTTCGCCAGCTCACACGAGCTGTGGTGCCGCTGTGTCTGGGAACCGTGCTGGAATATGGAGAGTGGGAGGTGCTGACCTTGTGTTTGCGGCACTTGGGCCCAGCCGAAGTGGCGGCGTGGGCAGTGCTGGGGGCAATCTGGGAGATCTTTGAAGCACTCACAGAAGGCATTGGCGAAGCGGCCGCAATTCAAGTGGCCTTCTTGCTTGCGGCCCTGCAACCAGACAGAGCTCGCAAGCTTGCCAACACTGTCATATACTTGGCGGTTGTGCAAGCCATATTGGTCACATCCATTTTGTATATGGCTGGGACATACTTAACGGTCCTATTAACGACGGATCCAGTCCTGCAACACTTGATCAACGACACGATTGCGTTGCTGGGGCTCGCCAATGTGACCATGGCTTTTTGCCAAGTCTCGTGGAGTTTGATTGGTGCTCAAGGTCGCTTCCGATTAGCGACGTCGGTGGTCTTTGCCGCACGATGGCTTGTCACTATTCCCATGGCTCTCTTGACGATTTTGGTTTGGGACTTGGATTTGAATGCCGTCAGTGGAGCTTTGGTGATTGGATACGCCTCCGCCGCAAGTGCCTTGACCTTTATTGTTTTGAGAAGTGACTGGGAACGGTTAGCGCGGATCATGCAAGAAATGAATAAGCCTGTCAAGGGCGACGATGCTGACCACAGTGGAAGTGAAAGAGACGAAGAAGGGTTGGTTCATGACAACGACGACGAACACGGGGATCCATTTGACGATTCCAACGATGACTCCTCGAGTGAGGGATTTGGATTTGGGACATGATGATCTGTCATCAGTGCCCACACATTCCAAGAGCAGCCGGTGGTCCTAACGGAGTCCTCTGGCCAGTCGAACGTGACGACCATACCTTGCTTTCCAAGGGGGACGATTACAGCCTTGCCTACAGGAGGCAAGGGGATAGCTAAATCTCCAATCGGTATAATCATTATCGACTCTTTTGTAAATAAAAAATATATTTTGCTTTGCTTTCCGTTGTTGTTATTGGAGTATTCTACTCTTGCTCGTCATCATCTGAGCTGGAAGTGCTACTTGTTGGTGATGGAAGGCAAAACTTGACTGCGTTGTCGGCCTTCGCTGACGGGGCAGTGCTGACTCCTACAGGCTTAGTAAGCGGGCCTGGGGCTGCCTGTGCCATTCCGTTATTGCTGTTTTCCTTCTCACCGTTGGTTGACATATTGGACCTTCCAATTGGCGCTGCGCCAAAGAGCGCCATGAGTTCATTGGTAGTTCGTGGTCTCGAAGGAGCAGAGGGGCGACCAAGGGTCGATTGCTGGGCAGCGCTTACTGTCACAGCCTGCTGTTGCTGATACTGCGGGTGCGGATTCGATTCTTCATCTGGTGGAAGCAAGATACTGCTGCTGCCGCCCACCAATGAAAACGGGGACGGCCCCTCCGAACCGTCTACGGTATCTTCCGTGCTTGTCCTGGTAGCTTGTTGTGGCGGGGGGGGGCTGTATCCAGCAGCAGGTTGTTCCGAGTCTTCTTCTTCTTCGTCCAATCCATAGTACCCCGTCGAACTGAACTCATTCGATACAAATTTCAGGCTTCCTGGACGAGAATGACGTGGGGCATTCTGTTGGCGAGCCAACGCGGCATTTTGCACGAGAGGGACAGCATTGGGACCTCTATACCCGCCACCATGATTGGGTGGAGGAGTAATGAAATATGGATCGGGAGCTAGTAGGGCATTTCCTGGGGCGTCAGGTGTTAAAGGGGCAAGATTCTGCCGCTGATTTATTCCCGTGAATCCTTCCAAACGGGTATCCACCGGGGTGGTAAAATCTCTTGCCGCAGGATGAGTCTGGGACTGCTGTGGCGGTACAGCTCGTTGGTGTTCTTGTTGCTGATGATAAGTCATCGGAGGGGCACCACAAGGGGCAAGAGGAGGTTGGGTTGAGGCCTCACTGCCACCGCCTCCGCTTACGCCATAGTGCATTCGTTCTAATTCTCCAGGTTGTAGGGGGCGTCGTCGTTTCCCCAGCACGACTTGCAATCGATTCGCTCGCGCCGCAGGAGGTGGAGGCACGTACGTCGCGGGACGTTGAAACTTGCGTTGGATCAATTTTTGCATGTTTGACGACATGGCATTGCTGGTAGTAGTATTGTGAGGTTGCGAACCTCTTGAGGGTGGTATCCAGGGTCCTTCGATTTGGATCAGAAACTTCTCCGTCTCAAGTTGGACTTCGTGTGACTGAGCAAGATTTTGTCGCTGCATGGCGGTAATTTCACATTCATCCAAGACCGGATCTGTAGATCCAGCGACTGGAGTGGCACTGAACAAACGAGCTCGACTGGTGTGCAAGACGAGACGTCCATCTTGCCATACTTTGCGCTTTTGCGTCTTGTATTTGGTGTACAGACAAGCAAACTGCAATGCCGGCTGGGACGGTTGCGTGGATTGTGTGTTGTACAATGACTGGTCACGGGCATTGGTTCCACTGGTGCTGAATGACGCTTGATCCCCGGCAAGCATGGTCGATCTGATTTTGAAGTGAATGTCTGGAGAGCTTGTAGAGGTAGTTACGAGAAAAGAAGGACGCAGACTGCCTGTAATGTTCCCGACAACTGTGGGTCAGCTGAAATGAGCCGATGTGGTCTGTCTGTCTGTTCTGTTGATCTCGGATGACGTCGCCCCTCCTCCGTCAGCAATGACACCAATGACGGATAGCGAGTAGAGCATAAGCCACGATAGGCTCACTTCTTTTAGCACTACAGGTTGTGCAGCCCTTTCTTACGCTTTATCGTTATATTACCCTACGTTTGATTCTTTCTATGCTTCTTCACGATGGCTCGTGGTCGTGGTCGTGGTCGTGGTGGCGCCGTCGCTGGCGGTGTTCGTTCCTCCGTTCGTTTTCGTGGGCTCGCTCCCGCAAATGATCCACCCGACGCTCCTCCGAATGCCACTCGCACCGTCGAGCCTATCCTGGCGACCAATGTCGCTGATGACAGCACTCCTGCTGCGGCTGTGCTTGATGATACTTCCGGTGGAGGCAGTGGTGATGGCTCCATTTCGGCACGTGATTCACCTCCTGGTATGGCGGCTGATGGCCCTGCCCTTGTGGCCGCGCATGGCGGCAGCATTGGTGGTTTTCCGGCCGATTCCGGGCCCAGGCCGGCGGTGTTGCTTCCTCAATTTACTGCGGATTCCTTTGGCTCCCCGTCCCCCGGTGTCCCTGCTACGGATTTGGTCCTGGCCCCTCATACCAGTCCTCATTCGCTGCCTACTCCTGGCATTGGTCATGCGAGTCCCCTGATGTCCCTTTCGGACTCCAATGCCCTGTTCCTCCAACAG
Source organism: Nitzschia sp. DOCU1 (assembly GCA_951394045.1). Taxonomy (NCBI): domain Eukaryota; phylum Bacillariophyta; class Bacillariophyceae; order Bacillariales; family Bacillariaceae; genus Nitzschia; species Nitzschia sp. DOCU1. The sequence goes on from OX595988.1 coordinate 1,914,098, forward strand.
TCCAGTCCGGTTCTGTTGGGTTCGTTCGTGCCGGTCCCACTTGGCTCTGCTCCGGAGGACAGTCTTCGTGCTATTCTCGAGGCCCAGGCGGTACTGGTTCAACGACGAAATCAAGGTCACTACTTCGGTCCTGTCACTTTTATATTTAAGAGTGGCCAGAAAGTTGATTTGCTGCTTGATCCGATGGCCCTTACTGAAGATGAAGCCCTACGTGGTGCGGAATAAATTAGAAAGCTCTCAGAGCTTGCTTGAGCGCTTTCTGAGTGGTTGCATTGACTGCCCTCGTCCCATCGTGCAACACCATTTCCGGGCCACATTTATTTCTTTCCTTGCTGACCCCACGTCGGATCGCTGGAACCTTGGAAAACTGATTGATGATGCTGAACGTCTTTACAGCTCCGCGGCTGCATTCAACTTGCCTGACTCTACATTCGCTTCCCCCCCCTCGTCTGGATTCAATCTTTCTGGTATCCAGTCCAGCGACGGAGTCATCGCCCTTTTTACCGAGGCACTCAAGGCGGCAGTTGCTAGTACTACCTCGGCATCGGCATCTACTGGCAAGGCCACGAAGGCAAAGCAGCCTCAGGCAAAGCATGGGCGCTCTCGCTACTCGGCTTATCGTGGGCGTTACGCCTCGTTGCCCAAGCCATCGTGGTTTTCCGAGGCTCCTTCTGATCTCACTGAGGTCCGCAGTTTTAATGGAAAAGATTGGCGTTGGTGCGCGCCTTGTGTTCGTTGGACGACCAATATCATTGGTCACAAGAATTGTTCTAAGAAGCCGAAGTGCTCCGGTGGCAGTTTTTCTACTGCTGGCGTTACTACTGGGACCCCTACCGCTGCTGTGGCAGTTCCTGGGGCTACACCAGTAGTCACACCCACCTCTACTGATACCCAAGGCAATCCCTTCGCGCACCTTGACGCGAGTGTAAAACAATTGGCGACCCATTTTGCTACTCAGCTTCGCAGCAGTCGTGAGACTGCTGGCAAGAAGTAGAGTTCTTTCGGTTTTCTTTCTGTTGTGTTTGGGGCATTCTTTAATAAATTTTTCTTGGCCCGGTCTAACCTAAGAAGAAACATGAAAACGCATTTTTCTGCTCACCTCACACGGTGGCATCGGCTACTCTGGTCGCTTCTTCCTTCGCGTCCGGCCTCTCCGCCCTCTCATCGTTATCGTTCCGGTATCCGACGACCACGCCCGGTCTCTTCAGCCCATTATCGCCGTCCCCGTGACATTCCAGTACTTCCCGAGAATTATGCTCCTGGCTACACGGTTGATTCGACTGCTGCTCATACCACCAGAGCCATGTTGAGCACCCTCATGGAGCACCATCATATGGCTCTCTTGAGTTTGACTTCTGATGATGTTCCGATTGTCCTGGACTCTGGTGCGACTATTGCAATCAGCATTGACAAGTCGGATTTCATTGGCTCAATTACCCCGTGTCCAATGGCCGAATTAAAGGGCATTGGCAGTGGTCTCGCTGTTCAAGGCATTGGCACGGTGAAATGGACTTTCCAGGATGCTGATGGCCAGATCTGTGACGTGCTCTTACGCGCTTTATATGTCCCAGACTGTCCGGTTCGTCTTCTGCCTCCTCAACAAATGTCGACCGATCCTCATGGCAACGAGGCTAATGGTGCATGGATTGGCGGCGGAGACTATGCGCTTGTGTTCTACAATGGACACTGTCTCAGATTCGATTATGACAAGGTTTCAAATCTGCCTATTGCGAAGACTATTCCTGGTGTTTCCCGGTTCAAAGCATATTTGAGTGCTTCCTCCCCGGCCCCTGCCATGGGAGCTGATCCCTCGTTGGCACCCCTCTTTGCGACCCCTCTATCGGATGAGCAGCGGCTTCTCCTCGACTATCATCGTTGCTATGGCCACGTCGGTATGAGTCGTATTCAAGAGTGGGCACGGCATGGTTTATTTGGATTGCCTAAGCGATTGTGCAAATGCTCTATTCCGATTTGTGCTCCATGCCATTTCGGTGGTATGCATCGGCGCCCCCACTCCCATGAAATAGGGAGTACGACTATCCCCATCGAGGCCCCTGGCGATTTTATCGCCGTGGATCAAATGGAATCTGCTTTGGGTGGCCGCATTCCGTTCACACGTGGCCGTCCTTCACGACGGCGCTACAAATGCAGCACCGTATTTGTTGATGCTTTTTCCAAATTTTCCAAGTCTTGTCTTCAAGAATCGACCGCAGCTGAGCCCACGATCGCCAGCAAGCATTCTTTTGAGGCTGATTGTCGTCGGTACGATGTACACATTCGGCACTATCGTGCTGACAATGGTGTTTTCACAAGTCAGAAGTTTCGTTCCGCTGTTGCTGCTGCTGGCCAGTCCATGTCTTTCAGTGGTATCGGAGCTCATTTTCAAAACGGTGTGGCGGAACGGTATATTGGTGTGTTCACTCGCACAGCCCGCATTTTATTGTTGGAAGCGATGTCACGCTTTCCTGGGGTGGTTGATGAATCTTTCTGGAGTTTTGCTTTTCAGCATGCCGTGCTCCTACACAATCACACTCCGAGATTCAGATCCGCTGATTCTGGCTTCGCGACCCCGTTTGAAACTTTTACGATGACAGACAGTCCCTATGATGTCTCGTCTTTTCACCCTTTTGGTTGTCCCGTTTTCGTTTTGCATCCTTCTTTGGCCGATGGCCAACCGTGTCCCAAATGGCAAGAACGTTGCTATCATGGCATTTATATTGGGCAGTCGCCTGAACATGCTTCCAACGTGCCTCTTGTCTACAATCCCCGGACAGAGCTTGTCAGTCCGGCTTACCACGTGGTTTTTGATGACGATTTCCATTCCGCTGGGTTGCTGACCCGCAATGAAGATCCGTCTGCCATCATCGAAGCCATCGGTCGGTTGATTGTTGCGCCGGAAAATAAATGGAAGCACAAAGATCAATTCTCTGTGTATCCCGACCCTGACATCAATCGGCGATATATTGATCATGCTGCTGACGCTACGAGGGAGTTATTGTTCGCTCACCACCGCCACGCTGCAGCGGCTCTCGCCACAGCTAAGCGACGTCTTTCCATGGCGAGCGACCGGCCTCCCAAACGCTTGCGTGCAGCACCTTTGTCTATTCCTGTGATGGCTCCCGAGGGAGTTGTTGATGACGCTCCATCGTCTCCGACCCTCGGTCCCGACCAGATTTTAGAGCTCCTCCGGTCGTTGGGATACTCGATGCCTCCAGGTGTGGCTCTTGTTGCCACCGCTGCTTCGACGCGGCAACCCATTGAGAATGACTCCTTTGTCGAGTCTCCTCGCCCTGATCTGGCTACCTTGGTCCCCGAGGATTGGGACGGTATTGCCCATGCTGCGTTAGACTGTGTACCAATCGATGGTAGTTTGAACCTCGACAGTCTTCACGCATGCATTGCGAGCGCAAACCCTGACATCTTAACGCAAGGCGAGATGTTCAAGGCTGCCGATCGCGCTGAATTTCTTTCTTCGCAGGTGGATGAGATTAGCACTCTCGAAAAAGAAAAGGTATGGAAGGTTCTTCCTCGTTCCGCGCTTCCGTTTTCGGCTCGACCGTTGAATGCTGTCTGGTCCTACCGTCGCAAGCGTCGTCCTGATGGAAGCCTTCTCAAATATAAGAGTCGGATCTGTGCTGACGGCAGCATGCAGCAACACGGCCGTGACTTCACCGACACCTATGCGCCGGTTGTCCAGTGGAGTACGGTTCGTCTGGTGCTCGTCTACGCCGCCATGCTGGGACTGGTTAATTGTCAGGTCGATTTTGCGCAGGCATTTACACAGGCTGACATGGACACTGACGTATATCTGGCAGTTCCGCAAGGCTGGTTTTACGACTCTGATGCTGATTGTCTTCGCCAACATGATGATCCGAAGTTCCGTGACCAAACCCACTGTTTGCATTTGCTCAAGAACCTCTACGGTACAAAACAGGCCGCTCGCAACTGGTTTCTTTTCCTTCGTGACACCTTGCTTTCCCCAGATTTTGGCTTTAAACAGTCGCAGGTGGATCCATGCTTGTTTATCCGGAAGGATTGTCTGCTTGCTCTCTATACGGATGATTGTTGTATGTTTGGCGCATCTCGGCAGGTGCTTGATGATTTAAAAATGGCCCTTTCCAAACAATTTGTCCTTCGGGACGAAGGCACGGTGGAGGACTTTCTTGGTGTTCGAATTCGTGCAGCACCGGCGCATGGTCCTTTTGCTTTTGAGATGACACAGACCGGTTTGATCGACCAGATCCTTGCGGACGTTGGCCTATCACCAAAAGATGATGAGTCTGGTCCACGATCTATCAGCACCAGCAATCGGAAATACGTACCGGCAAAAGACCATCTGCGCACCAATCCCGACGCTGCCCCGTTCGATGCTCCTTGGTCCTACCGCTCGGTCATCGGCAAGCTGAATTTTCTCGCCGCCAACACACGCCCGGATATCTCCTATGCTGTTCATTCGGCGGCCAGGTTTTGCAACAACCCCAACAGAGATTGTCAACTCTACATCAAGTATCTGTGCCGCTATCTGCTGGGTACTCGGACAAGAGGATTGCTCTTCATCCCCAACATGGAGCATCAGCTCCAGGCTCACGCTGACGCTGATTTCTGTGGGCTCTTTTCCGCCAACACAAGTCACCTTCGTGAAGCAGCTTTATCCAGGAGTGGGTTTATTGTCGCATATGCCGGGTGTCCGATCTTGTGGAAGAGCGCCTTGCAGACCATCATTGCTCTTAGCACCTGCGAAGCGGAATACGTGGCCTTATCCGATTGTGTCCGTTCCTTGCTCCCTCTCCGAAGAATCCTTGATGAATTGATTTCCTTTCAGAGCCACCCAGGTCAAGGCTCCGCAGACATGTTGATTGCGAACAAGCAGCTTGCCTCAATTGTGTTCGAAGACAATATTGGTGCTCTTGAGATCGCCACCAAGGAGGCTCAATACCGGCCACGCACGAAGCACATCGCGATCCGCTACCATCATTTCCGGGATCACGTGGCCGATGGCAGTCTCCTGATCAAGAAAATTGACACGACCGAGCAGATTGCTGACATCTTTACCAAGCCTCTGCCCCAGAAGCCGTTTGAGCACCTCCGCAAAAAGCTGTGTGGCTGGTAACATCTTCATCGTCTTGCAGCTGGTTTGTCTGTTCTTTTTCGTCTTGTTGTTTCTCTCTCCTGCCTCGCACGCTCGGAGCACGAGGGAGATCTGGTGTGTTCTAGTCCTTTTAGTCGTTTCGTGTGTTGCTCCTTCTCTCTACTCGTCACTTGGTTGACCTTACCCTCGATCACGAGGGAGTGTGGTCTGTCTGTCTGTTCTGTTGATCTCGGATGACGTCGCCCCTCCTCCGTCAGCAATGACACCAATGACGGATAGCGAGTAGAGCATAAGCCACGATAGGCTCACTTCTTTTAGCACTACAGCCGAGCTGTTTTTGCGATGGCGCACTCGTTCATCTCATTTGTGTCGTGGCACCCGCGAGAAGGTGGTTTTGGAAATGGCGCGAAGAAGAAGAGTCGAATGAAACAATTGAAATTTGACTACTTTGACTTTATTTACGATTGATTCGATTCAATCCCTTCAGATTTATCCTGTCGTTTCACTACTGTGTACCCTCTCGAGAGCGATGCCAAGGATTTTGCTACTGAGAACTCAAGCTAGCAAGAGAAACACGAGTCGCACTTTAATCAAATTCACCAGGCTATAAGTCTAGTTGAAAGGCTTGCGATAGATCGTTGGGAGTGACTCCAAACAAAGTTCGAAAGACATCGTACAACAAGAATTGCCCTGCAATTATGGATCCGGCCCATATGCATCGACTACCCAGACCTCGAAACAAGGCCGAGATACCACCTTCCTGTACCATTACTTGGCTAGCCATTACCAATCCCAAGCTCTCGCCCTCCGCTTCACTGTTTTGAGCCACATACGTTAAGACTGCATCGGCTGGCTGCGAGACCACGGAAGAAAGTGCCCCCGAGAATCCACCCGCCACTAAACTCACTGTCAAGGCTGTCCAAGTGGCATCCCTAAGGGATGGTGCGACCGTGTAGATGGCATCGCAGGCTCGTTCAAACGCCAAGAATTTGACACTTCCAAAGATAACTTGACGAAGAAGCAATGACGGCAAACCCGCGTATACCCTCTTCCATCCGGCCACGACATCTTCTGAAGCAATGGCTTGCAGCGTTCCAGTCAGTCCCATAGGTTTGTAAGTAACAGGATCTGCCACAACTCGAATCCGCGCAGCTTCCAATGGCGTCAATCCAAAGCTCGCCACCACTGACGCAAGGGCACCGGCCATGAGGGCAATGTCACCGGCATGAGCAACCGACCACTCAGTGGCAAAGAAATCGTGGGAAAGGTAGCGTTTGAAAAAGGTATAACTTGGATATACGGACAAACCATACCAAAAATACCCAGCCAAGGTTGCTTGGGCCCCCGTCAAAAGGCCGGGCCATCCCTCCTCACGCACAATTTTCGTGGCGCCCTTCCATACATTAGAATAGTCTGCAGGCTGAGTTTGAGCACGTGTCTTCACTACGTCCAAAGGAATCACGATAGAATGCGTCAGGGCGCACCCTGTGGCCCCACTGATACCAAATAAGGCATAGACAAGGGGAGAATAGAGGGGAAGCTCGCGAATCAACACTTCCGAGGAGAGGGGCCCAAAGGTTGTGGCTGTGGCGGCTTGCCCGAAATTGTCGTCCAAGCCGACCTGATAGATGTTCAAAGACGGAGTAATCGTCACATAATCGCCTGGCTGAACAAGCTCGATGTGGTATGGATCAGGAAGCAACGCTAAGTCAAAAAGTTGCGCCAATGAAGACTCGGTCGATATTTCGCCATCGGGTGTGCCATACAATGACGATGAAAAATCTGCCGACAATAACAACCGTCGAATCGATCCTTTGGGTTGATATTCTGTGGGCAGTAATGCGCAAAGGATGCCAATGTGCCGTATACAACCTTCATCTCGATACGTTTCCAAGAGTCGCTGAAGAATCATGGAGTAGCCCGATGTTTCGTCCCTTTCAAGATAGGATCCCACGGCCACTTGCAATGAAGCTGCAAACTTTCCAAAGGCTTGACCCAGTTGCCGTTGCTGCTGATCGTCGGAGAGCAAAGAAACCGACACTCGTTGACCTTGCCACCATCTTTCGACTGCTGAGTCGTATCGAATCAGGAAGCGAGCTAAATACGTAATAAATGGAGCCGGTATGTTGATAGAGGCGGATGCTGGTCGTCCAGTTGACTCCAGCGACGTCCATCTACCTTGCCCGATTTGAATATCCTCGAGCGTTGTCGATGATTCCGTTGACTGCGCGTACGAGGTCAACGGAAATAAAGATGCTGCCGCCGCCATTGAAATCAGCACTTGTCGTCGAGTAGTTGCTGTCTTCGAACATGACGGTTCTTGACCCTCACTAGACGATAACCTTCTGGTGGACTGGACGTTGATATCATGTTCGTTTCGCCGTGAGCTAAAACGATGTGCTTGAAATCCCTGGCATATGGGCCTCGACGTCAATGACCAGCGCCAGCAAAGCAGCAGCATTGCAAGTTGGCCAATCTGACGCATTGTATTCAGCGTTGACCGATGTCTCGTTTTCTAACAGCTCCTTTGGGGTACAAAATTGTAACAAACGCCAAAGTATCCAAGGTCGTTTCAATGACAGCTGCCCCGAGATTCGTGAAAGTCGGCATTACAGAAGATCTTCCCTCTCTTTCGCAGATCCTGATGCAGACATTCGTCGTGTTCTTCACTCTGAAGGATCGTTCTGGCCGTTGTACGGTTGAAGAAAGTCGATGGGTGGAGAATAAGAAAATTTTGAGAATTTAAATTTTGATCTGCAGATTTATGCCATCATTTATTACGAATAAATAGGAAAACTGTTTATTTTTGCAAGAAAAGGAACACGTTTAAGACGTACACACAACGAGCCGCGTCTGGTCGGCTGACGCTTGGATGGAGGCAAATCCCGTGCAACTACCGATCTTCTCATGAGCTTCAACGTCGTTCAATTTGACACACACCAATCAAACATTTTTACAATGGCGTCCGATGATAATTCTCATTGATACCCTATTGAGTTACCTTCAACCAAACTGCTTTGCGTGGGAGCTTCCGTCGCAACACCTTGTCTACCTCCACTAATAGTCGCAGCACCCAACATCATGATACGGTCAATCTGCCAAGCACTCGTTCCTGTCGTGCTGCTCGCCCACAACGCCGCAGGATTTGTCGTGAGAAATTCTTCCCCGACCTTTGTTCGACAGTCCTCAGAACTCAAGGCATTCGATCCCTCCATCTCGGATACGCTGGTTTCAGCAGCGAACAACTTCTGGGTAGCTACCGTTGATGGTGACATCGATAAAATTCCCAACGACCAATTCGGACTCGTCTTCGCCGGAGGCATTGTAAGTGGACGCCTACGATGATTCTTTTGGGTCACTGCCTACGAGCCTGACTTATGTTTCTTTTCCATCGTATCGTCGTTCTTCGCTTAATGCACCACTAGGCTGTCATGGCGGGAGGTGTTTTATCTGCAATGTTTGTGGGATTCTTGTTGGACAAAGGGGACTTGTATGCCAATTTGGCTGCCGAATCTTATCTACAAAGTGCAGATAATGAAGAATTTTGGCAGAACTTGTCGGATGAGGAACAAGTCAAAGCGAGGGAGCTTGTTGTCAAGATTAAAGCCGCCAAAGAGGGAGGTAGCGACCCGCCAGCAGGGAAGCAGGAAGTGTCGTCGTCAACAACGAAGATGGCAAGCAGCACGACTTCTTCGTCATCACCGGTAGCCGAGCCAAAGGCTCCATCGAAACCTACAGATTTGTTTAGTGATTACAGAGATTAGGGTGCTCAACTCAATCTTCTTCAAAGTCCAGAACCAGCCTGCCGAAATTACGTACATACTGAAACAGCAAGAGGATGGTGGCGTGCTAATCATTTTAGTTGTTGATAGGCCACTCATAAATCGTGTGGACAAACACGGTCTAATAGGATCTAGCAAATCATTATAGCGTTTCGCGATTCCGCGCAAAGTGCTCGCATACAGCCTGTAGTTGCATGGCGTTCGTCTTCTGCGCGATTTGTAAGAGATATTCATTGGTTTCTGTATTGACCATGGTCTGAAGCAGAGTCTCGCAAATTTGCTTAAGATTGTCCAAAAAGAATCGATCGGATAGTTCCAAAATATCGATGAGTCGACTCAAGCAAGCCTCCCGACTTCCCGCGTTTCGTGGGTCGACCTTGGGAGTGGTACCTGTGTAAATGTATTCCATGACGGACAAAAAGGCTTCGTACGAGCAATCCGGAATTTCAATTTCCATGGATTCGGACTCCCGAAAGCCCGATGTAAACATAGCTCGAAAACAATCCGACACGATCGATAGAACCATCTTGTGACCATATACCTTTTGTCCTTGGACGATGAAAGTCACATCTGAGAATTCTTCGTCGTTAAAGAAGTGACGAAGTCGTCGTTCGACCAAAAGCAAACTGGTAGGTTCGGTGACACGAGCGCGCGGTGGAGGATCCGTATCCAAAACATGGCAATCCCCAAGGTAGTCCGAGCCACAAGATCCACCCAAGAAGTAGATCTTTCGATGAACGGCTGTAGCAGTGTGTCCTGCTCTACGTCCCGGACCTCGTCCATCAATCAACACAGAAGGCACCGTATCCTCATCATTTGGATTCGGAGAGGCGGCCACTGCCGCACCCCTCGGTCGAATAGCCATTTCTCGTGATCGCCAGTCCGCTCGAGAGGCGGTGAAGGAACCCTGCCGATTGTTGTCACTATTGCTAATGTCCATATCAGTAGCATTACCAAGGTCCTGCATCGACTGTGAAAGAAAAAGAGGTCGATGAGAACGCCACTCGATGTATTTTCCAGTAGCTTGCAAATTTATACATACCATATCACCCGACCCATCGTATCCTCCAAATCTCCATTGCGGTTGAAATTCCTCTGATTCTGCATGATGTTCCCGGTGGTGATTTTGGTCGCCTTCAAACCGTCCAGCATGTCTAGCACTATTGTTGCTTCCATTTTCCCCGTTTCCGTACTGCGTCACATCCAACCACGCCATTTGCTGCCGATCCAAAATCTGCAAGTCATGAAAGCATTTTGAACTCGTTCCACTACCACCAAAGAGAAATAATCGCCCTCTCAGGGCAGTCAAGGTCATTCCCGCACGAGGGTGAGGCAAGACCCCACCTGCCCTGGGACACGTCCAAGTAGAAGTGGCAATATTCAAAATATGAATGTCATTGAGACGTTCCGTCCCATTCCTGCGAACGTGAAGCGTGAGGGCGAACCCTTTTCTAGTTAAAATTTGGAACGTTCATGCAGTATTGATATCTCTCTTTTGCACTTACCATCCTCCAAAAATGAATAGCTCGCCAGTTTCTTCCAAGAGGGCACTAGAATGGTTTGCTCGCTGCTGAGGATGCTGTCCTACAGTGTGGACTTTTCGCCAGGTCAGTGTCTTTGAATTGAGCGCATGCAAGTCATTCAGGTATTCCCTTCCATTTCCACCTCGAAATACATATACTTCCTTTCTTTGCGGCACATAATCGGCCGAGTGCATATTGCAGGGTCCTGGGGGCGTTCCCTTGACAGCAGGTTGATGCCAGCGCAAAGTCTTCCCCCCATTAGAAATATCAAGAACATGCATGTCCGAGGCTGCCAGAGGACCAGTTCCGAGCCATCCACCAATGATGATGATACGGGCGTTTTCTTCGTCGTCCGGATCTGCCGCTAGAGTGGCACTGTGTCCATTGCGTCCCGGAGGCGGGTTGCCCGTCACCATGATGGACGTATCCGCACCATTATTGTAGGCACCGGATAAGTCCTCGGGGTGGCCGACGTGATGCGGTCGAATCCAGCGCTCTTCGGCGATGGAATACAGCAGGAGAGTATCGTGATTCTTGCTCCCATCATAACCACCGAAACAGTAGAGATAGCCGTTGAAGTGCGTCACCGAGTGATTCTTGATAGTTGGAGCTGGAGGACTGTCTTTCGGCGAGACGTTCTGCTCTGCCCATCGCATTGTCTCCATGATGGTTGAATATTTGTTGTTGCGTCTTTCAAAAGTCAGAAACGAGTAGCAAGCTGATAGGAGGGAAACTTTCTGAGAATTCTACCGAAGCAAATTGAATGGTTGAATGAATCAATCAACGGGCAAAGAGTGCAAAATGCAGAGTACACGTATGACCAACTTCGAGGGAAAGATAACCTCTCTTTAGAGCATGCAGAACTGCCTTGCGGGTGATTTAGAATCTCTTGTCTTCTGTTGTCGTTGGGAGAGGGATTCATCGTCCTGCTCTTGTGATGACGATGATGGTCTCCTGCGCCGTAATTAACTGCGTTCTAATGTACTTTTCATTCGTATGTTCTCTTGCTTCGTTTTCTCGCGTGTCGTCTGCGTCCCCCGTTTTCCTGCGGTGTCGTCACAAGCCTACGTACCATCGTACCCAGGCTCTTTACACTACGTACGTTCAACCATATGACATAAGTACGTATCCTTGTCGATTTCGAAAGGTTTCTCCCGCGCCCGCGCTCTATCTCCAGCCATGGTTTTTTTTTCATTTCTCATTTTTAGTGGATGGTGGGACCTCGCTTTGGCAGTTCCAGAGACACTAGAATCTACAACATTTCACTGCAGACACATCGAACCATTCGTTTAGCTCTCTTTCCGACATGACGGAAGAACCAGTAGTTCAGCTGGAAAACTCCCTTCAACCGCCATCGGTGGAGCAAATGAAGATTGACGACCAGGCGGCGACAGCCGAACCTGGCATCCCCCCTGCCGGCACGGATTCCGCGGCAGAGACCGACAAAGACAAGGCCGGTGCAGCAGTGGATGGAGACAATAAGACAGAAGGTGATGTTTCCTTGTCGTCTACTGACGATGATGATTCATCTGACAATGATTTTTCTCCCAAAGCGGACCCCGAACTTTTGCTGATCAAGGCGAACACGTTGAAAGAAGAGGGGAATGCATATTTCAAAGAGAACGAGTATGAGAAGGCCTCGCGCAGCTACAGACGTGGCACCAACACACTCAAGCCGCTGAACCGGGGAAATACTGGAGACGAGCAAGTCAAGGCCTTGTTGGTGAGTTTGCAGACAAACCTGTCGATGATGTGTTTCAAGTTAGGAAAGCACAAGCAGTCGGCACAAGTGGCGTCGGCCGTACTAAATATTGATGCCACCAATGTCAAGGCTTTGTATCGTCGAGCTGTAGCAAACCGGCAACTGGGTGATACTGAGGCTGCCAAAGTGGATTTGCGTCAAGCCCTGCAATTGGACCCGGCCAATGCTGCCGTCAAGAAGGAACTCGCCACTCTCAAGAAAGAGCTGGAGCAAGCCAAACAGGCACAAAAGAAAGGACTGCAAAAGGCATTTAGTAAGTCAGGATCAGGCCTGGGGCTTTTGTACGAAGATAAGGAGGAAGAAAAGCGACGCAAGGCCGAAGAAGCAAGGCTAAAGAAACAGCAGGAAGAGGAACTGCTAAAGAAGCGCAAGGTAGAATGGGAAGACGAATGTGTCAAGCGAATGGCAAAGGGAGAACCAGCATTGTCGTTTGAGGAATGGGAGAAGGAGCGTGAAGACAAAGAAAAGGCGGAAGAGAAGCGTAAGAAGGAAGAACGACGAAAAGCTCGCCAAGCTGCCAAAGCAGCCGCAAAGGAGGAAGACCACGACTCGGACGAAGAATTGACCGAAAAGGAACTGGCGCAGTTGCGGGGTTACAAAAAGACTGCTGACGGGAGGGTCACTTCATACTTTACACGAGAACAGTCAGCCACAGAAAAAAGTTTGATTGGTGACATTGCACCGAAACGGCTTGAATCCTCCGCGGCACCAACCCCGGTCTCCACTCCTTTGCAAAGTGAGAATGGGAAAGGGAACCCGTCAGTCTGGAACCAGGCAGGTACAACGTGGGAAGAAAGAAATACAACCGACTGGTGCCGGGATCGATTAGAGGCTCGTCTCAAGGAGACCAAGGTACAAGTTGAGGAGTTGGTTGCAGTCATTACTACAGTGGAGAACATGACGGGTGAAGCCTCGGTGGCAATTGCCAGTGGTAAAAAGCGCTACATCTTCGATTTCCATTGCCAAGTTAAATTTGACGTAAGGGACCAAGACACGGACGAAGTCATAGCCACGGGGACTTTAAAGCTCCCCGATATTTGCAGCACACACCACCACGAGTTGGAAGTTGAGCGGGGTGGTTGGAAGAAAAAGCCAAGTAATGACTATGCGGCCAAGGCGTCCGGCTGTCAAACTAGCTTGGTGGAAAAGATCCGAGAAAGTGTCAAGCTTTTTGTTGACGATTTCAATCAGATGTACTAAATGATCGATTCCAATAAAGTACCATGGGCGAGATAAAGCTAGCACAACTCGTAATTAGTAACTTCAAATTGACTGGTCAGAAAATCTATTCGCCCTTTGCGGCGCTTCCTTCAACATCGACTTGAAACGGCACCGCAACATCTTCTTCCTCGGGGACTTCGGGCGGTTCCAGATGACGAACAATGTCCGATGTGATATTCTTTTGCAAAAACAGGTAATCCAGCCATGTGTAACCCATGACCGCGTTGGCAGCTAACCAGCCTCCCACCATCGATCCGTTGAAAGAATCAACCGTCAAGTCCGATCCTCCCACGTACAGTCCAGGGTATGGGGTTTCCGGCCTTACGCCTTTGGCAGCAAAGCGCTCCGGATTGTGGCTGAGTCCGCGATGAAGTGGTCCAAGGAGCTGCGAATGCACCACACGGCCTACAACGAATGACGATTGTGGTTAGAATCACGAAATATTCAATCTCGGCCAGATCTGAGCAGGCAATTACCTCGAAGTTGTGGGTAGGTCTCAAACAAATCCTTTCGGACTCGCTCCATTAATCTTTGCAGATCGCCAGATTTCTCTTTCCCTTTCTGAATGGCATATAGCTTCGGTTTGGTATCAAAAAGAGTGACAAAGTCGTCATCAGCTTCGATGGTGACTACACAAGTCGATACCTTTCCGTGCCTTGACTCAAATGATGGATCCTTCGCCGAGGGAAAGGATATATGAAGCCATGATACTCCAGTCTCAAACTTGTCCCGCCTTTTCCCCCCAGGCGACAAAACCTTTTCCTTCTTGTCTCTCGCCGCTGAACTCTCCTGTGGATTCTCTTTTGTTTCCTCATTGACTTCGTCTACCTTGACTCCCTGCTCGTCCCCACTGGAATCGTCGACCCAGCCGATCTCACCAGGTTTGACTTGGCCCGTTACAGGGTCTATTTCATCCTGGGCCAAAGCAGCCCCGGGTAGACGGTAGAAGTCAGCACCAGTAAGATCAAGATCCTGGGCGGACCCATCAAGGGCAAACATAATCTTGAAGACAGGGCGTTGCTCAGACAGCGCGGGGAGGCCGCGCGGAACCTTGTGCCGTACTCGTATCTCCTCGGGGAGCAGGCGAATAAACGTCGTGACGAAGCCGTGCATTGACACCACGACTGGCGAATGAGTTTTCCAGGCCGATTGGTCCAGTGTTACTTCTCGGTTGTCGGCAAACTTGACGCCTAGACACCTCGGCGGAGTTTCTTCTTGTTCTTTCCCGTCGCCTGTTTGTTGCGTTTCTCCCGGGGTCTTCTCTTCGAATAGGAGGGAAGAAATCGGCACTTGGGTGACGATTCGACCCCCGTTCTGTTCAATTACCGTGGCGAACGCGTGGCATAGTGCTCGAGGTCCACCGATCGGGTAATGCATGCCTTCCCCGCTCAGAGTACTGCCAATGTTGGTAACATGCGCACCCATGCTGGTCATACTCGGCTTAATGTTTTCCGTTTTCATACCAATAGCCGCCATCAACGATCTGGTGTGAGCGTTGAGCGGGAAGCCCTTTTCTAGAAATGACGAAGCATAACGGATCGACGTTTCCTGGTACGTGCTGGCTTTCCTCATATTATTAACGGAATCAGGAAGAAGTTTAGACAAATAGAATTGATTCGAAGAAGCATTGATGGCCTCACATGTGACAGCATAAATTCCAGTGGTGGAGTTCCCAATGTCTCCCTTGAGACCAGGCCAAGTATCGCCCAGTGCAAGTGCTGCATCCTCCATCAAACTTGATTTCCCATCTGCACGCAACGCGAAGGGCACAGGCTCTCCGTTCCCCTCAACCCCCATGCCAGGAACAGAAAGAATTTCAAATGTGTACGCATCTGCAATAGAACCAATCTGTGCGAATCTTACACCACCTTGGGCATCAGTGGACGTTGCGAGAGCAGGAGCCATGAGCGTTTGTTGTCGACTAAGCTTTGCAACGTTCGCTCCGTCCACGTCAAAAGGAACCGAACCGAACTCTTTCGATACATTTGCAGGAGCGTCTTCGAAGGTATAGCAACCACTCGCATCAGCTTTGGAGGAAAGGACCAGCACCTTTCGTCCTGCTCGGGATAACAACGCTGCCGTGAATAGCGTGGCCGGACCTTGGCCCAACATTATTGTATCGTATTCTGACCCATCCACCTTCTCATTGTCGCCCAGCTTTCGCCCGACAGGTCGCATCAATATCTCATTCTTTCTTTGTTTCTTAATTTCCGGGGATGCTTCGTCGGATCCAGGTTCAACGTCATAATATGGTTCTACCGCAGGGATGTAAGATGACATCGGCTTGGGTGGTCGTCTTCTTCGGCCTTCAAAGATTTGATGAGCTCCAGCCACAACGACAACCAATGCCCAGGGTTGCAGGCCTATCAAGAAGAAAAGGGTTGATAGTGATAAAATCTGCCAATGGACGTTCCCACGATGCATCATGAAAAGAATGATGACAGCCGTGCTCTTTGGAATAGGTGGTTTCCCCTGGCGGAAAGGACTGAAGTAGCCCTGCGAATACTTTCTCTGCAAAGACCGAACGAACTGTTCCAATTCCGGGTGCTCCTTCAAAAAGGGCAGAAATATCCCGTATTTCTCTTCCATTCGGCGTTCGAATCTAGCTGCATTTGCCCGTACTTTCCACCCACCATTTTTTGCCTGAAAATAGTCTGAAGCATCCACCAGAGTCTCCTGGAGCTGATCCACCCAGTACTGAGAATGATAAAGGGGTTCCTCTGGAGGATTCGGGACTTCACCTGTGAAGTTTATTGTGCCGTCCCCACTGACTTCAGCATCGAATTGATTTCGATACTCGCGCAAACGATCGTCGTATTCGACAAGTTCCTCTGCGTATTTCTCCAAGATATTATTCGCACGCTCGATAAATTCTGGTGCAAAGTAAGTGGAAATAATATCCGGAGAGAGCTGACCAACTACACTTCCACCGGCTGCATACTTTGGCTTCCGTTTCGCGTCAGCCCTAGGCGGCAGCTTCTGCCCCCGACGCGGCTTCTCAGGCATTCCCATACGCATGGTGAAGGTTTGTCTGTTCGCGACTCTTTACTTGATTATCTTGCAATTGTCTCCCTGGTCGCACTCTTGCTTTGGATGCAACTCCACATCAAGAGGAGTGGAATTGTAAGATTTCTCAAGAACACTAGCTTCGACCACACAACCGAAACAACGACGAATGATGGCTGACTTGTTTGCATCGATTTTGGATAGCTCCACGTGGTGTCGATGGTGAGATGACAAAGGTTTGCCCGTTTCCTCTGTTATGACGTCAGTGATCAATCAGATCTCCGCGGGGGACGGGAGCGGAGCAGACTGAAAGCAGTAATGATACCAGATATGGTTGGATCATACATAGGATAGTGAGTACTAAGCGACACCTTTGTACGAGGTCCTTCGGTCCCGTGGAGCTCCGTCAATATTTTGTGCGTGTCACGCCTTTTTTGGCGGGCGGCTTGCGTGCAGGTGACAAACGTCAGTCGGCGGAGATTTGGATTCGCGCTGTTATGAAGTTGCGATCCTCTTGCTGTAGATCCACCTTCGATTGATAGCTTCGCGTACGTACCAGGTAGCTGCTCCCTCTAGCCAGATCTGCGTTGGTTAGTATGTGTGTATGAGTGCCAATTTCTCCGGTCTCTAACATCGGCGATACAGAGTTGCATTATTTTCATCGCACATCGAGTGTTTGAAGTTTCCACCATGACGTTCGCGAAGAGATCCTTGGTCGTTTTGGCTCTGGCGGTGTCCGTTTCGTATTCGGCAAGCGCCTTCAACCCTGGCGCCTTCGTGAGAAACACTGCGGGAAATGCTCTGACGGGAAACCAAAAGGTGCCCGTTTTTGGACGGTAGGTGTTTGTAGCGGGAGTGTGTTTTGGTTACTCTGAACGACCTGATCTAACTCCCTTTGCCTGACCTTGCACGGGACAAAAGAGCGGACGTGAGCTCGTCAACTGCTATTGCTCTTTCATCAACAGGAGGGGCAAAGGCAAAACCCGCCGAAGAACCCAAAAGCAACATTTTTGCTACGCTTCAAGTTGGCATGTACTTTGCCCTTTGGTATCTGTTCAACATCGCGTACAATATCTACAACAAACAAGCACTCAATATTCTGGACTACCCCTGGACCATCGCCACGATCCAAATGGCTGCTGGTATTGCCTATTTTGTGCCACTTTGGCTCCTCGGTCTTCGCAAGGCCCCGAAGCTCAACGCATCTGAGCTGAAGACTCTTATTCCTATCGCCCTTTGCCACACTGGAGTCCATGTAGGCGCCGTGATCGCCCTAGGAGCCGGCGCTGTGTCGTTTGCTCACATTGTCAAGGCCTCCGAGCCCGTGGTCACTTGCGGCTTGAACTACTTGCTTCTCGGAGAAGTCCTCCCTCTTCCTGTTTATCTTACCCTCCTTCCCATCATTGGTGGGGTTGCCATCGCCTCGATGAAGGAACTTTCTTTCACCGTCCTGGCCCTTGCGTCGGCCATGCTTTCCAACGTGTCCTCTGCGGCTCGAGGAGTTCTTTCTAAGAAGACGATGTCTGGGAAGAAAATCGGTGAGAACCTTGACGCACAGAACCTCTACGCCGTTCTGACTGCCATGTCCACAGTCATCTTGATCCCTTTCATGCTAGGGCTTGAAGGCATGGGGATGTTCAAGTCCATGGGAAAACTCGTCGAGGCAGGAGATTTCACTAACAAGGGTCTTGCCACTTTGCTTGCTCTTGGTGGAGCTTCGTACTACGCGTACAATGAAGTGGCCTTCCTTGCGCTAGGAAAAGTCAACCCAGTCACGCATGCCGTTGGCAACACCATCAAGCGCGTTGTCATCATCGTCGCTTCCGTCATTGCCTTCAAGACGCCCATGAGCACTGGATCGATTATCGGATCTAGCGTTGCTATCGCAGGCACTCTGCTGTATTCGCTCGCTATGAATGCAAGCAAGAAGAAATAGTGAAATTGGTGCGACTGCGCGTCGCAACTAACGACTACAAACTTAACTTGTGGTAAATGTGGGTTTAGCAGATAGCTGTCCTCCATTTAGACCCGAGCCCGGAACAAATCAGTAGGTGATGCCAGCAAGAACGACAGCGATCCACGCACGGAAAATGTATGCAGCTTTCGACGGTAACAACTATGCGACAAAATCAACGTTGTACTCCCCCTCAAAGTCCATCTCGTCCTCGGTAAAACCGATGGTAGGGAATGTGCACGCAAACGCAGAAACTTCCTTGCGAAGCTGTACAAGATCATGGTGAACTGAGGGGCCCACGGCGCACATCTCTCTAAAATCTTTCAACTTTTTCCCTTTCTCAGTATTCTTCAATTCAATGGCAATTGCGACAGCTCTATCGAAAAATTCAGCAACCCGGGAAAAGTCATCCTCCTTAAATCCACGGGACGTTAAAGCCGGAGTTCCCATCCGAATACCCCCTGGGTTTAACGCAGACTTGTCACCAGGGATTGTATTCTTGTTGGTTGCTATACAGCACAACTCCAGAACCCGCTCAACCCGAGCACCGTCGATGTCTCGAGAGGTCTTCAGATCCACCAGTACAAGGTGATTGTCGGTACCGCCGCTTACTAGACTGTAGCCCCTCTTGTTGAGTTCATCCGCTAGTCGAGAACAATTTTTCAGCACTTGTTTTTGATACTCCACGAACTCTGGTGTAGCTGCCTGTTTCAAGCAAGTAGCCAAGGCGCCGATGGTGTGGTTGTGAGGGCCTCCTTGGAGCCCTGGGAAAACCGCGAAGTTGATTTTTTCCTCCAAATCATACATGATCGGGTTTCCCTTCTTATCGGTTCCCTTCTGGCCCCTTCTGTAAAAAATCATGGCACCTCGAGGTCCTCTGAGGCTTTTGTGAGTCGTCGTGGTAACTACATCGGAATAAGGGAAGCACGACGGGATAACATCGGCAGCAACAAGACCGGAGATATGAGCCATGTCCGCCATTACGTACGCTCCAACGCTATCAGCGATCTTTCGAATACGCTCGTAGTCAATCAAGCGTGCGTATGCAGAAGCCCCAGCCACTATGAGCTTCGGGCGGAAAAGCTCTGCGCTCTTCTCCATTTGGTCATAGTCAATTTGCCCGGTGGAAGGATCGAGCTGATAAGGCATAGATTCGAAATACCTAGAGACAGCACTGATCTTTTTGGTCGGAGTCTGAAATCCGTGAGAAAGATGACCACCATGCGGCAAGTCAAGGGAAAGAATACGGTCATGTGTTTCCAACAGAGCAGTATAGACCTATGGACGCACGGGGATAAGTTGAGAAAACACAAAGCCTCGAAGCAACCTTCAATAACCACGAGCCTACCTGAAAATTGGCCGGGGAGCCAGAAAGGGACTGTACATTGACCCCCCACTCTTCCGGGTTCAAATGAAATGCTGCAAGTGCCCGCTTTTGACACAAAAGTTCCACTTGATCAATGTTCTCGTTGCCGCCATAGTAGCGAGCACCAGGATACCCTTCGCTATATTTATTGGAGAGGACAGAGCCTAGGGCGTCCAGAACAGCCTTACTCGTAAAATTCTCAGAGGCGATAAGAACCAAACTGTTTCGCTGTCTGGCCTTTTCTTGCTCAATCAATGTGCAGAGTTCTGGATCCACTTCTTTGAGGCTCCTGTTCAGGTCAGATCCAGCAGCAAAAGAACGCAATCCCGTCAGACGGGCAACAGGGCGGGTAAAAGAGCGCAAGGCAAACATGGCTTCGTTGTATAGTATCTTCTACAACGTATGAGAAAGGAATGAGATATTGCAAACCTGGTGCTTCACTGCAGTTTGCCAGATATCATATTACGGGCTGCGAGGATGATCGTTTCTCGATCCTCTCGCTCTATGCCGACGTCAGCCTGATGGCAAGGTCATATTACTCGTAGAGACTCTAACAATGGTATGATGGCACGAAGGACTTTAGCGCGCGCGCCAGCGTAGCGAAACTATTTCTGTTCCTTTCAAAAATAAATTTGATTCAGAGTTTATGCTTTCGTCCGTACTTCATCCGCTCTCTGAAATGTATGTGCTGGGCCGGAGGACAGACGGATTTTACAACCCCCATCGATCGTCTCTCATCTCGGTGGCAGGCGAGAGCACGACGGGAGGCCACTGGATGAGAATTGGGGCGCGTAACATACGGGGATTTCGCTTGAAAAATTATGCGCAAGGTCACCTTTTGCTCTGGTTTCATCAGTAAAATTACCAGGGGACTACTTTAGAGGAATATTCTGCCGTATAGCGGAAGACAGACAGATCCCAACACAGTACCAGCCTCTCCCTAAGCAGCCAGCAAGCAAAAATCGACGAGGTGAGGCAAGAATTGTAGTCTAACCATGGCATGTTTGGATTGGATTTTTGTGATTTGGTGACGGTCCAATGTAATTCTATTGTGGTTGGGATAATTGGGTGGCCAAAGGAACTGAAACGCCTGAAATCCGTCAATTTTTCGTCTCGATGTCATTTTCAATGGATTGCACCTGATTTGCCGTACATTCTACGCACTTGCCGGTACTGAGTTTTATTCCATCGTCTCGGATGCACGAGGGGCGCAGCTCGAAGTCCTGGACCATGATGATCGTCATTTGTCCTTTGATGCACCACTTTTGCTGACTCTTGGTGTATTGCCTTTTCGTAAATCCGGTGTGATTGCATGCTACTTGGATTATCTCTTTTCATGCTGAAAGTTAATTTGCTGAGATACTTACTTTCCCCCACTTCTTCCTCATATTATTTCTCCGGTATCATTTCAAAGCTACTAGCCAGCATCGGCCGGACAGCAGCAGCGACAAAGAACAAACGTCGTTCCAGTTGTTTGAACCGTCAATGGGAGATTGGGCGTTGCAGGTGGTGAATCGAGCAGCTAATTTTATCATTTTGGCATGTTTAGCGGTAGCCAACAATCTGGTGTCTCGGATCTTTTGCTCGGTGCCGGCGGATTTAGCGGCTCTCTGGGGAACGGCTTTGGCAATGACGCAGGGGCACAATCTTCATCTGGTGCGGGGGCTTCATCGAGTGGTTCAACAGCTTTTGATCTTAGTGACTTTCCCAGTTTGGGCGGTTCTGCGGGCAACAACAACAACGCTTCCTCGAACTCAGGCGATGGACTGGCGGCGGCATTGCGGCAGCAGCAGCAACTTTTGGCGCACCAGCAACAGATGTTACAGGGAGGCGCTGCAGCTAGCGGAACTGGTGGAAAGCAGCAAAACAATCTCTATCGACTCGCCATGTCGGGCGGTTCCAACGGAGCAGGTAACTTTACCATGGCAACGGAAGATTTTCCTGCATTACCGGGAGCTCCTCCGTCGTCTGGCACCAGCGGAAACTCTGGGCAAACACCGTCACAGTCTCCTTCGCTGTTGATTGGAGGGACAAGTGGCGCTGTTTCCTCAAATCAGGCAGGTATAGGGTTCGGAGCGGCAGGATCGAGAGTGGCAAACAGTGGGTCAGGCGGGCTGTACGGGAATGATTTGGACAATGGAGCCCCTGGGTCCGCACCGAGACTTGGTGGGTCTCATCTGGAAGGAGGAAGTTTACTAGGTGGTGGCCTCGGTGGTGGAATAGGCGGCTTAGGCGGGCTACAGCAATCAGGAGGAAGTAGTCAACCATCGCAGGTCAACCTTTCAAACTCCAGAGGATCTGGCTCAGGAGCAACATCATCAGCGATACCAGGTTCTGGTTCAGCTGCGGGTGCGGCACTGAGTGGTGATTTTGGATTGCTAGGTCTGCTGGGAGTTATTCGAATGACGGATGCGGATAGAAATGCATTGGCTCTGGGATCAGATCTGACTCTGCTTGGTCTCAGCCTTGGGTCGAGCGAACAGATCTACAGTACGTTTGCCAGTCCGTTTTCAGAAAGTTCTGCATCGACAAAAGAACCACACTACCAGGTAAGCTCTTGAACAACCGTTGGGCGTTACTTGATGACTTGGACATGCAAGTCACTTATTCCTTATTGCCTTTTGTTATTTGCTGCAGCTTCCCATGTGCTATTATATGCAACCCCCCGCCCTAAAAACTGGCCACCTCTCCAAGTTCCAACTGGAAACTCTGTTTTACATCTTCTATGCTCTACCGAAGGATGTGCTACAAGCGTATGCTGCGCAAGAACTGTACACGAGAGAATGGAGATATCATGGCGACCTGAAGCTTTGGTTCAAGAGAGCTGGACCTTCCGACGGGATATCTTCAGCAACCTCTTCACTCCAATATCTCTATTTTGACATCAATTCCTGGGAAAGACGATTGTTCAATGGGAATATGAACCAAAATGTCACCAACGGTTTCCTGTCGGACGATGAAGTTAGAGTCAAGTTTCCAAGTTCATAATTTGGGAAGGAGAGCGGAGTCCTACACGCTTACTCTGTTCCCAGTGAGGCCACAGGCGGGGCATGTAGAACTAGAATAAAATAACAGTATCGATTAGGCGATGAAGACGGCTCTTTAAGGCACGATATGTGCTTTGCAGCCCTTGCGGCTGTCGTGAGAGGAGGCGTTAGACGCAACTATGCCAATTTCAACCCTTTGGCACCAGTGAACGAGGAGACAGCGAAGTGATAAAAAGTGCGCTACAGTGCTTTTAGGAGAAATGTGTTGTGTATCAGAATTGCTGCTGGTCTTGGTCCATCATGCATGAAAACTTTTTCTGGGGTTTGAGGAAGGAGCACAGGGTGTGCGCCCTCTAATTTTCTAGTTTTTCTCACGTCGGTTAACGTTCTTTTGTGGTCTGCCTCATGGAGCGAGGTTGAGATATTATTACATTTTTTGTTGTTTCTTCACTGTAGGTAAGATCGAAGAGATTTGTCCGCTGGAAAGATATCGAGGACGTTCGCAACTCAAGAGTTCTTACGGGGCTGCTGGATGGGCTTCTTGTGCCCAAATTTGGACCCGGACTTTCTATTGATCTTTGGGTGGGTTGCAATGGAATTCTCCTTTGCACGGAAGCGGTTTTCAATGAGGAGAGGAGTATGGTCGAGAACTACGAGGTCATGGGAATCAATGAGCCGGGGCTCTCCATGGTGCACTTGGTTGACCAAGTTACGTGGAGCACGCGGTTTCCCGGCGAGTCCTCGGCGTGCCTCCCAACGCTTCTTGAGTCCAGCATGAAGGGCCATTGCAGCTTCTTCTCTCTCTTCCAAAATAGCCAAGTTGGCCATCAAGCTGACAAAGAACTCGGTTGCTTCAAGTTCTGCAGCTTCCTCGGCAGTTGGGGGGAAGGCCTCATCAAGCACCTCATCCGTGATGCTAGCAAGGAATTCGTGCTCGGTACCCATGAACGTCAGGCATGGCAATCCATCGTTGTAGATCATCGGCTGAACGATCTCGCCCATGATCGGGTGAAATGGTGGCGCAAGAGGAGACAGCAAAGAGGTCGTCATGGTGAAAGATACTGCTTTGTGGGCTTGGGTTCTTTTTGTGAGACAAAAGAGAAATGACTTGGAAATTCTCATGACGCTCGGTGTCAAGAACACACGTTCGCTCGATTGACAGGTCGGGTTCCTTGTGAACTGGGGTTCGGCTCGCGCGCCCTACCGAATATCTTGCAACTGAATGACGTCATTCACGAATCGGTGCGATCTTTTGCGATGGATCTTTGCCATGATGCCACGAGCTGGCCACGCCGCGCGGCGACGATTTCGACCGCTATTTTCATTACGACCAAAAAAAAGGATCGGCAGCTCGTTGGCACGTCATCTCACACTTCATCTTTGCCCTGATGCCCAAGATAAGATGAAAGCAAGTGGAGGGAGGCTAATCGCCTTGTTGATGCTAGTATCATCAGCTTGGTCCAACGGATTTCAGCAACAGCAACAAAATCAGAGGCAGGAGGTAACGTGCCGATTTGAAACGATGAATGGGGGTCAACGGGACAGAGCCCAGAAAATTATGTACAACCAACAGGCACGCCAGCGAGAGGCTATGCGGTACCAAATCGTTGCTTCTGAGGCGTTCGGTCCTTTGGCGAGGCGGATTGAAGAGGTAGGTGTACATGCGACGGGTGACGGAAGCACGTGGAGTTATTTTCGAGGGGAATTCCAATCGTTGTGGTGCTGACTGTTTACGACATGTTGCAGGCATACCCAGAAAGATTTACATACCACCCGACCACTTGGGGAAAGTTTCCTGACGGAACTGGTACGTTTACCGAGCGAAGAGGAATGTTATATGTTTAGAATCATTTGATGTTCAAATCCAATCCTGAACGCTTTTAGACAATATCGAGATCGGAGGGTTCACGCCTCACAACCTTCTGTCTGGCGAACATGTCTTGTTTTTGGCGAGCTTTTCCAACAATGATACAACGCTCAGTCAATTCCAAGTCATGATCACATTGCTGCAGGTACGACCACCAATTGCTTGTGTTTGCCCACGATTGACAATTGCACGGTAGAACCCCCATTGATCCCTCCGTAGTCTTTCATTGCCTCCATGACAGTAGTTCTTCCGTACTCGCCAGTTGGTAAGCATGGAAACCGGAGAACAGTACTGAGGTCGCTACGATGAGCCTGACATTCTATTCTTTGCGCAGGGACAATGGAACGCGTCGTGAGAGAAGGCCAGGTGGCCACCGCTGCCACCTATGCGCACATGTTTTCTTCGCTCCCTAGCTGTGGACGACCAACGCGCCTCATGGTGTACGATCTCCATACACTGCAAAATCGGTTCTACTTAGTAAGTCACTGGGAGCCTGGCCTCTTTGAAAATAATTGGGGTGCGTACTCTGACTTACTTGTACGGGATTGTGTGTGAAAAGCATGGCAACGCGGTGGCCTCGTTGCAGACTGCCATTCCCCTGCTCAAAGAGAAAATTAAAGAATCAAACATCAATTGTGTTGCGTTTCCTGATGATGGTGCGGCCAAACGATTCTCGGCTATGTTCACGGATATGGATTTAGAGATAATTGTTTGTGGGAAGACACGAGGAGAAGGAGATAGTCGATCAGTGATCATTCAGGATGGAGACGCTAGTGGCAAGAACATTGTGATCGTAGATGATCTTGTACAAACAGGAGGTACTTTATACGAAAGTGGAAAAGTTCTGAAGGAAGCTGGTGCGGCAAGCGTGAATGCTTTTGTCAGTCATGCGGTCTTCCCCAGCGAAAGCTGGAAACGATTTAATGTTGGCGGGGACCGAGCTTGCTTTGATAAGTTTTGGGTAACTGGATCGATACCAACGGTGACTGACAAGCTTCCTACTGAAGACGGAATATTTGAGGTCTTGGACCTAATGGACCTTATCATCAGAGACCTTGATCATTTTTCTAGTGCTTAGGCGGCTGAACTTGCCGAAGAAAACTCAACCACCGATACAGTCAGGTTAATTGCAGTACCAGACATGGTGGCTGCCTCACGGCGGCTACAACAGTAAAGTAGCGAGATGTTCAGCTTGTTTGCACTCTTGCGGCCCCAATGACATACCCTGCGATCCATAATATCAGAACGACACTGCACTGCCCCCTTCCACTACAGCCATCGACAACAGAAAGGAAGGAGCCAATCTTACTTCAGCCTGAAATCCCACTTTCAATCTTGCTTTGCTCCTCCTTGGCGCGTCGAAGATCACTCCTCAAATTAGACCTCTGCTCGGGGAAAGATAGTTTCATTATTCGGTGAGCGGCTTCCCGGCAACAAGTCAAATCAATTCCTATGACTCTTACCTTGGTCAATGCTTCTCGCACCTTGGTGGCAAGGCTTGCAACCTCTTGCAGCCCTCCCCGCTCTTCTTTTTGGAAACGCTCTTTTTCATCAAGCAACGTCGTGCGTTCCATGCGAAGTTCAAATCTGGCTTGTTTCAACCCACGGATTTTTTCTTTGACCTTCTCGGATTGTTCTTGGTGTCTCTTAGCCGCCTTGTTCTTTGCCTGAAGAATGTCACGATAGCGCTCCATTTCCATCTGATGTGGAGCATACACCTCCTCAACGTCATTTTGGAACTGGGTTTGAAGAAGTTCGGTCTCGTCCTTGACCGTTTGGGTGGTCTCTTCCATTCGCCGAATCTTGTTTCGCTGTTCTTGAAGCCGACTGTGCGATCGATAGAGCTCCAACTCGGTTTGGTGCCGAGCAATGACCACTTCGAGCAGGCTTTTGCGAGTAGTTCGATTGGCTTGAACCTCGTGGTCCTTCCTCTTGCGAATTTGTTGCAGTTGCTCCTTCGCCTTCTTCAAGTTTTCCTGTTCTTCCATGCGTCTTTTACATTTTTCCTGGATGTGAGACGCCACACCAAGGATATTTCCATTCGTCGAGGAGCCATTACCCGTTCTTGCGGAAAGTGCGTCCCCGCCCGAGGACCACCGACGTGGAGCAATCGCACCATGGGAATACGATGGTTCCATCTTGGAGTGAGTGATGAGATGAAGTTGAGCTGAAACACTTTAGATGACTTGTGTGCAAGAAATACGTCGATTTTCTTCTTGGTGGTTTGATAGACCGTAGTAGTCGTTTGTGATGATGGATTGATTCAGCTCGAAAATGTGGCTCGCCGAACGTGGGCCATCATCTCCATTCAAATATGTTGACAACCGAACATCCATTTTCGCGTCCGTCGTCAGAGTTTGGCGCGAAGATTGCATCCACGAGTCGTCAGTCGACATGCGCGCGCCGGCTAAGCCGAAGGGGTCAAAGAGATCGGAGAGGTCAACAAGAACGGGATTTAAGCGATGGGTGTTCCGTTTCGGCGGGGCGGAACTAACGGCGTTATTCCGCACCATGGAATGTGAAACTACTCTAAAAAACTCATTGAATCCATTTGTTGTCGAGTGAATTACACCCCTCACGATGAAGAAAGTGCTGTTGACGAGCTTTCTCGCTTTGGCGTCCACCTCGGTAGCCTTTGTTATCGGTCCTTCACAGAAGTGTTCTAGCGCCGCACTGTTGGCAAGGAAAGGCAAGGATGCGGAAGGCGAGGCGAACAGCGGAAAGATGGATCCGGCCAAACGTGCTGCTCTGGATGGGGTTCTGAACCAAATCGAGCGCTCCTACGGTCGGGGCTCTATTGTGAAGCTAGGAGATGCCGACAATATGATTGTGGATAGTATTAGCACGGGGGCGCTTACACTCGACGCTGCCCTCGGTGGGGGCTACCCCAAGGGAAGGGTAATTGAGATCTACGGACCAGAAAGTTCTGGAAAGACAACACTAGCTTTACACGCAATTGCTGAGTGCCAGAGAATCGGCGGAACAGCAGCCTTTGTAGACGCAGAACATGCTTTGGATCCAGCTTACGGTAAGACTCATTGACCAGCATGTAAAAACGATGTATTCGTTCGAGCAAGTCTAACCGTCCCGAATTTCGTGCCAACAGCGCAAGGCTTGGGAGTGGACGTTGACAATCTTCTCGTTAGTCAGCCAGACTGTGGGGAGATGGCTCTCGATATTGTGGATCAACTTGTTCGGAGCTCTGCGGTAGATATCATCGTAATTGATTCTGTGGCAGC
The DNA here is from genome assembly GCA_951394045.1 of Nitzschia sp. DOCU1. Classification (NCBI taxonomy): domain Eukaryota; phylum Bacillariophyta; class Bacillariophyceae; order Bacillariales; family Bacillariaceae; genus Nitzschia; species Nitzschia sp. DOCU1. The sequence continues at coordinate 1,941,894 of OX595988.1, forward strand.
TCTGGTTCCTCGAGCGGAGCTGGAAGGCGACATGTCCGATCAGCAGATCGGACTCCAGGCGCGTCTCATGTCGAAGGCAATGCGGAAAATCACGGGATCGCTTGCGTTGAGCCAGTGCACTGTTGTGTTTTTGAATCAGCTTCGGTCCAAGGTAAGCAGCAGGGATTGTAGGCCGTCTCAGAAACTCATGCCTGGTCCCGGACATTAATCCTTTATCACCCCTCAACCATAGGTCGGAGTAATTTACGGCTCTCCCGAAGTAACATCCGGTGGGCACGCCCTGAAATTTTATGCTTCGATCCGCCTTGATACAAGGCGCAAAGAAGTCCTTCCAGATAACAAAGGAATCCGGGTGAAAGTTAAGGTCGTCAAGAACAAAGTTGCTGCTCCGTTCAAAGCCGTCATGCTCGACATTCTTTTCGGCTCGGGCATTGATAGCTTGGGCTGCACGTTGGATGCTGCCCTTGACCTAGGAATCGTTGAAAGACGCGGAAGTTGGTATGCCTATAAAGGTCAACAGCTAGCACAGGGTCGCACCAATGCGGTGGATTTCTTGCGAGACAACGAGATTGGGACCAACATTGCCGAAGATGTGCGACAAGCCCTCACCAATCTTGGTAAGGGTGACTCCGTGGGCAGTAACGTGGTGGGAGAAGGTTATGATGATGATATTATGGGGGAAGCTGTGGAAGCAGAAGAAGAGTCGCTGTTTGAATAGATGGGGTATTGTCTATATCATCCCGTCATTTTGATTAAACGCAGAAACATGTTTTTGAAGACCATCTTCAAATCGCTTCGAAACAATAGGCGTCCCAATATCCTTGAATGGGTTCATAAGGTCCGCTACATAAAGATCATGGATTTTTACAAGCAGCAACTTTATTTCTTCGTCCACATTTTTTTGAATGTCAGGCCTGCTTTCGTCTTCGACGACTATGATTAGCTTGATTCTGGTGGTTGTGGAATATCCTAGAAACGTGAAACATGAGGTCGATCTCCAGTTTATAAATCACCAAGCTTTCGAGCTTACCATAGACACGCAACTCTTCAATGGGAGTTAAAAGTCCCACGAACATTCCGTCCGTCCCAGCAGCTCCGGTCGCCTGCCTCCAGCCGTATCCAGGCGGAGGGCCCGCGAGCTGTTCAAATCGATCCAATGCAGAATGCAGAATAAATTGGTGCCGCGACGAGCAGTCAAAGCCCCCGAGCGTCATTTTCGAGGAATTTCCTTCTTTTTCACTCGGTGCCGTCGACAAACCAAACAATATTCGTTCATCGTACATTTCCTCCGAGAAACCCGCTTCACGAAATTCCTTCATGTAAAGAGGCTCATTATTCTTTCCGATGATCGCCAAGCTAAGGGCAGACATGACTTAACGAAGTAAAGTGCGAGGGCGTGGTGGCCTATTGTTATTACTGTAGCAAAGAGCACCGTTGTCCATCTCATCCATCGTCGTCCGTCGCCGGGAGCATCGATTTTCACGCGAGGCACGCGCGAACGGATCAAATCTTTTCGGCCGACCGTGCCGGCGCAATGAGCGAGCCGGCAAAAATGTGGGCTGTTTTCGTCGAAATGAGAGAATCCAGTCGAAAATCTCGCGCCGCTTTTTGTTCGTTCCACCACCTGACACAATATTGAGAATCGAAACAACGGAACTTGCTAGAGTACAACCATGTCAATTCAGATGTTCCAAACAGCTACGTTCATTGACGAAGAGACGTCGATGCCTCCTCCGAGAAAAGTGATCCGGCGGGGAAGTCGCGAGCTCGAAGAGGCGCTCACAAACGGAAAAGTCGAATTGTCATTGCCGAAACAAGACTGGCGGGCATGGGTTTCGACCGCTTGGAATGAGAGCTCCACAGATCAAGTCGCCGATTCCAGATCGGATGTCTCAAATGCATTCGGCGATCGGGCTAGCGGTCCCGGAGAAGCGACCGGGAATGAGGAAGGCTTCGCTTGCCCTCAAACGCCGTCGCCGATTGTCAGCAGGCACAAGGCCGCCAAGGAACCGCGCCAGTCACAAAGATGCCACAAGGACGCCTCTACCGAACAAAGCAGCCATTCGGCTGTGGACCAAAACTCGGAGCTTGCCACCGAGCCTCAGAGTAGATTGCCAAGATTCAGCGACATCATTGGGCATGCGGCCGTGAAACTCCGCTTGGACGAAGTTCTGCTTCCATTGGCGCTTCCGCCGACTTTGGCGGATTCCATCTTGGTAGGTGTTCGATCTTTGTCCACCTCGATTTTACTCTTCGGGCCTCCTGGCTGTGGAAAGACGCAACTCGCGAAAGCGATTGCAGGGGAAGCCGAGGCGGCTTTCTTGTCGGCCGGCCCGAGCGACATTCTCAGCAAGTTCGTGGGAGAGTCAGAAGCCGCCATTCGCTCCCTCTTTGAAAAAGGTACGAAACCAGATTTCTCTCAGCGGAAAAATAGTGTTCCACGATAAACTCACGATAGCATGGTGAACTCGCGTGCAGCCTACAAGCAAGCGCGTCGTGTCGAAAGCAAGTGCGCAGTTCTGTTCTTTGATGAAATCGATGCTCTTGGACAATCTCGTGGTGGAGGTTCTCAAGGTAGCAAGTCGGGCCCATCCGATGCTGGCTCGCGACGAGTGCTCGCGGAGCTTCTTATTCAATTGAACAAAATAAATTCATCTCGTGGCCGACCTGACAGGGGCGACACTTCGGTAGGGTGCGACGAAATATCAGCCTGCAGCAGCGTAGAGGACCATTCTGATCACGAAGAAGACTTGCACGTGACCTCGAATGGGAAGGAGAACGTTCGAATCATAGTCGTTGCAGCGACAAATAGACCCGAGGACTGCGACCCTGCCCTTCTCCGTCGATTTGGCGTGAGAGTCGTGGTAAATACCCCATCACGGCGCGACAGAAAGAAAATTCTGAAGAGATTTCTAGGAGGCATTCCTCACACCATATCCGGCGAGCAACTTGATGCACTGGCGCTCGAGACCGAAGGATGGTCGGGATCCGACTTAGAAAGCCTAACACGAGAAGCCGCTATGGCGCCAGTTCGTGAATGTATCCGTTCGGCGGCCTTGATGAAAAGGCGCAACGCCCAGATGGGGCAAGAGGGCGGCACTTCCACCAGCCAGGACACCGGCGACAATTTCGAGACCGCTCGCGATGGTTCCCACGACAAACTCCTTGAGCAATTTTCCAAGCTCCGCCCGGTGCATGTTCAGGACTTCGAGGATGCAATTGCATTTTGGACCTACAACCTCGGAAGCGTGGACCCGACTTGCACAAGTGACGCCGGCGACAGTGGTTCATTCAACGTACAAACTATGCACTACGACAGCAGTTCGGACGAAGAGGATTAGAAAAAGGACACTGTGGTCCAAAGCAAAAATCGACTCTTGCTCTCACCTTGCCTACTCCATTAGATCTCTACGGTTTCTTGTTTACTACCAATCAGTTGCCAATTTACATCATTCCAGGCATACCGCCCATTCCTGGCATTGGTGACGAGCCGCCCGCGTCGGGCTTGTCCACAATCATGGATTCAGAAGTAGTCAGAAGACCCGCGACAGAGGCGGCATCAACGAGACCTGTTCTAGTAACCTTCGTAGGGTCGATGATTCCAGCTTTGAACATATCTGTGTAGACACCATTTTGGGCATCGAAACCCATGGCAATGTCGGTTCCGGGCTTCGTAAGCTCTCCGCAGACAACAGCACCTTCCTCACCAGCGTTCTTGGCAATTGTCGACAAGGGGGCCCTAAGCGCTCGTTTGATGATTTGGACACCGATCTTTTGGTCCATGTTCTTGGCCTCATTTTCCGCGACATCATCAAGCAGAGTTGAGCAGTAGAGGAGAGCCTTTCCGCCTCCAGGAACAATCCCCTCTTCCACAGCCGCCCGGGTGGCGTTAAGGGCGTCAACTACACGGTCCTTCTTTTCTCCTACTTCAACTTCAGATGCACCTCCCACACGAATCACGGCTACGCCCCCGGAAAGCTTGGCAAGGCGTTCCTGGAGTTTTTCTCGCTCGTAGTCAGACTTGGTGGTTTCGATGGAATGTCGGATTAGCTCGCAGCGTTCGGTGATTCCTGCCTTGTCGCCACCGCCGTCCAAAATTACAGTATTGTTCTTATCGACCTCGACCTTCTTGCATCGACCAAGGTGAGACGGTTGCACATCTTCCAGCTTCATTCCAGTTTCTTCAGAAACGACGGTTCCTCCGGTCAACAGCGCAATGTCTTGCATGGTGGCCTTTCGGTTGTCTCCGAATCCAGGAGCCTTCACGGCACAAACCTTGATTCCGGCACGAAGCTTGTTGACGACCAACGTAGCAAGAGCCTCGCTTTCGACGTCCTCAGCGATGATAAGCAGGGAAGACTGACTCTTGATGACTGCTTCAAGCAGAGGTACAAGCTGCTGTAGACTGCTAACCTTTTTCTCCACCAACAAAACAAGGGGGTCCTCTAATACACATGTTTGAGTCTTGGCATCGGTAATGAAATAGGGACTGATGAAACCCCGCTCGAATTTCATTCCTTCCACGACTTCCAATTCATTCTCCAGTGTTTTCCCGTCTTGAACAGTAATAACACCCTCCTTTCCAACACGTTCCATAGCGTCCGAAATAAGACGCCCAATTTCCTCGTCTGAGTTGGCCGAAATAGTACCCACTTGTGAGATCTCCTCCTTGGACGTAATTGGACGACTAATTTCCTCCAGAGTTGCGACAACCTTGTTGACGGCGAGGTTGATTCCCCTGCGTAGGTCCAACGGGTTCAAACCGGCCGCAACGGCCTTGCACCCTTCCGAATAGATGGCGCGAGCAAGAACCGTGGCAGTGGTAGTACCATCTCCAGCAATGTCGTTTGTCTTCGACGCGACGCTCTTGATCAGCTGTGCCCCCATATCTTCGAACTTGTCTTCGAAATCGATGGCCTTGGCTACTGTCACACCGTCCTTTGTAATCTTCGGAGGCCCGTATGGTTGAGCGATAATGGCGTTACGCCCCTTAGGTCCTAGTGTCACCTAACCAAAGGAACACGTTGATAACATGAGAGGCACGAAAAACATTTGATAAAGTGCGACAAAATTGCTCATTATCGTATCCGCCGATTCCACCGTGGCGCGCGGAGACGACGAGACGAAGAAATTTTTCGGTGGAAATCTTCGTGCGATCTTACCTGGACAGCATCGGCCAGGACGTTGACCCCCCTCAACATGGCAGCCCGGCCCTCAACGCCAAACTTGATTTCCTTTCCCGCCATGGTGCGAATAGCACCATTGTTGCGAGAAACTACTCTCGAAGAAAGTTTGGATACATTCAATGTTGATCGGATCATTTTACTATCTGCAAGGAACGAGAAAATGAGTCGTTGGAGGTGGATGGCTGTGGTGGTGGCAGAAAAAGATGTTCGATGTGTGTGGAAAGGGATGGGTTGTTGGAGAAAGTTCTGCGCGAAAGCGCGCAGCGTTGTGGAACGAAATTCGAAGAATCATGTCAGGAATGTCATCTTTCATGTATGGCGCATAGGTACAATACTACTGATAGCTACAATTGGTAAAGCAGGTACGAAAATTCTACCAGCACTACGCCTCATGTCTACAAGCATCAACGTACGAGAAGTAGCAAGCGTACCTTTCGAAAGATGCTGCTATCGCAATTGATTTAGTGGGACCGAGTAAAGTATAGTATCGATACTTCGTCTCTAAAGGGTACACCTCGCAATGGAGTCGTCGTCGCAATCGTCGCAGATGAACGAACATGCTTCGCAATTGACGACTGTCTTTCTGAATCCTAGCATCTATGTCTTCCGCAGCTCCACATCAACAGTTGAAACGGTTTTGACGACAGGGGTGGCAGTTGCTATCTTTTTCCCCTCTCGCATTTTCACAATCGTATATAGCAGGGACCCTCCAAGCACGACAAACATACCAAAAACACCCAATAATGTAGCGGGATTTTTCCAAATATAGAAGGCCATCATAGATTGGACCGCTGCTTTTGCGGTACCACTGATATTATGGGATAGAGGGCTTGTTGCCTTGATTTGTAGAACTGTCACAATACCAATACTGAAGCCAAAGAAGCCAGCGATCGCCATGGCCGACCAAAAGAGCGGGGAAAGAAATTGGTTGTGCATGGCTTCCAATAGTACTGGAGCTTCAAAATATGCCATGAGCGGGAGGAACATTATGACAGCATTCACGTTGTTGTAGAAGGTCAGCTTCCAATGATCATTCTCAACAGCGGGGAGAACCTTTTTCGTAAGGATTGAATTGAGGGAAACAAAGAGCGAGCTACACACTCCTGCTACAGTTCCCAAATAGTGGAAATTGACTTCACCATTGGCCCCCATGAAAAACCCCAAGATCACGAGACCAAGACAGGCCAAAGTCTTTAGAGAAGTTGGACTCCCAAGAATCAGACGAGACAAAACAACGTTGAACACGATTGTAAGGGACCGCGCAACGTTATAAAATGAAACCTCGACCCATTTGAGACATAGATTGTTGAATCCAATCATTCCCACAAAAACAAAACTCAAAGGAAGAACTTTCGCCCCGATGGTAGGCTTGTATTCCGTCTTTGGAAACTGAGAGAAAAACGACTTTCCATGACCTTTCGCTGTTTCATTGGTGTCGGCTCTGGTAGGCAGGACGTCTGCTCGCTTCTGCATTCGCTCAGAAAACTTTCCCGCTGCCCAACAGATGACCGCTGTAACCACACATTGGGACCATGTGACGAAAAGAGGCGCTGAAATCGAAATCCCTTCCGAGCTCATCAAAACCTTATTCAGATACACCATGGAAATTGACACAAACCAGTAGAGCGCCACGACCGACGCGACGTACTGGCTACTCGCCATTGCATTGACCTGCGCTTACGTAATGATCAGTTTGCTTTGCTTTTACGTTATTGCTGTGCCTATTGCAGGAAATGAAATGCTCGCAGCATTGCAGAAGGGGATAGAGGACCCGAGGGAGAGATCGGACCCCCAACAAGGATCGCGCTGATGGCGGTCGGACGTTGGATGGAGATTTCGTTCTGCAGGCTCGAGTGGGTCAAATACGTACAAAATGCAGTAAAAATACACAGAAAAATCAAAACCCATCTTTAGAAATTCGTTCTTGTGCTTCAACAACAACACACTCACTTCTGCCTACATTATGCTGCGTGGAAGTCCTATTCATCGCTTTCGGGGTGTTGCATGGAAGCTCGACCATGCTACCCAAAGGCAAATTTCAGCTTCTTCGTACTTGGGAGCCTCGCCTGACTATGACAAGTTCTTGTCTTGGGGAACGCTGCCTGGCCCAAAAAGCTATCCGCCACAAAATTCTTTCTTTAGCGCACGTGCAATGTCGTCCCCCTCTTTCACCAAGCCCAATTCAAGACGGCGAAGAAAATTTATACCTCGCCGTGCCGCTGTACAGCTAACGGAAAAGGCTCGGATTTTCTTCAAGGCTTTGCTTGAAAACAGCCCAGAAAAAGACGGGATTCTTCTAAACTATCAACAGGCATCTTCAGGGCAACCAAGGATGGTGTTTTCGTTCAGCTTTGTCACGAAAGATGAGCTGTCAGAGGAGGACGAAAGGTATGTTTGGACGGTGACTTCCAAAGTGTTCTACGTGAAGAAGGCGTGAATTCACCGTGCTCAATCGTCCATTTCTTTACTGTCCTGTCAGTGTATCTTTGGAAGTTTTGGAGGATGGAAGCCCCAAACCACCGCGGGAAAGCATGGGCGACGGTTTGCCGAAATTGTTTATCCATCACAATGCATTTTTGAAAGTACTTGGCGTAACGGTGGATGTTGACACTGAAAAAATCTCCCCGATTCTCTACGATCGGGAAGGAAACATAGTGGATCCAAACGACTAGTAGAGTAGGGTTTTTTCGGGGCAGTCTCGCATTACTCTACCAATCGGAAAGCAGAAGAAGGCAGTGTTGGTGTACTTGTGCGAATTGGTTGTATTCACAACGTCATACTAGATGAGAACGACGTTCGAATCCTCTTTAGAAATAGCTCGCTACTTTACTCCACCCTTTATCTATTACTATAGTAGTTGGCAGAGAACATCGCAGTTATTTGACGGGTTCTTCTAGCTGCTCGTGGTTGAAAATAAAAACCAGACAGTAAATTTGCATTAGTTGAGTCCTTGGACGCTACTAGTGAGTGCACGTGCCGCACTTGCCATCGAAGCGTACCGGGCATTTGTTGCTGGGCCCTCGTACTTTCCAATGACTTGCAGGCCTACCTAGGCTGATTCTAGCTCGGTAAAGCTAGACTTTAGTGAGAAGTTAGAGCTGCATGTATTATGGACAGCGGATCCGGGATGAACTAGAACGCAACGCCAAAACATGCGGCATCAGGTAGTTAATTGCTGTCTGTCCTCCATACGATACCAGGTGTATTTGTACGCCAAAATGTACTATACCAGGTACAACACATACCATACATGGTACAACATCGCACGAGAACAGCGTTCGACTTTTTTCTTGGAAAGGGAGATACGAAAGAATTCAAAGCAATCACATTGCTTTAGATGAGAACAACAAACTCGACGCTGACCTTACCTCGTCAATAAAGACTAAACACCATGACGATTCTCTACGCTCTAATCTCCCGCGAAAAGACTGTGCTGGCTGAATACACCGCCACATCAGGTAAGTAATGGCAAAACAACTGCGTGTTACTGAAAGAACTTGAGTCATGCCTGTCGCCACGTACGATCTGTACTACTTTGTACGAGCGAGCAATTTCAGATATTTTGATGCGCACTGTTTCGATATTCATGAGTTGTCACCCACTTGCTTTGATGGCTCTGCGGTAAGCAGTCTGTCGATCTCGGCCTACCGTGTTACCCTCGCACTGATATGAGCTCCTCCGTTGTTCTTTCTCGTAGCTACAGGTAATTTCCCGACGGTCACGCGGGTCCTCCTCGCGAAAATCCCCACGACAGATGGGAAGATGACTTACGTTTATGACGAATACGTGTTTCATTACTGCGTTGAAGCGGGGATTTGTTATCTCTGTATGAGCGATGAAAAGAACAAGCACCGAATTCCTTTTGGCTTCCTAGAGGACTTGAAGCGGAGTTTTACAACGAAATACGGGTATGAAGCGCCGCAGACGGCAATCGCCTTTGCGATGAATGAAGAATTCAGCCCCACGATCAAAGAGCGGATGGATTTCTACAACTCCGAGGATGCAGACCGTTCGATTGACAATATTGGAGCCGTTAAGAGTCAGATAGAAGACGTCAAAGATGTCATGGTCCAGAATATTGAGAAAGTCTTGGAGCGAGGCGAAAAGATCGAGTTGCTGGTGGATAAGACGGACCGTCTGAATCAACAGGCCTTTCGATTTGAGTCGTCCAGTCGAGCCTTGCGCCGCGCAATGTACTGGAAGAAGATGCGATGCTATGCTATCATTGGAGTTGTTGCAGTTCTTTTGATTTATTCTGCGGCGGTCTCAATGTGCGGATTCGATTTCCACCATTGCAAGGGAGGCAAGAAATGACGCAGCTGCGCCAACGTCGCAAATGTTTGAGCCCAATGCATGACGCTATGCATACTTGAACATTGACGCTCAGCAGAGGCCTGCTCTCAGGTCTGCAGCGTGGATGCAAACTACTGATAGAATGTCACTAGATATTGTGAAACGAGCACTCGCCACACGTGATTCTTAAAGCGGTGGTCTGTCTTCTTAGGATGCGCAACTACTACTGTGTAGGAGGAGGAGTTGTCACTACTTTGTAGCGACGATGGCTGAGTCCAAAACGGGAGAACAAACCATTCTTTGTTTTCGGGCATGAGAGGACTGATTGTTTGGTGCAGAGGTCAAGCCATATTGCAGTGTGCGTAGGATCCTGGTGGTTTCGTTTACCCATTCCCTTCGCACCATTGGACCTTATCTCTCTACCGGTAGTCATATTTCATTTTGGTACCTCGCATGCCGTGTCTGTCCCACCTACGTGCAGATGCGACTAGTTGAAGCGCTTCAGGCCTCCGAAGGTGATGCTGCACAACATCCAGCTCTACGACTCTTTAGTTCCATTACGGGCAGGCTAATCTAGTGCTTTTAACCCCGGGAAGATCGGTCCGTCTGATTGCTCTTCGGGTGACTTGTCGGGTTTTCGTGGGTGGAGCTGTCGATGTACCTCTACCATGGCAATTAATATTCCCGGCTTATACTTAGGCTAGTACAGATTAGATCTATGCAGTTGGTGTAGGAGAACCCAACCTTCGTACGCAGTAATCATCCATCACACCTAAATCATCTATTGGCCCACCAAAATGTTATTGATGGGGATATGCACCAGCTTGACAAAGAAACCAATGAAGCCCATGATCAAAAAACCGACACCAGTGGCCTTGGCAATATTCGTGAATTCCTTTCGGTCAGGCTTGGTGCACTTCTTGACCAAATGGACCGAGTCTTTGGCGAACTGCTTCAAGGGCTCGATGAGCACTTCGTTGAATCCTTCCTTTTCCATCGTGACTTCTTACTGAGACTTGGTGCCTGTTCGAGAGAGAAATGGAGTGAAAATGAGAATTGTGCCCACGTGCCGATCAAGTAAGGAAAATTTCTTCTGACTCTCATAACTGAAGCCATTAGCGTCAATAGCATGCTTAGGCGCTCTGAAGGCACGATATTGTTGATCGGGCACACCGACCGCCCACGACCGCCCGCGAGCCACGTGGCTCAATAAGCATCAAGGAAACTTCGAGGACAGATGGCTAGTCTGAAGCTTCAATTTGAATGCAACCAATGGAGCTTGATACATGAAAGGCCCTGATTTATCCCGTATTACAATGGCTTACTTACCCGAGAGTTTCAACTGTGTGTTTCGTGGCGAAATGACAACAAACGGCTGCTGTTGTTGTCCTGGGGCATTTCGATTATTACCGACCGTCCGTGACCATCTCAGTACACGACAGGTGTGTCGCCTCGGTGCCGCGCACGCCTGTCCACGTTTGGTATGCCACCGCATAGGTACAGGTATGATACAGTGAGTATCGTACCGTGAAAGTGCGGGACGAGACGACGAATGTTAACACGCAGCGGGCAGAAGGACGGACCGACCTAGTCGCAGCCATACGTTATCTGAATCTCTATTTTGACCGAAAGACGACGACTGACTCCTCGTGCACTTTTTCGTCACACTTCTCGACTTACCCCCCCCCCCCCCCCCCGTCAAGAACAACCTTTCTCACACACTCCCTCCACCAGCTCGTAAAACAACTTTGACAGAATTTGGTTCTCACAATGGAGGAAAGCAAGTTGCAAGTAATCGCAGATGCTCTGGCGAAACATGGTGGTAGAAGGGGACTGGGGACGTCCGGTGGGGAATATTCTTGGTCGAAAAATGCAGCCATTGTGACCGAGCAAGGCGACCGGACCGATGGACTTCCCAACAATGCTCTCTACAGCAATTTTGTAAAGTCAGGGACCTATGACCCGAATTCAAAGGCTCAAATGAGCCATGGAGATGGTCGTAAAATCAAGCGTGACTTCTCTGATTCCCCGGCGATAGTCGACGATGGTTCGACGGACAACTCGGCCAAACAGAAAGCAAAGAAAATGACAAAAGAAGAGCGAAAGGCTGCAAAGAAGGCTGCCAAGCTAGAAGCGAAGAAGCAGGCCAAACTGGAGGAAAAACGACGCCTTAAGAAGATTGAAAAGCTGGGAACGAGGCAGCAAAAAGAATTGAATGCAAATCACGGTGGCACCTCTACGGAGCCAAAAGGGCGCAAGCGATCGCGAGATGAGGTTGAAGCAGGGCAAGATGCTTCGTCGGGCAAACAATACAAAAAATCGAAATCAAAATTCGAAAATCTTAATGAGCACGTGGGGTCACCGCTGTCATTTAAAAAGCCAAAGAATTCCGAAGCTGACTTGCCCGTGGCTTTGGAGATGGTCGGTGGCGCACCCAGCGATAAAAAGAAAAAGCGCACCAAGGAAGAAACTATGGTTGAGTCGGATCACACTAGAAGTATTGCGAGGTCGAAAACGAAAGACAAAAAGAGCAAAAAGGCGAAGAAAAATAAATAGCAGTTCGGAGCCGCGATATTTTCTACTTGGTCCTGGTATTGAGGTAAAGTCTCGTACCTGGCACAGGACACGGATTGTATTTGAATGTAAATGCAAGTAGGTAAATGCAGCAAGCCGGTCCTGCACTGTAGTTATGCAATAACGAACACAACTCGTTGGGAAGGAGTCACTCTCTGCTCGTCCTGTTCGGACACTCAGTTACGTTGCCACACCGTCTTCCTCAGACTAGTGTTGCCCGCATCTGCCGTAAAAAATGAGCTGCGCTCAGCGACTCGACTGTGTTGTCCAGCAGCCTCAGGATCGAATCTAGTGACTCCGCGGAATGTGGTGGACGTCTGTGTCAAACGCGCCTCTGTTGTGAAAGAGCCAGAGCTCGTCACGGCGGCTCCCATTGCACCACTTCTGTCTTGGCCGCTATACCCAGTAATTTGGCTGACACTTTCACCAATGGTCTTTCCTAAGGAGCTTGAAGCGTCTTTGTTCAAAATTTGGGGGTACGTTCTCATCATGTGCCGAGCTTTCCCGTGCGCCGACCAGTCTGAGTAGAGCAAGTGAGCCCGCTCAATGTAGACCTTAGCCCAATATTGGCTGTTTTCATCATTTCGGCTCGAAAACCACAGTCCAGCGCGTTCATTTGCCAGCGCCGCATCCTGGATGAAGCCAGCCCTCGATGCAGCCACAATAGCGGCGTCATAGTCCATGCGCACTTTCTTTTCGTGGTTCTCTTGAAGGGCATTGAAATCGGCTTTTAGAAGTAGCAACTTATGCGCAAGATTTGCATTGCCGATTTTGACCCAACTTTTAATGGTTTTGATGGCCTTCTGAGCCACAGCTCGATGCTTTCCACTTCTTTTGGTAGTTCGAGCCATTTCGATAGCAACAAGCCCTAGAAAGAAAGTGTAGATAGACGTAAAGAAATGCGTTGCCAAGTTTGCCTTGGTCTTGCCAAACTCAATAAGAACTCTCAGCGCTTCTTTCACATCACCAAAGTAATAGCACAGCTGACCCTTGTTGATCCAGTAAGTCTGCAGCGCCCCGAGATTTTTTTCTTTCGCCATTTTCTCCACGAAAACTGTTTCGTCCATGGCCTCCCCAGTAAGCATTAGGGGGTCTTCTGATTTTCCAAGCAAATTTAGGAGTAGCTGCCAAGTAGGACAAGATACCGTGTAGTTATTCTCGCGATTGTATACACGCATCTGCTCGCAATAAAGCCTGCAGTCGGACTCGCAAGGTTCCAGGTTCAGTCCCGAAAGGAAAAAGAAACTCACAGCACATATACCATTGTAAAACGCAAACTCGATATCTCCGTACGTCATCCCAGCCTTGTACGCTCGCGTTAGCCCCCCTACACATTCTGAATACGGTTCTTTCCAATGGCGAAGCGCCTGGTGAAAAATCTGAGCACAGTTGGCCTCCCACTCCTTGGCACCTAACCGATTGAGTAGCTTAATGGCCAGTTCACCATACCTGATGCCTTCTTTAAGTTTTCCGAGGGTTCCCAAAACCAAACCATAGGCGCAGATTGCCGATGGTGAAATGTTATGCAGTCCGAACTTCAAAGTAAGCTGGACGTTTCTTATCAAGCACAAAAGCATATCTGGCGGTCTTGACCTCAGCAGAGCATGGACCGATCTTTTGTTGAGAATGATCATGGCCGCCGACTTCCTGTCGTCTGTCATACGTGGCAGTGAGAGGATATCGTCATCGGTCATTCGCCGCAGCACTCGCATGGTCATGAACAGTTGAACTAAAACCTGCCCCATGTTCGCTTTTCTAGGAAATGGCTCGCCCAAATCCTTCAAGACCTTTGCGCCCAGATCCATTGCCTTTTTGTATTCTGTTTGATTCCCGTAGGCATTGATGAGAGACATAAGCACCGGCGTTCTGTCGGCGAAAGAGCGCGCATTGGCAATGACGGCATCAGCATATTTTACACAACACTCGTGGTTGCCAATGCACATTGATACTTCTGCCGCTTTCGCATGCAGCTGCAAAGTCAAGGTATAGTTGTTTTTCCAGCAGTCCTCGTCCAGCAACTGAATGCCATGGAAGAGGTAGTTAGAGGCCGGAACAAAAGCTGAAATATCTATAGCTTTCGTGGCAGCGTCTAAGTTCATACGGACGATTTCGCGTCTCAATTCCTGCTTCCTCGTGCAGTCAATGCCTCGGTTCAGCTGGTCGGTAGCAATGAAGAGCATCCAACCCTGCTCTTCCTCGCCTCGCATCATCCTCCGAATGACTTCTCCAACTTCCAAGTGAAACTTCTTTCGTTCATTTTCATCCTTGAAGAGTGAACATGCACTTTCCTGAATTCTGTCGTGGGAGAACTTGTAGTGTCCGTTCCCGAGACTGTCGAGCAGACTTTCGGTAACAGCCATGTCCAGCACGGCAACAAAGTCGCCTTCGGTTTCTACACGGGAAAAACCCTTGTCGAGCCTAGTTGCAATTAAAAAAAGAGATCCAGCGTGAAAACGAGACCAAAGGCACGCGGCAAGTTTCAAAATGTCTTGCCCCTCTTGCGGAAGGCGACTGATTTTAAGCGCGACCACTCCAACAACTGAATCCGGTAGATGCGTCTCCTTGATCATCTTATCCAAACGAAAAGTCCATTCTAGATTCATCCACGAGTATTCAATGAACTTTTCAGTCTCCATAAGCCGCAGGAACTCTCGTACCATAAACGGATTGCCCAAAGTCTTTCTATAGACCAACTCTGCTACATCCCGTGTCTTTTCCCGGTCCCCACGGGTAAGGTAGCGAACTAACTCATCGATACTCTCAACATTCATGTTTCCAACTTCGATGCGCTGTATTGATCGATACCTTTCAACTTTGGAAATAATCTCCGAGAATGGATGTTTCTGGTCAACCTCGTCGATTCGATAGGTCCCGATGAACATGAATTGGTGGGTTTCGCTGTCGCTTATTATTGATTCAACAAGCTCCAATGTGGATCTATCTGACCATTGCATGTCATCCAGAAAAAGAATAAAGCGGCGGTGTTTGCAGACAGTGCGAACGAACAGTTTCAAGAGAAACTTCAAACGGAGAAACGACTCCATGCTCCCTTGGGTATTCGAGACGACATCGTCTTGTTGGTCAGCGATCATCAGGGTAGCTACTCCCGGTACAACATCCACAAGAATCCCGCCTTCGGGGCCAAGCACGTCGCTAAGGTCGTCGCACACTTTTCCTCTTTCCCTTGTATTCAAGATGGAATCGCAAAGCTCAGAAAAGGCTTGTTTGAGGGCTGCGTATGGTTCATACCCCTGAACTTGACTGAACTTTCCTGAACATATGTAAGTTTTGCATTCACCGGCCACGAAGTCATTTGGATTAAGTTTCTCCTCTCTCCTCAACGCTTCTTCCACCAGCGACGACTTCCCAGCCCCAGATTCACCGGCTACCAGGACAATTTGTGGTCCGTGATCAGCCCCCAATAAAATGGAATTTCTGGATCGCTCGCACGCGTGGGCCAGAGTGTCCAGCTCCTTCGATCTGCCGAAAAGACACGGGTCGTGGAGTTGAAGCCGAATCGGGCCGTGTTGATCTGCCATGGTCGTAGCATCTACCACAGGCCGAATTGTCGTGGTTGCGAGGAGTAGACCTTGACATGTCGAACTGAGCAGAAATCCAGGCGCTATTCTCTCTAGTAGAGTACGAGCGTAGTAGCGTGAACTGGATTTCCTGAAGTGGATCTCGCCGTCTTTTCGGCATAGATGGACCTTTTCTCGTTCCTACTCTTCTCGCGTGTATGATATCTCGCACAGAGAATTCAGAATAGCCCACCGGGTTGGGTGCGCGCATTCTCGATGATTTTTTCTGTCCCAGAGAAGCCGGCGAAGGAAATGGAAATCGTACCCCTCGAATACTTGGATTTAAAAACGGGTTATGGGCTTCACGGAAGTACGGAAGTTGTATATATAATTCTTTTTAAGTACCAAACTTTTAAGCGAATATTTGGCGACCGAAGCCCCTACCCACCACTCCATCTAGTCCTCGATTGCCACTCACCCTTCGGTCATCCTCAGGGGGTGTGTCACGTCCCCACATTCCTACCCCAACCAAGCAACGTCACCTTTGAGCAATGGATGGTCAGATTGCCTTTTCTGACTCCTCGTTAGCCAACCCTCCACAATTTTCCAAGAGTTCCAACATGCCACCTTCCAACCTACCCAATCCAGCTCCAGACCCGGCACTATGGCAGGATACTTCATTTCACTTCTCACTAGATGCCCGCTGCATGGATAGGTTCATCAACAGATACCTAGGACAAAAGGTGATTGATGGGCTAGTCGCCGCCGCCGAAAGATTAAGAATCCAGATCCCTGATTGCAATATCCTCTGGCTCACCAACCATGCTGGCAGGTACCAGCAATATGCTGATCCAGATGACCGAAAAACACAGGAACAACTTCAACAAGCATGTTTTGCAGGGTTGTCGACAGAGGAACGGGATACACAGTTCCTGTCCAAATACCACAAGGAGGTGGCTTCTTCCCCCCGCTTTCGTGGTTCCAGTCTCAAGCCCACAACCACCAATTCCTACGAGGATAAGCTAGGCAAGCTTTGGATGTTCCTAGCAATGTTGGGCGATTACGAGAGTATGTTGATTCTTCTTGCAACACCCCCCATTGCATTTATTCCATCCATAAATGCAGACCACCTTAAGGCATATTGCGACCATCGATTTCTGCTAAAGAAGTCCCCACTGTTCTGCCCCAATACAAGCGATCAACCACTCTGTGATGTTCATGATGTACCAATTCTTGCAGAAGGTGGAACCTTCAACCACCACCGGTTTCAAAGTTTATTTGCGGCTGTCACCTTTCTATGCACCAAGCACAAGAATGGTGGGAACTACACCCCTCGCTGCGAAAACTGCTTCAACCATTTTATCAACCGTCAACTGACCCCCTGCCAATATCACCCAATCCAGAACTTCTGTAACACAGGCAATCCAATTTGCTCTGATGTAGCTAAAATGCTAAGAAAGTGGCTTATGGCCGAGAACAACCGGCGAAACTACTGTGTCCGAAAACGTGACGTACTTCTTCCCTCCGATCTTGTGGACATTCACCACCATGTTACCCAGGCTGACTTCCACATCACCCAGTTCCAATTTTATGTGATGTTACTCAATGCCCTTGATGGGGCCCTCCGATTTGATGGTTTGCACGACGTATCTTTT
This sequence comes from Nitzschia sp. DOCU1, assembly GCA_951394045.1. Classification (NCBI taxonomy): domain Eukaryota; phylum Bacillariophyta; class Bacillariophyceae; order Bacillariales; family Bacillariaceae; genus Nitzschia; species Nitzschia sp. DOCU1. The sequence goes on from OX595988.1 coordinate 1,959,120, forward strand.
CAGGATTTTGAGAAAGACGAACATCGGCAACTTTGGCAAGTCAATAGTCACTGTGGAATTAAGTACCTGGTTCAAGGTGTAAAGGAGAAAAACGACAACCAGGTTCACCTTTACAAAATTTCCTTTAAAGATGACTTTCCCGAGCAATGCTATCTCCGCCATCTCCTTATTTTCATTCACTGTGCAACTCATGACTCAGGTCACGTTTTCCGACGTCACGTTTTTGCACATTCAGGCAACCCGGCACCGGGCAACGTTGACAATGAACCACCCATAGGGGACGACCACCCTGTGCCTCATCAATCATTCCACAACTGGATCTGCTCACGTCTCCGCCTAAACTGCCGCCACACTCTCAAACCTGGCCTGCTGAAGTGGGGCACTCATTCCCTAAGGCGTACCTTTTATTTCTTCTGGGCACTGGGTGGTGGCGAGTTCGAAGCTGCCAAGAGAAACGCTCGCCACAAGGACACTGCTACTGCCCTTGGCTACCAGGCGGACTCTGCAGTCCTAGTTCGGGAAATCCATTCCAACCCCAAAGCAGCCATTATACAACGAATTTGGCCAGCACAAGAGCGCCTCTTGTGCCAAGGCGGACACTCCCTTATGCGAATTCACCAATTTTCTGCAGACATCCCAATCGAGCTAGGTGGACTTTCAGAAGCGGCAAGTTATTTTGTTACCAAAATGCTGGGTGTGCCTAGCAACAGCCCCATCTATCGCAATGCGGGGCAGTTGTGCCAACTTTCCTATACCAGAAAATTTACAGACAACAGGGCTAAAGCCTCATACCTGGAGTGGGTCGAGGAAAGTTAAACCCAGATCAACGCCAAAAAGCTTTATCCCTTTTTCACAATGCGGTGGAAGAGGAGGTATCTTTACAATTGCAAGGCAGTTCCCCTGAATCTACTGCTCCAAGTCCTGCAGCTGCACGAGGTACCATCCAACCATCCCCGACAGATGAACACAAGCCAGCAGCCAGCAATGCCTCCCAAGCAACCACTCCCTCACCACTACCTCCCACGCTTCCAGGTTTCCACTTTACAGGTGTCACTGACCACGGATCAATTATTCCTCTGGAAATACTAGTCAAGGCAGGTACAACCACAACAGGTAGAGTTCAATACAAAGTCAAGCCTGACATCCTTCCAAGGCTTTCAGGGCACCATGGTGAATTGGTGATCAGGGTTCTGTATAGACTCATGCATGAGGTTGCCAGCATTGCTTTTGACGGTCAGCAGCCACCTGTACCCTTCGACCTACTCTACGAACAAGGGCGCAAAAAATGTCGACCATCCAGACACATTTTCAAGAAGTACCTCAACGCACTGCACCTTTGTATCCGAGTTTGTCATTCCAACAATATCAACAGCTTCATTGATGCCAACCCATCTTGGTGTATCAGCAATCCCCCTGTTTGCATCAAATGCTACCCACAAGTCCTACCCTCTAGTTAATTCCAGGACCTTGACCTTCCACCCTGTTCCGAGTTTGAACCCCCCCAACAATTCAACGGAGTACATCATTTAATGAACCAAACACACTATAGCAACACAGCAGTCCAATCCAATAACGAGTAATGGTCCAACCTTAGTATACCATTTCAACAGGTTGCTATCCACTTTTTAGCAATCTATTAGTAGAATTCACTAAGCTAGCTACCAAATAGCACGTTTTTGCTCGTTTCTACGAGCTTTTCCGCCTATCCACACATTTTTGACAACTACCTGACACCCAAGGGTCAAATCCAATAACGAGTAATGGTCCAACCTTAGTATACCATTTCAACAGGTTGCTATCCACTTTTTAGCAATCTATTAGTAGAATTCACTAAGCTAGCTACCAAATAGCACGTTTTTGCTCGTTTCTACGAGCTTTTCCGCCTATCCACACATTTTTGACAACTACCTGACACCCAAGGGTCAAATCCAATAACGAGTAATGGTCCAACCTTAGTATACCATTTCAACAGGTTGCTATCCACTTTTTAGCAATCTATTAGTAGAATTCACTAAGCTAGCTACCAAATAGCACGTTTTTGCCCGTTTCTACGAGCTTTTCCGCCTATCCACACATTTTTGACAACTACCTGACACCCAAGGGTCAAATCCAATAACGAGTAATGGTCCAACCTTAGTATACCATTTCCACAGGTTGCTATCCACTTTTTAGCAATCTATTAGTAGAATTCACTAAGCTAGCTACCAAATAGCACGTTTTTGCCCGTTTCTACGAGCTTTTCCACCTATCCACACATTTTTGACAACTACCTGACACCCAAGGGTCAAATCCAATAACGAGTAATGGTCCAACCTTAGTATACCATTTCCACAGGTTGCTATCCACTTTTTAGCAATCTATTAGTAGAATTCACTAAGCTAGCTACCAAATAGCACGTTTTTGCCCGTTTCTACGAGCTTTTCCGCCTATCCACACATTTTTGACAACTACCTGACACCCAAGGGTCAAATCCAATAACGAGTAATGGTCCAACCTTAGTATACCATTTCCACAGGTTGCTATCCACTTTTTAGCAATCTATTAGTAGAATTCACTAAGCTAGCTACCAAATAGCACGTTTTTGCCCGTTTCTGAGTTGACCAAATGGATTAGTCTTAACGCAAGCTACCCCGTTGGTCAAAGGCCACCTACCAGTTCGACTGCTAGGATCGCAATTTCTGATTGGACCAAATGGATTCGTCTTAACGCACGCTACCCCGTTGGTCAAAGGCCACCTACCAGTTCGACTGCTAGGATCACCATCCATTGTAAATCCAAACAACTACATGGCTAGTAGGATTAACTAAATGGCTAGTAGGACTAACACATATACTAAAACCATTACTGTTTGGAATCCTATACCGGCACAGGCTCCCACTCGGTTGATCCAAAATACTTTACCATGGGTGCACCCTCGTTGGAAAGTCTGAACAATGACTGTCCTATGAAATACCGGTCAAACTTCTGGCAAAGACGACCATCCCTTGACTCGCAAAGGATATTCTCGACCTCATCCAGGTGAATGGGCCTAGTACCCACCGAAAGGGATGTTCTTATGTCCTCTAGGACCTGTGTCATATCCTCTTTCCCTATACCCGCCATCAGAAGGTGGTCGTGCCCCCCGCTCCCCTCCAGTGGGACGAAGACACTGCGCAATTGTTTCCGCGCCTTCACGCCAAGTCCCAAGTGAGCATCAGCTTGCACACACAGCATCAGACGGAAACCGCCCAGTTGACACAATATTCTCGCCTTTATATTTTTGTTGGTGTGCAGCAATGTTGTTGTGACATTTTCCATATTCGGTTCCACGATTTGGTTCATGTTTGACGCAAGTAAACGCAGCTCCTCCACCACAAAGTCCACCAGTTCCTTTTTGGGATTAACGTCTGTCCCAAAAGTTACCGCAAAATCAATAGCCGCCGGTCCGAATCGTGGGGTCGACCCACCAATCATCCGTGCACAGGGTTTCTTGTCCTCGAACAATATGGTTGCCACGCGGTAGTACTCAAAAATAGGGTAGTTCACGTCGAAGTCAGGGTTTCTCAACATTTGCTGGCAGACCTGGTGAAAATTCACAAAGCTGTTCTGCCACACCAGGACTAACACCAGCTGGTAGAGACCTGTGACTGGCACTCTCAACTTCGTTTTGAGTTCCAAAATGTCCGACAAAGCTAGGGACATCCAGAATCCACGACCGATTCCTGTCAGCAGGGTGAAGCTTCCGTCGGCGTCCCATGGAGTCATAGCCGACAACGAGAAATCGTCCACACAGTACCACCGTGGGATGTTTTTTCCTTGGTACCCGCCTTGGTGTGCCTCCACCCAACGCACGTAAGCCTGGTCCAGACTGTTGAGGTAAGTGCTAGCGGCCAGCATGACCTTGTTCACAGCCGATGCCTTGGCTCCGTAGTAATCGCCAATGTTGCGGCGATAGCCCGTGATCAACTTCAGAGACCAAAGCGAGCCGGTCGCATCCACCAGATTGATCACTTTGACGACAACCCGGTCGTACGAGGGCCTGTGATCGTTGAATTGATCACGGTGTTCCTCACCCCCCTCTCCAGCAGATAAATTCAACAACTGTAAGGTGACGAACTCCACGTCGGACTTGCCAGAATAAAAATAGTCGGCGAGATGCGACGCATAATCCTGATAGCGGCGGTGGTTGATTGTAACCGGTAGCTTGAGACAGTCCGACATTTCTCTCCCCATTGGACACAGTCCATCCAACAGTTGCCCGATGACTTTTCTCACCAAGTGGTCTTCAGGTTCAGTGTCGGAGAATACCTCGGTGCCGCAAAGCGTCCTTGGCCGAAAGCTCCCATCCGGTAGGGCGTCGTACGCCTGTCCTCCATTCATTACGTCGATGCGCCGGCCTCCAGATCTTTTCTCCTGTCGACCACCCTTTTTTTTCAGGAAATTGAAAAGACAATCAAGCCCCTTGTACTGGCTGCCCTCTTCCGGGAAGTGTCGTTTAAATATACTACTTTCCGGGCGTGCCACGTAAAATTCATTGCCCACTATTGCACGGGGGCATTGGTCGCCAACAACAATAAGAGGCGCGTCCGAACGTTCGAAGTGTTCGGGAGGACAGTCACCCATGTTTTGATATTGGTGGTTGTATTCGCCCAGTTTGCGTGCGAAATACACCTCCACCGGAGCGTGGTACAGCATAATAATGTCTTCGGTCCGCCTTACCACCAGGCGGTGATGAAGTTTCCTGGTTTCCTCCAATGTTGCAACGCGAAGGGGTTTACTGTCTTCAAGTGACGGGTCCCCTTGGCAGCTCGGACTTGCAGTCGGGCTCTGGGTGACGGCCCTGGGAGTGGGTCGGTGAGCCACTGACACTGCCTTGGTGAGGGCACGGCGGTCCTTATCAAAAAGTGATGGGGCTGCTTGGAGGCTTGCAAGAACAGCGGTGGGCACGGGCAGTTGCCGTCGACTACGCTCTCCAATCTTGATTTCCACCTCGGTGCTTTGCTTGCGGTAGGACGTAAGACGATTGATAGTCATGGATGACTCTCTCCTCTTATCTAGCTCCATTGTCACGGCCAGCCTGACCAACGTTCTCTGAGCTGGCCATTGACGTTCGTCCATTTTGGAGCATGCACGAAGGAAATGTGTCTTCAACTGAACATTCAAGTCTTGCTTGTATTCGAAGAAAGATTGCGATTTAGACCGCGCAGAGACCTTTTGGCGGATTGTCGCGGGGTCGTCGAGGAGCTCCCTCATCATGGTCTTATTCTCGATGATTACATCGTGGGTCGGACACATCATCAGGAGGTCTTGACAGGACTCAAGGACCATACGCTTGGTGGAACAATCCAAAAAAATCAGGGTAAATAGCTTCTTCATCACATCCTCGTCCTCAAATATCTCAGTACGAAGAACTGGCTCAAAACAACACTGCATCGTCCTCCAGGCTAGCTGGAGAATTTTTTGACGTTCAACCAGATTCCTCCAAGAAGACAGCTCTGTGAAAAGTTTAGAAACAAGGCGGTCCTTCTCCGAATGTCTGTTGGGACCGGTAATTTTTTTTTTTTTGGGCAAAGGACCAAGCGTACTGCTATCGGTCACGTCGTCGGTGGCCATGCTGTAGGTTCCTCCTTCGCCTTGGCTCCAGCTGGTGTCGTCGAAATCCTCCTCCTCGTAGTCGCCCTTTGAGTCTTCGTCGTCGTAGTCGTCTGTGGATTCTTCCTCATCGTCATCGGATTCCGAATCATTCGCCTCATTCTGGATGGTTGTAGTATTACCAGGCCCACCTGCCAATCTAGATACGTGCGAGTTAGCAGGTTTGCCGCCGGCCGTAGCATCCTTGGCACCGATACCCATTTGGTCCGGCACGGTTGTAGTGTAAACAGATAATGTTGCGGCGGCTCCGCCTCCTTTGCTGTGTAACACGGATTTGGTCTCTCCCAAATCGGTGGAGGGCGGCGGGAAAAGTTCATCACTTTGGAGCACTTTGTAGAGCGACTCCATCATGGTCGCCGCTCGATAATACATCTGTGCCTTGTCGCCGCCAATCAACTTCAGGCAGTTGTGGATGCGGACGTAGGACACATGTACGTGACCTTGCGCCACCTTAGCCTGCCAGCCACGTAAACGCAGGAAGGTGGCTAACGACATTTTGAGTTCGTTAGAAAATACCGTGCAGGCGTAAATGCTATCACGGAAAAAAGATTTCTTGCGCTTCTTCGAAAATAGAATAAGACCGAGAGCAACCATGCCCTGTGAGGGCAAATAAGGACTTTGTGTCCGATTCATCTCCTTTCGCTTTTTTGTCTCGACGACCTTGGAAACGGCCTGGGTGAGGTTGACATCGTTGACATCACCGCCGTTGGAGAATGCAACAACATCGTTTCCCAGCGCTGCGGTGAGTAGGTCCATTTCCTCATCCAAAAATAAATTCCTGATCGTCTGACCAGCGACGGTGGGTATCGTCGGTCCCGTGGTAAAATCGGGGTCAGGGCGCACAACGGCGTCAAAATTAACCAAGTCGCTTGTCGGCCAATCGATGGTGCCTACCGCCCTACCGAGAACTGTATCTGCCGTCAAACTATCATCATCTATCAGTGAGACTGATTTGTATTGTTCTTTGAGACGTCGTCTGAGTGTAACTACCATCGTATTCGCCTGTAGCTGAAAACGGTGTGTGCGGAAATTATCGCGCAAATGCGAGACGTAGTGAAAAACAAAAATCTGGGATTTCGGTTTTTCACCATTATTCGCCCTACGCTAAGTTACGCGTAGAGATTTGTACCAAGTTCAATTGACTGATTCTGAGAATTATGACAGGCAAGTGGACACCGCCGTGCTCTTGCGCGCGTCCGCCCGTGGGGTGGTTTGCTAAGTAGCCGGTGCTGTTTGGCAGTTGAATGACGAATAAGACTCACCTGGCCATCGAAATATTGTGCACTATCCAGTTTATATTCTAAATTTGTCGAAGGTGCTCTTATGTACATAAGGAAGTTAGTATTTTGAACGTTGGGAGAATGTGTGCACTCCCCCTTGTGGAAAGGTTATATGCCCTTGTTTCTATGTATCGGTACGAGCACGTGCCGACCCAATTTATGTTTAATAAGCCCTTATGTCTGTCGGAATTCCGGTCTCGAGATTCAACCCGGTCGGTCGGTCCTAGGGCCAGCAACCAGTTGGAAAATGTAACTGGTAGGTGGCCCTGGAGTGGGTGGGCAAACGGTCATTCAGTCATCCGTCACGGTTCGACTGGTACCTGGCCCTGCCTCTTGTTGGCCATCCGTACTCCCGTCATACGGTCGCACGGATAACCACGGTCCTAGTAGGGCCAGCAACCAGTTTGAAATTGTAACTGGTAGGTGGCCCTAGATTGGGTTGACAAACCGTCATTCAGTCATCCGTCACCGTTCAACTGGTACCTGGCCCTGCCTCTTGTTGGCCGTCCGTACTCCCGTCACACGGTCCACGGATAATCACGTCCTAGTAGGGCCAGCAACCAGTCTGATGTTGGAACTGGTAGGTGGCCCTGAATTGGAAAGCCACGTGTGCTGCTGATGTCCTTGGTGGTTTGACAATGCCATCTTCCAGTTGTCTGCTTAGGTCAATTGACATTAGAGCCCACAAATAACATCCAGGATGCAAGAAGCCAGTCACTGGATAAACAAATATGAGTTGGTAGAACCACTCAAAAGAAAAGATTTGCCCAAACGGCAGCCCAATGATTGGGTAAGGCCCGGGGATGTTGATTGGTCGCGTGTTCTAATGTCGTTTGAGCGAAGGGACAGTTGGCTTGTTGAATCCGTCATTGTAACCATACTCGAGGGGATGCTGCCCAAGGGAACGTTGCTACTACCTCATTATATAGCCGAGCTTTTTCAAGGGCAAGAGGGGAATCTTGGTCCTGAGAATGGACGTTGGCAGCGATTCTTGGCCAATACCAGAGAAAAATTCCAATCGCAGCAACCCAATTTTGAACGGAGACAAATGGTGCGAGTTGTTGCCGCAGTCAACCTGCGAGAAAATCACTGGATTGGGTGCGAGATGGACCCATTCAAAAGGAGGATTTGGGTTTATGATTCTATGATCCCCACTGGTTTGGCAGGTAGGGTATATCTATTTGATCCCATGCAGAAAACCAACGAAAAATTGCCTGTCACGTACAAAAAGTTTCATGTGATGTCGCAGTTTGTGGACTGCTTGTACAACCACCGCTCTGCCCCTTGGCAAATGGTATTTCCAAAGAAAGAGGAGGTGCCCCAACAAGTGAACTCCTGGGATTGTGGCGTTTATGCCATCATGATTCTGATGGAAGTTGCAAGGTCACAACCCATTGGCTGGATTACACCGACCGACGTGGGGAATGCGCGTCAGTACTTTTTGAAACTGATCATTGCATTGGGTAAGAAAAAACATTGTCGGTTCGATGAAGAAAAGTTGGACATTGACGAGCGGGCTATGTTGGACGTCTACAAGGTCCATTTTGTGCAGCGTGCGGGTGCTGGAATTGGTGAGGGGGAGACAAAAAAAGGAGCTGCAGGGCGTAGGTCGGGCTATCGACTACGAATCAGGAAGGAAACAATCGCGAAGGACAGTACGAAAGAGGAGGTAATATTGATAGCAGAAACTCCACCAGATACTCCGCCAAAGAAGCAAAGAAGGAATGCCCTCACTGGTGATGAAGAGAGGGAGGACGATTCAAAAAAACCACCAGCAAAGCGACGGTCCGACTACCGACTACGCAGCAAGGAGGCAAGCACCATGGTGTCCACACGGAGTGGGGACAAAGCGACTAAGGTCTCCACCAAGGTACCAAAGAAGGGCCCCACCAAGACGGCAAAGCAGAGGGGCAAGCTGACCAAGAAATCAAAGGCCGCCGCAAAGGAAAACAACGGCGGCAAAGCCCTGGGACGGGACAACGTTCAAGAAATCGAAGCAGAGCTGGAGGATCCATATTTCGACTCCCCGTCCTTTTCACTGGACTCCTCCATATGCTCATCAGTTCGCGGATCTTTGAATGCTGACACCGACGACCAGGAATGGAACAAAAAGTGCGCAAGGGCGATGCAACCGTTTGGTGAATTCGGGTTCCAGATTGAGTTGAAGTCACTGCATTTCCCCCCACTGTTAAAACCAGGAGAAAACTGGGACGAGGCACTGCTCAACACTGGCCTTGGGCTGCTCGCCGCAGTATGCCAGCAAAAAGAGGAAGGCTTTTATATTTACCCCACAGTTCTATCTGGCGCTTACTCCTTCAAAGAGGGTTATGCTGCCAAGCCAACGGACCTGGGCGGCGCTAAAGTGGTTTTCATCCCTCTCCAGGTAGACGAACCTACCGAGCACTTTTTCCTCCTCAGAGTGGAAAAAGGGCCCTCCGAATCTGCTTCGGCACAGATGAATGTGACGTTATTCGAGGCCGTCGTTCGGGAAGACGGGGGTGCACCCAAAACCCTGGAGGAACTCGAGGCGGATGACCCAGACTTCTTTGTAACTGCTCAAGAGCTAGCAAAGACAGCCATGCGGTGGATTGGTTTGGAAGGAGAAGCCCGGCTGACTGGGTACGAGAACATAGCTTCCGCCCCGACTGATAGTAACAGTTGCGGTCCGGCCATCTTGCTGAAGCTGAACCAGGAAGTTGGTTGTCCTAATTGGGAGGACTGGCCCTCTGGAGGTGACGCTAGGTGGACCACAAAGGCAAAAGCGCTTCGGCTTGTCAGCAATGCCCTCCTTCATTTCTGGGACAAGCTAGTGCCAAACGGTGGTGAGGACAGCAACAATTGGGCAGTCTGCAAAGAGATCAGTCTGCGCCTCCATAGGTTGACCCCCCGATCCTTCATCGGGCTCATCAGCCGACTCAAATGTTCCCCCTGCGTCTGCGTGGAGAAAGTACAATCCCAGTTTGTCTCGCTAGGTTGCTGCTTCCGCAGAATGCACTCCCAATGCTTTCTTGCGGAATGGACGCAAAGGGGGCAGGAGAGGGCTGGAACTCGGCCATTGTGCAGTAGCTGCAACGGGCAAATCGAAGAGATCCAGCTCATCAACGAGAATCTTGAGAATGGAATGTCAAAATGGTACCCACCGCCACGGGGCCCTTATGAAGAGGATTTCAAGGAGTGGCTGGAGGATTTGCAGAAGAAGCCGATGGTGGAGGACCCAAATCTCCCCATCGAAGAATTGCCCCAGGTCGCCCCTCAACTCACTGCCTCCCCCACGAGCAGCAATATTCTGACCTCGCCAGTGGTCACTTCGAAGACGCCAATAGGGTTAAAAGGGAGCACAGTGCCGGTCCAACAAGAACAGTTGAGTGTCCATGCCGGTGTGGAGGAGGGAGAAGAAGATTCAAAAAAACAATCAGCAGCCAAGGATCAGGGTGAAGAAGATTCAAAAAAACAATCAGCAGCCAAGGATGGTGGAGACTGCGAAATGGACGTTGACGTGGCCGAGCCAGGGGAAAATCAGCAAGGCAAGCCTTACCGGGGCAGAACCATGCAGACACTAGATGTTGGGAGGAAAGACGGGGAAAAATACCTGGTGTGTTGTTTTTGCCACAATTTCTTTGGAAAGATCAATGCCGAATTGTCAAAGAACTACAGAAGTGACAATGACGCAAGGATCATTTCCTATGTTTCTAATGAGATTGCCTGTTCCCAGCTGAGAAAAAAGAGCGGGTATAAAAGCATGGTCCAACACTTGTGGACATGTGGCCTTGCGAGGGGTAAAACAAGGGATGATTGGCCAGATTTCTTCGATCCCTGCTATGGTGGTAAAAAAAGGAAGGGGGCCCTGACAGATGCGGAGAAAAGGAGAACAGAGCCAAACAAAGCCAACAAAGGTCACGAGGGTAGGTGCAAGACCATAGCGGATGTCAACCCGACTGACCTGGTCCTTTGGTGCCCACACTGCGAGAGGGTTAAAGATGTGAAAAGAAATGTTGTGGAAGCCTTGTGCCCACACTGCCGAAAGGATAAGGATGGTAAGAGAAAAGCCAAGGAAGCATTTTACCCAAATTGCCCCAAGAATGCATTCAAGAAGCTCGGAGAGCATTGGTTGGTTGCTGACCTAGAAATGGAAGCCCATCATTGCATTAGGAAGACTCATGCTTGGAAGAGGATGAGGGAGCATGTTCGGGATCATGTTATGATGGGAAGGCATGGATTGGAAAAGCATAGTCTGGAGGTGGAAAACTCACTACCACTGTTCTACCGTCACAAAGACACACCTAGCTTACCATAATACATTAATAGAGGTCCAAGATTTAGGTAAACATTGACTTAGTTGTCAAGATTCATGAAGGTGCTTATGTGCCTAACTACCACATCTGAATTGGAATTTAGTGCTCATACAAGTCATATTGGTAGGTGGACTTGAATATTCTGTAATGGGAGGTAGGGACAAATCTGCTCGGTCAAAATCGACTTAAAGTCGAATTGGTCCAATTGGTAGGTGGCCTTAGCCTGGGGTTGGGGCGAAGAAATCCAATTGGTTGTCTTCCAGTCAAATGAGTCCGATTGCCTTAAAGTCGAATTGGTCCAATTGGTAGGTGGCCTTAGCCTGAGGTCGGAGCGAAGAAATCCAATTGGTTGCCTTATAGTCAAATGAGTCGGATTGACTTAAAGTCGAATTGGTCCAATTGGTAGGTGGACTTAGCCTGAGGTCGGAGAGAAGAAATCCAATTGGTTGCCTTCCAGTCAAATGAGTCCGATTGACTTAAAGTCGAATTGGTCCAATTGGTAGGTGGCCTTAGCCTGAGGTCGGAGAGAAGAAATCCAATTGGTTGCCTTTCAGTCAAATGAGTCCGATTGACTTAAAGTCGAATTGGTCCAATTGGTAGGTGGCCTTAGCCTGGGGTCGGAGCAAGGGTTTAAAAAAAATGATGGGCAGGTGGGCATGTGCCCCAACAATGACAAAAACTGGGAGGGCCAAAACGAGTTGGGGAAACGGTGTTACATCAGTCTAAAGAAGAGATTGGTTTTAAAGAGAAGAAGATTGAAATAAGAAAATGTTGGAACCTGGGGAGTTGGTTATGTTGGAAGAAGTCATGGAAGAAACTGTCAAAAATGATTCCAATGATACGGATGGGCATGCTAAACAGAAGGTAAATGCCCCGTCAGCTGTCCGTTTGGAACCAATAATGGAGGAGCTTTATGCAGACATAGACGCATTGGAGATGATTGACCCGCACAGGTCCAGGGCAGTTGAACAACAATTCATTGAAGAGATTAAGGCAATTATTGCTCAGGCTCGTGATAAATTACGAAAAGGTGAAGAGACTAAAATTCCAGTGGAAACCACTGTCGTTGTGGTGGATGGTAAACAAGGGAGTGGTGAAATGCGCCAGGAGGTTAGCAAAGAAACGCAAACAAGAGATGACAGTGTTAGCGTAAAAATGGATAAAGTGGAAGAAAGTGAGTGTGCTCATGTTGAGAAAAAAAGGAAGATGAATTACGAGGAGTGGGAAGCACCGCCGGTGGAAAATGGGGAGTGGTTGGAGGCAGAAGGGTTTGGAGCATTACGTAGGTCCCTGGAGGTGGGAGTCCCGGAGGATGTCGAGGAGGCTGCATTTGTAGAGTGGGATGAAGAGGAAGAGGCCAGGAGGTTGGAGTTTGAACGTAGGGGTAACAGGCTGTGCGAGCAGTGTGGTTCTGACCCATGTTGCCTTGACAATTACTCGCGTGGCAAAGATGGGAAGGAAAGAAGGCTTGGACATGACATGATAAGTTTGGGGGAAGGAATGAAGGATAGAGATGGAATGAGTAATTTGGAAGTACGCCATAAATTGGAAATTTTTGCGAAGAGCTTCATGAAAAATCTGGTGGACGACAGGTTTAAAGACAAACTTCCAAAGTGCGTTGAGGAAGAAATAAAGAAAAGTTACCCGGAGAGGGGGGTGAATGTGAAGAATACCTTCAAACAAGGGTATATGTATTTCTTGGATTAGTTTAAAAAATCTTAAGTTTGTGGTTCCCAGTTGAACTCATTCTCCTCGTTGTCAGAAGTGCTAGCAGCAGATGCATGGGTGGTGGTGGAATTGGTAGCAGCAGTATGTCTGGTGGTAATTTTCCTGGCCTTAGTTCTCTTGCGAATGTGGGGTGTGGCTGATTTGGCTATGGAAAAAAATTGGTCGAGGGAGTGCTGCTTGCCTTTCTTTACTTCTTTCAATGCTTGACGTTTGACTTTTTTGGCTGCACGTTCTTCGAATTGGTAGGATTCGTATCGTTCCCTGGCCGTTTACATGGGGGGGGAGCTTGTTGAGGTAGAGGTGGCACTGGGGACAGTGACAGTCTTTGGATTGGTGTTCGATGACAACTCGAGGGTCATAGGTAGGGTCGATTAGCCGGCGGGAGAACTTCACTTGGGGTGGACTACTCTCTGGAGATGAGGTCATATTGGGGGATAAGGAGGATATGGTTGTAACGATGAGGATAGGGTAAACAGGCTCGATGAGGGTGGTTTTTTGGCATGCTCCACACAACATTGCAAAATCGAAAATCAATGAGTGGGCGACTGGCCTTTTGTCATTGGTGGTTTGGTGCTAAGGCTATAGCTATTTAGCCTGATAAGGCCATTTATGAGATGGAAATCGCTGGGGCAATCACCTCCGTGGGGAAAACGAGGTTGGGGAAATCAGTTGTTATCGAGTAAGTAGGGCCAGGTACCAGTTGATGGATTGGAAATGGTAGCTGGCCCTTGTGTGTCCAGTAAAGACTATCGTAAGAAGGGCCAGATACCAATTGATACATCAAAATTGGTAGTTGGCCCTTGTGTGTCAGGTAAAGAGGATTCGATCGCCAAGGTTTGGTGATGGATCGCCTTTTGGAAATGAACACATGGTACTAATTCTACATACGTCGACTGATAGTAGACGTCGTACTTTTTAAAAAGTCGAAATAGGCGAAACTTTACACATAGGACATCGTATCATACATACTACGATATGACGCCGAAAATGTTGTGTTGAAAAAAGTAAAAAAATCGACACATCCAAAAAAAAGATATGGCACACCCTCCATTTCGAAGATGATGATTCGAAGGAATGAAGTGATATGGAATGAGTAAACATTTGCATCTTTTGATCCTTGTCGCGGCTGACCTCTTAGGTGGGGCGTCAGCAGTCCGTACACGCGTTACGTGGATCAACGGAATCGGCTACAATGAAAAGCACGTGAAGATTGAAGTGGGAAAACTTTCGAAGCTGTTCGGTGCCACTGTTCACTGCTGTTTTAATCCGAGCGCAATGTCGAACGACAATGATATGATGGGTTATTTGAATGATTTGACTCAAGCTGGCACTCAAAAATTAGGTCGGATGACGGAGGAAGTGAAAGCCTTGGTGAAGTGAGTACACGTGGGAATCAAGTACATGTCGCAAATCCGGTAGAGAATGTTTCTCACCACGTGTGGATGTGAAGCCACCTGAAAAATGCGGTCGCTTTTGTCGGAAAGAATGGCCGCGTCATTCACATTGCGCATTCGCAAGGTGCTCTCATAACTTCGTTGGCTGCCAAGCAGTTAACGCCTCTGGAAATGAATCGCATTGAAGTTATTGCGTTTGGAGGCGCTGCCGCCGTAAGACAAACACCACAGACGCCATTTCATCGATGCATTAACTACTACTCGGTCAATGATCCACTACTATGGGTTGTTCCGTCAGCCGAACAAGCACTTCGATCAGGGTTGGTAGCAGATGAGGAATTCTGTTTTCTCGTCCCTAAAATTGGAGATCCAATTCAAGATCATTATCTGTTGAATCCAACCTACGCTCAAGCACTTTCTTGGGAAGGTCAAAGATATCGAAGAATCTATCGGCGCACATCTTATTGGATACTGAGCTGGATTTTTGTCCTCCTGAGGACGTTTCTGGAGGCTACGATTATCAGTCTCTCGCAGTTTGCGTCAAATATTTCAAGCTACATCAGCAGTAGGCAGCGCCAACTGGTGAAAATGCTTGAGCTTTTGTTGAGGAGGATTGTGCTGTGCGTTCTGCTTGGCCTTCGGAGAGCCCGCGATCACGATAAGAACGCTATAAAGGCTGTGAATCGCAAAGAGCTAGTGCCCGAGGCGGGGTGTGTGCCCGCAAAATAGTCAAAAGACAACGTTCTTTACAGAACTATCTCGTCTGTATATATAGCTATTGAATCGCTACTTGGTTGGCTTAGTGCCGTCGTTGTTGGTCAAGCTTTTTCCTGCGCTTTGGAGATCTCCTGCTGGCGACGGCGCTTGAGATGATATGTCGTGCAACGCAGTAAGTGCCAGCCTCCGTGCATAATCGATTTCTTTCGCCCTCTGCATCTCCTGCTGCTGCCTTATTGCAGCAGCAGTCAGCCAGAGTTTGTTGGCAGGGGCTGGGCCAGGGTTGAGGCCAAGATACTGTTGACGAGTGAAGGCATGTGTTAATGGAGTGAAATTCTGATACGGACTCGGCTGACCAAGTAGGCTGGCAGCAACGAGACGGGTTGGATCCACCGTGTAAGGGTTGCTCGTCCCACGCGGGAAAATCGAAGTATCCAAACCGGAGAGTGAACTGCTAGTCGCCGGCCTCGAGCCCAAACCCCCCGGGGGCCTCACAAAACCAGACGTTCGGTGGGATGCTGCACTCATGATTCCATCTGTCTGGTTGATCCCGAATAGTCGATCAAAAACCCTTGAAGAATCAATTTTCGCCTCCTCCTGCTGGTCCCTGGTGCTGCGACGACTTGCAGAATCTTCGACGGCGGCTGGTTGTTCTAGCACCCCAACTTTGTTGCTTGAAGCATCTGGCTCTATTGTGGCTCTTCGAGATAATGATCTGTCAGAAGACTCACCGATCCCTTCCTCTGGTTGTGCCTTGGTCGCGGTCGGCGCCTGCTCAAAAGAAACCGAGGACCCGTCCAAGAAGACGGAAGGACTCCTGCGATTGCTTGCTGCTGATGCTTCGTAAGAAATACTGGCACAATTATGTTTTTTTAGTCGAGCAGCAAGTTTCGGTTTTGTCTCTTCGAGCCGCTGAACCGCTTTTCGGATGGCATGACCAACTTTATCTCGTGCTTCGCTATCTTTGATTCTGTACCACCTTCCAGTCGTGGGGTCTTTCTTGATAAAACCACCGTTGGGGCTACTTTGATTGACTTTATCAACAATAATTGCAATGGCTTCGCTCTTTTCGACCTTCGTTCGAGCACCCATGTAAGCTCCGACATGCTGCTGAATGAAGTCTCGAAAATATCGATTTCCGTCTACAGAGAATCAACATGAGTAAAATGACTACAGCTATGCGGCTGTTTTGAACACCATCATGATGTAGTATGCCAGCCGGGTTCAAACTTACCATGATGAAAATTTTCTCGAGCCCTGCCACAAATTATATCTTTTCCCGAAGGCTCGAAACTAATAGGAAGGAAATCAATGTTGTAGGACGCTATGTCTACCGGTGCGGCTGAAATGAGACTGGAAACTTTGAATGGAAGGCCAAACGGCGTCTTGGACATACTGATGGGCCCCGAGATCGACTGAAAACAAACTGTCATCGCTGTTTGGCTCAAGAGCTGCTCCTTGGACGGCTTCTTGGCCTGAATATTGTGGATAAGAGTTCTTGCGCTTAGGGTGTAGTGATCAGATTGCCAAGGAGATGATGAGAAATCGATGGCCAACCGCTGGAGGGACAGGTGCAGTGTGATATTGTGATCATAATCGTAACGAACCACCGTGGCGTTTTTGGTCGGTGGGGTTCTGGTCGGGCTTCTGGCGTAATATCTGCAACAATAACGAAGCCAAGGGAAACGCTTCAAGTGGTATACCCAAGGGCTATATTAAAATTGTCATAGAACATGAGGGCATATCACAATTGTGCGACAGGGATGAGTCTCAAGACGAACAGCAACCTAAAGTAAAGTCATTCTTCGTTTTTCGTTCAAGCGATCGCTTAGTTGGAGTTGAACCTGGGCCTTCTTTTCTTCTTGAATTCTCTTCGCAGGAAAAATTAAGAACTTCAAGAATTAGGCACTTGAATCTGTGGGTGGAACAAGAAAAGAGTCCCAAGAAGATACACTGGTAACGTTGCTCGCGCTCCCCTAACACCGCACATTCCTTGGTTGTGGTGGCGCTTATGATGTGTATAAATATCATTGAGAAACAGGACTGATGACAGTCCACCCTGTACTGTACGATACAGACAGTACGATACTGGTATAATGTATCGTACTCGTAAATTTAAAAATATAAAGATGCTTCGATTGTGAGACCCGAATGCCGACAAGTTCGCCGCGCTATTCAAAAAAGACAAGGAACAGTCATTTTATTGTGTATGTGGTATCAAATGTACCATAGCATGCATGCAAAGTCCCATATTCCACTAAAAGGAGCTTTCCATAGAACGGTCGGTATCACAGGCTCGCACCTACGGTGTTCATGTCCAATAGCGCGCGTGACGGACCTTTGTTTTATCCGTACGGGCCATGGTGAGACTTTTGGAGGGGCTGAGAGATACGAGCAAATACCGGTAGATAGTAGACGTCCAATTCAAATTACCTCGTCCATGGGTATCATGATCCCGTGAGATCACGACCAGAGTCTGAGGCGAGATTCCGATAAAACAACGCATATGGGTGCTGGGGCGAGAAAGATCCCACAGAGGAGCGCGAACAGAATGGCATCCTTTGCCCTTGCTCTCAAATCAACAATGACGTCCTCAGGGCGATCAACGGAAAAACGGCTGCTGCATTCGTGCATTCTGTTGCTATTTTTCACTCGGCCTGGAGTATCGTTCTTCCCGTCAAGGTATATCCTCAATTCAGCGCCCGTGGTATGCTGTACATCATCACTTTTTTTGGCAGGCAACAAGAAAGACTTGAGTGCATCCGAACGCGAAAGACGGGAGGAGGAGGAGCGACGACGCCAACGTAAGGATGATGTCATCATCGGCAAAACTTCCGCAAAGAAAGGGGAGAAGGATTTCGCTTTGGACCCAAAAGCCACCGAGCAAGAATACCTGCGGTATGCTTCGAGCGTCGAGCGAGAAGTGTTTCGATTGACTGACGCAGGCATGCAATTTCTCAATTCGGTAAGCAAACACAGCAGAAGAAGCAAAACCCGACATGTTTGACCTAACGAAGACCTTCATCGTATTGCATGCTTTTTTCTTCAGCTGCAACTTGAAAAGGCAGATACAGCGTTCAGCCGAGTCTTTGAATTGAAACCAAATGCATATTTGTGGCAGGCCGGGATTGTAAAATATTACATGGGAGATGTGACAGCGGCTGCAAAAATCTTTGCACAAACAGCTGAAACGTACGAGGCGAAATTTGGTGGACCTGCAAGCGAAGAACGAATATGGCGGGATGCTTGTGAATCAAAGTACCAAAATTCGATTCCGAAAGAGAGGAAGAAAGAGCTACAGGAATCAGGGGGGATTTCGTCCTTGATCCCCAACATAAAAGATATGGATGAGACGAATGATCTGTTTGGAGGCGAATCACGAAAAGTTATCAGAATCGTTCGCAATCTCTTCTCTTCGACTTTGGATTCCGACAAGTCAGGGGAGCTGCTAGCCAGAGCAAAACTTCGTTCGATTGGAGGAACTGAGCAAGCCCAAGATCGAAAGCTGTGGCAACTTACAGCATGGTTCTATCTTGGTTTG
This sequence comes from Nitzschia sp. DOCU1, assembly GCA_951394045.1. Classification (NCBI taxonomy): domain Eukaryota; phylum Bacillariophyta; class Bacillariophyceae; order Bacillariales; family Bacillariaceae; genus Nitzschia; species Nitzschia sp. DOCU1. The sequence continues at coordinate 1,977,703 of OX595988.1, forward strand.
CACTACGATTGCATAGGATCACCTGAAGAAAGCAAGAAATGCATGAAAATAGCATTAAAGTTTGGCCCGAGCAGTGGCAAGAGCAACGATATTGTTCACACGTTGCCTCTGCTCCACATGACAGTCCGCGATTGGTTTGACGACGATGATTTTGAAGCCGACGTTGTTTTCGGGGAGGAATCCGGGGCGAGCGATGAGATCTTTTCCCCCGTGCCGCCCAACCAGGCTGTTGCGAATATGGCATATGCTGACCCTCTTATTGAAAAATCGATCAGAGAAGGCGTTTCCAAAATGAAGCTAAGAGAGCTAAAGGATGCCCTGCGTCTGCGCGGAAAACCAACAACTGGGTCGAAGAAACAATTACAAGAACGACTCTTCTACTCGTTGATGGATGATGCTGGGTTTGCCTCTGGATTTGCGCCGTAGATACAATCTTCGACCTTATAACTTCACTTCTTGGCAAGAACCTTAAGTTGCAGTTGGGTGAGATGCTTCTTTTCTTCGCTGGACAAGGCGTTCCAGACATCGTCACCGGCTGCTCGTTTTGCTTGGATCATCGCCATCGGGAGCATTTTCTTTGCTTTCACAGGATCTAGTTCCACCTCAATTTCCTCATCGTCGTCACTTTCAACTCCATCTTTGTCTGTATCGTCGACCGTCGCAGGCGGTTCGCGGACCTTGCGAAACTTAATGGCTGCATAAAGTCGACTGACACTCCACTCGTCCGCCGAAATCGATCCTTCTCGATTGAGGACTTTCATGTTGTAGAGGGCCAGATGGGCTGCTGGGTTTGCCGCTGCATCCTTGCGATCGTCATAGAACTCGTGAAAATTTTGTGCATACTGTAGCTCTAGCCCGGCTTCCCGCGCTAGCGTCTCCAACACGGGCAGGGGCACAAGCCATTCTGGGAGGTTGACGGCATCTCCGACCCCGGCCGCGTGATCTGAACCCTCGACGAGCGTGAAGGTGTATTGAAGCCCATACAAATCATCCACCACGCCCTCGGCTGAGTCCGAGCAAAGAATCTTCCTCACGACTGCAGGATCAAATTTGATTTGGCAGGCCCCAGCTCCTACCTCAACCAGGGCCTCCGAGAAAGGTGGGCGGCCCATCGACTCGTCGAAGTGATAGTCAAGCCCCAAACCCATCAAGTGTTCAATGACCACGCGAGCATCGATCGTAGTACAAATCAGATTCCCGCCGACTTCCAGTAATTCACTAACGGTGCGAAAGAAGCGCTGCGCGCGCTTCGGTGTAGAAAACATGTAATGGATAGCAAATTGAATCGAAACCACATCAAAACGCTGGTCTTCTTTGATACCTCCCCCGCGTCTCATTGTGAATTCAGGGGGAGATGACTCATTTGGGGCCTCGTCTTGAAGAGACCAAGTAAGCAGTTTCTGCATCTGTTTGTGACGAGGAGACCTTTTGCGTCCAGGAACATCCGCCCCTAAGTCTGCGACTGTGAAGATGGCATGCGAGAGCTTATTTCTCTTGTACATGTCACGAGCTCGAATCGCCGCATCTTTGAGCGATCCACGGGCAACATCAATCCCAACATATGAATGAATTCCCCGACCATGCAAACTCCATTTGGTCAGATCTCCACCCTTTCCGCATGCCAAGTCTAGGATCCGCAGAGGTGCTTTAGGTTGAGGCTTGCCATTGATGGAGATCACAGGATCAAGTTCTTGAATCTGCGTCGCCTTGACCCACCCATTAAAGGCTCGCATGTGAAAGAGATATGAGTCCGCACGTGTATCGAGGGATCGTGTCAATCCGGAATAAAAAACGTCCGCAGCCGCTGCACTTGAGTCGGCATGAAAGGCGTCACCCCCGTGACTTTCGTGGTCGTCGTCTTGTTGACCTCCGTTCATCCGGTCAAAGGAGCGCTTGTTCCTACCCACTCCCCATTCGGGATCTTCCCCCGCTGCGACGACAGCAGGGGCGGCGGAATCCCAGGCAGACGACATGCCGTCTTTTACTTCGTTTGTAGCCCATGGCTCTGAGAATCCCATAGGCTCTCCTGGGTCAGGTGGCTGCCATAGGCCGATTTCAGTTTCAGGTGGAGAAGTCTCCGTTCCAGGTGGTTTCCACATCATTTCTTTGGTGTCAGTTTTTAACAAAGCGCTTGCTTCAGAACTCTGCGCTGCACTTGTCGATAAGTATTCCATGACCTCGTTGACCTCTCCAACGTAGCAAAGCGCCGCGCAATCTTCGGGAGCTATGATTGAAAGATCGTCATCGGCCGAACTTGGCTCTCCCATGGGCACCACCATGGCAAATCTTCCGTGCTTATCCTTGGCGACGATTGCAATGGCCTCATCTTTACGCAGCTGCTTCATGAATCGACTAAAGTCTTTGGAGTTTTGTTGGTGTCTCGATTCTAACCGGTGGATGTGCTGGGCATCTGCTAGTTGCACTGCAATGGTACACTTGTGCAGGCAGGATGGAAGTTGGTCATCATCACTCAGGCCCAAAATTTTTCGGTTCGCGATACCAAGGACAATGAGAGATCGACTGAGGGGCGGGTATGGGGCGTCTGGATAGCTGTAGACCGCAGAGATTTTGCGTGCGCCCGAATTCAAATGCTCGTCGTTCAGACGCTGAAGGAACCCTGTCGCACTGCCAAACGAAACCAAAGGCTTCTCAGGATATTCTCCAACGCATACAATATCATGCTTCGATTTAGGAGTGGCCTTTGGATATGACATTTTCAATGACTGAATGTTGGCTCATAGTTTAACAGAGGCGGAGTTTCAAAGTGTGTCTGTGATTGCTTTGCCGAGAGAGGAGACGACGACGCGACTGGGATGAACAAGATCGGTTTTCGGTTTTCCAAGCGCAAAAATGTTTGAGTCGATCAAGTCAAGTCGTGTCGCAATCATCCATGTCATCTCATCGCGCTCGTCTCGCGTTTTTAGTTCATCATCGCTGGCGGCGTTTCGAGCATCTCGGAGTCTTTGTTTCTCGAGCCCTCGCTCACGACGATGACAAAACAAAGGCACGATAGCAACCGGCGCGTTGTGACCTCCAGCATTAGAAGACGACCACAGGTCTGCGCGACTCATACTACGGACCTTCTCCACTGAAATAGCCATGGCCGACGCTGTCCCGAGACCCGAGGCCCTCAATGGCGCCGTCTCCCCTCAACCGTCTACCAACAAAGTCGCTGCTCAACTGACCAAATTGAGGGATGCCAACGCCAAGTACAAGAATCTTCTCAAAATGGCCAAGGAGCGAATCGAGCAACAAGAGGGAGAGCTAAAACAGCTGAGAGGTAAGGAACGCTGCGCCGCAAAACTGTACTTTTCTGGTTCCCACCATTCACACATGTCATTTAGTGCTTGTAGCCGACTCGGAGAAAACCAGGGATCAAATGGACGACAATAACGCCACTTCGGGGATAGACGAACAAATGGAAATTGGAGACGGGGGAGAACTGAGTTGGCAAATTGTTAGAATACGGCAGCGCATCAAAGTGGAACTTGAAGCGCATCAGCTCAATGCAAAAGGAGGGAACGAAGAAATATGGGCACTCGTGGAGCTGGAAATGCTCGATCCAGATCAGACGGAGCCACTGGCGCAACCCCCAAAGCGAATCAAAAAGTGGAAAAGGTTTGATTCAGAGGCCGATCTAGCGGACTATATTCGGAGGGACACTGGGGAACCCTTGACACTACCACCATACTCGTTAACGCCACAACAATCGGCAAAAATCCAGGAAGAAGCGAAAACTAGTGTTTCCAAGATAACCGAAGACTTTAGAAGATTCAGAGTCAAAGCAGAAATGGCCAGGAAGCAGGCGGAAACGCAAATCAAAGAAATGCAAAACAGCAATGTCGAGTCGGCCAAGCGGCGGATTGAGGGTCAAGAATCTTCCCTTTCTGATAAGGACCAGGAAAGGTCAGAATTATCCAGGCTCGAACGAATGCGATCGGAAATGGCGCGCCAAGAGACTCAGTGGAAAGAGGCCTACGACATTTTATTGGCGGAAAACAATACACTCAAATTATCAGGTTCGGAGGCTCTACTAGCGTCACAATGGCGGCAGAGGTATGAAGCCTGTCTCCAAGAGAAAGTCGAAGCAGAAAACCAACTCAAAATGGAAAGACAAAAGGCGGACACGGCAGACGCTGGGAAGTATGAGATGAAATATAGAGATCTGAAAGAGTCATTTCGGTTGTATCGCAAAAAGGCCAAGGAAGTTTTCGAGGCACAACACGCCGGGCAGCCAAGTGTAAGAATCTCGGCTGCGACTAACGTACCCGTACCGAAAGCACTGACTGAGTAACTCATCCACTTGCTTTTGCTCGACAGGCTCAGATCTTGCAAATGTCCGAAAAGTCAAATGAAGACTCAAAATTATCCTATTTGAAAAATCTCATGGTGAACTATCTCGCATCGGACCTTGCTGTTCGAGAACACATGGAGGCAGCAATAGGCACCGTGCTGCAGTTTTCTCCAGAGGATATCGAAAAAATCGAACAAAAGAAAAATGAAAACGGCTACTGGGGACTATTCTAGCACGATGAATTTGGTTGCCTGGTATTGGTCTGGCTAGAATATGGCTGCCCAAATACACTTGTAGACAACCCTGAATTGTCCGCCGATGATACCCATTGCGAAGTTGGTTTACCAGCAGCACTCGGTTTCTTTTTATCGGAATCGGTGCTGTACGTCCTGCCAGCGGAGGAACAAATCCAGAAGCAAGCGCAAACAGAGGATTTGATTGATATATCCTCCCTAGCTTATAACAAAGACAATTTACTGGTGGTCGCTGCCCGCTTGGATGTAGAGAGCCATGCTACTCCCCTTTCGTGTTAAGCGTGGATCGCGTCATCCTAAAGTACCGCATCATGGCCCACAACGAGTCCAACTAGTCCTTGGAACGAAGAAATGGGTGTCAACTAAAAAAAATAAAAAAGTGTGACACGCACGCGAGCGCGCCGACACCCAATCACTCTCTCTCGCCAACGACGCCACATGCAACCTCTGGTGATTTTGATGAGATGCATCGCCGACTTTTCTTGTACTTTTCAGTTTGGTGTACTATTCATTTGATGGTTGGGGGCGAAAGTCGCACAACGACACCAAGGAATACCGACACGACGACGGTGAAGGATGTTGCGAACTAGTCGCGTCTTTGTGAGATTCGTCGTCTTGCTACTTTTGAGGTGCAGCGATGCGTTTCTTCCATTTGGGATTTCGGGGGTAAGGACGTGGCCTTCTTGCCCCGCAGCACAGCCGGCCTTCCAACACCTTCGCAAATTGGAGTTGGACTTGTCGTCTCCAGGCTCGATGCTCTGCCTAGTCTCGGAACAAGTCCAGGATGACGAACCTTCACAGGGAATAACTATCCGTGATCGACTACGAAAGGCGACTGGTTTCAGTCTGACCGCTTTTCGAGCTGCTTGGCGTGCAGCAACTGGAATGTCCCTAACCGCAATCTACGCTACGGCCCTTGCCGCCTCGGGCCTCTGGATCAGGAAAATTACCTCAGTTTTCCTCTCGATTTTTCCTGCTTGGGTGAGTAGTTTGTGCGCCCCGTCTTATTTTTGTCAAAACAAAGCAGCTGATAAAAGTCTCGGTGACAGTTCCGCTATTTTGTGCAACCATTCTTGATCGCGTATTACCTGCCAATGTTCATCATTCGAGGTTTAACAGGGCCCACACGGAAACAAGCAAAGGCACACCATGAAGCTGTCAAGGAGAGTTGGAAGGACGCTGTTGAGTTCGCGAAACAAGCGAAAATTCAGGGCTATTGGCCAGTCAATATAAGCGGTAAGTAGCTTACACAGGGCACATCGACGCTGGCTTATCGCCCACCCACTCTGCATGGAACTCTTTCTAACTGCTCCACGCATATTCTTTGATAGAAAATGGCGATTTTGAGCTAAACTTCCCTCCCAATCCGAAGCATAGTATGAGCGAGGACCTTGCAGAGGCCGTGGCCGAATCGGTGGAATTGGCGAGGGAGCAGGGCTACAAACCAAAAGACTTACCGGAATGAACTTACGAACGAAGGTAGCTCCGTTACGCTGCTATCAACCTTATTTCACGAAAGATAAGACACTCATACTCCCGAAATCTGCAACTTTTTGCTCTTAGCTCGATTGAAAGAAGGCATGAAGCAGAGCAGATGTTGATTCACGTCTACGAACTTGCGCGCGCTGGCATAAATCGAAGGGCTACTGTACAGTATCCAAGGTATTGTTCCAGGTCGAAAGGACTGTAGCTAGAAATTACACGAACTGCTCACCCAATAACTGAATTATTTGATTTCATTTCAAACGGTATCTGCAGCATCCATGTCACCTTATTTCTTTTACCACGTGTATTCAGGGTCCTGCTGTTGAGGATTGATAGCAAATTCAAATCGCGCAATCAGCTCTGCGCTATGTTATGTCCCATATTTTTGAACTACGTGGACTGACTCGAGTCGTCGTGGACGATTCATTCTCCACGCGGCGGTACCTGGTTGTCATCTGTCTGTCTGCCTGTCCACTGAATGATCTCGGATGACGTCGCCCTTCCTCCGTCACCAATGACGGATAGCGAGTAGAGCATAAGCCACGATAGACTCACATTCTCTAGCACTACAGGTTGTGCAGCCCTCTTTACGCTTTTTATCGTTGTTCTTATCCTATTTTTTTGATCCCTATTCTGACGATGGCTCGTGGTCGTGGTCGTGGTCGTGGTCGTGGCGGTGCCGCCACTGGTGGCATTCGTTCCTCTGTCCGTTTTCGCGGCATTTCGGCCGACATCCCTGCGACCGATCCGCCCGACGCTCCCACCACCAATGACGCCAATCGTGCCGCCAATACCGATGTCCCTGATGCCGGTAGCACTGCGGCTGTGACGGATGGTTCCATTGCTGGCGGTGTTCCTGCCGGAAATGCCGCTCCTGACGCTCTTCTGGCTGGTTCCCCCACCAATGCTGCAGTTGATGGTGCGGCTCTCGCGGATGCCCAGCGTGCTGGGATCGGCGGCTATGCCTCGGCATCCACCCCAGCTTCCTTTCGCCATTTCGGCACGGAACTATTCGCCTCACCTCCACCTGGAGTCCCCGGCACGGATCTTGCGTTGCCACCGCACTCCAGCCCCTACTCCTTGACCAATGTTGGTCGTGCCGTGCCCCTGATGTCGCTTGCTGATTCTCATGCCCTTTTTGCTCAGCAGACCAGCCCCTCCCTCGTGCGCTCGGCTGCCCCCGTGCCGCTTGCTGCTACCCCTGAGGATAGCCTTCGCGCCATGCTGGATGTTCAGGCGACCCTTGTGCAGCGTCGCAATCAGGGCCATTCCTTTGGCCCCATCACCTACATCTACAAAGGTGATGAGAAACTTGACCTGCTTTTGGACCCTATGGCCCTTGATGGTGATGAAGCCCTACGCGCGGCTCGCCACCGTTGGAGTGTTGAGAGAGCCTTGGAACTCCAGTTTCTAGGATCAACTCCACTTTTTGGGGCCCGAGTTCTGGCTGCCGTCTTGCAGCAGCTTCTGTCTGTTAGTCTTTTTGAGACGATTACCGCTCGCCTTCATGGCGATGATAGCCGCCTTATTCAAGATGGCGTGCTTCTATGGCTTCTCTGTTGGCAGGTGTTATTCCCTACGAAGGCAATCTTCCTGAAAGCTTTCAGTGCCCACTGTGACCGTTTGACTTTGTCTCGGTTCAACAACGACTTCGCGGCTTTCATCCGGTCTTTTCGGCGTATCAGCACTATAGCTGAACGTCATAAATTAGAAAGCCATCAGAGTCTGGTAGAACGATTTCTCCGAGGCTGCTTGGACTGCCGTCGTCCCATCGTTCAACATCACTTTCGGGCCACGTTCATCGCTTTCATGGCTGACCCGGGTACCACTGCACAGTGGAACCTCGACCGTTTGATCGACGAGGCAGAACGACTCTACAGTTCTGCTGCCGCTTTTAATTTGCCTGATTCATCGTTTGTGCCCACTCCGGAACCCGGCTTCAGTTTGGCTGGCATTCAGTCTGAGGATGGCGTTATTGCATTGTTTACCGAGGCTATTAAAAAGGCCGTGGCCTTGGCCGGCTCCGCTCCCACTGCCTCGGGGACTGTGACCAAGTCCAGTGCAAATAAAGGCAAACGCACCCGCTTTCAGGCCTACAAGAATCGATACGCAAACATGCCGAAGCCTACGTGGATTGCAGATGCCCCTACGGATATTCATGAAGTCAAGAAATTCAATGATAAGGATTGGTGTTGGTGTGCCATTTGCCGCCATTGGACCACAAATCTTAATGGTCATGTGAACTGCAAAATGCGCAAGAAATTTAAATCCAATGGTACCCCTTCCCAAGCCACGGCGGCAGTTGCTACCGTTTCACCTCCTGTCCCGGCACCTTCGTCTGACAATCCCACCAACCCCTTCGGTGATCTTGCTGCTGTTGGTCAGCAGCTCGCGAATCATTTCGCTTCTCAGCTTCGCAGCAGTCGGGAGACTGCTAGCAAGAAGTAGAATCCCCTCGGTGTTCCGTTTTCGTGTTCAGGGCTTTCTTTCCATCTATCGTTCTTGGCCCAGTCTAAACTAAGAACAATGAAAACGTACTTTACAAATTATTTTACACGATGGCATCAGCTGTTGTGGTCCATCCTGCCGCCTTGTCCGGAATCATCGAGAGCTCGATGCTACCGCTCTCGCATTCGGCGACCCCGTCCTGTTTCTTCCGCCTGCTACCGACGGCCCACGGATATTCCGGTGCTCCCTGAGACTTATGCTACTGGTCAGCTGATTGATTCCTCTGTGGCCCACGACACCCGTGCTCTCCTGAGCACCTTGATCCATCACGATCATGTCGCCCTGCTCAGCCTGACTTCGGACGATGTTCCGGTCGTTCTTGATTCAGGCGCAACAATTGCGATCGGCATTGACAAGTCGGATTTTATCGGTGCCGTCTCCCCGTGTCCTATGGCTGAACTGAAGGGAATCGGTAGTGGCCTTGCAGTCAAAGGTATTGGAACGGTGAAATGGACATTCCGGGATACTGACGGTGCCCTTTGCGATGTGCGTCTTCGGGCTCTCTATGTTCCTGATTGTCCGGTCCGTCTTCTACCGCCTCAGCAACTTTCCACCAACCCAAATGGAAATGATTCGAACGGTGCATGGATCGGCTGTGGCGAGCATGCATTGGTGTTTTATAATGGCCAATGCCTCCCGTTCTGCTATGACAAGGCATCAAATTTACCCATCGGAAAGACGGTCCCTGGCGTTTCGCGTTTCAAGGCGTTCCTCGGCAGATTGTCGGTTTCCGATCCACCGTCTGAGGGCATTACGGACACTGGCATGGAACCCCTTTTTGGTTCGACTCTGAGCGATGACCAGCGCCTCCTGCTGGACTTCCATCGTCGCTATGGCCACGTCGGTATGAGCCGGATCCAGGACTGGGCTCGAGCCGGCCTTTTTGGCATTCCAAAACGGGTTTCGCGATGCTCTATTCCCGTGTGTCCAGGCTGTCATTTTGGTGGAATGCATCGTCGCCCGCATTCCCACGAAATCAAAAGTAATTCGGTCCCCATCGAGGCCCCTGGTGATTTTGTCGCTGCCGATCAGATGGAATCAGCATTGGGAGGAAGAATTCCTTTCACTCGTGGTCGCCCCTCCAATCGCCGCTATAAATGCAGCACCGTGTTCGTGGATGCTTTTTCCAAGTATGCCAAGTCGTGCCTCCAAGAATCCACCGCTGCCGAGCCAACGGTGGCTAGCAAGCATGCCTTCGAGGCTGATTGTCGCCCTCACGATGTCCATGTTCGGCACTACCGAGCGGACAATGGTGCATTCGCTACCCAGAAATTTCGCGCAGCCGTTGCTTCGGCCGGCCAATCCATGTCCTTCAGTGGTGTTGGGGCCCACTTCCAGAATGGCCTTGCTGAGCGATACATTGGCGTTTTCACCAGGACGGCTCGCATTTTATTGCTTGAGGCCATGTCGCGGTTTCCGGGAGTGATTGACGAATCGTTTTGGAGTTTTGCATTCCAACATGCAGTACTGCTCCATAATCACACTCCTCGGTATCGCTCTTCCGGCCCTGGTTTTGAAACCCCCTTCGAATCCTTCGCCATGACAGACAGCCCATACGACGTTTCGTGTCTCCACCCGTTCGGCTGCCCTGTTTTTGTTTTGGACCCAGCCTTGGCTGATGGTCAACCAATCAGAAAATGGCGTGAGCGATGCTATCAGGGGATTTACGTCGGTCATTCCCCTGAGCACGCTTCGAATGTCCCCCTGATCTACAATCCTAGGACCGAGTTGGTGAGTCCAGCATATCACGTCGTCTTTGACGATGACTTCCACTCTGCAACAATGTTGGCGAAGAATGAAAATCCTGCAGCCATTATCGACGCCATCCAGCGGTTGATTGTTGCCCCCGAAAACCAGTGGAAACACAAGGATCAATTCTCGGTTTATCCCGATGAGCTAATTGATCGTCGGTACCTTGATCAAGCTGCCAGTGCTACGAGGGAGTTGTTATTGGAGCAACATCGTCACGCTGCCGCTGCTCTTGCTTTGGCTAAAAGGCGATTAGGCACAGCCGTCGCTCCACCCTCCAAGCGCTCACGCACTGATGTCGGCTCGTTTACACCTGTTTTGGCTCCCGAGGGAGTTTCAGACGGCACCGTCCCGTCGCCACCTCTCGGGCCCGACCAGATTCTAGCGCTGATCCGGTCTTTGGGCTATTCGCTGCCGCCAGGTGTGGCCTTCGTGGCCACCAGCACTGCTCCCCCGCAGTCCCCATCTGTCCCCTCTTCTTTTTCCACAGGTAATTCGACGGCTGTCATCCCTCCGCATGATCTGACTGCTCTGCGTCCAGACGATTGGCCTGGCATTGCTCAAGCTGCTCTGGACTGCATGTCAATTGATCACACGTTGAACCTTGACAGCCTCCACGCCTGCATTGCGAGCTCAAACCCTGACATCCTGACTCAAGGTGAAATGTTCCGGGCCACGGACTGCGCTGATTTCCTGCGTTCTCAAGTTGATGAAATTACCACGCTAGAAAAAGAGAAAGTTTGGCGCGTACTTCCTCGCACTGAACTTCCACCCACGGCCCGACCTCTAAATGCTGTCTGGTCTTATCGCCGCAAGCGCCGTCCGGATGGCAGCCTTTTGAAATATAAAAGTCGGATCTGTGCTGACGGCAGCATGCAGGAACAAAATCGCGACTTCACGGAAACCTACGCCCCCGTTGTCCAATGGAGCACTGTTCGTCTCGTTCTTGTGTACGCCTCCCTACTCGGCCTGGTGAATTGTCAGGTGGATTTTGCTCAAGCGTTCACTCAAGCCGATATTGACACGGACGTGTTCCTTGCCATTCCGCAAGGTTGGTTCTACGACCCCTCTGCTGACCGTCTCATCCAGCATTCAGATCCCAAACATCGCGATCGTGCACATTGCTTGCACCTCGTCAAGAACCTCTATGGGACGAGGCAAGGAGCTCGCAACTGGTTTTTGTTTCTCCGGGACGTTCTGCTGTCTCCCAAATTTGGTTTCAAGCAATCGAACGTCGATCCATGCCTTTTTATTCGGGAAGACTGCCTTCTGACTCTCTACACAGATGATTGTTGCATGTTCGGAGCTTCCCAAAGGGTCCTTGATGATTTAAAGTCCGCCCTCTCAGAACAATTTGTGCTCCGTGATGAAGGCTGCGTTGAGGATTTTCTTGGCGTTCGTATTCGCCCCGCTCCGGAGCACGGTCCTTTTGCATTTGAAATGACCCAAACCGGGCTCATCGATCAAATTCTTGCCGACGTCGGCCTTTCTGCGGAAAATGACGAATCAGGTGCACGCTCTGTTAGCATGAGCAACAAGAAATTTGTCCCAGCCACCGATCACTTGCGTACCAATTCTGACGCAGCACCGTTTGATGCCACATGGTCCTATCGCTCCGTCATTGGCAAGCTCAACTTTCTCGCCGCCAATACTCGCCCTGACATTTCCTACGCAGTCCACTCGGCCGCCCGCTTCTGTAATCAGCCGAACAAGGACTGCCAGTTGTACATCAAATACCTGTGTCGGTACCTGCTTGGCACTCGCTCCAAAGGCTTGCTATTCCTCCCAAACATGCAGCACCAACTCACCGCTCATGCTGATGCTGATTTCTGTGGCCTATTCTCCGCAAAGACCAGTCATCTCAGGGAGGCAGCATTGTCAAGAAGTGGGTTTATTGTTGCATATGCTGGCTGTCCCATCCTCTGGAAGAGTGCCCTCCAAACAATTGTGGCTCTGAGCACCTGCGAGGCGGAGTATGTTGCACTTTCGGATTGTGTGCGGTCCCTGCTCCCTCTTCGCCGAATCCTTGATGAACTGAAGGCTTTCCAAAGCCACCCGGGCTGTGGTTCTGCCGGCATGACCATCAAAAATAAACAGCTTGCCTCCATCATTTTCGAAGATAATGTCGGTGCCTTGGAGATTGCCAGCAAGGAAGCACAGTATCGGCCTCGCACAAAGCACATTGCCATCCGCTACCACCACTTCCGAGACCACGTGGCCGATGGCAGCCTCATCATCAAGAAGATTGATACGAAGGAACAACTCGCTGATATCTTCACCAAGCCCCTGCCCCGTGTGACCTTCGAGCATCTTCGGCAAAAATTGTGTGGTTGGTAATTTTGATCGGCAATAAAGTCCGGTCTTCTGTCTATGTGTTTCTGCCTTCTCTCGTGTGTCGCTCGCTCGGAGCACGAGGGAGACCCGCAGTGCTTGAGTCCAGTTAGTCATTATGCTCCTTCTCTACTCGTCACTCGTTCGACTCTACCCTCGATCACGAGGGAGTGTCATCTGTCTGTCTGCCTGTCCACTGAATGATCTCGGATGACGTCGCCCTTCCTCCGTCACCAATGACGGATAGCGAGTAGAGCATAAGCCACGATAGACTCACATTCTCTAGCACTACACTGTAATACTCAATTTTCTACCGAAGTAGTTATTATCTACTAGAATCCCCCTTCCCCGTATGTAGCAACCCCGATACGGTCGTCGTAGTCTGTAGAATTTGCACCGTATCCCATACGTAGATTCTACCGCGATGTCGCCCAAAAAGTAGACATTTTGAGGGCATTTTATCTACTCTAAGGACTCCTTCCGAGCCCACGTGGCATGCGATTTCATGCCAAATCCATACCGTCATGCGCCATCTACTCACACAAGTCATGCATACGCTACTCGAACACATGAAACGCTCGCGACGCGAACAACAATGACAACACACCAATGCACCTGGGCCCATCATGTGCCAATGCCGGATTCCTGCCACACTTTACTTCAATAGCGGATAGAATGCATGCCTTGGCATGATGGGATTATGCCTTATCATTTTTGGATTTGCCAAACGAGTTGAATGCCAAAAAGATGCAAGAAAGGCCCCCCCTCCAGCAGCAAACAACAACCTGCCAGTGAGGAGCTTGAGGAAACAAACCCAAATGCCTTGGCCGGTACGACTGCCTTGCCAATGATTCATTTCGACCCAAAGAAAAGAAGAACAAGGACCCAAGCAAGAAAAGAAGAGTTGTTGCAGCCAAGTCCTTTCAACAAAAATTGGAAGAGCGATAGCAACGGGAGAGGCTGAAAAAGAAGCTTGGCAGCAGAGTGCAAGAAGAGGTGAAAAACAACGATTACGACAACCAAATATCAAGGGCAAGGCTTCCACAATGATGTTGCCTACTGCGACAATTATCATCAGGTGTCACTGGACTTGGGGGCGACGGTGTTAGTACAGCAGCAACATCTACATGTACTCAACAAGAATCAGAGAATCCCTCCATGCCTGAGTTCAAAGCTGGTCCTGCTAGTACCTCTGCTATTCCAGTGCAAGGATTTTCATCGTAGTAGATTCTAGACTTGTTAACTAGTAGTACAAGGGTCGACCACACATTTGTGCACCACTAGTAAGTACTAAAATTAAGTCCATCGGTACCTTGCCGCACATTCGAATTCTAATACCAGGAGCTAGAACATACAGCACAGTACTTTATTGTGTACAGTATAGAGTGAAATAGTACCCATGTCAAGAAACAGTTACAGTAGCTAGCTAGAGAATGGTAGCTGCTGGCTCTATCCCGTCGGTCAACATGCGTCGTCTTCCGACTTCTCGACGACTTGGACTCGAACAAACGCTTGTGCGCAGTTTGCGAACCCCTCCGACATAGACGACTGCGGTTTGTACGGTAGATAATATGGTAGAGAAAGTTGAGTCTACGAACCTGGTACGTCACATGCAACCCTCTCCCCCGAGCCCGGCCGGCGGCCGAGCACACCTACCAAATTTTCTCAAGTAGAGTGCCACGAGAAGCACAAAAGCAAAGAGCCATCGAATGACGAAGAAGCCGATGATTCTCACCCTCACCCTAACATTTCGACATCGTTGGCATGCCGTTCAAATCACCTTCGTGTTGGATCGTGTGTACCTTTTCATTTTTGATCGTCAGCTTGTAGAAGACACCCACTATGAATGTCTTTGAACGTGCAATGCTCATGCTTTTTGCAGTACTATGTAGTTTAGTGGTGGTGGCATCTTTTGGAGTTCCAATCGACCTCAAATACTTCCCTCGGACGGCAGGTTCTTTATCAAAGCCTGCCACCATTGTAAGGCGAGAAGATGTTCCCACATCCATCTCATTGTATAATAGCCGGGAACAAATGTTCTCCCCAAGGTCGACTTCAGGCGAATCACTTCTATTTTCCACCCACTTTGAATCTTCACCTGAAACGAAGAAAGGACGCGGATTCCTAAGACGCCTTAGGGCTGTTGTTTTCTTTCCGATAGTAAGTTTTCTGTGGATTCGTCAAAAAAGAGTCGTATGCGTAGATGGACTAACGAAGATGCGTCCTTGGTGAAAGAAATTACTCCTAGTTAAACCAATTCGATATCTTATGGATCTCCTGGCCGACGAGATTGACCTCGAAGATGGCACGGCGGCTCTAAATCAAAACGGACAAAATGGTGTCGAGGAACCGTCGTCTTCTTCATTAAGCAGCACAGTTCTTGCTACAGAAGATTATGTTGCGCATGACAGTGGAGAAGACACGATAGAGGTTGTGAAATCCAGTCAAATCAAGACTACCGGACGATCCATTTCCAGATCGACCGCGAAGCCCGCTGGCAACAGATGGGCAGTGGCAGCACCTGGAGTAGACCTCACTGGAGAATGGGAGCTATTTGTCACCGAGGAATTCAAGCAGGAATACGACAGGTATCTGGCAGAACTCGGGCAACCATTGTTGGTGAGGTCGGTGGCGTTGGGAATCATTTCTTTGACAACTGAAGTGACGCAACAAACGGACAATGGGAAATCCCTGCTAATCCGTGGCCAAAATGTAAGAGGCACATGGGACAGGACGCTCGTGGCATCAGGGACAGATGTAGGTTGTGATGAATACATTCCACTACAAATACCAGTCATGTCGGCTGATTCAGAGAAGGTGGAAGCTGAGAGCTGGTGGGAAAACGACGGAACTGTGCACGTATCTTGGCTTCGAGGTGTCAAGAAGTATGGCGGGGGAGAGTTTGAAAGCAGGCGGTATCTCGATGGTGATGATTATGTGTGTGAAAGTATTTTCCATCCCACTGATAGTACAAAAGAATCCAATCGGATAGTGTGGCGATTTCGGCGACAGGTAGCAAAAGAGGCTTAATAATCCATCATCGATCGGATGGGTATTGTGAAGTTGCTACTTGCACTTGACTCCACTCTAGTGGTTCTTCTGAACTCTGACATATCTGGAAATCGACACTTGCTTCTTCTGTTCCGCCTTTGAAATCATAACGACATTGTCGCCTCGAACCAGCAGATTCTTCATTTGTCGCTTCCTACCGAACCACTCCTCTTCAGAACATGTACTGCTTCCCATCAGTTTCTGCAAACGCGTTTTCTCTCTTTCGACGTTTGACTGCGTCGAATCGGCCGGTCTCATTGTATACTTTTCTTCCGCGTCTCGAAGAATCAGATTCATGTGCCCTAACACAAAGCAGTGGAAGTCGTTAACGCAAATGACATTACGATATCATACTTAGGGATGATACCATCAATCGGCAGACATCGGCGGTCACGACTCACCATCAAAAGTGACCAAAGTTCCAACCAATGTTCCCCTGATAGCGTTGACGTAACGGACGACAACTCTTACGCGTTGCTTTCGAAAGTCATGCAAGCGCGACAACGGTCCTCTTTCAATTTGTTGTGCAATTGTTTCTATCGGATGACGACCAAGCGTGATTTTCTCGGATACTAGAGAGTCGCTTCTGAAAGGTGTAGGGCGTTTTCGAGATTGTGTTGGTTCTATTCGCAAAGGGTCGCATGTTGGCAGATGTAGCCCGAATTGTCCCACTGTATCGAGGCGAAAGCATTGTGCGAGCCAAGGATTTCGCTCCAAAACTAAAGATTCGGGCACTGATGATGAAAGTGCCGCAACGGGGTCGAATCGCGTCGAGACAAAGCTGATTTCCCCTGAATTTCTTTCCGTAGTTCTGAGATCATACCAGTCTGGATTCTCGGTTTGTGCCCGCGGTGCTTTGGGTGGATCTATTTGCTCCAATGATTCATCGGTCGGTCTGCTGGCGACAAGGAGGCGCACTGCAGTGCCGTATTTCTTCGCAAGCTATTTGAACAATGATGCACGACAAGATGAGCGTCGGTGCCTAATTGCCCACTAAGCGAACGACAGTACGCACCTTATGCCCGAGCTTCGTTTCGCCTTAGGGAAGAAGGTAGTCAGCGTTTTGGCGGGAGGGATGATGTGGTTTGAAGCCTGTCCAACGCACCTTCATGGGAGCCACCATATTTTGCAAAGATTTGCTCGAATTTCGACCGCCATTCTGTTTGATCAGCAAGTATCTCTGGTGCTACAAGGGAATAGTATGCTTCCAGGCGTGCCTTCAGGCTCCTGCGCGAAAAAGCCCATCGCGACGAAAGTCAGGAAAAGGAAACTCATGGGAAGAAACACAAGCATCGATTGTGCCTTTTGTCCGAACTTACAACTTTCCGATAACAGCTGTTTCTTTGGAGTGAGTAGGTTGCATTTCGCGCCTTTGACGACTTCTGCTGCTACGTGCTTTACCTGTATTGTGTGTTTCCAATGGATGAGAGAACGAGAGTGCTCATCTCATCTCCCAAAGCTACACAAGTCTCGAGTGAGTCCGAGTCGAATCGAATCAGTCACTCTTTCAGCGATTGATTATTGTCGCGATCCGCATGTCGCGGTGACAACTCTCCCTATGTAAGTAAGCTGGCTGGCTCTCCTCTTGGCAGACGACGACACTCTCTCTGCCGGACAGCAGACGTCGCAAGTATGTCTCGCGCCACGCAAACTACCGATACCGGGTTTGATTGAGGCACCGGGCACAGCAAGAGCAAGGACATCATCATCTACCTATGTATTTTCTGGGACACAGAGTAAGGATCAACAGAATAGAGAGCGTTAGCACACCATCTACTAATATTAAAGTATCATACAGCAGGCTCAGTCTCTTGCCAGTTAATAAAGTTTGGCGTTTGCATCTGACGAGTAGTCTCGAAGGAATCCAGGTCGGCGACATTTCTAGGTAAAAGTGTGAGGAATGGGTAACGACGTCTCGAGTACCAAGGGTGCTGGGAAAAAGGGAAAAGGTACGTTTCTGCCATCACATCGCACGAATCGCTCCGGGATCTCGACCTCCTCTCACTCTGCTCGAATCCAAAGAAGGAAAGTCAATTGATGGTGTCGAAGAGAAACCGAAGAAGCACGTTCGAGTCGATGCCGCCACTGGGGCCGCCGGAAATACAACAACTCCGACCACGAACGCCGGATCGGAAAAAAGGGTTGTCACAATGGAACCAAGCGTACGGAGCTTTGCTGGGCCATCGGCGGCGCGCAGGGATCGCAGCGATCCGGTCATGATCACCGATGCCTTGGCTGATGTTAGAGTCAAGTAAGTGAAAATTGTGGTCTCGTTTCAATTCGATTTGGATGTCTGATGGGTCGCCGGTGCTTGCAATCCAGATATCACATCAATCCAAAGGAACTAGGCCATGGGCACTATGGAGTCGTTCGAAAATGCATGGACCGCGAAACAAAGGAGTGGTACGCTATCAAATCCATCCGTAAGGCGAAGGTTTCGAAGATTGAAGTGCTCAAGCGAGAAATACAGATTTTGAAGGAAGTGAAGCATCCAAATATTATCGAATTGATTGACGTTTTTGAAGATTCCAAGTACCTTCACTTGGTTACTGAGTTGTGCACGGGGGGAGAGCTGTTTGATCGGATCATAGCGAAAACTCAGTCAGCAGAAGGACATTTTTCAGAGCACGATGCGGCTTGTTTGGTCCATGATATTCTTGATGCGATTGCCTATTGCCATGATGTCAAAGGGATTGTTCACCGTGATTTGAAGCCTGAGAATTTTCTCTTCTTGACAGAAGCGCAGGATGCCCCCATCAAAATTATTGATTGTAAGTCAGCAACTTGTTTCTTTGCTGACTGGTACGGGGTTAAACTCGTGGGGGATCTGTATGTTGTCTTTGCCGAGCAGCGCCCCAAACTCACCATCTTGTGATTCTTTCGCTTCCTCTTAGTTGGGTTGTCGAGACATGACGATTCAAATCAGGGGATCATGAAAACCAAAGTGGGTAAGTTAAGCCGACAAGCCGTTGCTGGGTCTTTTAGGGTATTCCAGGCTTATCACGCACCCGTTCATGCGTTTTGATAGGAACACCGTACTATGTTGCGCCCGAGGTTCTTCGGCGGCAGTACACGAAAAGTTGCGACATTTGGTCGATCGGGGTCATCACTTACATTCTTCTTTGCGGATATCCTCCGTTCTATGGTGAATCCGATACGGAGTGAGTACAACTAGAAATTGTCCATAAAATTGTTGAACCTTGATGACTCACTTGTTCCTTTTTCATCGTCAGGATATTTGATTCTGTCAGAACAGGGAGATTCGACTTTCCATCGCCAGAATGGGACACAATCAGTGAAACTGCGAAGCAATTCGTGCGCTATTTGCTTCAAAAAGATCCTGAATCCAGGTAAGTCGGAATTGGAGCCCTTGGCCAACTGACTTGTGTCGTCGTATGAGCTAACATAGTTTAAAGGCCGACTGCCGCTCAAGCCATGGAGCACAAATGGATCACAATGCACTTGGACCCAGAGGAGGCGGATATCAAATCCGCGAAACCATCGCTCTTGCAAGCCAGTCATCGTAGTACCACCTTCCAGAAATATCTTGCGTTGCAGAAACTCAAGAAGGCGGCTCTCGTCGTCATTGCGTCGAATCTGACACATGATCAAGTGGGGTCTCTTGGGGACATCTTCAGGCGTATAGACCAAAGCGGAGATGGAACAATGACGCTGACTGAACTAGACAACGCTATTTCAAGTGGCAATTTTTCGAAAGAGATCCAAGTGGAACTTAACGCAATGAAGGAAGAGTTAGCCCTGTCAGATTCGGATACCTTGAACTGGAAGGCATTTTTGGCTGCGGCAATGGATAAGAACCTGGTGCTAAGGGAGGACAAGATCAAGTTTGCCTTTGACCACTTCAAGCACTCGGATACAGACTATTTGACGATTGACGACTTTACTGCAATATTCGAATCAGAGAGTCAAGCTTTGGAAATATTCAACTACCTCGATACTGATAGAGATGGCAAGGTTAGCTTTGAAGATTTCCGGACAGCGTTGGAAGAGTCTGTCGACTACGATTAGCATTTAAATTGATCCAGTATTTCGAATAGATCGTTATTACTAATACTTGATTCTATGATTTCAGCTCACTATGGATTGGGCAGAGCATTTGAAAGTTGCACCATTTCCTTTAGCGCGTGATCGGATCTTGTCATGCCAAAAGAGACTGCATCAGCGAGGGACTCGCTCCGGATCCCTCCGGTGAAACTGCTTTGGTGAATTCCGTTTTGGAGACTTCTACTTCTCCGTTTGCAAGTTCATAGACGTAGCAGACAAGTTTGTTTTCTTGAATTGCGAGGAGAACAAAAGACGGAATGACATTGTCTGTCTGTGCTGAACAGGCCCCTGTAATGGAGCCCTAGAAAAAGCGCAACCGAAATGAGTCAGTAAGTGAATTGTACTTTCGGTCCTCGTTGTGCCTGCGGAGGCATCTACGTACCGGGTTGATGTAGTAGAATCCCTCTTGAAGGCTGACTTCGTTTTGATGAGAAAACCCGGTGATGAATATATCCACTCCTAGTTTTCGTCGCATTCGTGCCGTGGCCTCTTGCGATCCATAGGGCAAAATTTGATGTCCATGCATAACCCCGATTCTAAACTGACCCACTTGCAAGACGTGGCATTCTGGAAAGTTTAGCGATGGATCCTCGTAGTCACCGGCCACTACGTGGACATGAGGTGCGAGACCCAACAGTTCATCGTACTGATCGACTCCTACATTGCCTGTGCATATTATGTGCTGCATCTTATTTGGGACGAGCATACTGGTCAACGAGACGCATGATGAGGTTGTACGGAAGGAGGAATAAAAAATGGGACAATGTTGGCTCACCGCTTGAAATTCTCAGGGATGGAATTCGCCCTGCCGGGAATGTGAAGATCTCCTAGTACCAGGACTAGTTCACCAAAGCTGCCCATTCTCGATCTACAGTCCCAATGCTGTTTTGGGAGCTGTCGGTATACTTGTCCTTCAGGCCGCTATGAGTTAAGAATGATGATGAACTCGTTTAGCGTGATCGATGAGTCGTGTAGGCATGGATAGAGACGATGGTGGGTGGCGGGGTCGCCCCATCTCGCCTCGGCACCTATGCCATAGTGGTGGACGTTTCTGGGAAAATTAATTCGACGAGCGAAGCGAGGCGAAAACGCGCCGTACATCCGGGTTACCACGACGCCGAGCCACAAATGCACTACACAATTCATTATTGACTACCTTACCCAATCTCAATCCACTATAATCAATCTCCATCCACCATGCCACGGTCTGGACGCCCTTATGGCACTAAAAAGACAGACGATGAGAAGAAATTGGCACAGGCCAAGCGAGATGCAGATGGGAGTAGAGCTTGCGGATGCAATCAGGCAGGAGCATCGGCATCGTTATAATCATCGCATGTCAGAGCGCAGACGGGCACATTTTCCTTGCTTTGGGCACTATGACAACTTGGTTGATTGACGAGATCCAATCCATTGTGGAGATCAACCATAACAAGCTGGTCTATCCAAGTTGGATAAATAGTCTTGACTATTTAGACACCACGGAAGAGTCCTGTGGTGTGATCCCTTTGCAGCCCAGCAACTTGACAGAAGCCATAAATGCACTGGAGATCCAGGTAGATCTTATGAAGGAACAGCAGTATCTCGCCCGGCAACAAAACGTAAAAATTCCATTCACTCCAGTTACTCATCCTGATGAAGCCAAGGCATTTCGAGAATTACTTGCTGAAGATCCAACGCTTGCAAGAGATAGCGAAATGGAGAGGGCTGCATTTGCCTTTCTGAAGTACGTGAATGGAGTTACTATTCTTCCCAAATTGCCCGTCTACTTGCGAGTCCAGCTGGGCATCGTGCTGCAAAGTCGCAAGGTCAATGATGCAGTGCGAAGCATTGCACGGGAGTTGAAGCGCCTTCGTGAAATCAATTTGCGAGGATACCCAGCAGCCACACACGATGATGAGATGAACAATGATACAGCAGCCACACACAATGATGAGATGAACAATAATAATAAACTTACCAGGTGGCCTACAGTGGGCATGTTACCTCCGATGCCACAACCACCAGCACCCTCAGATTGCAGGGATCGCATGCCCCAGTTGACTGCTGGGATGTGGATTGGCGTAGATCCCTCCTGCAATTATCAGATTATGACACCAGGCAACAAAAAGCGAGCACGTGGAGAGTGAGGAAAGGATGGGAAAACAAGGGCACCACGAACATGCAAGAATTGCGGCAGGGTTGACTGTCGAGGGCGAACTGCATTCTGGGGTCGGGACCATTGCCAAAATAAAGTGTAAGACCGGTAGTAGTGCTATTGTAACCCTACTGTAGTATGCCGTTGAGGCTACAGGGATTGTATGTTTAAGGGGAACATAATGTATCATAAAATGTGTGCAATGGATTTGGCTCAGTAGTAACAATAATGGATCAATTGGATCAATTGTGTCGGCGGCGGCGCGCGCATTTGCATGAGTCGATCGATTCGATTCATTCGGCGCCATTCAGGTTATGAGCTTGTGCGCGGAATTCGCGCATTGGATGACGTCCATATTGTTCTTTGCGTTAAAAATACTAGTTCTGAGGATAATGATTCGTTGATTTTTAACGCGAAGAACAAGCCCTGCGTCATCGGAGTGTCCCTTCCACCAATCACATTCCTCCAAACCTCCCAAAAAAGTCCACCGCCATGTTTCAGGTGCCCTCGCCTCTCCGTAGGGCCGGTTCCCGGCGTTTGGGAACTTTATAATAAAATTGCAAGGTGGGCTCGGCCTATGTGCTGGAGGCTGGTGGCCGTGCAGGCGTGTCGAAGGACACTTATTATGGTTCCATTTCATCTCGAAACGGAACTCCGTTGAATTTTTTCCGAATCCGGATGGAGGGGTCCCCCAAAATATTTTCCAATCCAGGAGTTCGCTTCGTGTCGACTTCGCGCCGAAAATTCATCCAGAAATCCACGCGAAATCGCAACAATGACGATCCGACACATCATTATTTCAACATTCACGCAACAATGAACATCAACGAACATGGCGGCTACTACCATCCTGGCTGTGCGTATGGGATGAATACGAAAATGGCCATCATCGAGGCCTTTTTGGATCTTCAAATGGTGGATTTAGAAGGAGACGACGAAACAGCAATGAATGGGCGCAGGCTTGGGGCCCTCCACGTCCGGGAGGTTGCGACGAAGTGCAAGGTGGGGATACGTTTTGCGTATGATGTTATCCAAGAGGTTTTGGCTCTTGGGTACATCACTGACCCAGCGGAGAACCGTGCCGCACTACGTGCAACACGTCATAACTACAGCAAGCTTGACCGGGAAGATGCGATGGTGTTGCTCGCGTTGCGATCGGAAAACGACCAGCAACTGTTGTCCGACTATCAACGAGGACTACAGTTCGCTACAGGAAAGATTGTATGCGCTACGACAATCGACCATTTCTTCAAAAAGCGGTTTGAGTTTAAGGGGAGTCTACGCAAAACATCAATGGTACCCTTGGACAAGTGGAAGCCGGCCAACATCAGAGCCTACTACCACGAGTTCATGGGTACCATTGCAACACTCAAGTTACACAACAAGTATCACTTTATTGACGAGAAGCACATCATCAATAAAGACTGCTACAACAATCGTGTAAGGGCTGACCCCCTCTCCGGCGCAGTTCGGTGCATCTGTGTCTCCGGCAACTTCCGGAGAGCCTACAACATGATAGCAATCATCCGACTAAGTGGCAAGGACCCCCCAATGCACTACAGCATTGGAGAAGAGAATGGCACAGCGGCCAATTTCACGGCGTACATCGAATACTTACTCGGAATAGGCTGGTTTGAGCCATACGACGTACTCATACTTGACAATGCTGCAATCCACTCCGGCGCGGAGGCTACCATTGTTGCCGACCTTTTGTGGGAAGTTCGGAGGGTTCTAGTTGTTCCTTTGCCCACCAGGGCGCCGGAATTGAACCCTATTGAACTAGTCTTCCACATTCTAGCCCGTCGCTTGCGGCAGAATCGCTACTTTTCTAATGGCATCGTCGACGCAGCGACGATTTCGGTGCCGAACCAAGTACAAGAGGTTGTGGCAAGTATTGGGGTGAGCACAGTGCTCAACTGCGCAATGCATTGCGGATATTAATAGTATTACTTAATAATATAACTTTACATAACAGCAATAGTGTGATTTGGTACTGTTATTCTATCGTAGCTGCGATGAATTCTTCACTAACTGTGCCGAACTCTTGCACCTACAAAACATCATATAATGCAAACTTATCAACTATAAAGATGAGCATTAACAATAGTTCGAATATTGTGATCCTAATAGTGTTATTGTCATGTAATAGAATAGTTTTGAGCCAACATGGGTGAAACACAGCCCACCCAAGCTGAAATTTCTCAAAAAGCTACTTCCTTCTTACTTCCTTGGTTCTTCTCCTACCAAGTGGTCCTTTCAGAGTCGGACTGGGTATCCATAGAATTGTCAGGTTCGTCTTGTTCGCGTTGAGCTTCCGACTTACCATAGACAATTTCTGGTGACTCCTCATCACCAGAATTGCCGCAATTGCTCCCAGAGCTACAAAGATCAATCGGGTTGGCCCGATTAATCTTTCTGATTTTCTTGCGTCGACCTGCCACAACCTGTGGTAGCACAGAAAGGACAATTTCCGGGGTCACAAACCCCGGTTGTGTCGGAGTCTCTGCCGGTTGTTGCGTGGGCGTTTCTGCTACCGATGGGGGGGCCACTGGGGGGGGCTTCTTGTAGCACTCAAGGCGGTCGTAG
Organism: Nitzschia sp. DOCU1; assembly: GCA_951394045.1. Classification (NCBI taxonomy): domain Eukaryota; phylum Bacillariophyta; class Bacillariophyceae; order Bacillariales; family Bacillariaceae; genus Nitzschia; species Nitzschia sp. DOCU1. The sequence continues at coordinate 2,002,163 of OX595988.1, forward strand.
ACCACCTTTCCCGTGTAGGTATGGACAAAAGCATCCTTACCAGAGATTGTGTCAGTTAACCTTTCCCACCCTCCTGGTGGGTCAAGGTCGCTGTCACTAGTAATACCAGTAGTATTACTTCTTGCCGCCTGTGCCGGGGACGACTCCACATGACGACCCACGTCACCCACGTCACCGTGGCCTACCAGTCCTGGCATAGGCATCTGTGTAAGCGTTTGTTGGCGTAGGAACAAGGGGGGGGCGTTGGCTGGTGGTAGCGGATAGAGTCCGGCCCACCACCGACACTTGGGAATCTTCCGTCCTGGTGGTGGGCAACACCAGATTGCAGCAACCGGTTCTTGGAGGTTTCGACACTGCGACGGTGCTCGTTCCCCTTCACGAGGGCACGAGTTCGATGAACCGCCTTTAGGCATTTAGCCCGGTTGTCCTGTACCTCCTTCTTTGTCTTGGCATCGATAAGCTTCAACTCGATGGCCTTGCGTTTGCCTGCCTCCAGTCGTTCAAGAGCAACCTCTTCTTTGTGGAGTCTCAGCTTCTCCTTCTCGACGGAGGCTTTAACTTTTAGCTCGTTCTGTTTAACAAGCTTCTTCTGCATAGCATCGTGGCGCTGGAGAAGTTGTTTAAGGACTTTCTCCTTCTCGGACGCAGCTTGCCTGAGCTGTTCGTTCGCGTCGGACAAGGTAGTAATTTTTGCATCGGCAGCATTTTTCTGTGCGACCAGCTTTGTGTTTGCAAGCTGGGCGCTCTTCAGCTGTCCAATGGCATTGCGAAGCTCGGAAGCTTGGAGCTTGAAGGACGACTTCTGGCTTGCGATGACCTTGGAGGACTCTTGCTCGAGCTTTACGTAGCTGGCCTTCGACTGGCCCACCTCTTTCTGACGTTTCTCCTCCAATCTAGCACGTGCAGCCGCCAACCTAGCCTCCCATTTCTTTTCCTGGATCTCCAAAGATCCCTTGAGCTTGTTAATCTCTGAATCTTTCTTATCGCAAGCTGCCTCCCGACGGCTGAGAGCGAACGGCGTAGATGCGGTCCGATGCTGGCATTGTTGCTCTTGAACCCTGCAGAGTCTTGCCCTAAGTGCTTCGATCACTCGAATGCAAGGGCTGCCGGCAGGACAGGCAGGTGGATCCACATGTTGTTCCTCGCCATTTTCGTTATGGGCCGGCTCCTCGTTAGGGCCGTTGGGGTCTTGTTCATCTTGGTTATTCATCATCGTCGCCAATTTTGTGATACCTAAACGGAAAACTAGAGCCAACGTTCAATTTTCTACTATAGTCTACGGGACTTATCTACGCGTTGGACCGTGATTTTCCCTCCAATCCGAACTTGGCCGGCGATCTGGCGATCAGAAAAGATTTTGGCTTCGCGTCCAATTGGGGGAAAATTTTTTCGGCGCGTTTCTGTTTCGAGATGAAATGGAACCATAATATGTAGAAATCACATTCACCGCACCCATTACCGCGGTCAGTGTGAATGTGGAAGGGAATGGAAGAGGGGTAATGGGTATGTATGTAGGTACCCCCTATTGTAAAGCCGCGACAAGTGCTTGACTCTATTGAGTTACGAGTACCAAGTGGCAGATAAAGAGCTGGTAGAATAAGGCTGCGCAGCGTATTATTTAGAAACCAACCTACAGCAAAAGACTGCGCAGTAGTTTCAGCCCCTCTATTCATCCTAGCAAGCACATGGCGAGGATATCGCAGGATAGAATAACAACTAGTTTGGATCGGGTGGACAGCGAACAATCAGTGATGACGACGAGAGCATCCAGAGCATCTAGTACGAAGAAGAACAGGGGATAAATGGAATTTTTCCATCTTTGTGGTGCACAACGGATTGGGCCAGGGCTAACATGCTGCCCCATACAAACTCTTATTATCACAATGCCGCAGTCGCTACTACTGGTATCCACACTGCTATTTGTCGTCTGCTGTCCTCGTTTTTGGTGCCGCGGTGACCGGCGGCACTAAGTCAATGGCTGGGCATTCGAGCACCATCAAAACCAAATGCGCAGTTGACACCAAACGCAAGTGCATTGGTGCACAGAATATGCACAATAGAAGAATCGTATGAATGATACAAGACAGAAATTGGCGACACTGCGAAGGAGTAATATACCGGCAGTAGTTGTGTCATATTATTCACGATGACGTTGCAAATGGAACCTGCTGCGCATTCCAAAAAGCGGTATTCAAGCCCAATGCACAGCTAAAACCAATGAAAGTGCATGGCCGATGGGTCAATATGGTGGCTATTGATGATGTTGATCATAATGTGTTGCCCCCCCACTCCCCATCATTCGAAGGCATCTTCAAACTCTATCCGAGATCGAAAACGATGAAGGTCCAATATCCTTACAGTACTGACCCAAGCAACAAGAAAAGAGAGGATCTGGCAATCGATCTGGTTCACTTTCCAGCCGTGATAAATTACACTACTACGGTCCACAAACTACAAGGCAAATCTGTCGACAATCTGGTCGTGGTTGATTGGTGTCGGATGCAAAACTGATGTCGTCCTTTCCAGAGTTCGTACACTAAGCGGCATTTTCCTGTCCTCTGCCTTGCCCGACGATATCTCTTTTCAGCCTGACGAAGAATATTTGAACATGATGACAAGACTACGACAGTCAATCTTGGCCGACGACATTGAGGACGACGAAAAGAACGATGATTCGGATGACGAAGAAGACGACGAAGAGGACGACGATTCAGACGACGAAGATTTAGAAACGGTAGATGTATAGTAAATAGGAAGCGCACCTAATGCGCAGCCAAAATGTGCAGCACTACTGCGCACTCTATTTTTGTACCATCAAAATCACCTTTTTGTTCTCTCCACAATCCTGTCCGAGCGACGTCTTTGACGCAGCTCACGACAACCAAAGTCATACTTTATTTGACCCAAAGTAGATTACGACAGCAAAAGTCATCCATTTCTGTAACTAATGCGAGGATGCCGGCGAGGATGCCTTGCCTCCAAAAAGGGAAATTCCATAAATGAAAATGCACTGATATTTTTTCTTCTATAAGTGAGGGCTTAGTAAAAACGAAAACGCGACCTAAAAAATGACCGGTTGAATCCCCCCCCCCCCCACACCCCCCCCAGGTATAGCGAGTGGCCTCGGATTTTAGGGGTGGGGAAAGGGGGAGGGGCGGTGCACCGCAGGTGCGCCGAAGGCTGCCAAACTATAGTACGATACAGCAGTTAATTTCATAGGTACAGCTAGTAATAGTACGAGCACAGCTCACCAGACACCTCTGGTATTAGTGGTAGTAGTGGCTAGCTGCTGAGACGAGCTGCTAGTAGTACTACTACTAGAGATACAGGCACCAGCAGAAGTCATAGTAGTACTATTGGTGATGTCGTCAGGGGGCTGCCTGCTGTTAGTAGTACTACTAGTGCCTATGAGTGCCACCGCCCCACAGGCAGTAGGATGATGCACTGAAGGTGGCAGTAGTTAGTACTGAAGTAGCTACAGTAGGCTGCCATTCGACTAGTGCTACAACGAGAAAAACATGATACTATTTGGTGAGATTGTTCCTCTCCAATCGTCCAGGTAGCTGTTAAATGGATAGTGCGCACTTTTTGCTGCTTTAATAGTAGTACTACTAACCTTTGTACTACGGTTTCATCATCTTGCTGATGATCCCTGATGGGTGAAAAAGTCCTCCACTCAGCTGCCTTTCTTCCAGGTAGCTGTTATCGGCAATTTGGCAAGATGGTTCCTCTACAATCGTCCAGTTAGCTGCTAAATGGATAGCATGCACTTTTCACTGCTTTAGTAGAAGTACTAGTAAGTAGTAGTAGTACTAGCCAGGATGAGTGCTGCTGGTGAGTGCTGCTGGTGAAGCACTTAGTAGCTAGTAGTCAAAGGAGTAGCCCAGCAGGGGTTGTACTATGAGGTAGCACCAGCACTAGTCTAGTCCTTGTTTGGTCATCCTCTATCCGCGTGCGTTGTCTTCGTTGTCCTCCTCCTCTTGCTGCCGCCCAGTGCTCCCACCAAGACCACTGCACCACCACCAGCAGGACATCCAGGACAAGAAGTAAGCGACTACTAATAGTAGTAGAAGAAGCTAGTAGTAGCAGTATAATAGCTATTATTACGTGAGCTACTGCTACTTTTCCACCTGCTAGTATGTAAAAGCAGGGAAGAGTAGCTATGATTCATTCCAAGCAGCAAAGTGTGACTGTCTCAGAAGTAAAAGCTACAGAGACCAACCCCCATAGCAAGCCTTTGTCCAACAAATTTGAGGGGAATCGCGCGGTATGGGCTCCACTACAAGAGCAGCCAATAGAATTGCTCCACTAAAAAGCAGCCAATAGCATTAGCGGAAACACCAAAATTACTAAAAGGAGAGCCAATTGAATCAGCGTAAACACTAATAGAGGCATATACAATATGTCGCAGTGCGACACACTAAAAGGTTCCCGCGCCCTCTCATACGTACTCTCGTAATTTTTTTGAGTGAGTCATTTTAATCTAAAACCAGTCCATTGAGTCCGATTACGAGAATTTTACGAGAATACGAGAATGGTCTTGCCACTTTTCGTCCGTTCTCGTAATATTCTCGTATTCTCATAATCATCATCTTACTTCCGTGTGGCACTCCCGCTGTCTCAACGCACACAACTTGCTACTCTTACTAAGATGCTTTCCCCCCTCGACTCAACACAGAGTCTACAACTTTAACATTATCATGTCACCCCATTTGGCAAGTATTCACTGTTGTACCTTGTAGTGTTGCACCGTCACGACAACCGCTTTCGTGTTCTTTTTGTTCCTCGACATCCAGAGTCTTGGTGAGATCCTCCGATAGTTCATTTGGGCTCCTTTTGCTACCTTTTGCTGGTGCTGTAGCATCGACATGATCAGAAAAGAGTAGACATGATCAGACAGGAGTTGAGTTGAAAGTGAAGAACAAGATGTTTGTGGTGCTTTTACTACCTACAGAATCAGGTTCCGTGGAGTTTGTCTGTCCTACTTCCATTTCTGCGAGAATGCGAGATTTCGCCCCGCCCCGCTAGAATGCAGTGATTCTCCCGCCCGTCTCGTAAAAAACACGAGAGTACGAGAATACGAGAGGGCACGGGAGCCGGCCCTAATATTTGGACGTGGAGGAAAAAGCTACCTAGTCACCAGGTACTTTTTAGAAGCGCGCGAGCCGCTTGAGTAGCCATTCCGAGTCCAATTGGTCAGTCCTATCAACACTTACGTACACACCACGTATGCGTACCAGTACATACCTGTAATACTCAATTTTCTACCGAAGTAGGTTTCGCTCTCTCTCCAAATCTACCTACTTTTAGGACGAACTACCCTGGTTACTTAACATAATTTTTGCCAAGCGCTTAACAGACCATTCGGCCACCCTTGCCAAGAACACATAGGGTTCTTGCCAAGTACTTATCAACACGGCCAGATTCTTGCCAGGAAGCACTTATGGAATATTCCTTTTTTCCTTCCCTGAAATCTTGTTGTGTGTTGCCGGCAGCTCCACAAGACTGCCTCATTCACTACCCATCAATCTAGCACCCACAATACCAAGCTACATTTGCACACAATACCATTTCACAAGAAAGCCTCCTCACCTTTCTCACCTCTCTTGTTTCGTCTCCCTCATGGCACGCAGCCCTCGCCAACACAACAACCATGGAGCCATTCAAAGGCAAAGACAGCATTCTTCCAGCCAATTCAAATGGTCAACAGAATGGCGTAGCCCCCATCTGGTCATGTTTCTATCCCATGTAAAGGACGGTATCACAGCTGCCATGTCAAGCCACGGGCTTCAGCTTTCCCCGACTGATGCTGCATGGCTCCAGGACCATCAGGGTCATTTCATGAGTTTCCTACCTTGGACCACCAGGGAAGTCCAAGATGCATATTCTTCCTATCTACGCCAGCAGCAGCTTCCCCGGTCGGAGGACAGCAAGGCTGCTTTCATCAACCACTACATGTTGTCCAAGCACACCATCATCGACAGGTCCCCACGCATTGCCGCCAGTAAAGCTGACAGCTATCACTCCAACTGTGAGAAATTCCTTAGACAATTTTGGTTTTTCTTGGCATTTGTGGGTGACTACACCAGCATGATTCTTCTTTTAAGGCACCCCCCAGGCAACGGACACAGTCCCAGCATGTCGGTAAGGTCAATTCATGCATTTGTGAACCATAAATTCCTTCCACAAGGCAGTCCCCTTTCTGATTTGCACAACAATACTGTCCTCGACGTTGATGGAAATCCCATCATATGTGAAGGGACAATCAAGGCCCAGGAATGGCTGAAGACTTTCTATGCTTCTATTGTGCAAGTTCACCGGAACAATCAACAAGACGGGCCCTTTGTCCCCCAGTGTCTCCCATGCCTAGCATCCAAGCCCACCGGATGTCAACATCATGCCCCCATTTGCCAGTGGATGAATAGAGGGAACCCATGCAACCACACTGCAATCCACGACCAGAAAGATTGGCTCAGGAAAGAAAGCATCCGCCGGCAGTACAAGAGCCATTCCAAATCACCCTTTCTACCATCTGATCTCAAGAACATCCAACAGTACATGATGCTTGGCAATTTTGACATCACCAATCTGAGATTCTTCACTCTTCTGTTATGTTCCATTGAATGTGCTCTCCGCTTTGATGGTATGGCTGAGGCTACTGTTGATAATTTTGAGCGCAACAGCTCTCTCTGGAAAGTGACCAATGGAGTCATTCGGCACCTTTGCCAATCGGTGAAGGAGAAGAATGATGCTGTATTCTTTCAGTACCTTCATGTCTTCAGAGATAGCCACCCAAAACTTTGTTTCTTGAGGCACTTACTTGTTTTGGTTCACTGTACTGAAAGGTATTCTGGTTACCTCTTTGGAGAAACACCAGAGGAACCACTCAACTATGGTGGGTTCTCAAGATGGCTCATTGCACGTGAGGAAGAATGCGAGCATGAGCATCTGGTTGACTGGGGCCCCCACTCCGCCAGGAGGACCTTCTATCTACTAGGAGTCCTTGGCGGTGCTACTCTTCCCTGCTTGATGCGCAATGCACGCCATGTGGATGAGGCTACTGCCAAGAAGTATTGGGCCGACTTTATGGTTCTATCTCAAGAGATTCGTGCCGATCCTTCTCTGCTAGAGAAGCAAAGTATATGGGGCTTCACAGAAAAACTCCTTCACCAAGGTGGCCAAGACATGGAAAGGCTGCTTCACCAACAAGACCAGTGCCAGATACTTTCATCCCTTGAAGAACTATCCAAACACTTTGTTGAGAGATCACTGGGTGTCAATGCATCTTCTGCCATTTACCGTAACCCCAAAAGGCTTCTAGAGATTGCCTACACCAAGGACTTCACAAGCCTCAACCCACTTTCCCTTCTGGAAAACCATATTCAAGCACTACCAGAGCAGTACAGTGCCAGCATCCTGCCACTATATACTTCAGCACTGAACTATGCAGTACAAATGGCCCGGCAGCAGCAACAACAGCAGCAGCACCAGCAAGGTCATCTTCACTTGGCACTTCCACTGGTAGCCCACCACCTCAATCGGGTTCCACAACCACCCCACCCCAGCTCTATATTCCATAGTCTAAAGTCTGGGTCAGAGGAATTTCAAGCGCTAACTACATTCTCTCCCATTTGCCCCCCACGCCCTGCCCCACGGTACAAGATTCAATCTCCTCTTGGGCGCCTCCTTCGGAACTCAACCCCCCAGAATCAAGTGAGGCACATCTCAAATTTTCTCTATCATGTACTATCTGCAGGTGAAATGGAGTTTGGTGACACCGACAACAACAACCTTCATGAAGTATTCCTACAGATGGCACCCAGGTTCAGGAATGATAGGGCTGTTCTAGCACCTCTCAGAGTAGTATGTCGCTGCTTGATTAAATGCCATGCTTGCTCTGTCGAAGCATTCATAGCATCCCATCCAAACTTTGACTACAAGAGCTATACATGTACTAGATGTATAGACTAAAGTAATGTATCTAATCTAATCTAATCTTGCTTCTATAATAGATCTACTAAGCGGCAAGGACACACACCCCAAGCCTTCCCTCACTAACCTGGAGGCAACCATGCAAAAACATTGTGAAATTTTGGAGTATAGGCCACGCCAGGGCCAAAAAGGATGCCAACAAGTGGTAGAGTGCGTGTTGACTCGTCGGCACTTGAAAATTTCAAGGATCCCATAGGAAAAGATCCTCTAATCCAAAAACGACACATACCCCAAGCCTTCCCTCACTAACCTGGAGGCAACCATGCAAAAACATTGTGAAATTTTGGAGTATAGGCCACGCCAGGGCCAAAAAGGATGCCAACAAGTGGTAGAGTGCGTGTTGACTCGTCGGCACTTGAAAATTTCAAGGATCCCATAGGAAAAGATCCTCTAATCCAAAAACGACACATACCCAAGCCTTCCCTCACTAACCTGGAGGCAACCATGCAAAAACATTGTGAAATTTTGGAGTATAGGCCACGCCAGGGCCAAAAAGGATGCCAACAAGTGGTAGAGTGCGTGTTGACTCGTCGGCACTTGAAAATTTCAAGGATCCCATAGGAAAAGATCCTCTAATCCAAAAACGACACACACCCCAAGCCTTCCCTCACTAACCTGGAGGCAACCATGCAAAAACATTGTGAAATTTTGGAGTATAGGCCACGCCAGGGCCAAAAAGGATGCCAACAAGCGGTAGTAGTGCGTGTTGACTCGTTGGCACTTGAAAATTTCAAGGATCCCATAGGAAAAGATCCTCTAATCCAAAAACGACACATACCCCAAGCCTTCCCTCACTAACCTGGAGGCAACCATGCAAAAACATTGTGAAATTTTGGAGTATAGGCCACGCCAGGGCCAAAAAGGATGCCAACAAGTGGTAGAGTGCGTGTTGACTCGTCGGCACTTGAAAATTTCAAGGATCCCATAGGAAAAGATCCTCTAATCCAAAAACGACACATACCCAAGCCTTCCCTCACTAACCTGGAGGCAACCATGCAAAAACATTGTGAAATTTTGGAGTATAGGCAACGCCAGGGCCAAAAAGGATGCCAACAAGTGGTAGAGTGCGTGTTGACTCGTCGGCACTTGAAAATTTCAAGGATCCCATAGGAAAAGATCCTCTAATCCAAAAACGACACATACCCCAAGCCTTCCCTCACTAACCTGGAGGCAACCATGCAAAAACATTGTGAAATTTTGGAGTATAGGCCACGCCAGGGCCAAAAAGGATGCCAACAAGCGGTAGTAGTGCGTGTTGACTCGTCGGCACTTGAAAATTTCAAGGATCCCATAGGAAAAGATCCTCTAATCCAAAAACGACACATACCCCAAGCCTTCCCTCACTAACCTGGAGGCAACCATGCAAAAACATTGTGAAATTTTGGAGTATAGGCAACGCCAGGGCCAAAAAGGATGCCAACAAGTGGTAGTAGTGCCGGTGTGCAGGTGTGCGCTTCCAGAAATTTTCAAGATCCCATGGCAGAAGATCTACTAAGCCCGTGGGACACAAGCCCAGTGGGTTATTGTCATCACAATACCCAAATGCCTGCTAAAATGCGTAGAGTCTACAGGGAATTAAAGTACTGCAGCAATGAATGTTGTCCCCACAATATCCAACCTGCGTCAGCTAATATTGTAACAACAATACCCAAATGCCTGCTAAAATGCGTGGAGTCTACAGGGAATTAAAGTACTTTAGCAACGAGTATTGTCCCCACAATATCCAACCTGCGTCAGCTAATATTGTAACAACAATACCCAAATGCCTGCTAAAATGCGTGGAGTCTACAGGGAATTAAAGTACTTTAGCAACGAGTATTGTCCCCTATTGTCCCCACAATATCCAAAATGCGTAGACTCTACAGGAAATTAAAGTACTGCAGTAACGAATATTGTCCGCACAATATCCAATCTGCTCGAGCTAATATTGTGATTACAATATCAGGGTCATGCATTGTTACATTGTAGGCACAATATTAGTTGGTCTGTGGTATTCCGTCCTGCTGAAGGTGTTGGTATTGTCCCCACAATACCCATGCTGGGTAATTGATTATTGTGAGTATAATACTGAGGTGGTAGAGGATACTATTAAAGCTCTGCAGTATCTAATCTAATCTAATCTTGCTTCTATAATTTGACTCTTATGTAATCTTATTTTGTGTCATGTACTAACCTAGGTGGCCTTACGTTTCTTGTTGCTTTCTTGTTTCTTGCTGCCTTCCTTTTTCTCCATCTTTTTATAATCTTTCTCTGCCATCTCTGAATGTTTGAGCTTCTCAAACATTTGGCCGGTTCCCATTGCAACCATCTTGGCAAGGGTTTCTTTGGCAAATCCTTTTTTCTGCTTCGACGGTGGATGATGCAACCATTCACGTCGGTAGAATGCCTCATCGGCCAGCTCTGCCAACCTGTCCACCTCCTTGTTGAAGTATTCAAAGAATACTTCATGGTGTTCTGTCAGTCTAACATGCTGAATTGGCATGTAAAGAGTGCTGCTACTATCCAAGCCGATAGTCCCTTGCTTCCTGGTGTGGTAGGTAGAATCAATGTAGGCATGGATCCCTACTCTCCAGTCTTGTCCACCCCTAGTTGTCATGCCGCCGTGGGGGAGCTCTCCAGAAAAGAGAAGGCACTGTTGGTAGCTGACAGTGACCACATGCCTTGCAGGATGGTTGATGTAGATGGACCTGCTTTTGTTTTCTTCCAATGGGAAGATAACGGCTGCAGGGAGGAATCTTCCATCTAGGTCCCTGTTGCTTTTAAAGTCTTGATCCCCAATCGCGTCAGCGTGGACCCTCTGGTGGATAGGTTCGAGGCCACTGACTCTGACCTCATTACCACCCATGATCAAGGAAACATCCGCCAGATACAAATGACAGTTCTGATTGCTAACATAGCAATCGTCTATCTTCTTCTTGTTGCTTTCCTCCCTGTACAGTAACTTAGAGTACGCCGCTTTATCAAAGAAGAATGGCGCAAACTCAGACACAAGATGGTAGGTACTTGCAAGGTAGTACCCCAACCGAGCCAGTGCGGTCAAGTGTTTCTTCTTGTCAAGCTCATACTCAGAGGAATGAGTAGGAAGAGGCATGTAGATGCGGTCATCAAAGTCATAGTCATCATATCCAAAGTCGATGTGTAGGCCTGGGGGGACGTTCCATGTCCGAGGATCCTTGGCAGGGAACGGCAAGTTTGCCTCTTTGAACTCCCTAATGATTGCTTTCTTGGTCTCGGCGTCTAGGTCTTGGTCAAAGAACGGCTTGGTGACGGGCACAAAGGAATTGATTTTGTCAATTGCAGCTGCATATGTATCAGCCACAATGCTGGATGTATGCATAGGTTGCATTGAGATTCCAGTGTCAGTGTAGGCCTTGTGTGCAAGGTTGGACAAACAGTAGTCATGGTAGTAGACTTGCTGAATGTCCAACATTACACCTTTCCAAGCATAATTGCTCTTCCTGAAGAAGCCAACAACCAAAGGCTCGAATTTGCGATGAACATTCAAGCAAGTTTGACAATGAAATATGATTTTGTTGTTGACTCGCATTGGCGCGGCTGGGTAGGAAATGCTCTTTTTTCCTTCTGGCATAACTTCTGGATCGCAATGGGGCCTATTAGTCTTGTTCCATGCAATCTCCAAGTTAAAAGAGTCTTTGAAAAAACCAACCAATTTGTTGGCAATAGCCCTGTTGGTGGCAATATGCTCGTTGTTGTTGACATTGACATTGACAGCTGCCGCAGTACCAGCAGCCTTAGTACCAGCTTGCTCTGCCTTGGCGGTTCTTCTAGCGGCATGTGCTGCATCTGTCTTTCGTACCACGGCTTCGTACTCATATTTGTTTGCATCATCAGTGCCCTCCAGGAACACCCCAAGGGGGAACATGGAAAAGGCCAAGTCCTGGGGCGACTTGTTGTGGGCCTTACCAAATCTCTCGCGATATTCTTTCTCATTGTCGTAGTCATTCCCGGCCACTGCAACAGGGCCGGTCATTGGCTTAGAGGTGTGATCCTCAGGTTCTGATGTAAGCTGCGATGACATGGCCTTTGGAAAGTTGGTTTATGATGGTTGTAATGGCGTTGAGAGGGTGGTGAAAGGCAATTGGATTCCAAGTTTGCCAGTAACGGCGGGTATTGTTACCACAATACTCAAATGCCTGCTAAAATGCATAGAGTCTACAGGAAATTAAAGTACTGCAGTATCTGTGGGTATTGTTACCACAATACTCAAATGCCGGCTAAAATACGTAGAGTCTACAGGAAAATAAAGTACTGTGTTGTCGCGAAACTTATTGTGGGTACAATAATGGGGCTGAAGAGCATGGTATTGTAGGCACAATATCGACATAGTTCTATTGTGTTTACAACAATATCACCGAACGGTAATACAAGGGATAATATTATACAGACAGTGTTAGTTATTGTAGATAGTTCCAGACCCAGAGGGCAAGGAATTGGTGATTTTGTCAACCAAGGGTAGAACTTTGGTCCAGTCCTTTGCACTTTTTCCCATCTTCTTGTCAAGTGCCTTGGCGGTGTCGAGGATGTGGCGCCTTGCAATTACCTTGTTGTCAACCAGAAGCTGTCCCAATCCGGCAAGTATGTCGTTCACCTCCGACCAATATTTCCTTTTGAGAATGCCTTGCATAGTAATTGCTATTTTGGTCAAATCCTCGGTCTGCCATTCGAGCCAACCTAGTGCCCGGAAGCATCGGCGCAAGTGGCGGTCAACTGGGATTCCATGGTTCCTCCCTGTAACAGCAGCCAAGATGAGAGAGGCCGACTTGAGATGGAATCCATAGAAATGACACATTTCGGCGGGTGTCAAAGGCAGGCGGTCGTTCTTGAGAATCTGCTTCAGCATTGGTACTACAAAGTAGGCATTGCTGGCAGCCTTGGAAGCCCGGGCACAAATTGAAGCATACTCTTCAATGGAGATGGAAGCCCAGTCCTTGAAAGTAAAGTTGCCATAAGTGGGCGACCTGAAAACAGCTCCCCAGAGAAGTACAACAACCTTGTCTGCCACTCCAGCTGCACCCTTGATGAGACAGACGGCTTGGGCAAACCGTGTCCAACATCCAGAACATTTCCCACAGCCCTTGTAGGGTTTGCCAGGATTACTCATATCACAGAATGCTGTGAAAGCACTGAGCCATTGGGACCGAACACTGGTGATTTGATGTTGTTTATCAAGTTCCGAGGAGAGCTTCCTTAGGCTTGCAAGTTCGGCTTCAACTTGGGCTTTCTTGGCCTCTGTGGCCCTGTCCATTTCATAGCGATACCAATCCTGCGATTGGTATATAGTTGAGCCAATCGGCCACTGGTTGGGATCAAGTTCCTTTGTAACATCTTCAAGGGTGCGATTGTAACAAGTTGCTCCAAAAATTTTCTCCCTTTCCAGCATTTTCTCGGGGCTAAAGTCTCCTGTCGCCTGCAATGCAAGGTATCTTTTGGTCTGGGGGGATGCCTGTTCATGGACGTAGACACGGACCATTTTCCCAATCTGGAAGCAGTGTTTGCTAAGAGCAGTGGTTTGCTGGTTGTTGGTTGTCAAGGCATGTACTTTGTTTTGCTCGGGTCTTGGGTATTCCCAGAGATTCTTGGCCGGTGCTTGCTTTTTTGAAGCATGTTTCTGGGAATCAACTGCTGGATTGGCAATTGAGCCATCCAATGTTAGCTGCCGTAGTTGTCGCCTGGATTTGGAGTAACTCTTCTTTTTGGGGGTGTTTTTGGATTGTTGACTGGCTGCGACTGCTGTAAGGGGTGGGGCTTTGGGAGGTGTGGGTCCGAGAAGAAGATCAGATTCAGGCTTGAGGTCTGGTGCTGGTCTGAGTTGATTGGCTCTCCTCCGGAACTTTTGGTAGACAGAGGATAAGAGCTGAAACCAAATTTTATGAGCAAATTTGTTGGGTATAATTTCTCCTTTGATGTTTGTCGGACGGAGATCGAGGCCCCATGACTGGAATACCTTCCATATTTCAAACAAGAGAGATTGCCGTTTGGTTCGCCTTTCTGCATGGGAGATCATGAGAGCTGTCTTAGCCAGCTCATTCAAAAGATCAGTTCTATGGAGGAGCAATGATTCAAAGGCTTCCAGGGTTGGGGAACCCTTCCGCAGTGCAAGGGTGGGTGGGTCGATCAACATGGTAATATTGTGAGAGGAGTGTTGTTGTTACAATACAAATCCGAAATTTGAAAAACGACTGTTACCAGCCCTACAGGTTCTACGTATTTTAGCAGGCAGAATAACATTGTGCCTACAATATCGTTGGAATGATTTTTATGTACCGCCCTACAGGTTCTACGTACTTTAGCAGGCAGAATAACATTGTGCCTACAATATTGTTGGAAACGACAAGCATATTGTGCCTACAATATTGTTCGAAACGACATGAATATTGTGCATACAATATCAGTGGCAATAGAGTGGATATTGTGCATACAATATTGTTAAAAGGGGAGGGGGGGGGTTGTCGATTGACCATCATTTCCTGAGGGTCTTGTAAGGGTCTTGTAACACGACTTCTTCGAAATTTGGGGGTTGGCAAAGTTTGGCAAGGATGCCGACGATTCTTGCCAAACTGAGGGGGTCTGGCAAGATTGCCTGGTACATTTCTACATACGTGGGTTCCGTCTACCACTAGTAGTTATTATCTACTAGAATCCCCCTTCCCCGTATGTAGCAACCCCGATACGGTCGTCGTAGTCTGTAGAATTTGCACCGTATCCCATACGTAGATTCTACCGCGATGTCGCCCAAAAAGTAGACATTTTGAGGGCATTTTATCTACTCTAAGGACTCCTTCCGAGCCCACGTGGCATGCGATTTCATGCCAAATCCATACCGTCATGCGCCATCTACTCACACAAGTCATGCATACGCTACTCGAACACATGAAACGCTCGCGACGCGAACAACAATGACAACACACCAATGCACCTGGGCCCATCATGTGCCAATGCCGGATTCCTGCCACACTTTACTTCAATAGCGGATAGAATGCATGCCTTGGCATGATGGGATTATGCCTTATCATTTTTGGATTTGCCAAACGAGTTGAATGCCAAAAAGATGCAAGAAAGGCCCCCCCTCCAGCAGCAAACAACAACCTGCCAGTGAGGAGCTTGAGGAAACAAACCCAAATGCCTTGGCCGGTACGACTGCCTTGCCAATGATTCATTTCGACCCAAAGAAAAGAAGAACAAGGACCCAAGCAAGAAAAGAAGAGTTGTTGCAGCCAAGTCCTTTCAACAAAAATTGGAAGAGCGATAGCAACGGGAGAGGCTGAAAAAGAAGCTTGGCAGCAGAGTGCAAGAAGAGGTGAAAAACAACGATTACGACAACCAAATATCAAGGGCAAGGCTTCCACAATGATGTTGCCTACTGCGACAATTATCATCAGGTGTCACTGGACTTGGGGGCGACGGTGTTAGTACAGCAGCAACATCTACATGTACTCAACAAGAATCAGAGAATCCCTCCATGCCTGAGTTCAAAGCTGGTCCTGCTAGTACCTCTGCTATTCCAGTGCAAGGATTTTCATCGTAGTAGATTCTAGACTTGTTAACTAGTAGTACAAGGGTCGACCACACATTTGTGCACCACTAGTAAGTACTAAAATTAAGTCCATCGGTACCTTGCCGCACATTCGAATTCTAATACCAGGAGCTAGAACATACAGCACAGTACTTTATTGTGTACAGTATAGAGTGAAATAGTACCCATGTCAAGAAACAGTTACAGTAGCTAGCTAGAGAATGGTAGCTGCTGGCTCTATCCCGTCGGTCAACATGCGTCGTCTTCCGACTTCTCGACGACTTGGACTCGAACAAACGCTTGTGCGCAGTTTGCGAACCCCTCCGACATAGACGACTGCGGTTTGTACGGTAGATAATATGGTAGAGAAAGTTGAGTCTACGAACCTGGTACAGAAAATGCGAGGATGATACCTACGATGGCTACAGGTAGAGTCCCGGTCAGACGGCCCGGTGTACGACACGCGCAGTCTGACCACGAGAGATAGCCCATGCTCTTATTCCCCACTTTTTGGCGTGTCATTTTTCCTCGGTCGCACCCAAGTTAATCAACTCTGTCTCGACCTATTGTACTTGAATCCTTAGCATTGTTACACGAACAGCATGGGAGACCGCCCGACACCGCGTTCAATCGGCGTCTGTGCCTTGATTGCACTTCGATCAGACCCCTCGTCGCCGTTGCACGAGATTGACTTCAATCCCCACGAACAGGATAAAATGACAGTGCTGCTGGAGGAGTCGGTCTTGTCATCAGTCGCTTGCCTTTCCAGTTGGATGCAAAGGCTTCGTGATGTCGTGAGCGTTGAAGTGGCCGAGTTGCTCTTGGACTGTTTGTACATGGCCTCCGAGTCGGTGGACTCTCTGTTGGACTTGATGGATTCTCTGTGCGCTGCTGCCGCTGAGGGTCTCGTTGACGCCGTCAGCGTGCACGGCGTCTACTTGCGTCGGGTCTGTTTGGGCTTCGAGCAGCTCTCGTTCGAATCAGTAACTCTCTTGTGGCAAGAACTTTGTGATCAGTTGGATAGAACGCCGGACATGCGTGACCAGGAACTGGACGAGAAGGTGGAGAGCTCGTCCGCGGCGATTTACCAAGATGAGAACCTCTCGTGCCCGCTATCCTTGAGTCAGGTGGACGACATGCTACAACAGAATTGTCGGCAACTAGACGAGACCTATTTCTCGTTTGAGCAGGTGGAACTACAAGTGCGATCTGTGCTTAAAAAGGCACCTGAAGCGCCGGTCTCGTACTTCTTAAGATTCCTAAATTGTCTCCGACACAAAGATCGTGCCGCATTGGAGGCGTTGCATCAATTCTTTGACCATTCAATGATTCAAAAACAAACAGCAACGAAGGAGGTCCTGCAGTTCTCCGCCATCTTACTGGCGCTCGTTCACGATTCCTTCGGTGATCCAGCTTTGGCGTTGATGGCGACAGAAGAGGCAGTCAGAGTCGCACAGCAGTCCAAGGATAAAGCCTGTGTTGCCTTTGCACTAGGGGAGCTCTTTCAAAACAGAGGAAATCTGATGCCGGGGCGGCGGGAACTTCTCAACAGGTGTGCTAAGAGGGCGGCTCAAGAACAGGTACGGTCCTTGGTAATTGGGTCGAGCCTGGGACTAAGTTTGGATTATCTCGAAGATGAAAACAGAGATCCTGCCACGGTGTGGAAATATCATTTGGAAGCAACATCCGAACCAACCGCGGACACAATGCCTGGCTGGGATCGCCCGACGTGCCTATCGTCGTCTCCGCGCGAGACGTGCAAAGGCTTGTTCAAACAGTCACTTGTCGAGGCTGCCATATGGAACTCCTTCGGAAGTCCTGCTTTATCGGCGCTGGCATCTGTAGTTGCTCTGAATTGCTATCCAACCGCAACTTCTGAAGAGAAAATGTCCGCCCTTGCGAATTTTTCACGTCTATCGCATCATGGTATTCCATCGTTTCTTCTATCACCGTCGCCGGATTTCGGTAGGCATGAAAGCTTAAAGTTTCAGCAGCCAGAAGACTACCAACGGTCGGCTGGAAGATCGTTTCCTGAATCCCATCTCTCGTCACTCCTTCTACATTTGCATGGGCGGTGTCTCAACGAGCGAAGCCTTGACGTCGCAAAGGTGTTGGAGGATATACTCAGAACGTCTTTGCCGCCTGGCTCGTCTTGCCGAGACAAACTGGTCGTGGATGTCGGTATTCAAGCCTGTGCTAGGCTTTGTCACTCCCAAAATTGGTCGAAAGCGAGAGCTTTGGCCGCGCAGTTGGCATTGTCGCCAGATCTGAAGAGGGGGGATCGCATTAAATTGCTTCTCGTGATTGCCAATATCGAAGACGAGTCAGTGGATTGTGGATTTCTGGGAGGGCTCCCTCCGCTTCTTGACGTCATTTCTGTTTCTGAGAAAACAAGGTTGCATGAACTTCTTACCATGGCATCATTGATGCTTGCCCGCCTTTTCTTAAGGATGAAAAACCCATATCGAGCTCTTTCCATCCTAAAAGCGGCGACTCCGTACTTGCTCCAATCCTCCAACATGTCGTTTCAGGCAGAGGCATACCTGACACAAGCTAAAAGTCACATCCAACTTGCAGAAGACGCACCGACCCCATCGCCGAGAAAGAAAAGTTACCAATCGGCACTTTTAGAGCTCGGAACCAGCGAGCGCCTCTCCCGGCAGTGCCAGAATCATCGCTTTCTCGTAGAGGTCTATTATCTGAAAGCCAGGGTACATTTCCTCCTGGGAAATACCCAAGAATGCGAGCTTGCTTCGGAACAGTACATGTTTCTGCAAGAGGTAAAGCACTCAACAACTAGTCCTGTGTGGAGCCTTACGCAGATCGCCTCTTCAGTGTCCTGCTATTAGAGAAGAGTTTTCTACGGTTATTCTGCACACTTTTGGGACTAAATATTGCAGAGGTTCGCACGTCCGGTTCCGCTTCGGGCCAAAACTGAGCAGTGCTTCGGTTTGCCCAAACATAGTGCATGGTTTGAATCAAGGAATTGCCTTGAATATCGGCTCATCTGGATAAAAGACATTCTGGCCACCCTTCGAGCACATCGCCCTATGGTGTGTTGGTTGTAAAGTGAAATTAAAATGATTTTTGTTCTACTCCAAGTAATTCACATGTTGTAATGGGAAGTGCATACTTGGACCGTTAAAGATTCCACGCTTCACTGCCAAAAGTCTTCTGGCTTGTTTTGTTATCACCCTCAACGGGTTTCCGCCAACCAAATCAAAAGGCGATCAGCAGCGAGGCGCGCACTCGCTTCTGCGCTTTTCGAGGCCGACGCAAGGGCCGTGCCAAAATCGACAGCCTTCCGCGGTGCTTTGCCTGGACGAGCAACCATCCAAACATTTTCCTTTAGGGTGCGCAGTTTGCCAGCCGCCGTTGCGTCAGGGCCGAAAGGTCTTCCTTGCTCGACCCACGAGGCAAGAATCAATAATGAGTGGGTTGTGGCTGCCTCCCAATAGACTATTTCGTCGCTTTCGATTGCTGTCTTTGCATCAAAGCGCCACTGGACCGTCCCGACCAAAGATGTTATCACCGCCGTCCCAAATGCGTGCTCAACGCATTTGTTTCCCATCCCTACAAGCATGATTCTTGTAAGACAATAAACCAATTCTCCAGCCTGAGCTCGATCGAAAGTCGTCTTCAATTTCGAAAGACTCCTGTTTTTTATCACGCTACTGTAGAGCTTGCCTGCTTCCTGGATGACCGTTTCCTGTTTCTCTCCTTGTAGTTTGTCGAAAACAAAATGCAGGCCGTCTGCAGCAATGGTGTGCGCACTCCTGACGCGCGATCCCTCTGGTCCATCGAATTCACAGTCCTCGACGAGTGTTTGCGTGAGAAGATCCCCAGCTTTCTCGGGAGTCAGAGCGCTTCCTGGGCAAGTACATCGCGACAGGCGCGCGATGATGTTCAATGCGGCCATTCGGAGGAGATCTGTGCTAGCTTGTCTCGCAGCATCCGAACAGGCTTCGATGAACAGGGAATTAGTAACAAGAGTTTCTTTGATCTTTGCCGAGAATGTGGTCGACAACAGGAAGGCATATGCGGCTTCCACGAGTGAAAGTGATACCGGAGGAGCCTTATTTTGACTCTCGGACGTACTCGAATTGTCATCAGCCATTGCACTTCCGGAATCAGAGGGTTGTTGAAGGCCAGTTGTCGACTCGACGAGTTTCAGCGCCCTTTCGAAACACGCGGTAAACCCGGGTGCGCTGGTGACAGCATTTCTGCTCTTGGGAGAACCTGTGCAAACCTGAGATAACAGATTAAAAGCGGCACGTTCTACCTCTCCGGGAAAAGCCATTGGGCGTCGATGGTGTTCGATCGAAAATAGCGAGAGAATAGACATGTAAACGTCTGCCTCAAGAAGCAACCCGGGGTCGTCCTTACATCCCTTCAGAAAATTTCACCGACAGGTTGAGATCCTACCGACTGGATAAAGGACATAGCACGGCGGGGGGGGAGGGGGCTTACCTTGGAGAGAGCCTCAATCGCCGTGATTTCGCCTTCTGCTGCCACCTGAGCAAGTGCATGGAAACCACCGATGGATCGAAGAGCCCGAAGCGCATTCTCATGTTGGGCGATCGCGCATAACATTGCCACATCAGGTGCATCCATAATATTCTCGTCCTCGTCGATTTGATATTGCTGCATCTTTGCCCTCTCCAAAAAACGAGAAATTACCATCTGGCAGATTTTCTTGCCAAGCTTGTCGGCAATTGAGATTGCTTCGGATGGCTTCAGCTGAAGGCTTTTCGCTACGTCGTCGGTCTGGATAGAGCATAGATCCACGAGACATTGCATCAATCCACTCGACAACCTATGGGAGGTCAAATCCTCTTCCTCGTCGTCTATGCTGCTTTCTTCTTCTGCTAAGCAAGCCGTGGCCAAAGCGCTGATGGCAGCGCTCCTGGTGTCGAATTTCTCCACGGCCACAGCAAGCGCACCACTTTTCGCAAGTTTTTCAAGCGTGGAGGCCAAGAATCGCCGGATCTCGGTAGCCTTCACCGTCGACTCCGCGGAGGATTCCAGGTTCAAAAGATCAAATAGGGACATAATGGATTGTTTGCTCTGCACGAACGACCGAAGGATCTCCTCGGGTTCCTCGTCGATTAGGATCTGAAGAAGTTCATAAGATAGCTCAAGTAGCGCAGGGTCCTGCCAGAAAACAAGGCAAATACGAGGAATCTCGAAGGCGACTAGCATTTCCACCATGTATTCGTCCAGTTCGCTCCTCGTCCCTCCCTTGAGTTCGCACTGCAGCAGATCCTTCGTCGCCTCGAGCAGCCTATATCGCACCAACGGGTAAAGGAGGTTTTCGTAGTCATGGCGCCTGTCATCGCCTTGTGGCATGAATCCACTGTAACCATCGGAAATAAGAAATAAGAACAAGGCGGCCAAAGCTAAGGCAGCCCTTCTGCATTCTGTGTGATCTTTTAGATGGTACAAATCCTGAGCGAGAAATGATTCCCAGAATGACTCGCTTTTGCTTGAATCGATGGCGCATGCATAGACAGATGTCGTGAAGAGTACCGCGGCAGCGGCATCGTGGAAACTTTGAAATCCAGCGCAAGGGCCGCTGCCGACCTCCCAACACTTCCCGTAAACAGAGGGGATTTCTAGCTTTGATTCGCCACCATCACCGCGAGGCATTTTGATAGACATTCCTGTCCTATCCGTAAGTAGGCACGAGCATAGGGCCCTTACGAAGTCACCTTCGCTCCCCACGGTTTCAACGAAACACTTCGCCTCGACTGAATTCAACACATCAGCCGTGTCGCCAAGCGCCTGAATATCGGATATAGCGAAATGTATAATCTCGACACCAATGAAGGCCAACCTAGACTGTGCGGTGGCGTCGTTCTCATACGCTGCTCCGATACAGGAACCAACGATCGCGCAAATAGACCCTAGAGTGCCACCGAGCACCAAATTACAGTGGCGGCGACATTCGCGCTTCGCGGCCAACAAACGAAGAATCTGCATTGCCAAGGACACAGAACTATCATCAATCTCCTGGTAACGACTGGTACTTTGAGAAAACCGGAGAAGTTTTCCGAGTGTATCGGCCAACCCTCGTTCAGCAGCTAGGACAGCGTGAGAAGGTACTTGGACGATTTCCAGCACAGCTCGTAAGGCGGCTGCTCTCGTATCGGCATTCGCAAGCCCCGCCGATGAATGATTTAGACTGTTGTCCAGATAGCCAATGATAGATGGAAGCGCATCATTTGATATGGCACTCCATAGAGCAGCATTGAGACTCAATCGCTCGATAGCTCTTATGCATTCAGCCTTCAGCGACTCCTGCACCTCCGTCTGTTCCGAAGTGGCAGCCGGGTCGATAGGGAGGACGAGCACATTCGTTGCTACCTTAATGGCATCGCGGACTGATTGGACGCCACCGTTCGTGCCGGATGCCACGTGAGGCCCGCAGAATCGCACCAATGCTAGAGCAGCGGAGAATCTGTATAGATCTCCCGAGCTCAAGGCGGCCTTCAAGATGTCGCTAACGGGGACCAAGATACCACTCAAGGCCAGCTTTGAATGCTGATCTTTGCTACCGTTTTGTGCAATGGCAAGCGCCAAACGAAGCGACGCGCCGACTGCCCCCTCGCCGAATCCTCCTATCAGCATAGTGGGCAAAAGTGCAGGACCCGACTGTCCACCTCTAATCACAACATCGCACGCAACCTTGCAGACTTCCTTTCGTCGAGACTCGAATTCGTCGGCTCTTATAGCGAGAAATTGATCCTACGAAGGTAAATTAAGCATGAGTGACACACAATCAGACATTGTACAAAACGCAACAGACCCAACAAACTCACCCCGCTGATCATAGTGCCCTCGCTTCCTCCAGGGGCAACCGAAGAACCACACATACTTCCGGTAGCCAGGAGAGATGCTTCCACTAGATCAAGCAGTGCAGCATGGTAGTGCACGCCACGGCTGACGCCGCCCGCCAATAATCGATGGGCGTGGGACAGGCTGGTCTGCAGAGCCGTCAATACTGCTTCCATGATGTTTCTTGGACCCTTGGACACCCGACGAGATGCTTGGTCAGCGTCACAGGAATCCACAAGTCGTCGCATCCCAATCGACGTCTCGTCGGCCAGTGCAATCCCAAACAAGCAGCAGGCTAATCTGCACCCGGCCGACCGTGCCTTCATACCGCCAGCTGACTTATCTCGCGATTCCCAGTCCATCTTGAACGTCAAAACTCGGAATAAGTACGTTATTGCTCCTACATCCAGCGCTTCGATCAATCTATCCAAAAGCTCTGAGGAGGCACCGGCAGGATGTTGCCAAGCAAACATAAGAATAGAGGATGCCGCCTCGAGCATTCCTAAACACCTTGGAGCATTATCGCCTCGCAGGTTGGATGGTGCTGTCATGGTCGAATCGTTCGCAGCCAGGATGAGTTTTGACAAAACCTGCCGGGACTGGAGTTCCATGATTGCATCGGCAGAGCAAGAGGTCAAGGCACCGAGAACTATGCCTGCAGCTTCTCTGATACGGGCTGCGGGTGTGTCACGCTGAGATCCCAAGGATTGAACAGAAGAAGATTCCAGAACTTCCAGAGCGATTTCAATCCCTTGCTCTTCGTTAAAACAAGTGATAGCTCGTGTAAGCGACGCCGGGGCACCGTTGATTTCCATCCCTTCTTCGTACTTTCCGTCTGCCCACGCCCTTCCTATCTCGCCTATCGCCATTGCAGTCGCGGCAAACGTTTCCATAGCTGCGCAACGAAGTTCGATGGGACGAGTGAGGCGCCCATTCTCTCTGACAAGAGACAATAACGCCGGCAGACAAACCCCCCCTGCAATCTCCAAAGCCGCTTCGCGACATGCACCAAGACCTTCCGGGTCAGTTCGACAATCATACTTGCTTGGTAACGTAGCGCTGCCTTCGGGATCCGAGAGAATCGGAAGAACCAAGGAGGAAACGAAGTCACAACCCATACTAGCAACATTGTTGTCGGCCGAAAGGAGTAATTGGGAAACGGAAGACCCGAAACCACTGCCTGCGGTAATCGCCCTTATAATGTCGCCATCTTTCTTTGCAATCTGGCCAGCTGCCCCACCGGTCATTTCTGCCAGGGCGGACATAGCACTGTCAATCGCCCGAGTTGCTGACAGAACAGCACCCAACGCCCCGGTTGCGTGAGCACGAGTATCAGAATCATCTGCTCCAATGAGGCTACACAAAATCATGATCCCTCCCGTCGAAGCGAGCTGATCTAGGAAAGATTCGTAGGCTGGCCCTGACGCGGGCTCCCCCGAAGCAACGCGGGCGGCAACCTCGTTGATGGCTAAGCACGAACGCCTCTGGTCCTCAATAACTAGATTCCTCACGCTTGCAGTTGACCATCTTTGTAAGTTTGGATTCTTGCTCATGCTAGAATGGTCTAACATGTTTCGTAAGCACCTCTGAATGTCCAGTGAATCGACTGCCCCCTGCTCGGCTTCGGATCTTCCTTGTGCGGTGCCGATAGATGACATGACATGAGATTCCGTGAGGTAGAAAATAACTTGGGCAGCCTTTTCCTGAACAAACAAAGTTCGCCTGTCCGATCCCGAACGTTCTAGAATTCCCAATACCTGATCCAGAGTTCGCTTTTTCCCGTGAACGAAGACTGCGTGCGCAAAGTCCAACTTTCCCACCATGGACCCCAAGCTGAGCAAACTTGCCAAAGCGCGAACTGCCCTATCTGATGTATCAGCCCGACTGCTGAGGTGTTTGATGATATTTGGAACAAGTATGTGTGGAGGGATCGTCACTTTCTCCTCGAAGCCCTCGGCGTTTTGAACGATTTGATCCAAATCGAGAGTTAGAGCCGCAAGGGCCGCATTTACGTTCCGAGGAGTAGCAACTCCATTTTCTTCATCGTCATCCATATTCTCGGGATCATATAAAGTCAGCGGGGTGAGGTAGCGACGCATCGAAAAAAAATTTCCTTGTTCAACATCTTGATTACAAAAATCGCAAATCCGGACGGGCTTTTCGAATTCAGCCCCTTCTAACGGCAAGGATACGCGGTGGCTGCTGCAGGCATCGCAGAAAATGTCTCCACACAATCGGCAATGATGGCGACGCTTGCTGAGCGTGAACAGCGCTGTAGAAAGGCAGTATCATACGACGTAAGATGCCTGGGTATCGAAAATGATGACTATGCGCGCAAAAAACGTACCCTCACAGTGTGGACATTCGAGACGATATTTATCGGCAACTTTCTTGACTGCGAAATCCAAGGCCGGCATCGAATCCGAAAGATCAACTTCTCCAGCAGTACCTACGTGGCTGGGCTGGAAGTACGAAGCTTCCTGCAAGTACGAGCGCGGCTGACTATAGCTGCTCGTGTTCGACGCATGCAGGATGCGGGCCATAGCAGCAGAGGAAGTCGTCGCACTCACAGGAGCATGACTGACTGGACGCATTGGCTTCTTCTCAGCCTTCGGGCGCGTCCATTGTGTTATTTTTCGTTCGTGATCCACATAAAAAGGCTTCCCCGTCGTTGGGTCGTGCAGAACCTCCCAGTTTGATGGTAATTCTTCTTCGTCGCTGTCATCATCAGGGGGCAAAAGCGGCGGGCACTCTTCCTCACGCCAATCATCTGGTGCTTCCCACTGGGTCTTCCTGGTAACTGCAGAGAACCAACGCCGCACATGAGCCGTAGCAGGTAAATAACAATCATCGACGCTCGAACGGCCGCGATGATCTTCACTTGAAACAATAAAAACGCTCACCTGTGTTAGCATAATACGTTCGACCACTTTTCGGATCGACCGCCTTTATCCATCCATGGACAGCTGCAGGATTTGTCGCACTCATGACCATTTCCTTTGAATTTAAGGTGTTGTGTCAATGTGTTTGAGTTTTGCCCAACGTAACGGAAAGCTCGAGAGGCATTGTCGGCGGGCGGGGCTTCGTCGTCGTTCGTTTTCTGGTGCAGCCAGTAATACACGACTACTGCAGATTTTGCCCGCGCGTCGACACGACTGAATCCGCGCATCCCCCGCTGCCACCCCAACGCTGAAGGGCATTTTTTTGATTTGGGGGCAATTATTGGGTGCAAGGCAGGTAGGTGGACATTGAATGGAGCGCTCCCAAAACGCAAATTGCGTCACGCAGACTGGTCGTCCCAGTCAAATGCGTCACGGCGACGCAAATTGCGACACCGCGTAAAAACACGCGATAAATTGCTCCACCGCCGTAGCAACCATCCACTTCACCTCTACATAATGACAAAACCAGAAGCTCTCTCCTTCAACAACACCGCATCATCATCACTACGACCAAACTTCTTAGTAAGCAGTAACTAGTAACCACTAAGGTGCACAGCAGTCACAAAAAGATCCTATACGACTTAGTAAGCAGTAACTAACAAAGTGTGCAGTGACAACAACAACAAACGACGGCAACATAAACCCACTTCTTCAACAACAAAGTTGAGGAAAGTAAAAGCTGGGTGTTACTTGTTGAATCCATGGTCTTATTGATAGTTGTTGTCGTAGTATTTTATTTGCATCATGGTGTCGCAATTTGCGATGACCTTTTGGGGCCCCAACATGCGCACAATTTGCGTCGCGCAAATTGTGCGACACAAATTGAATCGCCGACGCAATTTGCGTTTTGGGAGTGCTCCAATGTGGGTAATGGCATAGAGTATGCTACTGAAGGACAGATAGTAGTAAATACTACTACGTACCCTGTTGCACATCAGAGAAAAATAGGTTATGAGTCATCTGTCAGTCTCAGGTTTGGACGTACCAACCAGCAGCACGACAATGGTAGCCAGACACCTCCACTCATCTGCAAGTAGGTTGTCGAACCTGAGACTGACAGGTGACCCATAACCATAGTACTGCTAGTACTACTACTATTAAAGTAGTACTATTAAAGCAGCAAAAAGTGTGTGCTATCATCCATTTAGCAGCTACCTGGATGATCGGAAAGGAACAATCTTGCCAAAATGCTGAAGCAATAATGGCTACCTGGAAAGGCAGCTGAGTCTCACAACTCATCCAACTTTTTCACCCATTAGGGATCATCAGCGCTACTAGTCTGCCAAGTAGCAAGCCTGCCTTCTTCTTTGTGGCACAGGTGTCCCATCAACCGTGCTTCTTTTTGAGGTGGAGGGTTCAAGTCTTGCCAATCACTTGTGGTGTTTCTAAATTCTTAGAGTCCCAGCTGGCTCCCTGCTATGTTGTCCTATAACCTGAGACTGGTGGTGCATTCCCAAAATGTAGAGTGCTCTGCCTAGGCCCGCAAATTGGGGGCATGATGCAAGGCTCCCGAATGGTCCAGCCCAAATTGCAACACCATGAAACAAATAAAATACAACAATAACAACACCCCAACTTCTTATCACAACAATCAACAATACTATAAACTGTTTCACTTGGGAGCGAGGCAACAATTTCCAAAAATGCGCCTCGTGTGATAGCTCATGTTATCAAAGTGTATTACAATTTTTGCATACCCTGGGTTCATGCCCAACTGCGGAGCTCTGATTGAGCAAGGCTCTACCACCCTCCAGGCAAAGGAGGCACTTAGTTCTGTAGTCTAAATATGAATTTAGTTGCAATTGCAAAAAATATTACAATTTTTGCATACAACATGAGTTATCGTGTGGGGCACATTTTTGGAAAACGTGGCCTCACTTGCAAGCAAAACAGTTTATGGATTCAACAAATAACAACAAGAGAAACATTGATGTTTCTTCATTTGTTTCTTTTGAGGACAACTATGATGACTGTTTGTCCATCCATTCCTTTCCCAAAGTGCACCACTAGTTCTGTGGACATAAACAAACAATATTTAGTGAATAATCTAAAGTTGAATGAAATTGTAGCTACTTCACTTGGTGATGACGATGTGGTGTTGCTGAGGGAGAGAGCGTGTAGTTGTCATGGTGTAGTGAATGGTTACTGGTGGAGCAAATTAGTGCTTGTTTTTATGCTGAAACTATTTGCATTGCTGTGATGCATTTGACTTGGAGGTGGGCACCAATGCAATTTGCGTTTTGGGAGCGCTCCACTGACAGGTTACCCTTAACCATAGTTATGTGCTGGCTGGGCTATAATGAGCAATACTATCAATACTACCAATTGACTACTATTCTTGTTGGAGTATTGCTGACAGCTTGTGGTCTGTGATGGTTGCTAGTATGGGAGGACGTTGGAGTTGATTTTTATCTCAGCTCGTGGCTGGATGGTGAATTTGAATGAAATGTAAGGCTTCCTCTTCCTCATGATGAACAAGACAAACCAGAGAGGTATCATGACCAATCAGCTCAGTCACTCCTGCATACTGAACAAAATTCATGTGTAGATGCAATTGGTGGAAGAACAAGGGCTTGCGCTACTGTTCATTGCTAGAACACCATATGGATGGGCATAACAATCAAATTTATGGTTGTTTGCCCCCAAAGAGGAGGATGGGTGAAGGAGGATTGGGAATACCAAACTATTGGTAATTTTTTATTGCTACCTCTATCTAAGCTAGAGATAAAGCACGGACGGATGCCATGGGCTTCACAGCCTGTGCTCAGGAGCAAGCATAGGTATGCCCTTTGCAAAATGTTTCAAAGAATTTGCAAAGGCCATTCTGCCAACCTTGAGGCTATCTCAGCGGTACCGCTGACAAAAATCATTTCAGCCGTCTTTTTAGCCATTTCCATTTCAGCCATGCAGCTGCCATAAATTATTTCAGCCGTAATGAGCATTCACCTGGGACTTTGCCACCTAGGAATTTGTGTCATCAGTTACTTTTGGAGTAGCCGTAGCCGTTGCGGTTCCTTTGTGCAATTCACAAACACAACAATCAGGCACAATAAAAGGTACTAGTAGGCCCTTCGTCCTGGAGTATTGATTTGCTGTATCTGCTGGTGCAGACCAACCATTTGAAGTTCAACCAGCAGTCGGGAAAGCAAGGTTATTGTTCATTGCCATTTGATTTATGTCAAAGAAAAGATGTGGCTGAAATAGGGATGGTGAAATGGTAATAAAAATCATTTCAACCGTCATTTTAGTCCTTTCCGCCTGACTAATGTGACCAACAAGCATGTTGTGTTGTACTTAACCCCTAGCCCTATCTCACCCGACACTCCAGCAACGTCCATGGAAAAATTCTCGATGTCTCTGTAAAAGCATTCTCCTGTTTAAAAATGGCCCTTAGCTATGAAGTGACAGACACTGCCACTCTTTGGTGGACACGGCCACAAAACTCCATCTGGTGTCGTACTTATAAGAATTATGTGAATAAACGGAGGCAAAGTACATCAGCTGGGCTTTTGTAGAACAAGAAGGAATACTCAGAAAAAATTGGGGCACATCAAACTGAATTACTTTAGTAGACGGCGAAAGGTATCTTTGTAAGTCATATTGCTTCTGGCCCGAATGGTTTAGTTCATCAATTGTAACACTTACAAATTTCCCTTTTTGAAGTGTCCATGCGACTTACTCACGTTTGTGGAAATATCGATGTGTGTTACTCAAAGGACTTACCTTGATGAAATCTATAAATTTGCATAGATTCCTGAATTCGTCAATTCATCACTACGCACCATCAATCTTGTGACTGTTGTGGTCCAACAATTTGGTAGCTAAAAATCGAAATGTTACTTTCAAGTCTTTTTCTCTACTCTTTATATTTCTCGCGTTCAGGCCACTCACAAAAACTTTTACCTGGTAGATCGTCGACTAGCAGTTAAGGCTTATGATGTTGGATTCGGCTTGTTCCTTGAGATTCAACCCTTCAGCAGAAACCTCTACAACTTTAGTGCAAACTCTGCACTTGTGAAAAATTCGCAATCTCTGCAACTCTATCATCACAATCTGTGCTGCCTACTTCCCTGTTTACGTGCAAAGTTGAGTAGACTTTTGTTTTGGTTTCCTATATTTATCTTTCATTGAACAAAACTGCTCATGATCTAGCTGTGGCTCATTATTTTCAACCAGGAAGTCACTATACAATTATGAGGAATATCGAAGGGCCTCTACTTCCAGTTTAAGTTAAAGCTAATAGCCTAGCAGGTGTCGATCAGCAGCGATCTTGAGTGTTGGTTATCCTGGCCTCCAATGCAAGATAGCACTTTTGCGCTATAGCTCGATGTTTTCGTCAACAGTTATTGGCTCATCGCCCATGCCATAAATTTGCTATTAGACTCTTGAGTTTCTGATTTCAAACATCGCTTTCATGGGGTTTTCTTTATTGACAACGGCGTCCCGATACTTTAGAAAAAGACCAGATTCTCTTTGATGAAAATGGCGCCTGGATACTTGAAAAGCTTTTGCCACCAATTCCTTGGCTGAATTATTTTACAATCTTGATCGTTCCTCTCCGTGATATGGTACCTTTATTTCGGTCAACGGGTCACTTTTATGATTAACTCGCCTGAAAAATTACTGCTATCAAATTGTACGTGACCTGGGTAAGTGAATTTTCGAGGCGCCGTGCCTCTGCTATCAATTTTTCCAACGCTTGTTGGGTGTCCACACGACAAGTATCTTTCGGGGATTTCGATTTTCTGGCAGGTTGGTAATATTTTCCAGCCAATGTCCTCGTCACAGCTCCATCCACTGTAGACTCCGTGTTCATCTCTGACCAAAATTTCCGAAAGATTCTGTAATGGTCTGAATGCGTATTATAATGTGAAGCTTTCGAGATTGATGATTTCGGATTTTTCAAGTCTTCATAATCGAGTCAATATATCTGATATTGGCTCAGAAAAACCAAGAAAACAAACTCACCAAACAAAAATCACGGGGAGTAAGATAGTATGATAGTCCTCGCGGACTTCGGTCCGCCAGGAACGCAGTTCGACCGTCACATTAGCGTTGGAGTGGCTGCGTTTAATAAATAAGACTTCTTAACCACTGCACAGAAATATCGTGAAGGACATGTATGTTTCTCCATTCACGCTATGTATGCTTCACCTGTCGGACCTGCCACTAAAAATATTGGAAATATTTTGATATACATCGTGTTAGTCTTGCATCCTCGCATTCAATTCTTTCATACCCGAGTCGGTGAGGCTTTCTGTCCATGATATGTGCATGAAGTTTTGCTAATCAAACTCCCCAAGAGTGAGAATAGTACGCCATGTATTTTTATCGCTAGAATCGTTTGGAGTGCCTCCTTCTAAATGCTCGGGGAGAATGCATCTTTCGTTCGTTCGTTCGAGAAAGAGATTGTGTTGTTTACGTCGTTCTTATGTGGAACAGTACGTGTTCGCGGCGTCGTGCTCATTGTTAGAGTTTGATTTTCATTTCTTTTGCTTGGCCTTGCCATGACACCCCTGTTGTATTGGCACGTTGTATTGTTTGCGGAGTTCTTCCATGTGGGGTCGGGTGTCCACACGACACGTATCTTTCGAGGGGCTCGGGTTGCTGGCATGCTTCGCCATGTTTGTTGCAGTTCCATAGAGTGCATGAGGGAAATTTACTTACTAATACGTACGCAGCGAAATTAAGAATAGCAAACTGACGCATACTTTGATTGGTAACATGCCATATTGACTACAAGGAAGTAACTTGTTTTTAACGACCCATATGTAGGATCTTGCAAGCCACTCTCTTTGTTTGTTTGCCCTTCGTTTACCTTGAGCATGCCCACAACAGGATATTGCAATATCGACAAAAAGGAAGTAAGTGGTTTTTACAACAGGAGAATCAATTTCGAGCACAGGCTCGTGGTGGCTTAAAGTTAATTACAAAATATAATACGTAATTGCTTTTGCCCCGTTTTCCGATGAGGTGGTGGTGGGTGGGTGGGTGGGTTCGCGCTAGTAGTTTTAAAAAGCTACGGTTTTGTATAGCCTGCGTCTGCATGCACTTCAAGTGTCTCTTTGCAGACTTAGCTTCGAAATCAAGTCTGGAAACAGAAATCGGATACAGTACAGACAATACTGGCTGGCCGGCAACATTCAAAAAACCCAACAACATTGATGATCTGCTGCAGATTTACGACCATTGGCAGGTCGGCTGGGCAACAACCATATGGTAAAATTCTTTTATTTTTTAAACTCCAATTGTAAGCCAAATTATTTTAAGCCGGCAAATAACTTGACACTTTTGCACAACTTTGAGACCAAAAAAAGGAGGCAGATACTACCGATCCGATAGGAGTCACTGTGACCTTGCCATATCAGAATTTCACGAGCTTTCCAGCGGTGCAAAGATTAGTAAGTGGGGACAGGGTTGATCGGTCTAACGAAAATGTCAAAACATAAAAATTTGACATTGTTGTGTCAAATTTTACGATTGGAGTTAATCAATGTTCTATTTAGAGTGAGTCATCGTTTGGCAAATCATCGTGCTAAATCAAAATGAAATGAGTTACGATGGACAATATTGATTAATTATCTGCGTTGTAATCTTCCTATCTAAGAGTGGACGCCGGGCGCCATACGGATTTTTCTACAGATGATGTTAAAATTTTAGTCGGATAGGAACCGAATGTCACCAGACGAGAACTATATAGATGGATCTAGAATCGGCACGATGACGTAGCAAAATAAACCTTCAGGCCCTCCTTCGGGATCAGTCGTTGAAATAATTAGAGCAGTATTTTCCAGTTGCCTTGGGATCCGAAAAAGCTAGGTTGTTTTCAGATTGACGTTGCAGCGAACACGCAATGTTGGGTTGTCAAAATAAGTACAGTCAGTCACTCTAGCGTGACGAGGCAGGCTTCGTACAAAGTTGTGAATTAATAAGGTCGCGTTGCGAGCCTCTGAGGTTGCTGCGGCGACAACTGAAATTGGCGCACTGGCAGAGAGATGTGGTCACATTTGGGACTAAAAATCATTTAGTTCTCGACGCTCTCAAGCCAACAATGACGCGGCTGTCTGTCTGCTGGGGGCCAAAGTAATGTTTCATGCCCTGTCCTTGACCATTTCATCGGATCCATTCGGCAACGAACCTACCGGCAGCTTATCGATGAACAAGACGAATCTTGAAAACGTCTTGTAATGCGATTTGCATGGTATTGGCGAAGTCTGAGACAGATATTCGTTCAGGTAGAAATTGATTCAGACATCCCACTTCACGATTCTCCAGACCACATGGTACAATACCTTCGAAGTTTGCCAAAGAACTTTCTTCAACGTTTACGGCAATGCCGTGCATAGTAACCCATTTCCTGCATTTGATGCCAACAGCTCCTACTTTGCAGTTTCCAATCCAAACACCAGTGATTCCTTCCTTTCTCTCAGCGTTCAGCCCGTACAGAGAGAGTGCACGAATCAAGCATTCCTCCAAGGCCCGGATGTACCAATGGATATCTTGTTTGTAGCCTCTGAGGTCAAGGATGAGATAGACTGTAAGTTGTCCTGGGCCATGGTAGGTAACTTCCCCCCCGCGATCCATGCGGACGACAGAGACATTGCCATCTTTGGCCTTAATAAAATTGGCATTGGATGCTGTGCCCAAGGTGTAAACAGGTTCATGTTGTAGTAGTATCACCGTGTCAACTCCAGAACACTTTTGTTCTCCTTCAGCAAACTGCGTGTCGGGAAAAGGAGCTGCAAGCCTCTCTAATTGGTCGGCGAAAATTTGCTTTTGGAGGGCCCACGCCTCAATGAATGGAACCTCGCTTCCGTCAAGAAAGTTCAGTAGTACGACCTCACGCTTCATCTGATCTGTTTCTGATAAGGGCTCGAACTCCCCAAGTTGTTGGGGCAACAGGTAGAGACTGCCTCGAACATGCGTCTGTGCCGCAATGGCTGATCTATCTAGGAGATTGATTGGCCGCGAAAAGGCGTTGGCGCAAGCAACGAAGATGATGGTCGCAGCAGCACATAGTCTCATTTTATCTTCACGAGGATCGAAGTCCGGATCATATTCTGGTGCTCAAAATCTGAACAGAATCCCTATGCCATTTCGATCCATCGAAAAATTATTGTGTGTGTGGGGGGGGGACACTGCGTGAAGAAGAAGGACGTTCCTGCCGCACGCAAGTGCCTTGGCAATTATTCGATTTAGTCAAATGAAATCCTACAATAGGAATATGCAAACGGTTGTATAATAGGCATACGAGTAGGTACCACTCCTTGTTGCTACCGCGTGCAGTACCAAGTCAAAGTTGCAGTTGTTGCATGTTGAGAGACTTCGTTTTCGCATCGCAAAGCAAAGAGCGAGGTTGACTTTGTCGTCACAACCCCACAGCTACTACCTCAACCACTGCAAGTTTTGACAGGCGTTTGCAACATCCACGATGGGGATTATGTTCAGTAAGATCTTCGAGAGTCTCTTTGGCTCGAAAGAAGTTCGAATTTTGATTTTGGGTGAGCGCTTGGCATTGGGTGGCCCCGGAATGTTTCTTTTTTTGTTTGCTACTGTTGCTTATCACTTTTCCTTTGGAACGTCGTCAATACTTGAATATCCCTTCTCCATTTAACAAAGGCCTTGATAATGCAGGAAAGACGACTATCCTTTATAGGCTGCAGAACGAAAGCGACGAAGCGGTGCAGACAATCCCGACGATTGGATTCAACGTCGAGACGCTCCAATACAAGAACATCAAGGTACGGCCTCCCTTGTTCGTTGAAGCATGTGATATAGGGCGCTTTGGTTTGACATTTCATTTGACGCGGCACGTCCTCGAGTATATTTTATTTTACCGATTCGCTGTTGTTGTCGATTCGAAATGTCAAGTCTAACTTGGGGGTATTTTAATGCTTAACTTCAGTTTCAAGTATGGGACCTGGGTGGTCAAACAAGTATTCGGCCATACTGGCGATGTTACTATCCAAATACCGATGCCATTATTTTTGTTGGTAAGTTATTAGCACATTCTCGACGGTAAGATTTCTGATCCTTCCATTATCATGTCTGACTCTCGCGACAGTTGACAGCGCTGACTCAGAGAGGATGCCGGTGGCACGTGGTGAGGTGAGTCCTATCAAGTTATCGATGTCTCTGCAGAGGTTTTTTCTACTGTTTTCTCATTGCCTATGTGGTAACTGCCTGTCAAACCCATCCACTCAGCTTGCTGCTATGCTTGAAGAAGATGAATTGAAAGACTCGATATTGCTTGTCTTTGCAAATAAGCAGGACCAAAAAGGTGCCATGAATGCGCAACAGATCAGCGATGCTTTAGGGCTGCCCGAGATCCGAAATCGTCAGTGGTCCATACAAGAGACTTCCGCTTTGAAAGGAAAGGGGTTATTTGAAGGCTTCGACTGGCTGGTCACATGTATCAAGGGCACAGAAGATGCGTAATCCTAACGCTTTTCGGCACGATGTTTCACACACCCGTTTGGAGATATGCAACGACCTCCACATCTAAAGTAATAGTGCGTGGCTACACACCATATTCTAGTTCAACGAAAATTTTCCAGCTTGGTTGGTATCGCAATATCTTGATCCACGCTGTGACAATATTTGTTAGTCGATGCTGAAGCAAGGCCGACGTTGAACTTTCATAACAAGACCTGAAACGAAAACGGTGAGTTCTTCCGACGACCCACATACCGCTCTTTCTTGTAGGAAGCTACAGTACTAATTGGCGCGCGATCCGGGGTCTTATTGAAAAATCCACAAGGTGAAGAAACTATCGATTCTAACTGATAGGTGATTATTCCTCATCTGCCTCGATCTCTGACTTCTTGGCGTCCTTCTTGGCTTGAACACGTGCTTTCCTTTCGTCATACGTGAGTTTGGCCTTGCGTTTGAAACTCTTATCGGGGGAAAATGCAGTCTTCTCAGCTGGGGAGGGGTCCTCGCGAATCTTTTCGTGCACACTCGTATACAAATCCTCCAGTCCATCAGCAGCCACTTCGTTGGAAATGTAGGTCGCAAAATGTTCCTGATATTTCTGGTTATCCTCTTCTTCAAGGTATTCCATGTACTCACTAACATGTCCACCAAAGATTCTCTCACGGTGCATGTCAGCATCATATTCTGTGGTCGCAATGAATGGTTAGAGTGGCCGTCGAAAACCCAGCCCGTCAAACGCCAATGCAACAACTCACCCTTGGAGTCACGATCATATCCTGGGAAACGCTTCTCGGAATGGGGAATGTCCAGACCACCATCTGCAGCTCCCTTCATCGCCCCGAAAATGCGGCATCCGGTGGTCGTTGCCTTCGTACCAACGTCCAGCAAGGCCCGAAAAGGTCGCTTGTCATCATCTACTGAATCAACGTAGTACGTTTTCTTCTCGTATTCCGTGCTGACAACGCTACCGTCAACCTCGGTGTTTCCCTCGTAAACATCATCCAAGCCTACCTTTTGTAAGAGCCTGCGAGCAGCCAAAAGCCCGGTACAGTATGCGGCAGCATAATTCTTGAGGCCCACTTTAAGGCCGTATCGTGCCAACTCAGTCGAGGACGCTTGACACAAAATGCGATCTCCATCAACCATGGCGTACGCAACCTGGCAAATTACCTTCGTGTTGGAGAATCGGACGACAAGACGGTATTTTGGCGACTGATACTTGTTCTTGTCTTGAGCGCAAAGGCGTTTACGCTGACGATAGTCGGTCTTTCCCTCACGCCGACGTCGGAACTTGACCTGGAAGCGAGAGAAGTACGCCTTACTTTTTTGAACTTTGACGAACGGCTAGTAACAAACAATTTTTAGCGTTGGATTCCAACAGAAAGATGGCGCAAATTAATTGTTCATCGAACTTACCATGGTCTCTTTGTATTAGCAAAGCGTCGATAGAGCTGGAGAATACAAGAAATATCATCAAAACCGGGGAGCGGTAATTGCTTCATCCAAGATGCTGCTCGGTGGATAGATGCGGGGACGTAGAATGCCAGTACGATAGACCGCGTACCTTTTTAGTAAAGGGGGAAGGGGCACAGGCATCACCGAGGTCAAGGCGATGAATACGTATGTATGGTACTCACAAACATAGTAGTGTATATGCATACACTCAAACTCGTTTTCCTCTCCGCGGCGCGCGGTGCACTATGGACACCGCGGACCCCCAAGAAGGAACGTGTGACAGGTCCCCGCTAACACAATTTTTCGCATTACGAACTTTCACTTTACGTCTCCTGTCTCCTCATTTGACTTTGCAAGCGAATTTACGATGACCGGCCAAAACACTCCACCTGGGAAAATCAACTTTGCCGGTATGGTTTCGGCCAAGCGCAGAAGGATGCGTAGTGGAGGAAATGTGTCCACCTTGACAAACAACGCTGCAAAGCACGAGATTGATAATTCTGTTATGGATTACGATGATGACGACGAGGATGACGACGACGACGACGAGAAAACCGCAACGACTTCCAAATGTAAATCGGCCAACACCATTCCCATCTTCCTTAAAAGTACGTGACGCCCAGCGGTCGAGAAGACTGGCTGCTGCAATTGATGACTCGCCGTGATTCAAAGGCAACAGGGCAGGATGGGATGAATGACCATGCTTGAACCAGGCTCTCACACGGCCTCCTTTGCTCTTCATTTCGCCTGAAACAGAGACGTACAAGATGATTGACACTTGTGATTCTAGCATTGCATCATGGTAGGTTTTTGACTTGCGGTCTAGTTATTCCGTCTTTTTGTGGGTTTGCGCAAAGGGTATACTTCGTTGGAATTCCAGCGTGGAACGTAGTACACTTTCTACGTGGTGACAACCGGCCCGTTATCCCTAACTCCTCCTTGAGGCGAAGGAACACAATACAAGCTGTAACATGCCACCTTCTAACGAATCTTCCTTCTTGTTCTGACTGTCCAGGTCGGATGACGGCACAACCTTTACTGTCAAAGACCCTGATCTATTTGCCTCCAATGTCATCCCTCAATATTTTGACCACAACAAGTTTTCGAGTTTTGCGAGACAGTAAGTTAGAAGAAAAGCGGTCCAAAGCCTTGGAGCCGCGATTTCAATCTTTTTGTCGTCGTCTAATCTGGTCCTTGCGTCGATTGAAGATTGAACTTTTACGGTTTCAGGAAGATGCAGTCAAAGCCTATCCGCAACAGCGATTTTGATGCTAATACCGCGAAGCACGTGACGTTCTATAATGAAAATTTTAGGCGAGGCCGGTGTGACTTGCTGAAGAAGATCCAGCGATCGACGCGCGGAGGTGGAGGCAATCCAGGCCAGGACCAGGCACGGGAAGTGCTAACCCTCAAAGAAAAAATTGCTTCTCTTGAAAAGACGATTACCGACATGGGCAGCCAGATGGAGGAGAGAATGCGGCGCTTGGAACTTGACATGCTTGGTCGAATGGAACAGATGATGATTGCTATGCAACAGCAACAGGGGCAAATGCAAAACAATGCAAACGGTAGTATTGGTTCGATTGATGCGCCTAAGGCGCCTACCAGCAATCCATCCGTTAATCACGGAGGGAATGTCCCGAGTGGTCAAGCCAACACTCAACCTGAGATTGGAGGGTGGGATCCTTTGCCGTACGGAGCCAGAGGAACCTCGATCGGTTCTATCTCAGGCCTTGCCGGCCTGGCAGGATCTGGCGTGCTGGGCTTGAGCAAACCCGGACAAGGTCCGACACTGCCGCCACACCCGAAACAGAAGTCCCTGCCGATTCAAGGTTTCCCCGGGGCTCTCTCAATCCCCCCTGACCGTTTGGCGTCTCTTCGAGGGATCTCAAATCTTTCAAGGGGTATTTCAAGCCTTTCCCGTGGTGCATCAATTGAATCTCAATCCTCCGCACTACTAAGCAATACGTGGGAAGACAAGTTTTTTTCGATGCTCATGTCAGGTGAAAAGTTGGGCCAACAAGCGGTTGGAGACTCGATGAATCCTACTCCCATGAATCCCAATGTTCTTGGTTCAACAATGATATCCCATGGGAACAGCATTGGGCAGATGGGGGTTTAGGACTCTTGTTGTAGAATAGTTGACGGTCCTAGGAGGTGTTGGGCATCTATATGAACTGAGATAGGGGACAGTTTCCAAGTTCCAAACGGCCTTCCCATGTCTATTATTAACTCCATACTATGAAACGAACCCCGTTTGCTTGTTTTGAGATGACAATCTTCAGTGAACGTGAGCAATTCGTTGCAATGTATAGCTATAGGGGAAATTCTCCTACCTAGCTGGATACCATACAATGGTTTAAGAGATTCTAACCGGACTTTCGACGCATGACAGCTGCAAGTATGCAGCCTGCTCTCGCTCGTTTCGCCCGGCTCCAGAGGCTTGACTCCATGACGAATCCCTACCTTAGGATGCCAATTTGCGGCTACGAGAAACTCTACTTTTGATGCCCGTTTCCTCGCCTTCGTACCGGTGACCTTGAGTTCGAACCTCCCTAACAGCGCCCTTGCGCTTGATAAGGGCCTTTCTGTATTGCTCTCGTTTTTTTGAACGAGGGTTTCGATTAATTTTTGCTTTGTGTGGAACCAGGCCTCGATTTTTCATGATTGTGCGACTGATGGCGCGTTCCCCTTTACCACAGTCGTCTTGTGTTAGCAATAATTTTGGCAGTTGAAACCATTATGACACGCCAAACTTACCTTCAACTTCAGCCTCCAAAGTGGGAAACTTCTTCTCGGTTGTATACAGTTTCTCTTTGGCTTCCTTTTTCCTCTTTGTCGAGCCTGCGATGTCGTTGTAGAAACTCATGCCATCAAGTGGACGATCTTCGTCGTTGTCTTGCTTCTCTTCTTCAACCAGTTGCTCTTTGAGGCTTCTGTCCCCCCTGCCCTCAAGCTCCTCTTCCATCATTCGAATGCCATGTGCTACTTCAACATCCCCGTCATCAATTTGGTCCAAATGTTCTGCATTGTGGCTCGGCTGCCTCTTTTGGCCTTTCTTTGCTGCTCGCTGGTCGATGGAGTGGATTGCCGCCACGAAACCTCTAGGTGTTTCACCCTCATTAGAGTCACCCGTATCAGAGAATCTTGGTGTACGCCTGCTTTTTGGTATATTCTTCATTTCAATTTCGTGCTGCCTCAATCCATATCTCGCTTCATCGGCTACAAAACTCAAAGGTTGATTTTCTTCAGTAGCGGGCAATTGTACATTTGCTGCTGTCATGATTTCTTCCGTCACCCGTGGGTCCCGACATGCGGGGTTTTCACCATCTCCATGGGTTTGTCTGCTCCCTGCTTCCAGCATCCCCGTAGTGCTAGGCATAACTAAGAGCGATGTAGCCTTGACCAAGTCTCTGACCTGATCTCGTAAATTCTCAGCGACGTCTTCGACGGAAATGTCAAATTTGTCCCTTATGGCGCTAACACGCTTGAGCTGTTGCATGACGGGATGGAAATCTATCACACGGAAACCGTCCTCAGCCCCTTCGTCAGCCAAGGAACAATTGACGAAGAGATACATGGCCGCATTGAGCAAGGTCGATTGTTCTATCATTGATTTCGTCAGTAGAAACAATTGGCCTTCCACAGAAGCTCCCACACTCTGAGGAAAGTGCACGACGTTGTGAGAACGTGTATTGGAGAGGTCAACCAAGCGACACAAACACAAATATTTGGTGGATGGTCGTAGGATCATAAATGACCACAGGTAATTTTGCATCAGTTTTCTACCCAGACAGCAACGATCGATTTAATCGACCTATGCCAAGGCCTATCATTAAATGCAGTCAATTGCTGAACGCGAGCTTACCTTTGTGGTTGCCTTGTCCTCCAGCAACGCCCGTGTTGCAACATCAGTGGAAGTCACAAATTCCTTCGAAACGTCAGAAAC
This sequence comes from Nitzschia sp. DOCU1, assembly GCA_951394045.1. Lineage (NCBI taxonomy): Eukaryota > Bacillariophyta > Bacillariophyceae > Bacillariales > Bacillariaceae > Nitzschia > Nitzschia sp. DOCU1. The sequence continues at coordinate 2,042,307 of OX595988.1, forward strand.
GTACGCGGCGATAGGGACGACTTCAGGGTTTCGAAGCTTCAAAACCCTCCGCCTTTCCTTCAGTCCCAACTTCGATTTTCCCCTTCCTGCAACGGCCTTTGCGCGATTATCACCTCCCACTGAATGATCTACTGGTAGTTCGAAATCAGACCCGTCCATATCAACGAATTGAGCCGTTTGCACTTCCCGCGCCGCAGCCTCTTCTACAAAAGCATCGTCCTCGCTTTGACCCAGTTCCAAATCACCAGTATCACCGCTATAATACGCTGACTTTCTTTTCCCCCAATTTCTAACAGAGTTATTCCATCCCTCGACACCTTCGTTTTCATCGTCATCGTCACTATTTTCGTCGTCGGTGGATAATTCCATCTTCTGGGCGTTGTCAGTGGACAGGCCTCTATCATCGTGGTCGTCACGTTCCTGTTCGCTGCCCGAGTCTTCGTCTTTATCGTTCTCTCCGTTGCTACTTTCATCGCCAACGCCTAGGTCAAGTATGCTCTGTCTGAATTCAAAATTATCATCTTCCGAGTCCCCCGTATTTGATCTTTTTTCTAGCGCCAGAAAAGATTCGTCTCGTTCTCGATGGAAATCGTCGCTAGACAGTCCAGCTGCGACAGCGTCGAGCCTGGTTTCATTACGCTTAGGCTTTATTTTGTTGCCGCCAGTCTTGGCTGTCATTTTTCGCCTCCCCATGTTTTTCAAGATGCGCCACTCCCGATTACAACACCTCAAGATGTTGTCTATGGCATTTGCCAACCTGTGGCTGCGTATTGCACGAAAGATTTTCCGATTTTTTGGATGGCCGCCATGAACTGTTTCGCTTTGGAGCGAGGTCACACTCTCCGAAAATGAGCCGCGCGCGATAGCTCATCTTATCCAAATGGATTGGCTCGGTGCGCTTTTCAGAGACTGTGGCCTCGCTCCAAAGTGAAACCAAGCCTTGGTATGAGGACAGACGAGAATGGATGTGTTGTAAGTATGTATACATATACATACCCTGACGATTTACAGACTGACTCCCTGACTCGACTCACTCGTCTTTCTTCATTTCTCGTCCGGCGGAGAGCGGTTTGTGAGGTGTCGGTGTCGAGATGAGGTGATGGATTCACACTTCACAATTCACAACTCAAAGATTAGTAGTTATAGCTCTATCAACGCAACTACTGCCTATGAAGGCTTTAACGACGCACAGTGTGCCGGCCACTGGATGATTGGTCCCTACCATTCAGCAGCTCACTCACTCAGGACAATGTAACGTCAAAGGGAAGGTACTCCGGGAAAGGTGAGCACAGCAACTGTTATGCACAGTCACATGCCAACAATCCACAGAGCGCCACAGTTAATCTGAAGGATACGAAGAAGTCATCTCAAGCCAACGTTCCTTGGAATCAATAGTGTCCAAAAGAACACTCCACAATGGTTTGGCGAACCATCGAGCATAATTTGGGTCTGCAGCACGAGGAGAGGAGAACATAGCGGTAATTTGAGCATTCAAATCATCATGACGACGGGCCATCTGAAGAGAATCCTCCGAGGAGGCAACACGGACACGGTGTTGCCATAGATCCCAGGCGATCTCCCAAATTCTCCGGATCAAAAGAGAATGCCAACGAAACCCTGTGTTACGTCTTCCAAGCCATTCGTAGTAGGACTGTTGAGCCTCCGCCCAACTAGGATGGAAGAAACCGTCCAGAACAGAGACCAAGCCTGCTGCCTGTTGGGCAGCAATTGCATTCAGTACTGGCTGTAAGCGTGTGCCTGGTGGGGTCCAAGGCGTACCATCATATTGCGATTGGAGTAAAGAGAGCAAGCCACGTTGGACGTCTGGGCAAGTGTGCTGTGATTCCATCCAAGCTCCCAGCTCGCCCAATTTAGACTGCCACAATGCCTGTGCGGCCGGGTGCCCGCAGCGAACGACGTGATGTCGATGGGTTTCCGGAACGTCACACCGTGGACACAGGTCATCGTGATGAAGTTTCCAGCGCAATAAATTAACCCCAAGTGGCAAGAAATTGGTGAACCATCGTGGAACCCACAGTTGTTGGTGCATGGGCAAGTTGCGATAAGCATGTGCAAGAGCCGCCCATGCAATGGGTGTGGTGCCAGGGAGAGCCAGCTTACGTCGCCAATAATCCTCTGCCGTATTTCCGTAGAACAATTCTTCCGCCACATCGCGTGTCCACGAAGTAACTCGGATACCAGTTCGATAGACTGTCCATTGGCCGGGTAGTGGTGGTAGGGAGAAGGGAACGAAGCCACGGGCATGCAGTGTTTGCCAGAAATGTTTAGCCAGCTCATCCATATCCACGTTCAACTGTGCCCATTGGTCCAATTCATGATAGGGCACATTCTTATCCTGATGCCCCTTAACATGCCTTGTGTGCCATTTGACAGGGCTAACGCTCAGAGCGTGGTGTAGGGCAGAGAGTAAGTCATAATGAGGGGTATTGGGCGGTAGCATGTGACGGTGGCGGAATCCATTACTTAAAACCGATTTGCAGTCGCAAGCAAGTGTGATGCTGCCTTTGATATCATGGCCCACAAGCAGGCGATTCACTGTGAGTACGACCCCCAACGCTCCTGCCAATTCTGCCCGATAAGGATCGATTTGACCCGCATAACCCGGCGTTTGATTTACCAGCACAAAATCATAATCTCGCACAACAATATGTGGCCGCAGCGTGAATGCCGCGGTGCCAAAATCCTCTTTGAACGAACCGTCCGGCAAGGCCACGGCCGTGCCTGCACGAATGCCATCAAGAAAGGGCTGGAAAGATGCTGGGGTCTTAACCACCATACCCCACCAATCAGTGTCAACACCAACTGGTGGCAGGGGTGGAAGGGCGAAACCACCGCCACCAGTAGTAAAACGCAGGCTCCGAGTCCCAAAAGTGGCCGTGGGGCTCGCATCCGGAGGTAGAGTTTGTAGGCTAGTTGACCAGGTGTACCGCGCTCTCCGAACAGAATGCCCATGGGCAACGATCCGATAAACCCGAAAAAGATCTTGCATACCTTCTCGTTCATAAAGGGTCCGTGAGTCGTGCGATAGGAATGAAGGCCAACCAGCTGGGAGGACATACCACCGCCCCAGGGGTCGTCGCAGCCGAAGAGTGGCCGGTAAAGGTTGAACAAGGAAGCATTTGCTCAGGGCATCTCGCCACATCCGCCATGCGTGAGCATTGGGACATGCAGATCGTGGCCACATAGACTCCGAATGTAGTGTCCGTGGATCTCGAGAATCCAATTCGTCTTGGAGGATACAGGTACCATCGCCATTCACAAGATCGGAGAGGAATATTACTCGACGATGAAGGCGGCAGCGGTTAAGAATGGACAGCTGCGACGGAGTATAACCTGCGTCAAGGAATGCCGACATTAAAAATACGTCATGTTCACGTTGTGGTTTCAAGTCGGAGAGATGGTCTTTGAACACAAGTCCCGTTTGAGAGCAGAATTCCCAAGTCACGTGAAGATGTGTTCTGGTAGTACACCCTGCCAATCGCTTGAATTCGTAATTCAAGGGGCAACCCGGGAGCCCCAGTTCCACTCTCAAATTTTCTATACGTTGGCGAAAGAGACTCCCAGTAATATCTCTTTGTTTGCCGCCAAAGGAGATAAGATCCCCAATGTGAGTGAAACACTGATCAAACCAAAAATCAGGAAAGTTGAGGCCCAGAAAACGCTTTGGTGCAAAGACGACTGCAGTCGGGAATGACTTGGGGTACCGGAGTGCTGCCAATGCGACAGTTTTCAGCTTTTTTGTGATACTGGAGCACTCCACTCGCGAAAGCGAGGTCGCTGTAAGAGGATATGCAAGACTCTTGGATATACCTGAAGTAAGTGAAACCCAGCCTTCATGTGCCGACAATTGGCCAGTCCTTATTTTGTCGGCCCACGCATCAACTTTGTGAGTTAATGCTTCCACCTGTGCGCTAGAATTCCCATCCATTGCGATCCAAATGCCCAGTGATTCTTTGGCTATATCCACCGGGAGCCGTTCCAAAGTGGCAACTTGATTATCTGTGCGTAGCGCGAGAGAACCAGGCGCTTCGTCGATAGTCTTGTACCGCCACTGTTGATGTCGTACGGACCACACAAAGTCAATTAACCACCAATGACATTTCTCCGGTTTGAGTGCGCCACCGGTGGCTCTCAATGTTCCAGCCCATAAATCTAGAGCGGCTTGCATTTCCGCAATCAAAGTGGCTGTAGGCATAGATACCCTTGGAGAATGAATAGTATCCGTGTCGTCAACAAAAGTAAAACACACGAAGTAGAGCTCCTCAGATGAAATCGCCGAAGTCAAGCGAATGCCATAACCAGCAGTACGCAACGCGTTAATGAGGGGAATGGACATAACCAACCAAATGGCCGGCCCTGCTCCGTTTCCTTGCCCAACACCTTGCAATGGGATTTGAACAGCTCCATAAGGAGTGTCGCTTTGCCCATATGCGGTGGATATATAATGCTGTACCTCGCGCAAGGTGCCGAACATCACCTTGCACGTTTCTGGCGAAACGCCTAAGCGTTGCATGCATATAGATGCCACCACGTGTACGATTCGGTCATAGCACGAGGTGGCATCATTGCTGCAAATGATACCCGCTCGCCTCAGTTGACGCATTACATCCAACGTGAGGACCTTGTTCAGGGCGCAAATATTTGCTCTGCGGCCTGGCCTGCTGCCATAGGCTTCATCTGGAATCAGTCCCAAAGAGTCCGCTTGTCTAATCATTTCCCTGCCGACTTGCTTATTCAGCATATTGAATAGTGAGTGAAAAAGCACAATGATTCGTAGTTGAGTGACGTGGCGGGAGGTGGCCTTCTTCGGTATCATAACATCCACGGCTTTCTGCCAGGCCTCAGGTGAAAAGCCAGCCAGTACAGGAATATTACGAAAGGCGGCATCGATAGCTGCAACCTCCAACTTATCACAACCAACAATATAGTCGGCCAATTTTGGAGCGAACGGGCTGCTAGCAATTTTGGCTTTCATTTTCTTCCATCCGGCGATGTGATCGGCCGGGGACACCAACCCAGTAATGGGAGCGCAATCCTTTATTTTGTCGGGCATGCGGAGCTCATGAATGAATGCTAAAGTCGCCGCATCCAAACCTTCTGGCGGTTCGAAAGTGCCGGACAAAATGGTATCCACAGTTCGCTGACACGCCTCAAACCCTAAAAGCTGGTGGAGGGGCCCCATCATGAAAGGGGTGTCTTCAGTCTGGGAAAAACGCCGAATGCCTTCCTGTTTGCATGCTTCGTCAATTTGATCCTTCGTGTTGCAGTGCACTGTGGTTCCGTCGTGTCCCGTGGTCTCCAAAGTATTAATGCCCACCCTCCTGGTGGGCTTCATCACTTGATTAATATTCCAGTGGGTACGGCGGGACGATGCAGTATTCTTCCGTTGTTTAGTCTGAGCATCTACTGAGGTCCCGAATTTTGCGGCCCGCCTTTCGTCGAGTTGTTGCTCGAAGGCCTCCCGCAGAGCCACATGATTCTTCTTGGATGCATAATAAGCTTTCTTGGCCGCCCGAAGGCGTTTTTCCGCAGCAGGGAGGGGAAGGCGCAGAGCATCAACGACCTGGAGTTCTCGCATCAAGCGACGGATTTTCCTGGTGTCGGTGCGTCGTTTCTTCATCCGTGTGACCACGAGCCACCAGAGATGAACAAAAGACCGTTTTTTCCCAACTTCTTCAGAGAAGAGAACTCTACCTGCATAAAATTTTCGGCACACTTTCCGAGCTTTTTTCCTGATTCTATCGTCTTCGAAGGCAATGCGGTTGTACTCTTCTTGATCGTCCACAGTGAACCGGCCGTCGACCGCAGCTTGTTGCAAACGACGCAGGCTCTGTGTGATGCCTCGGCGGTGTCGCTGACGCCGCACATAGTTGTTGTATTGACGACGTGCAGCGGGATCCCGGACCGGCAATGTATCTGGTGCTCGAATTGCGGGCTTCGGGGCCGGGAAGCCAAAGAGGCTTTCCATGGTCAGGTCCAGCCACAAGAGGCGGTGGTCAATGGGGCCACCCAAATCAAATTCACCAAAACCTGAATAACCGCAGGCGGCTACATCCAGCCCTGGCGTTACCCAAATGCAGTCAATAGGATAATTTGACACCGTTTGACGATTGCACGTCCGAACATTTGCACTTCGCCCAATTTCCCTGCGAAAGACATTTGTGAGCCCAAGTGACGTCGCCCAGTCATGAACTGGCCCCGTGAAAACGTCTTCGTTCGCATCGAGGCCCAAGACGATTTGTTCGCCATCCTGGACCCACTTCACGATAGATTCACCTAGTTCGGAGAGAAATATTGCTCTAGGATCAGGGTTGGCCTGACCTTGCTTTCGAAAATACAGTTCTTGCTGGGATAGAACGGTGGTGCCCCGGTTGGAGTTGTCAGGGCAAGGGCGGTAGCCATTGACGACACGTGTGCGGCGGCCTTGAGCGCCCTCGAGAAGGACCCATGTCCAGCGGCCTAGTTGCCTAGGATCCATGCCTCGATCAATCATTCGAACCGTGGCCTGTTCTGAGATCAGAGACGCTGTGCCCCCAAATAAAACACGAGAGCGACTGTTGGAGTGGCAATTTGTGGCTACCACAGACGTACCCTTGAACCGGAAGAATCGTCGTCTCCATTGTCCACTGGCCGGGAACCTCCTTAGATTGAGGTTGATTTCCTGGAGATTGAAGATGCCGAATTGATATTTTGAGATGAAATTAGGAATCAGTTCATAATGATCCTTGGTGGGGTCCACCGGCAAGCCTTTGATATTTTGGAACCCAATTCGGAAGTGTAGGCAACTTGGCGTGAGAGCGTTCCCCACAGAGCTGTCTTGTGAATCTCGGTCGTTTCCTTGTTGTTGGCTCCCTCCCGAATGCCGAGCCATTCGGGAGTTGCCGTTCCTGTTAATGGTCGCTGCTGGCGCCGTCGGCCGCGGCGCCAGCCGGTTCCCCATGGGCCGAGGGAGTGACTGGATTAATAGGATTTGGGTTTGGTTGTCCGGTAATAGGATTGGAATTGACTGATATGCCATGTGCGGCCAAGAGAGCGCTGAGACGAGCCTCCACAATACGGTTGAGTTCCTGTTCCTGAGCGGCAACTTGTGCATCACGGGCCGCTTCCCGTGCTTCCAAGTCAGCAACAAGTCGTCGGTTCTCCTGTTGGAGGCGCTCGATGTCCGAAAGGGATTGTTTGAGTTGGCGGCGTGTGGTTCCTGTAGTAGCACCAGAAGCCATTGTGTTGGATGTTCCTCGTGTGCTGGCAGTGAGATCATCATCAAGTGCATGTTCCTCGTCGACTTGCATCTGGGTTGGCGCAACTTCAGCTGGGACTTCCGCGAAGCGGACGCCAGTGGAATCCTCGGGCGCGGCTTCCGCTGCCTTGGTCACCACAGTATTCCCGTCGTGATCACGCCCAAAGTAAGTACCAATTGATCTGTCGTCGTTGACCGCTGCTCGTTGTTCGAGGGCTTCTCCAATTGTTTTGGTTGGGATTGTAGGCATAACCGAGGCCGCAACTTCTTCATCCTTGGGTGCTTTTAAGTCCATCTCCTTCCATGCCTCTCCCATACCAAAGAGGTCGTCGTCGTCGTCTCCGACCAAGTCACCAATAACACCGACGGCGCCACCCGCACTCGGTTTCCAATCCACATTCTTGTAAATCTCTAGTGCCTCGTGTGTGAACCATGCTCCAGCCGCCGAACCATAGATTTTCAGGCATTCCGGCACCATTTGAGCGACGATGGAGTTTGCTTCAGCCGAGTATGGGTGGACGGTAGTGAAGACATGTCCATCGCCTTTCCATTTCTTGTCGACGGACAGGAAGATTCTTGCGGTGATGCTTGCCCTGGGGCATTTGGCCATCAGGTGTCGACGAAGAGTAGTGGAGCCACCGGTCGCGTCAGGGATTGGAATGTCGAGTTCAGTTACCAAGTTGCACATAATTGTCACCACATGTCGGTTGATCAGGAACTTTTGTTTTTGGTGCAGGGACAGCATAACCTGCTTCGGTGCCGGGATTTTAGGATCCTCGGATTTCAATTCCTTGAGCAATTTACCTTGATCACTCCCAAAGCAAGGGATAAAGCGGAATCTCATTCCCAAAATTCTAATGCGACTGCGGCGTTTAAAGATCTCGCCGAGTTTCTGCGCCAGGGGGAGTTCAGCGCCTCGCGTAACATCAATATGGAGAGCCTCCGGAGATTTGTCCGCTGCGCGATCTTCGGTCCATGGGTAAAGAGCGCCATTCTCGTCCTTCAGGCGCCGCCACTGGACACCTATGGCAATGTTTTTAAGGTCCATGTTTAATTTATCCAAGAGGGCGTCCAGAAATGTGCGGTGATCCATTGTCTTCGTAGAACCAATCAAAACCCCGGCACAGCCATGACTGGCGCATTGGATATGATTAGGGGCACGGTTGAGCTGTACTCCAGAAGCGTTGAATAGGGATTCTGAGAGCTTGTGGCCAAGATCAGGCAGAGGGCACTTGAGACGGTCAGGGCTCTCACACACAAGGTGCAATGAGACCCAAAGGACGGTTTGTCCCCTTTTAAAGTTCGGGTACTGTCCAAACAGTGCAGTGATTGGGAGGCTAACGGAGCCATCAGGGATTTTCTTGGGGTCTTTAATGGTACCTGGGTTATTCTTATTATCCCAGTTCGCCAGACCAATTGGTTTGCCTGCCAAAATCTGAAGGTTAGCAAAGAAAGTTGTCATGCGCTCCATGACAAATTTCAACGGTTCGGTCTCAGTACTTGAGAAAGTAATCTTGGCGCTATAGCGGCACGACTTTCGGATCGACGGGAGGGACTTGAGGGCTTTGGTTGCTGATTTCCTTGCAACAGCAGCGAAAGTTGTGGCGGTATTGGGGTTCTCAGTGGCAGTAATGGCAGGAGTTTCGGGGGCAGGGGCGGGAGTCTCGGGGGCAGCAGGGTCGGGGTCAGAATGGGCAGGGGTTTCAGGGGCAGTTAGGGAGGGGGTCTTGGGGTCAACAGGGGCAGGGTTCTCCGCGGTAGGAGCATTTACATCGGTCCTGTTAGAAGCATGAGGATCCATGGGACCAGGGCGTTCAGTGTTGCAGGACAGATCGAAGCGGGTTACCAAACGGGCCGGGGGAACCCTCGCATTCAAAGAGGGGCTAGCTAGATCAATCGTTCCTGGAGTAGACACCTCAGTATCGGGAGATGGAGCTTCAGGTTCGTTCTCGTCCGAGTCCTCGTCGTCGTCCATGATATCCTCGTCTTCGTCGTCATCGTCCACTTCCAGGGTCATTACTTCCTTCTCCACCGTCATTTTTTTATTTTTCTTTTTGTTTTTTCCTTTCTGTGGGGTGGTGGAGTTGGGGTCTTGGTTGCGACGCTTGCTGCTCCTCGAGACAATCGAAGTCAAGTCCAAATCTTCATCCGAAGACTCATTAGCGAGATCATAAACTTTTGCAGCATTTTCGGCCACGGTAACGCGGGACCTGGTAGGCCTTCCCGTAGAATTAGTACCAGCGTTGGAACGAGCGGTACGTTCATCGGGTGGTTGAGTTGGGGCCAAGACATCCGTGGTCTTTGGAGCTACGCTTCCGGACTTCTTTGCCATGATGGCAGGGGGACGTCGAGAGGTTGGTTTGGGTTTGGGTTGAAGTGCAGAGCGCCTCGCAACGCTGTTTCGATGAGCTTTCGCCATGGTGAAAATGACCAAATTTCACGATCAGCGTCGTAGGCTTTCTACGGCTAAATTTATCGCAATTCGAGTTTTTATTTCTGGGAGTTATCGAGATGAGGTGATGGATTGCGATATACCATTAACTCTCGCTGGTTTCTACGTTGTGCTTGTTATCTTCAGCCCCAGAAATCATACAGCAAGTAGCATGGCTGAATCTGAATTTGACGTTGATACAGCCGAAGCTGCTCGGGTTCAAGCAGAGGCGCGGCGAAAGCGCATACTCGAAAAAGCGGATAAACGATTGGGAGTGGTAAGTGGACAACAATGATTCGAAGTGGATGTGTCTGGCTGGGCATCGTGTCACCCTCATAAGGCCTCGTCCGTTCCTAGGTGAGTGGAGAACAATCGCATCCAGAGGAAGACCAGAAGGAGTCGCTCTCCAAAGCTGCTCGTATACGAGCTGCACGGCAGCGCCGCTATGGCAAAAAGGGTGCGGGCGTATCAGATACTGCTCAGGAAGAGGCCACGTCGTCGGCAAAGCCCGTGCCTGTTGCAATCGAGGCAAAGACAACTGAAGCTGAAGCAATTGTTGATCCGCCGGCAGGCTCCGAAGCCAACCACAACATCGTGACGGACGTCACCCCTGAACCTACGGCAGAAGTGGTAAAAGAAATTGTGGACAGCACAACAGGGGATTCAGACATTCCTGTCAGCTCCGAGCCCAAGAAAAAGTACATGGGCGTTGCGCGCACGCGTCGTAACTTGATCAAGAAGAAAAAACAGGAAGATGCATCGGGGGGCACCTCTAGTGACCCTTCCACGTCTGTGACATCGCCCGACGTTTCTGAAGTGAAGAAGATTTCTCGGGGCCCACTTAGGGTGGTGCTAACACTCCCTATTTACATGCATATTTTCACCGTTGTGCTCCTCTTTTTGGCCGGAGTAGATATTTCGTTCCAGGAATACAACCAGCAGTTGGAGGTCCATTCGAACCTTGCGTTCAATCAGCACGGTCTTCCATTTGTCAACAGACGACTCGGGCCTACTGAAACATCGGAGAAAGCCGACCTGGGTTTGATGCAGCTGACAGAAGAAAACTCCGCCTCTGGGGGCGCTGGATTGTTGGATGAATTTCAGGATGAAGAAATCTTTCCAGTTGGACAGAATATTGATCCATTATTCGGTGTAGACCTTGACGAATTGACAAAAGGGCCAGGCGTGATGAATCAGCTTGCTCGTGGCGCAGTTGCGGCTCACCGGACGGTCCTATGGTTTGCCTACTATTTTCCGAGGAGTATACTTCAGTCTCTTTTCAGTCTTCCGGCCGCCTTGCTGCACTCGCCGCCGGTCTTGTGCTTGCTTGCACTGATTTTGCGGCACCTTGTTGGAAAAGGGATTCTCGGCGCCGGAATCCCAGATCGCACAAACGTAGACGAAAAGGCCAGTACTATCGATGTTTTAGCAATGGCAAAGAACTTTGTTTCAAACTTTCTGGCCAGCAATTTTCCAATGGCGGTAAGCCTCTACGAGGCTTTTACCCATTTGCGTTCGGATATGTATGTTCTTCTCTGTGGAGTCTTCGTGGGGCTTGTGTTGACGCGTTGGTCGGCATCATCAATACCCTCGCCAGATGTTCAATCGGAAGTCCAGGCGAACGATGAATTGTAAACAACAGCTTCGAGCCCTATTGATCCAGAGTTGCGTACTGGATGGTGGGTTGGCCCAGTGGTACGAAAAACGGCGCATAGCCCTACTTTGAATTCTAAAATGTACTCGGCAGAGCAACCCCCAGGACAGCCGCAAACTAAACGTATAAAGATCATAATGATTGTCAGATCTAGTGCGTTTGTTCTGAAGAAGTGTGGGGACGCCCCTTGTACAAATTATCCATTCTTTCTGGATGAAAAGGATAGTGGTAGGACCATTACGGTACAATTCCAATACGCACCAAAATGGACTGATTTCTTTCGTTGAACTGAATCACACCGTCGGATTCTAGACGTCGAACTGCGTCGAGCAAATCATCATGGGGAATAATTTCACTCGAAAGCTCGCCAAGCTGCTTTTGAATGTCTCGAATCGACAAGCGCCCCCCTCGTCGCTGCGGAAAAACTCAAGCATCAGATAACACGCAAAAATTCACAAGGTGTAAATCATATCGCCTTACCTCTGTGAGAAAGCTCTTCAAAGCATTGTAGAGATTTTTTTCTTTCTCCCGATCGACAGTCGATCGTCCCGTGTTGATCATATCCATATCGATTCGCCCCGTGCGGGGGTCAGTGGCTGCCGCCTGGGTTGCAACTTTCAGCAGCCGAACAGCCTCCTTGGCGTCATCACGAGTCACCACGTCGGAATAGCGCATTTTCGCAAGTGCCTCACTAGTCCGAACAAGTGATTCAAGCTGACGCGGGGTGGCGGATATAGTCCTACTTCCGTTGTTTCCCACGTTCCCGCCCGGAGGATTTCTTAGCTCAAGATAGCTTTCGAGTAATTGTTGAGTCGCTTCGTCACTGAGTCTTGGATGGACATTCTCCCTTGCAAAGTCGATGTAGTCTCGAAGCATAGTGGTGTCCATTGGCGGTTCTACCACATCTGGTGTATCGTAGTAGAGACCGACCAAGTGTTGGGCCAATTTGCGGTCTTGATCAGCATTTGGTGAATCCAAAATCAAGTAGATGAGGTCGAAACGACTTAGCAGGGTCGGAGACAATTTAATATTTTCGACGACACTGAGGTTTGGGTTGTACCGAGATTCCAATGGGTTAGCAGACGCAAGAATTGAAGTTCTGGCATTGAGGGAAGCAATAATTCCAGCCTTAGCTATGCTCACGGTCTGTTGTTCCATGGCCTCGTGCAGAATTGACCTGGTCTGGAGTAAAAATATGATATTGAAAGTTAGCGGTAATAACATGGTGCCCCCCCCCCCCCCCCCGAAGAAACTTGAACTTACGGCATCAGACATCTTGTCGAATTCGTCAATGCAGCAAATTCCTCTATCTGAGAGAACCAATGCTCCGCTACGAAGTCTCAAATGTGAGTCATTTCGAACAAAGGAATGTAAGAAAATTGGCCTGACACCTCTTACCTCTCCAAAACTAAATCACGCGTTTCCGGATCTCTTACAACAGAAGCAGTTAGACCGACGGCACTGCTACCTTTCCCCGAGGTATAAATGCCACGTGAACTGAGCTTGTGTACGTAGCTCAACAGCTGCGACTTCGAGGTGCCAGGATCACCACAGAGTAGAATGTTGATATCCCCGCGCTTGTGCAGCTTTGAATCCTCCTCCGGGATGGGTACTTCGTCATCATTGTCCGAATCTTGATTGCGCTCATCGTTGTTTGCACTGGTATTTTTGGCTCGACGATGGTTGCCACCGAAGAGCATACAAAGTACTCCTTTCTTCACGTCGTCCAATTCCCAAATTGAGGGTGCCAATGATCTGGTCAGAATGTCATAGATATCAGGCTTCGACGCCAAGCGCTTAAATTCCTGGACGCGGTCTGGATCCAGTTTGACGGTTGCAGCCCCTCCTTTGCTGTCACGTTCCATCCCTGTGATTGCTCTGAAATGGATAACGTCCACATACGCTTTGTAGATGGACTTGAGCTTTGAAATTTTTGGATTGACGCGCACTGGCTGCGCTCTAAGAACTCCAGTGACCTCAACCTTGTCCCCAGGCTGACAAGTGTCAACGAGATTATCGTAGCAAAAAGTGACCACCGAGGCCGGTGTTTGCCCCGGCGGCACCTGGTCGGGTGTTTCTTGTAGCCTGACCAGTTGTTTGTCAGCAAAAAGTGATCGATTGTGCACTAGCTGAAAAGTGTGTTTGGTATTACATGAGGCGCATCGCTGTGGCTCCTCGATTCGACCACGCTCGATCGACGCTTGATGCTCGTTTCCGCAAATGGCGCACGAAAAGTGTGCCACTTTCAAGTCTGGAATGATGGGGGATGTTCTCACGATCATTCCCTTGAGGCAAACAAAGGAGTCCATGGCGATAGGATCGAGACATCTCAAGTTGGACACTTCTTTCAGATTGTACGGTCTTACTTGGATGAGAGGCACTTGGGCGGCCTCGTCCTCGTCCACTCCTGCCAGCCGGCGTGCTTCACGTTGCACAACCAAATCCATGAGCGGAATGAGCTCTAGTGGATATTGCACAAGTTGATGATATAAGCGTTGGGACGCCTCGTTGTGGTAGTAGAGGTGCATGGTATCGATGTCTAAGCTAGAAGGGACAGTCTCGTTCAAAATGTCTTCCAGCCTGGCTAAGTAGAACGGGCGTTCGCTGGTTCGATCGAGATCTTCGTCTGTGTCAGAAAGTGAGCCGTCGTCCTCATCCTCTTCCCCGTCAGCAGCTCTCGGGGACTTGAATGTCCGCAAAAACTGCAGAAATGTGGCCCCAGCGACACGCACATTCACGTCAGTTCCCCTTGCAGTCACTTGCGCGCCGGCATGATCATGATCAAAGTCGTCGTCGTGGCCTCTCGGGGGAGCAGCGTCGTCGTCAGCTTGGTCTTCCTCGCCATCCAAGTCCTCAAGGCCGACCAGAGGAGACAGTGGGGGACCCGGGCTTTGATCCACTTCCTGGGTCGGATTTACCGGCGTTGCAGGAACTTCATCGCCCTGAGCGGAAGAACCCCCTCCAAGAAGCACGCGTCTCGGCGTTGATGGGGAACGGCCTGGAGAACCCGTGCCCCCGGCACTGTCTGGGGAAGAGGGGATGTCCATGGTTTGGCTTGACTGCTTTCTTTGTTGTTCTTGACTGTGTCGTAACCTGTACTCGCATCCATGCCACGCCTCGTTATGATGGAATGAAGAGATGGATGATCGCAGCAGGGGCTCGAAGGTGGCTGATCATCAGTGGCATTGGATTTCGTGGCGATGCGGGCGCGCACCAACAACTTCGCGCCAAAAAATACTCTACTCTCATACTCGCTCGCCGCGTATCATACCTGGTACCGAGGTTCGTACGCAGACAGAAGAGGGCGAGCTCATTCTACAGGTATGTACATGCTGCATATGATCACATTCTTGGCGAGTCAGCTAGTCTAGCTAACTGGTGGATAGTAGTGCGTACTATGATTATGCTCTATACTCTCCTACTGTACACGGTATAGTACAAATACCCTCCAGGAGAGAGGATGGAGTGAGCTACTGTACTAGCCACTTGTAGAGAAGGTTTTTCATACGAAGTCGGTACGGGCGCGTGTTCCGGCCGGTCTCGATCAGTCAAAGGTAGCCTTCGAAGAATAAATTGTTTCTTTTTCAGCTTTTATCAAATCTATTTGGTATATTCAATGGCTGATATAGATAGTGAAAATAGCTTCGTCGTCAATCCACCTGCTTTAATGGGGCCGGCTACGTCATGGAGACTAGTGTAATGATGACGTGACGGTGGGTGCTAGCCAGAAAAGAATATCGAGCTGAATTGTGAAGTGGCTAGAGCAAATTGATGTCTCGGGGGGGGGGGGGGGGGGGGGGGGGATTAAAACGGTTGTCTCATTGTGCTTCCACAAGCGTCGTTTTCAGCAAATCATCATCGCTCAAAACACCGCCTCTGTCGACGTATGCTTGGTATTCTGCCATTCGTCGCTCGAGTAGGGGACTCCGCTCTCGGTTTACTTGATCAATCATCACTATGCCTCGATATGGTAACTGCGGTTTCGGTTTCATTTTCCTCTGCATCTCAATGTGGAGATTCATTGCCGTCAGCAAGCTTCCGGTCGCACCAAAATCAAATCGCTCGGTACCATCGGAAAATGTTCTATTCCGAAAATGACCCACTCGTCGATAGTTTTTGTTCGGTAGGTGGAGGACGTTAAAGGCACCAAAGGATTTGACTGGTATGAGTTGCTGGACATTGCAGTGCCTTCCTCCATAGAGCATTTGGCTGCTCATCCACACACGTTGGGTTCCCTCTGAGGGTTGAGACGGGCGGTTTTTCATTCCTGGTCGATCTCGCACCTTGTCGAACTCGCATCCAGGGCGAGTTTTCCAGGCCAACAGGAGGTCTCTAGTTGCCAAGAACATTCCTTGGTGGTGATTCCTCATATGAACATGAGTATTTTTGAATTCGTCGGCTGGCACAGCTTCGGCAGCTTTCGGCACCGGAGGGAACATGCTATGCTCCCAGTAGACTCTGGTAACATTTTGGGTTGCATGTCTGGTTTTGTCGTCCATTACGACGTTCGATGGAAAATTGTATTCATAGCGCACAATGCCTACATTGAAGTCGGAAGCTCTTTCCTTGCCGACGATTTGCGCGACTCTCTGCGTCTCGTCTAGGTACGCAGCCACAGTTCGCGGCGACATACGAATATCGTCCTCGGTGTAGATGAAGAGGTCATATTCATCAATCTTTTCGTAGAACATCGGGCGATGGCAATCGACCAAATGCAATCTTAACGACGAAGGGACCAAGATGATTGTCATTCTGAAAATGTCTCTGCAGGCCGGCACCAATCTGCTGTTCAGAAGGTCCAGATATGCGACCGGATATGGAACCGTGGCGTGAACAACAACGTCCACTTTAGCCGCCCCAGTCACGCACAAGTCCTGGTAGGCGTCAATGACTTCTTCGAAATGTGGCACCTGGCTGAAGTCGAACGCGGCAATTGCTACCAATATGCGGATGTTTTGCAACGGGCTCATCTTGGAAAGACCCATGGATAGCTCTGTCGAATGATCCATACCAAGGCCAGGCATAGCTGGGTTGACTTCGTGGGCCGCCAGGTTGACGTTGAGTAGAATTGTCGTAGAAGATAGGCATCCAAAGAGAAAAGAAAGCAAGACAAGGATGACCGATGGCGTCATCGCCTTCGGGAACTTCAGCTGCCTACCGGTAGGCAGGTTTGACATTATGCAAGTCACTGATTCCAAGTCAATACACGAGGCTGCAGCTCAGGTCGCTGGTAAGCGCCACAGGAGTACTGTGCTCTTTTTGACATTCTACCGAGGAGGCGACAAACATTCGTCATTGTTGCTTGACTTGAAATCTCGAGGGAGTCGCGGTATCTTGCTTGCTCGTGCAGGGAATCGCTCGACGGCCAGGCGGACTGGTATGATCTCTTCGACTTCAGACTCAAGACTGACTGACTCTCGAATTCTTCGATTCCTTCGATTTCTTCTGCGACAACGTCTTTGTTTTGTCGAATACTGGTACATTACATTAGCGTCTCGGTGCCCCAGCAAAGAGCAAAGGCCAAGGTATTCCAGTCAATGGGGGAAAAACTAATTGATCGTGCAATGTTACTATTGATCAAAGCTTCTCTTTTCATCTATTGTTTATTTTTGCGGCGCTTGATTATCATATTCAAGCCTCGTCGCGTGTGAATGGTAGCACCAGTCCTCATTCCGACAGGATGCTCTAGATCTTTTGGATGATCCATGATGATCCCTGCCGTGTGGGCAATGAAGAGAAAGTGCGAGATCAAGACCCGTAAGGTCTACAAGTGGAAATCTCGGCTCAATCTTGGCGGACACAAGGAGAGGCCTGGTCTGGACTATGACCAGACCTACTCACCAGTCGTGGCATGGCCCACGATTAGGCTCTTCTTGATCTACTTTATCCTAAACAAGTGGGTCACCCGCCAACTCGATTTTGTCTTGGCTTACCCCCATGCCAAAGTCGAGCACCCCAAGTTCCTTGAGATCCCTCGAGGCTTTGCCTTCAAGGGGTCGAGGAAGGAACACGTGCTGCAGATCCTCCAAAACATCTATGGAGGACACGCCAGCGGCAGAACCTACTTTCTGTTCGCGAAGAAGTACCTAGAGGACCTAGGATTCACTGCATCCAAAGTGGATCCTTGTGTCTTCTATTACGAAGGCTGCATTCTACTTCTCTACGTTGATGATGTAATCATCGGCGGTCCGACCAAGACACAAGTCGACAATGTTATCGAACTCATCAAGGATAACGTCGACGTCGACGATCAAGGCCCCATTGAGGACTACATTGGTGTCAATGTTGAGTATGAGGATGACGGCTCCATGACTCTGACTCAGCCGCACCTCATCGACTCCATCCTTGAGGATCTCCGCCTCACAAGTGAGTCAAAGACGGCAACAACGCCGTCACTCTCTTCTGTGACCCTCCATGCGGACATCGGCGGAGAGCCCTTCAATGAGCACTTCAACTACCGATCTGTAATCGGTAAGCTCAACTACCTTGAGAAGTCGACTCGACCGGACCTGGCCTATGCCGTCCATCAATGCGCCCGCTTCATGTCAAACCCAACGAAGCTGCATGGACAAGCAGTGAAGAGGATCGGCCGCTACCTTCTGAAGACCAGAAGCAAAGGCCTCCATCTCAAGCCGGACCTGTCGAAAAGCTTTGAGTGCTTTGTCGATGCCTCTTTCGTTGGCGAATGGGACTCTGGCCGAACATGGCAGGCCATGACTGATCCCAACATGGCCCGATCCAGAACTGGCTTCGTCATCTTCTTTGCAGGTGTGCCGCTGACCTGGGGCAGCAAGCTCCAGACTGAGATCTGTCTCAGCTCAACCGAGAGCGAGATGGTCGCCCTCTCAGCCGCCACCCGAGAGAACATCTTCCTGATCCAACTCATCCAAGATGCCAACAATCTCGGAGGCCTGGACATGAACCTTTCGAACTCCAAGATCCACTGCCGAGTCCTTGAGGACAATCAAGGAACCGTCGCCATTGCTTTGGAACCTCGTATCCGCCCTCGGACCAAGCACATCAACGTGAAGTACTGGCACTACGTCGACTTCATGCAATCGCACAAGGACATCATGTCGATCGAATGGATCTCGACCAAGGATCAACTGGCAGACATCTTCACGAAACCACTGCCAGTGGAGTCGTTCACAAAGTTCGCCTCGCTCATCTGTGGTTGGGTCTAACGACCTGAGTCCACTGCCAACAATGAGAGGGAGTGTGACGTTTGGGACGACAATCAACAAACATCTGCGCGTCTCGTGATGTGGGGAATTGCAATTCCCTATACCGTGCGGAAAAGGTCCTGGTGAGGACCGCGCGACCACACTACTATGCCCCCATATCCCGCGGGCATATACGCAACGAGCACGGCGAGCCGCAGGTCCCAAAAGGTCGTGTTCGACCAGTTGCTGACTTGTTCCGCACGAGTTCTGGCGGAATCCTTCAACCCATCACTCCAAATCAGCCAAAGCATTGTTACCAGCTACCTATTTGACGACGACGATTGCTACATTCATAAAATTGACCTCTCAACGGTCCATATATCTATGCATTCACGGCAATCCTACATGACACCCTGCGACACGAACCCAAGAGCGGGAAACCTAAGTATCTTTACCCAACCTGCTTTCAAACGATCGAAACGTCGAACAACGTCTTCTTTTGTGTCAATTCATCTCTATTTTACTTCAGAAAACACAGAAACAATAACTTCATAGAAACCAATCTATCGCCGCAATTACTCAACACTACCGCTATCACTAGCTATCGCCCAGCGATACAGCCAATTCGGACCGTATCGTCACACGACGCCATCCACTTACAACAATACTAACTCCCTTCTTTACTTCGTTTACAAAACTAAAGTATGTCTACTAGGCATGCAACTGCTAGTGCCACTATTGTAAGTTGCTTCATGTTGGTGGGGTGGCAATAACAATGAAACGAATGGATGTGAATGAATACACGGAAGATCGATGACTCTGTCCCACTGTTTCGGTGCTTAAAGGATCGACATAGAGTGGGACAGTGGGGGTCATTCAGGGATGCCAGCGTGCACGCCTGCCATTGACTGCGTTACACTGCGGTACGGTTAAGAAAGGGCAATTCGGAATGCACGGTTAAGAACGAGGGTCATACTTCAATCGGATCCCGCATTCATTTTTGTCTTTCATCTCGAGTACGTATGTACTTGCTATCAGGCACTTCCATGTGGAACTAAACGCTGAAAATTGAGTCTAACGAGTCATAATATCTAATCGAAGGAATCAACTATTCCTACCGGCCGGCGGTAATAGTATCATAGCCGAGCCAGTGTTCAGTCCGTCTCGTCAGCGCCACATGCAACCACTCCTCCCGTCGCCGCTTACAAGGGGCGCAAACTTGATTGGGTGTGGTTACACATGCACGTGGGAGCCTGATGTTTCGGGTGGGGGAGTAGGCGGGGATGTACCATTGGTATGATTTGGGTTGGGCACCCTTGACGTCGCAGTGGGTGCTTAGCCTGGGCGAAAGAAGACGTAGAGACGTTAGACATGTGCGTGCATTTTAGCAGTAGTGGGTCCGCCACGCGGAGTCGAGTAAGTCGTTGAAGGATGATCTTGCCTGTGCGTGGATAAGGCGTGGGGTTCTGCATTCGTTGTGGCTCTGCCATGTGGAGGAGTCGAGGTAGTTGTGTTATGATGGTTGTTGGATGTGGAAAAGACGGTCGTGCTGCATACGTTGTGGCTCTGCCATAATGCACGTTGACAACGTTAATGGAAGACGCCATTTACATAATATTTATATTAGTTAGATTTAAAGAAACAACATATAAAGAGTGCTGAAATGCCCAGCATTGATCAGCTTGATGCTGCCGGTTCCTTCCTGGCTGATTTGCCACTGTTGCGCGGTGATTTACGTTGGGGAGACCCACCGCCGTCTTGAGGCGTCTGTTGCACTGGCTTCTTCTTGTTTCTGGTGGACGAGGCTGTGTTTGTCGTTGGTTTCCCTGCTCCTTTCTTGTGCGTCGCCGGAGCCTTGTCATTGTCCTCCATTACTGATCCCTTCTGCTTGGTTTTGTTGGGTGACGTAGCGTCTGCGACTTGTTTCGGAGAGGCTTTGTTCCCGGCCTGTGTTGCTACCTTTCTTTTCTTTGCTGGCGGCTCGTTCGTTGCAGCAGAACTTGCGGTTGACTTTGCATTGTCGTCGAGGAGGGGGTGGTACAGCCTCCCATCCTTGATGACAACCTCGGTTGCCTTTGCATTCTTGGCCAGAATGGGGCTTATACAACAACGCGTCGGGGAGGGTGATAGATTTGGTATTCAAAGAAGGCGAATCCCCCAACAGCAAAAGTCTCCCGGTGTATGTGCTTGTCGAGTTTCCTTCGTATACGGGAAAGGCGTTCATTGAGTCACAGCCAACGTATGTGCCTCTGGTTCCAGTCACTGTTCATTGCCAGAAAGGATGCTGTGCGAGAACACAGTTGCCACTCCGACTTGCATACGGCCAGACCATACACACCTTCCAAGGACTTACAGTCGGTACAGACGATAACCATACAACCTACAAAACACCATCGATCGTAATCTATCCTGGTTCATTGTCCTTCGAAGGAAAAAACCCGGGCCTCTTCTATTCGGCCTGTTCTAGAGGTACTACGATCGGGACAGCTGAAGACCCGCTATCATCGTCGATCTACTTTCAAGGACAATCTATGTCAAAAGAACGAGTCGCCGACATGACACGGACAAAGAAGGGTGAAGTTTTTAAACGGATAATCAAAAGAAAACAATGGACGGAGTTGCTCGACAGCCACAACAGGCGGGTCATTTTCAGCAAGAAAGAAGAGACCGAGATCATCGAGTGGATGAGGACAACGAAGCACAATCCTTCGTCGCTGGATGCAATCATCTCGAAATACAACATGGCAAATACAAAGTTACTGACACGAACAGATGAATCAACGAACTATTAGACAACTGTTCGGTCCGAATCTTTACAGTATTTGCGAATATGCAACTTAATGGAAGATGCCAATAACATACAATTGGATATCAGCGTAATGAAACTTTTTGGAAGATGCCAATAACACACAATTGGATCAGACATCAAAGCCGACTCCGTGTGGACCGTCCATTGCACATGTCATGTCGAATTCTATGGCGGGGCCGCCTCTGAGTTCACGAAGATGGTCTCTCTTGTACCCAATTGCCCTGATATGGAAATGACCCAACCACTCTTTCATCTCTTTCGATTTGGCATTGCGGATAGCAAGCTCCCATCCTTCGATATCACGGTCCCAAACCTCGGACCAGTAGAAGGTCTCGTTCACGAATGTGGTGCCATCATCGCGGAAGGATATGAGTTTGTATTGTCTTGCTCTCCCGTACAGCTGGGGTACAACGGCAAGCGCATCAAAGGGGTTCTCATGGTTATTGCTTAGCCATTCTGCCACAAGTGCGAGATAACGGACGACCTGTTGATACACGAACACGTCCAATGCATGGTATTTCGTCTTCCGAAGATCCTCGAATTCATCTCAGAACTGTCGGAAGTGGCTCTCTTTGTTTTCCCTGAGCCTTTGAGTGTTCCACTTGCAATGAGGAAACAGGTCCATTGCATCAAAAAACAAGAATGTATGTTCCCAGTATTGCAGACGGTTTTCCAGAAAATGGGTCACAAAACCGAGGATTCTTTCGTTCCGTCCATCGTCGTTTTCGTTTTGAGTGTCGTCGTCTTCGACGCTCGAGATGGATACGGTGGACGACATGATGATATGTGAATATTCATTCGCAATGTCGATCGTCAATGTGCAGTTGGTGCCGGTCGCAAATGGGCAAGGGGAGCGTTGAGTCGTTCACGAAATAAGGGTCAACCGTTGGATATGAGAATGCTGACACACGAGGCGAACGACAGGGAGGATCGTCGAGAACAAAATGAGACACGAACTCGCAGAAAAGACAAAAAAGCTTGTCGTTGGGGAGTTCCTAAGTATTTATAATCCTGGCGACAAAATGACACAATGAATGGCGACGAATCATAAATGTTATTGGTGTCTTACAAAAACAGGCGGACCCTGTTTCCAACTAAATGACGACAGGCATACTGTTGCCTTGACGGCGTTGGCTATACTTCATGCAGTATTCGTTGCATGCATGAAGATTGAGTGCTTCTACCACATGGGCTATCTCGTTTTCCAAGAAGTCCATATTTGTGTCGGTGGAAGCCAGGACAGGCAAACAAACGGCCGGGTCAAATACATCGCGGGGCGGACCCGGAATTTCATTGGCATGGGATGAGCGGCGGGCCCGTTCTTCTCTCCGATGCATGTTCAATACGAACGCCAGACGCGTGAGTAATCGTACCAATCAACGCCACCCTCACGAATGGGCGCAAGTGTATCGGTTTCGTTGACGATTCGCTCGTTGCATCAAGGATGGATTGTATGCAGGGACCCTAAGTTGTGGACTTGGCGAAGCAGGGTCGTTTATGATTGGGAACCAAAGGGGGAAGTCCCTGGCACGAGGCAAAGCAAAGTTCCAACGCTCTTCTCGATTCAAACCAATTGGAATGATCACCCTTGGCAACACCCACACGCCCAAGCGACAGACAGGAAAGTTGTAAGCAACGGGCAGACCACCGTTGGTATCGGACTTGTAAATGACAGGGAGGCTGTTCTCTCTCTCCACTTCACTGTATCCGAACGGGCCACCTGCCCGTCTCGACAGGACCCCAAACCATTTCCCAGTGGTGGGGGTAGGATTCGCAACACCTTGACCAGACCACATTTTGTCGAACCAAACAACGTTCCAATAGAAATTGTTTTTCTTGAGAACGGATCCGTCGGCGTCAAACTTAATGAGTTTCAGCACAGATGCCCGGCGGTGGTACTTCCTCATCTTTGAACGAGTGATCCGTACATGCGCATGGTCCACGATGACGGCGGTAAGGTAAGAGTACAACATGGAAGTGTATTGTTGGTACATCTTCCGGTTAAATACTTGAGGACGAGCAAGAACAGGGTGCCACCACATTTCAATCAGTTCGTCAAGAGCCTCACCGTATTTCGTCATTTTAACCTCGTTGTGGTCGGGGAAGGTGGACGCGAACATAGCCATGGCATCGAAGAAGAGCAACTGGTGCTCCCATTGTTGGAGCATGGAAGATTCCATTCCTCTTCGGGAAAAACGGTGATCATGGGTAACAACATGGTTAACAGGATCCCAAGATTTGAGCACTATTTCGACATTATGACACCCTCATGACGAGACAAAGAGGGAGAGAGCACCTTGCGGGATTTAGCTAAAATAATATTAGTCGACCGTTAGAAGCGAATATTTTGACTTTTTTTTCTTCCCGGGAGCCAATTCGCAATATCAGGTTTCACAGTGAAACAGAAGCAAATTCCAAAATGTTATTGGTGTCGTACAATAACTGGCAATGAGACAATAGTCGACTACTTCGACCGTAACATCCGCGCGACCGGAGCGCGCGAGTCGCAAATCTCTTTAACTCCAATTGTAAGACGGCCAAGAATGTGACAATATAGTGTCACGGCGGCCCGGCGCGCGCCAAAATGTGACTATTTTTGTCACATTTTTCTTAACCCACCCCCCCCCGGTTAAGAAGAATGTGACACTTTTCTCTTAACCCGGCTTAACCGGACCCTCCCTCCAATGCTGAAATCTGGTGCCAATGACCATAAAATAGAAGTCATTCTACAACCATGAGCAAGAAACCAAAGCGCCAGTCTACCTTCGACAAACACATCAGCATCGTCTGTGTCCCGCAGCCCGGCGCAACCGACAAGGAGATTGATGCCTACGTGAAGGCGCAGTTTCGTGCTGCAATGCCCCCCTGCGAATTATGTGGGGAGTATCCCTGTGTGCTCGACCAGTATGTTGACGATGACATGCTGAACCAGGACTACGAGGAGGAAAAGCCATCCCTTATGCAGTACATGGCAACGATGGGAGACAAGATGAAGGAGAGTGGGTCGGACAACAAGGCCATCCGCTTCGCACTCTACAGCATCGCATCTCGCTTTGTACACGGCACCCTCGGCAAAGGCAATCGCAAGCCCCTTCCCCAGTGCGTGCAAACGGAGATACGTGACTGCTACCCAGCTCACATTGGTGAATCCTACACAGGATTCAAAGAAGGGTCTAGTAGCAACAAGTAGAGTATTAACATATAATAAGTACTAGTCTTGTAAACTTTACTACTTAGTAGTAGTCTTGTAAACTTTACTACTTATAGATCATTATCCTCCGTTCTTTGTTTCTTGTGAAGTTCCCTTAGTTCCAATAGCTTGGGGTTACTAGTCTTTGTCTGTGTTTTGTTGTTGTGTCCTGCACCCCATATTTGTCTCCCATTGGTTGTTTTCACTATGTCGTGGCAAGTCATGTTGGCCGGGAACAACAAATGGATCTTTCGTTTCTTGTCAAGTATGTGTTCATGTACGTGTAGCTTGCATGTGTTGTAGTAAAAAATCCTCTTACGAATGCCCTGACCACTTGTCCCACCCACTTTCCAGTCCGTCTGGCAGACAGTGCATCGTGACTGACAGCTTTTACTTTCCGAAAGCCGGCACTCACGTTCGTCTACACCCCATTCATCCTCATTGATTGCTGTCGGTTCGTTTGCCAAATTGTTCGCCACTTGCAACTCGTCTCGGTCCTTGTACTTGCACAATTCTTCAGCAATGTATCGGTAGAATCTCCTCCTATCAAAGTAGTATCTGTCGGGCCGATCCTTCCTCGAAAGATTCCACGCCACCAGGGCATTCAGCAGCATTACGTCGAGAACCGCGAAGAAACTCTTCTTGTACCATTTCTTGAAATGGGACTTTCTCGCAAACCCGCCCATATGCATTCGTAGTTGGTCCCCTTTATCAACTCCACCCATGAACCGATGATAGATTTTCAATGCACGCGGACACTGGACCATGCGTAGATTTCCATTTTTTTCACGTCTCTGTGCCATCTCGTAGCGCGAGTCCAGTATCGTACTGCAAACGTTCACCACCCTGTTATCGTACCACTGCATAACGAGCACTTTGTTAGCTTTGTCAAGTGCCACTTTGCACGTACCCCGCTCCATATCTTTTTTCTTAACCATCGTCATGATTTCCTTTGGCCAGCCCTTTCTACCGGGCACGCATGTGCCGGTGGAAAGGATCTTGCACCGATCGCGCAACAGGACCCCTAGCTCTGGACACATGTACCAACGGTCCATCGAAATGCAACGATACCCATAAGCAGTGTCCTTCGCAATGCCAGTTTGGATGACTGCATTCATTACCGCCTTTTGCGTTGTTCCAAGCCCGCGCACCGACTCGTCAATCTTCAGCGCGTTTTGATCGTTCTTCCCTTGGTAGACATCAAGGTGGAGGACGTTGTAGTTCGTTGCATCTGCCAATATGAAAAACTCAACTCGAAATTTCTGCGGCTTTTGCTTGTTGTACATGCGTACAGGACAGAGACGGCTTCAACAACTCACGCTGCCTTCGTCAAAGGACAGATGCCCCGACGGAATGAACGTCCTCTTCGCCGCTTCGTTCAGTTCGTTGATCGCACGCCTCAGCTGATAGCACTTGTCGCCTCCTAGACCAGCGTCCTTCTGTTCTGGATGGAAGGCACCACGGATTTGCTGAAAACGCCAAAGTGGCATAATTTTCTGCACCCAACCTTTGGAGTCTTCTAGTAGCAGACTCGGAGCACCACTGCCACAGCCGGTGTATAGTACCTGGTCGTTGTCATCGAAGTAGGCCCTGTACCCCCCGCCGTCTCGTTCCTCCATTGAGATTCGCAGTATGATGCCCATGAAGCGGTGCATTTCTCCCAAAGTCACCGGCGTCCACGGATAACCCAAGTAGTGGTGGGTTTTTTGCGGGAGTTTTGGACGAATGCTGATCTTGAAATAGTCGTTCGTCTCCGTCACCAGTTGCTTGACGAAGCTCCGGGTGAAACCACCGCAGACGCAAAAACAGTCGGTGGGACTGTCGAAAGAATCGGCGACTCCGGGTCTTAGACCAGTCGGTCCGTGATAGTCGTCGGGAGGGTGGTCTTGATGAAGAGTTCCGCCCTGGACTTCGTCGAATCTCCATTCAAGAGCGTCGAGCAACTCTTTTAGACCCACATCCTCCTGGGTAGATTCTTCCTCTTTGCCATCGCCGTCGCTGTCCTCGTCGTCAAATTCCTCTCAGATTTCCTCCCACGCGTCGTCATCCTCATCTACTTCGGAACCATCGTCAGAGTCGGAATCTACCACAGTCTCAACAGATACTGTAGACCTAGTCGATCGATTGTTGATTGTTGCCTGCTGCTGTGTGAGCGACTGTGTCAGCGTTGATACTGAGTCGGCAGCAGTCAACAAGGTAGCACGACGAACGCATCGTAGTGGGGTTGCCATATCGTCTCCACGGTTGACAGGTGGAGAATTACCAGCGGCTGTAGGATTAGCAGTTGCGGCAGGTGGCGGCAAGTTGTTTGCTGCAGGTGTCTCCAAATTGTTGTCGGGAGCCACCAACGAGGAAAATAACAGCTGGAGGACTTCACGAACACCCGCAGGCCCTGCCTCGTCATATGCGTCGATGGCAATGTCAAACATTGCCTTAAACTCCGGTGGGTACCATCTCCTGAGGAGATCTTTGTTGATTGTGGGTGGCATGCCGGTCGAATATTTTTCCCAGTCAACACGATACTGGCCACCGTTCTTCCGCTTGTTTGGGCATTCGGCGATGACTCCTACTAGACATCCGTCGATACCATCAATTGGCATCCCAGTGACGGAATATAAAGTAGAGCCAGCCAGCATTTTCTTCTGACCATATTTGGCCCGTTTGCGTGTCGTGGCGGTAGGCTGGCCTGGGACAACCACAGCTTCGTCTGGCGGTGCGGGATCTTGCGCTTCATCGACCGAATTCGAGATCATTGTTGCGTCAGTAGTAACGGCCCCCCGGATTTCGTCGTTGGGGATCTGCGATGCGTCAAAAAGGTTCCTCACTATCTCGTCGGTGAAGGGTGATGTAGAACGAGACCGATGCACAGGTTCTTGGGGGGAAGAAGGAGCCGACATGTTGGGTGTTGCAAAATTTTGAAATTTTGATGCCGACAGGACAAACAAACTTTGAGGCGAAAAAGGAACGCAATTATTCAAAATCCATCAGGAGTCACTGTGACCTTGCCATATCAGAATTTCACGAGCTTTCCAGCGGTGCAAAGTTTAGTAAGTGGGGACAGAGTTAAGTCCGTTTAAAGAAAACGTTTAAAAAATGTGACACTATTGTGTCACATTTTACGATTGGAGTTAAACAACGAGGACATTTATAACAAAAAATCCGACTCTCCTAAACAAGATAATGCGGAAAATCGTTATCATTCAAAACAATTCATTACTGGACAAAAATTTCGCAAAAAAAAGTGGCCGCAGGCTCTTTAGATTCCGTTTTATACAAGGATGGATGTCTCCCAATTCACAATTCGACGTCGTCCCACCAAATACGGATTTCCACGTCTCGTGATCGCACACACATAGACGACCTTCGGGGATTAACCCACTGCGGCTCCATCATACACCTTAAAACTATTAGAGCTTGTAGAATCGCATCAGATAACTGCGTAGTGTGGCCTCTTTGTTAGCCTCGGCAAGGCGATGGCGGTTCCTCCGGAGTCAAATCGAAAAAGGAAGACGAAGCTCGAGAAAATTGCTGAGCTAGAAAGCAAGGTGAAGATTTTGAACGAAGAAAATTCCCGTTTCCGGAGGGAAATACATTCTTTGAAGTCAACTGGTGTACGCGATGGTGTCAAAGTCGCGGCGTTTCCTGAGGTTTCCGCTGGGTCGAGTGGTAGTGAAGAAAAACTTAAAGAAGCAATTCGAGCCTTGAAGCGAGTTTCCGTGAAGCAAGAAGTGAGTCTGACTGCGCTGCGTTCAAAAGCAAGGCAAAGGAGAGCCGAGTTAGATCACAAGGATAAATGCATAGAGAGGTTGGAAGAACAGTTGAAGGCAATGGAGAAAGCACACGAACGGCTCAAAGGAAATGGCACCGGAGATGTTGGAGCTTTGCGCGCAAGGCTAGCTGACTTGGAGCTAAAGCTTGCCAAAGAGGAAGCCGGGAAGCAGGAGCAGTCGAAGGAACTAATCGCAAGCAAGGAAGACGTCAGCACTCTTAGAACTCAGCTGGACAATCTTAAAGGCAGGATGCATCGAGTCTCCAGCTCGAAGAGTCTGCGAAGCACAGATTCGTCGAATGCATCCTCGTCCGAAGATCTAGCCAGACTGAAAAGAGAACTCGCAAAGAAGACGGAAAAAATTGCTATCCTAGAAAACGACTTAGAAGAGGCCCGGGACGAGATATTCCAGCTAAGGAAAAGAAAGCAGACTGATGCTTCGTTTCCGACTACGCCGGCACCGGCGGGAGCCGACGACTTCTTTAGCGACAATGAAGACGACGAGGACGAATTCTGGGGAACATAGCGCGGGGCCTGAAAATGCTTGGATCGCGTCAGTGTGGTGCAGACAAGGAATTCATTGAATCCGAGGCTTGTCTGATAGCCTTCATGACTCTTGAATAACGCGCGCTGCATTCCATCAGCTTCGCATTGCCTTCCTGTTTCCTCACGCTCGCGGATGTCATTCTTTTTTCCCAAACTCGCGCTGCTTTGTCGTCCCCTCGTAGAATGGCAGCATCCATGGCCGCCTTGCAGTCACCCTCCTCTGTCATTGCATCCGAGATCTCATTTAGAATTGGGTTCGAATCATTCAGTTGATCAGTAAAGCACTGGACTCGTTTTTCTGCATACGACTCCCGCAGAGTGTCACGAGATAGCCTGGCCTCCATTAATTCCTGCGCTGCCTTACTGACCTCTATAGAGAGGAAGAGTGTCAAGAAGTTTCTGATACTAGTTGATAGCACAAATTAGCGAAAACAACGTATGAAGAGAAGATTTGTCGGTCAAGAAAAAACGTACCCAAAGCCACCACAGCCGGGTTTGAAACCACGGCCCTTTGAGTCGGAACAGACCCTTTGGATGAACTCAAGAAATGGTGCTTCCTCTCCCTGTTCACGCTGTAATACATTACAAGTGAAAATTTGGTACAGAACATCTGATCCCTGAACATCAACCAAAATTTGATTGCGAACGATCCCAAGATAATCATCCTCTGTGATTTGGTCTTGAAGTAGGCCATACACGTTTCGATAGCGTGAGCGCAGAATAACGTCAAAAATACGGCTTTTCTTCTCCGCGAAGAGCCAATTTTGCGCTTCCAAATCAAAATTTCTGGATCTAAACAATTCATCAAGATGAGTTCTTGTAAGCTCGAGGTCTAGTACGGCCCCATCGCTCCCAATGATCCCACATGCTTCGCAAGTCTCGTATACTGCGACGGCCAGATCTACAGGTATTCCAGCTGCAGTAGCAAGATAATCGATCGTCAAGGCCCCATAGTATGACCGTGGGATCGCAAGAAAAGTGAAACCCTACGTTGGGTCACTTGTCGTTAGCAATGTAACAGAAAGACCGAAATTTAGAAAACGCACAGGTGATGGTACTGACCTCCCCTGTAATGTCCCGCATGTCATTGCATCGTTGAACAAAATCAACTAGGTCCCTAACACGGGAAGCTATATGTTGAACGCCCTGCCCGAGTTCCTTCAGAAAGCCGTTCACGTGGCTGGCAAATCGAGAGTTAACGATCACGGAAGATCACCATGTCCAATTTGGCGAGGGAACTTACCCAACGTCCGAAAGAGCATTATTGATCGGTAGGTACACTTGACTCTGGTCAGTCAACGCTTTCTCTTTGTCTGATGTTTCAAATGGCGAGCTATTTCCAATGACAGTGCTTTCAATCTGAGCTTCTCCAGCTGCGACAACGCCTGCATTGAAGTCAGCCTGAGATCACCAGTAGGTTAGCAGTCAACTTGTTCATCAGTACGATAAGGACTGGCCATCTTTACTTGCCTTCGGCGTAAAGTCAAGAACTTCTTCCAGTGTCTTCCAAAAGTCAGTACGGCTGTAAACATTCGACACCCAGTGGTCACAATATGCGGCTTGGGAAGTATAATCAAAGCTGGCCTTGACCTCTGTCAAGCCCGGCAGAGGGCAGTGGGAATCAGCTCGATTCGGGTGCACCTCGACAAATCTCAGCAATGTCCCCTTATCTGGAGATTTGTCCCGACTCTTTCCCGTCGTTGCATCTTCTCCCCTTTCGTTGTATGCAAAAGCCTGGAGAACCTTTGCAGTCACACCATCTGTTTGGGGATATTCGCGAAAGGAGTGAATCAAGTGCGGGCGGAAAGCCTGGTATCGCTGGTACAAGGATTCTGCGTCATTCGTTCTGAAACCAAGAACACCGATGCCTTGGCGATTTCCATGGCATTGATAAAATTGACGAACGTAGTCTTGAGTTTCATTCAGCGCACTGTTAGCAGGAAAACCCAAATAAATACTGATGACCGTCCAGGCGCCATCACTTACCAGCATCGAAATGAATTAATTCATCCTCGACAATATCGGTAGCGTTGGCAAGAGAAGAAACCAGAATCTGTACGCCATTGAGATCACGCGATGTCACCAACAAGGAATTTGTCGTCGCAGCGATCTCTGTGGACGGGAAACGGTAAGCAGTTACTCGAAATCCGAAGCCTGCCATGAGCTGCTTTACAATATCTCGATTCTGTGGTACGAACCCATGTAGTTCCCCGTCCTCTCCCGCAATTATGGTATTCCAAAGTCTGCGTTTTTCTTCCAGGGTGAGCTCTTTGGAATCAATCGCAGAATGGAACTTGTTGAGAGAATCTTCAAACTGCTTGTAGACTTCAAGGGAATCGATGTGATCGACAAAAATTTGAACGTGGGAGAATGACACCGAGAAATCTCCAGTTTGCGATACCATTGTCAGACGGTCAGAACTTTTGCCGAACTCGAAGGCCGGTGGGTAGATCTTGTTGCCGTTTCCAAAACATCTCCTCGTCCCAGTTTGCAACGGACGCCCCGTCCCCAGTGGTTTAAATGCACGGGCGTTGTCGACAAAGGAGAGCACCAGTGCTAATACACAGAAGAGACTCATCCAGGCGGCGCGCTTGTTGCCCTACGAGAATGGGGTCAGACGAAAATATTAAGTGTTTTGATGGTAACCGCAACGCGGTGAAAGTAGTGTGATCGTGGAGACGATGAGATGCATCCATGGATGATGAGTTGGACCTCAAAAGAAAACGCGATGATCAGATAATTCTCTCTCTCCCAAGGTTTGATCGGATGAGTCAACATATCATCCTGCTAGCTCGCTCCCTCCTCGCTCTGGCAATTGCTTACACGTGTAGCTTTTCTTGTCTGGCGCTGGACCTCGCGCAGATTAGAGTTCCTGTCTCTATGCAGTAATGACCGCGATAATAGAGCATGACACCCCTCGACCGAGAAACAGAAAGTCGGATCTTCAGCATAGAGCAGTTTTCAGATGGCACATCTGGACTGGTACGGTAGGCAACTCTTTTGCCATTTATATCATTCGGCCAGTCTTATCGCTCACCTGGACAAGAGATAATCTTACTATTTGGAAACCACCCAGCGACACGAGACTTGAATTGTTTCACAGCCTTGAATTGTTGTGATTTGCTCCGGCAAAAGATCTTACGCGCGTTGCCCGCGTAGAATAAGTACTGTTGCCCCACAGTAATTCTGGATGTAAATTCGTTATTGACTCTGGAAGCGATTATCAATTTAGAAAATGGATGACGAGGCCTTTGCACGAATGCTGCAACAGCAGTTGCTTGACGAGGAGCGCATGTTGATGGAACAACAGCAGGTACCAAACTCCTATCCGCCCCCGACAAGCCATCCCCATGACGGCGGATATCCCGGGTACGGCCAGGGAGCACCATATGGCCAGCCAGCACCATACGGTCAGCCAACACCTTACGGCCACCCACCACCACAGCATGCCCACCCGCACCCCCAGGGGTTTGATCCTCACGCTTATGCACGCGGACTGCAGCAACAGGGTATAGTTAAAAACATGGCTCCAAATCCTGTTCAAGGACAACCGAGTGGACCTCAGATGCAGCACACGCCCTACACCCCGGGCCCCTATCAACAACACGAAGACCCTGATCTTGTCCTAACTAGACGAATGCAAGAAATGGAGAGGATGGGGAATTTTAATTCTCACGGCTACCACCAGCACCCACCTGCGGGTCCACCCCAGGAGAATCCTCCTTATGGGCAGGCCCCTTACCATCACCAGGCGCCTCCCCCCGATGCCAATCGCCCCCCATACAACTACGGACAGCCACAGCCACCATACCACCAGCCGTACTCGCAGCCAGCACCCGGAGTTGGAGGGTGGGCTCCGCCGACTGACCAAGAACAGGAAGATGCTCGCCTAGCTCGACTTCTTGCGGAAAGCGGCCAGAGTTTCAGGGATTTGGATCTTGGAAGGACTCCTGAACCTGCCCCACCGTTAAGGCCTTTGCCTTCGCTTCAGGAAGCGCCCCCAGCTTCTTTGTCCGGACCCAAGGCACCGCCGCAACATTCCGAAATGGTTCCAGCAGCTATGACCCCTCCGTCCCCAGCGCAGACGACGTTACATCGAGGGGGTTCAAACTCTTCTGCGCCTTCCTCAGAACTCACAATTAACCGGTCGCAAGAATTTGTGAGTAATTTCGGGCAACCAGGCGACACTGCGACTTTCGCTCCCAAAGCACCTCCCCAGTATGCCATGCGCAACGACGCACCACCTAGTTGGCAGGCGGCCCCGGTTGTTCGACAGAACCCACAGAGTACAGCTACCCAGAGAACGCCAGGAACTCTACCGGCGTCTATGCCCAGGAGCTCCCCGGCGAATCTTGCCCAGAGGGAAACGGATCCGTTTTCTCTGGATCCCGGCCCATTACAACCGGTCGCCGCCAGGCAGCAACAGTTGAAACCCGCACGTATCAATAGCCCCAAACAAGCTAGAGAGCCTGTGCCCGTGGCCGCCGCGCGGCCACCTGCACTTGAGCCGCCCATGATGGCTGGTGATGCTTTCTTCGACGTCCCTGCACCGGTAAAAAAAGAAAAACAGAAGAAAAAGGGATTGCTTGGAATGTTTGGTAGAAATGTGAGCAAAGAGGCAGACACAGCTTCTGCAAACGCTCCGCCAGCTTCTGCAAACGCTCCGCCAGCTTCTGCAAAAGCTCCACCGGCGGTGTCTGCACCCAAATCCGATAAGAGCCGTGGCATCTTTGGTGGTGGTAGAGCCAAGGCCAAGGGTACTGGCGGTCTGCGGACATCAAATGAGTCGATTGAACACCCCGCTTCAGATAAATCGAAACCCAGAGCATACAAATCATCGGGAGACGATGAAGATATCGTGCGATTTAAGATTCCAGATCCTGTACCGAGACCAGCTGATACCATTGGAGCACCGAAGGGTCCCCTCCCGTATTCATTGACGGTTAGTAGGGACGCCCCCATGCTTCCCGAGGCCACAGTTGGGCGACGGAACCAAATGTCACTTTCTCGAGCAGCAGCGACCTGTGCCGTGTGTATGCAACCAGCACAAAATCCCCTTAGTGCTCTGGACAAGAAGTTCCACAATGATTGCTTCAGGTGCATAACTTGCCACCAGCTCATTGATCCTGCGGGTGCTTTCGCGTTTCTCGATAACGACGGAGACAAGCAGCCAATGCACCGGAAGTGCTACGCCGAAATTTTTGGTATTAAATGCTGTGTTTGCAAGGAATCGATACCTGCTGGCCCTGACGGCAAAGTTTCCTTTGTCAAGCACCCATTTTTTGACACTGAGCAGATGTGCCCACGTCATGCGAGGAACATGACTCGGCGTTGCACCGGGTGCCACCGCTTTGAACCAGAAAACGAACCGTTTGCTGATCTTAATGATGTTGGTCGTTGTGTATGCATGTCATGCTGTCGTTCCGTTGTCGTTGATAGTCAAGACGCCCAGCCTCTGTGGGCCAAGGTCGTAGACTTTTTCGAGCACAAACTGAACATGCCCATCTGGAAAGACTTCAGGGAAGTGCCGATTTTGGTTGTCGGCTACAATGCTCTGAATGATCAAATGAACCACACCCAGAACGTTCATGGAGGGGCATCACAGATCATGACCAGGGGTTTGTGTTTGACTGAACATGAGAGCGGCAGAAGGTTTCGGATGAACAGAATGAAGTTCGATAAGGAACACTTGAGTTTTGTTGCGAGTGATGCGGAAGACAGGGGGTTTACATTTTTCCAGGTACCTGATGCAAGCAAATCTAATCCAGATGCAAGCGTCACAGCAATTCTTTGTCTCTCGGGACTTCCAAAAGATTTGTCTGCAAGTGTCCTTGCTCATGAAGCAACTCATGCTTGGATCAAGCTTCATCCGCGCTTCGAGTTTGAACGCCCTATCCCTCCACAGGTAGAAGAGGGATGTGCTCAACTCATTGCTCTTCTGTTCTTGAACGAGGGTCTCGATCCTCCTGCTCCGCTCGAGAACAACGACGGGTCAGGACCCTCCGATGAAAAGTTGAGGCAGTACTTCAAGTTTAGCATTGAGACGGACGACCACGAGATCTACGGGACAGGATACAGGAGGGCTGCAATGGCATATTCAAAAATCGGCATTGAAGCCCTCATGAGTCACGTCGTTCTTTATCAGGACTTTCCAGAAATCTAATTTGAATAATGAGGTGACATTTAACAAGACCAGAGTTGGAGAAAAATATATGGAATTGATGGATGGTATAACCGAAACGGCAAGGTCCAGTCAAGCCCATGCGACTTCCTCAAACTACTAGTAAATAGCGGTATTAACGTGTGCAGCGAGAATAAAGTATTGCGTCGGTAGCAACAAAGGCACAGCGCCCCTGTTAAAAGCCATAGCCACGTTGACCGCCTGTAGAAAACAGCACTACCTTTTCGCCCTTTGTGGCCTTCTTCTTCCCTTCGTGTTTGGTAACCGCTTCCAAATTTCCTGCTGCGTCTTTTTTCTCCGCAGCCCAACCTTTCAGATTGGGAGCTGGCTTCCTGACCGTGGGAGCCGGTAGTGCAGGAAACGAACTCTGAAGGACCGGAAAAGATTCTTCCGACTCCAAAATGAGGCGGTTGGCACCTTTTCTGCAAGCATCCGAAAAGCTCTGTGCAGCTGGACCCATTTGCCTTGGAGTTTTATTTGACTGTGGCCTCAGCAAACTATTCACGTCGCCGACTTCAGGATCGGTTTCCGAAGGTTGCACGGGGACATCTCCTGCTTCTTCAGGAGCTGATGTATGAAAAAACTCGTCGTTCGGGTCAATCACATTCAGCCGGGCCTTCCGCTCACTAACCAGCCTGGCCTCCTTCTGTCTCGCAATGCTGTCTGCTCGCTTTTCCGCCTTCACTTTGTTTTGACGTAATTTCCGCCTCTTGGCCAGCTCCGGCTGGAACTTCCTTTTTGCCTCTCTGCTCATAATATGACCCAAGTCGAGTTCCACAAATGAAATGTTTGTGTAAAGAGGTAGATGTTCAAGAAAGGCGAATCTCTTCCTTATGTCTGGAGTCAGGTCGACATTCCGCACATCCAAGATCCTCCCAGAAACATAATCAGGAAGCGGAGGTTTATCTTGGGTGTCCCCGATGGGTCTTGTTTTGGAGAAATCTGCGCAAAGGCAGACCATATTAAATCCACTTAGGAAAACGAGCTGGCCGTCTTCAGCTTGATAGAAGTGCACCGTCTCATCTTCCGCATACATTGTGCCAGGTTTGACATGGAAATGCTCGGCCTCCGAGGTTTTGCAATGGTCGCTGGAAGATTGATGACTATTAGAAACCGATTCGACGGACTTCTGGGATCCGATGGATTCACCCCGTTGACGTTCATGAAGGGTTAAGCCGCTGTCGCTGAAAATTGCGTCAAGATTCTTCATTGAGGGAGCCTCATGCGATAGTATCCCGTGCGCGGCTACATTATCACTTTTCGTTCGACCGGGATTGTATACGAGCAACGGTGACTGTTTTTGATACATGCCACAAGCAACGCTGGCAAAACGTCTTTGAATGGCAGCTTCGCCTTCATATTCTTCGTTGGCTTCTTTCAGCTGATTGGAAACAATTTCAAGGGCCATACTAAGGAAGAGGTAATCTGTGGATTCGGACGGTGTTGACTCCATCTCTTGCAACAAAGTTATTCGATTTTCTTCGAGCAAGCAACGAAAGAGCAACGGATCGACGTAATTGAATCTCGAGAATATGGCATCATCGTCGCATTGGCAAGGTGCAGTGTGGGCGCTACTGTGTTTGGGGGCATCCTGGAGTGGAAGATAGGGTGCAGGGCATCCGTTCTGGCGATGCAATTTCCTCAGACGCATAACATTTTGCGCAATCGGAGGTATCATCTTCTGTCTGTTGGTAAAATGCGTTCGAATAACTTTGTTAGTCGTATTGTACGTAGAAAGTGGGGATGGTTGGTAGTGGCTTACATTATGACAGGCCGAAGGTCCTCCACCAACAAGGATATTGAACAGCAAGGACATTTTACTTCCTTGTATGGATTTGAAGCGGAATAACTCTGGACGTGACGAAGAAGACACGGGAGACAGAAGCTGTGACCACATTTAGTCACTCTCGCACACAAATAAACGGACAAGCAAATGGGGCATGCAATTTCCTCGGAATCACTTCTGGTGTCGATAGGAATGGAATGCTTGACGACTCTGACTGACTCCCACGCAACAGGCGAATCGCACCCCGAGAAAGTGTACGCCGAGCCCCCCTGGATCTTCGAGCTTGACCGTCTTGTCAGCGCAAAGGAATGATCAGGTGAGGAGTGCAAATAAAAATTAGCAGAATTTGCCCTACGGCGCGCTGATGCTCGATCTTGCGCCGTTCGGTGACACGGCTGCGCCTGGCGTCGATTGTTTCGCGGGAATGGCCCCTGTGAACGGCCACCGGATATTTCAGACGTAACAGGAGTCGAAAAGTGGAAATTCAGTAGCTCCGATGCAGGAATCGCTTGCTTCTTCGAGTGCCTCCCCATCTCTAGCCAGAAAAATGTGGAGCGTGATTGCGACCAGGTTCGATCTGATGATCCAAACCCAATTATTTGATCTTGTTTATAATATAAAACTTCACCACACCTGCTGTCGCTTTATGTAAGCTCTATCTACGATGGGACGGTATGGAAGAAGGATTCATCAATTGCAGGCAGGGTACCGCGATACCGTACCACGGATGCATGAAGGGACGATTAATAACGATCCCAAGATAACAGCCTTCATTACAAAAAAGATCTCGTCAGAAAAATTCTGCATTATCGTGTACGCGAGCGTCGAAGGGCGCGTCGTTGACGAAACCCGCCTCCGCCTCCGCTGTGCCACCGCCATCCACCGAGACCACCACCACGCAGCACCCCTAATATATCTAAGCTATAAAAAAGGTCATCTAAGGTGTAATACAATATAGCCCCCAACCCAAACCCTAACCCTAACCCTAACCTTACATATGCCCTAAAGTCATTTGTGGGCTTATGTTAGTTGTTCTTGGAAGCTCCAACGGGAGGGAGGACAGGCCTTACAGCTCAGATGACCCTTTTTACAGCTCAGATGTCCCCGAATACATATACACCCACGTATATATTATATATATTTCTTATAGCTCTGGAGCATTCGGGAATCCGTACGAAGGACAGACGGGGGCGTTCCAATTGCAAGCACCCCTGAAGTCCCATTCGGCGGAATTCCAATGTGTGTTCGCGTGACTCATATTCAGTAGATTTTCCTTAAGTAGAAATTCCTTAAGGAAATTTTCCTTAAGGGTATTTTCCTTAAAAAGTAAGTAGATTCTACTGAATCTAAAAGTCATTCAGTAGATTTTCCTGAATATCAAAGTCATAATGATGCCCAAAGGTCATTCAGTAGATTTTCCTGAATATCAAAAGTCATAATGATTCATCACAGCGGGCAGGCGCCGTAGAAAGATTTCTGAAAGTGCAACGACGCGACCGCAGCAAAACACAACACACAACAACACATTAATTAATTTTCTCGCAGCTAACGGCGGTGGTTCTGAAATGGTCGAAGTAATCCATGTCGTAACCTATTAATTATTTTTCTCTCACGTGTTCTCAATTGTCTGTCAAACCCGCGGTCTGTCCAATGACCGACCGTTCTCTACATTCAGGAAAATTTCCTTAATTTGGTCCGTCCGACGACCGACCCTTCGGAAGACATTCAGGAAAATTTCCTTAAATGGTCCGTCCGACGACCGACCGATTAAGGAAAATTTACTTAATTCTACTTTCCTTAAGGAAAATTTCCTTAAGGAAAATCTACTTAAGGAAAATCTACTGAATATGAGTCACGCGAGCAATCATTGGAATTCAACCGAATCGGACTCCAGGGGTGACTGCAATTATATAGCCCTAGTCTAACCTTCGTACGTATTCCCGAATGCTCCAGAAAACCAAATCTTGCCACCACGCACCAAGCACGCGGTCACGCGACGACCGATCTGAGGAGTCAACTTTCCGAGCCCGCGCACGCCCACCTGACCTTGAGCGGGCGCGCCAGAGGCGACGACGACTACCGGTAGACTACTACCTATCATAGCGTACCAGGTATCGTAGCAGCAAACCAACAACTGACGCTGCGACTATACCGAGTGTTCTGGAGGAATGAATCAGATCACCAATCATAAAACTACCGGTAGAAATCCATCTG
The DNA here is from genome assembly GCA_951394045.1 of Nitzschia sp. DOCU1. Classification (NCBI taxonomy): domain Eukaryota; phylum Bacillariophyta; class Bacillariophyceae; order Bacillariales; family Bacillariaceae; genus Nitzschia; species Nitzschia sp. DOCU1. Next base: position 2,081,308 of record OX595988.1, read on the forward strand.
TATTGCCGACAGGTTAAAAGGTCTACCCACGATGTAGCATACATTTTCATACATATCACCAAACACATGTTACTCGTAATCGAGTCACGTCTATTCGCATCGCCACGGGGCTCCAAGCCCAGTAAAATGTACTCGAACTACCATACGAGCCTCGTTCCCTCTCTTCTCTGCTGTGATGGTCCAAACTTCATGTGTAGCTAAGCTGATGGGTCCTTTAGAGATCAGGCGTTTTCACACGTGAGGCTACCTATCGGGCTATTCCTTTTGTACGTACAGGGGAGGCCGGGGTTAGGTCGTGCATTTCTTACTATACTCCTACCCTGCCATGCACCTATGCTACCCTCGCAAGCTGCTACATCTGAAAAAACTTTGCAGGAGTTTGAATCCTTTCAAAATTTCAATCTATGAAACATTTGTGGTATTGGGAAGCTTAGCTCAAGTACAGGGTGTACTACCGGAAGATACCTCTCGATCTACATTGTCTCCAGAGTCTCCCTAAAATTCACAATATTGTCGATGGGCGGAGGCACGCTAGCTCCTCTTATGAGAACGGCAGCTCGTCCTGTCGCACAACCCCACCGCAAGCCTTCCACAATTGCCTCCACTGGCCAGGGATTCGTATCGTTGTCTTTCGCACTCCGGGATCGCTGTGATCTCCATGCCCAGATCCCGTGGATAAAACCGGCGGTAAACGCGTCGCCTGCTCCTGTTGGATCGACGGGCTTGACCGCTATTGTTGGCTGGTCGACAATCACCCTGCCATTTTTAAGAGCCACGGCCCCCAACTCTCCACGGGTTACAACGACTATGGTTTCGGGCGCGATCGAAGCAAACCACGTTGCCCAGTTCTCTATTCGTTCATCCTCCGATTCAGGTTCTTGCTTGCCACCCTGACCCCGACATACGATATTCTTGGCTTCAAGATCGTTCATTATAGCAAAATCCAGCAATGGCAGCAAAGAATCAAACCCTCCGTCCCAGACCCGAGTCGCGTCGTGTTGCGTGACGAGACTGACAGTAGCCGATGCAGCCTTTCGAATTTTCTGAACGACCTTTTCAAGTTGCCCAAAAAAGCCGGGAATGTTATAGTAACCGGCTATATGAAAGTGGACGACACCTTTTCCAGATACTATTTTTTCCACACTTATATCGTCGGCGGTGAACTCTCCAACGCAACCTTGATGCGTCATAAAAGATCGCTCCCCTCCAGAGACGATGGCAATACAGTGCCCAGTTGATAGGTTGTTGCGCTCTTTCCTGCAGTTGATAATTGGGAAGCCATGTTCATCCGCGTGTCCCAGTAACAGCTGGCCATAGTGATCGTCTGGGTTCAAAACTGTGTGGAGATAGACAGGAGGAGAGTGTTCCGAGAAATTCTTTTGAAGGGCCCGCAGATGTGTCGCAGTGTTTGTGGAGGATCCTCCAGCATAAGTCTTCACAGGCTGGTCAAGACGAGAGTCACCCCCATGTTCGGGCCACCCACCGTCCCCCAAGTATGCAAAAAAGTCCACGTAGGCATCGCCACATATATGAAACTCCATTGGCACAGAGCAAAGGCTGCTCTGCCGAATCGAATTTGTTTTCAGGAGGGAAGGAGGTATAAAAAGCAGCCAAAATGATAGCGGTACTAGGAGCATCTACCAAGAAGTTCCTCAGTAAAGAACGGACGGTCGACAACTTTTCCTTCAAGGTTGGTCCATGAGTTGTGTAATGGTGAAGCATCAACAAGAAGGTGTGATGAGAGGAAAACGGGCTCTTCCGCGATGTCGGATGATGGATGAGCGAGAAGTTGTCGGCGTTCTCGCCCTCGTCGCCTGCGGCGGGTTGTCGTTGCTCGTGGCAAATTTTCCACACTGACGGATGAGATTTTGATTAGCTCGATTCCGCGCGAAGCGCGGAATCATTTTCTGGTAAACTAAGATCCTTGCTACTCTTCTTGCCGAGACAGCCACGAGGATCGCTTTGGATCTCTCTGAAAGATCTGTAAGCTGCATGCTCCTCGAGCTGTATGACTACATTCACTCAACGAATAACACCACTACTCTAGCTAGCTAGATCTGCGAGAGCAATAGCGATGCCAGCCACATCACTGCTAATGTTCTTGCTCTGTCTTGTTATGTTACTTTATGACTATAGCGGCGGGGGCGTCGGCGTCAACGACGCCAGTGCTAGCCAGAGCATTATCATTAACATTACGCTAATTCACGGCCCCAATAGACGACGCAAGTACTATCGGTAGCTAGTAGAGCACTCGCTTTCGTCACACTAGATTTCGCAATGCACGCTTTTCGGAACACAATATTTCATAAGACACGATTTCGCACCACTCGCTTTCGTAACATTACGCGATTTCCTAAGACTTCACAAGACGCAATTTCATAAAACAAGATTTCATAAGAAGCCATTTCGCACCACAACGCGATTTCGCAAAACGCGCTTTTGTAACTCCAGGTGATTTCCCGAGATTTCACAACACGCAGTTTCGTAACACACTATTTTGTAACCACGCGATTTCGGAACAGCCACGTTCGCCACTGTTTTGGCTATTGTTGTGTTATTGTGCGTGGTTCGGAAGCAACGCGATGCGCGAGTGAAGCTAAATTCGTAGCTCTGCGTACCATACTTATGCTAAATTTGAAGCTCTGCGTGGAATACTTATGCTAAATTTGAAGCTCTGCGTGGAATACTTATGCTAAGTTCCAAGCACTGCGCGCCGAATCGACTTCGACCTCCATAGTATTTTTCATTTCCCCATCCGTCAGTGTGGCAAGTTACCCTTGCTCGGCAAATTTTCCACACTGACGGATGAGATTTTGATTAGCTCGATTCCGCGCGAAGCGCGGAATCATTTTCTGGTAAACTAAGATCCTTGCTACTCTTCTTGCCGAGACAGCCACGAGGATCGCTTTGGATCTCTCTGAAAGATCTGTAAGCTGCATGCTCCTCGAGCTGTATGACTACATTCACTCAACGAATAACACCACTACTCTAGCTAGCTAGATCTGCGAGAGCAATAGCGATGCCAGCCACATCACTGCTAATGTTCTTGCTCTGTCTTGTTATGTTACTTTATGACTATAGCGGCGGGGGCGTCGGCGTCAACGACGCCAGTGCTAGCCAGAGCATTATCATTAACATTACGCTAATTCACGGCCCCAATAGACGACGCAAGTACTATCGGTAGCTAGTAGAGCACTCGCTTTCGTCACACTAGATTTCGCAATGCACGCTTTTCGGAACACAATATTTCATAAGACACGATTTCGCACCACTCGCTTTCGTAACATTACGCGATTTCCTAAGACTTCACAAGACGCAATTTCATAAAACAAGATTTCATAAGAAGCCATTTCGCACCACAACGCGATTTCGCAAAACGTGCTTTTGTAACTCCAGGTGATTTCCCGAGATTTCACAACACGCAGTTTCGTAACACACTATTTTGTAACCACGCGATTTCGGAACAGCCACGTTCGCCACTGTTTTGGCTATTGTTGTGTTATTGTGCGTGGTTCGGAAGCAACGCGATGCGCGAGTGAAGCTAAATTCGTAGCTATGCGTACCATACTTATGCTAAATTTGAAGCTCTGCGTGGAATACTTATGCTAAATTTGAAGCTCTGCGTGGAATACTTATGCTAAGTTCCAAGCACTGCGCGCCGAATCGACTTCGACCTCCATAATATTTTTCATTTCCCCATCCGTCAGTGTGGCAAGTTACCCTTGCTCGGCAAATTTTCCACACTGACGGATGAGATTTTGATTAGCTCGATTCCGCGCGAAGCGCGGAATCATTTTCTGGTAAACTAAGATCCTTGCTACTCTTCTTGCCGAGACAGCCACGAGGATCGCTTTGGATCTCTCTGAAAGATCTGTAAGCTGCATGCTCCTCGAGCTGTATGACTACATTCACTCAACGAATAACACCACTACTCTAGCTAGCTAGATCTGCGAGAGCAATAGCGATGCCAGCCACATCACTGCTAATGTTCTTGCTCTGTCTTGTTATGTTACTTTATGACTATAGCGGCGGGGGCGTCGGCGTCAACGACGCCAGTGCTAGCCAGAGCATTATCATTAACATTACGCTAATTCACGGCCCCAATAGACGACGCAAGTACTATCGGTAGCTAGTAGAGCACTCGCTTTCGTCACACTAGATTTCGCAATGCACGCTTTTCGGAACACAATATTTCATAAGACACGATTTCGCACCACTCGCTTTCGTAACATTACGCGATTTCCTAAGACTTCACAAGACGCAATTTCATAAAACAAGATTTCATAAGAAGCCATTTCGCACCACAACGCGATTTCGCAAAACGCGCTTTTGTAACTCCAGGTGATTTCCCGAGATTTCACAACACGCAGTTTCGTAACACACTATTTTGTAACCACGCGATTTCGGAACAGCCACGTTCGCCACTGTTTTGGCTATTGTTGTGTTATTGTGCGTGGTTCGGAAGCAACGCGATGCGCGAGTGAAGCTAAATTCGTAGCTATGCGTACCATACTTATGCTAAATTTGAAGCTCTGCGTGGAATACTTATGCTAAATTTGAAGCTCTGCGTGGAATACTTATGCTAAGTTCCAAGCACTGCGCGCCGAATCGACTTCGACCTCCATAGTATTTTTCATTTCCCCATCCGTCAGTGTGGCAAGTTACCCTTGCTCGGCAAATTTTCCACACTGACGGATGAGATTTTGATTAGCTCGATTCCGCGCGAAGCGCGGAATCATTTTCTGGTAAACTAAGATCCTTGCTACTCTTCTTGCCGAGACAGCCACGAGGATCGCTTTGGATCTCTCTGAAAGATCTGTAAGCTGCATGCTCCTCGAGCTGTATGACTACATTCACTCAACGAATAACACCACTACTCTAGCTAGCTAGATCTGCGAGAGCAATAGCGATGCCAGCCACATCACTGCTAATGTTCTTGCTCTGTCTTGTTATGTTACTTTATGACTATAGCGGCGGGGGCGTCGGCGTCAACGACGCCAGTGCTAGCCAGAGCATTATCATTAACATTACGCTAATTCACGGCCCCAATAGACGACGCAAGTACTATCGGTAGCTAGTAGAGCACTCGCTTTCGTCACACTAGATTTCGCAATGCACGCTTTTCGGAACACAATATTTCATAAGACACGATTTCGCACCACTCGCTTTCGTAACATTACGCGATTTCCTAAGACTTCACAAGACGCAATTTCATAAAACAAGATTTCATAAGAAGCCATTTCGCACCACAACGCGATTTCGCAAAACGTGCTTTTGTAACTCCAGGTGATTTCCCGAGATTTCACAACACGCAGTTTCGTAACACACTATTTTGTAACCACGCGATTTCGGAACAGCCACGTTCGCCACTGTTTTGGCTATTGTTGTGTTATTGTGCGTGGTTCGGAAGCAACGCGATGCGCGAGTGAAGCTAAATTCGTAGCTATGCGTACCATACTTATGCTAAATTTGAAGCTCTGCGTGGAATACTTATGCTAAATTTGAAGCTCTGCGTGGAATACTTATGCTAAGTTCCAAGCACTGCGCGCCGAATCGACTTCGACCTCCATAATATTTTTCATTTCCCCATCCGTCAGTGTGGCAAGTTACCCTTGCTCGGCAAATTTTCCACACTGACGGATGAGATTTTGATTAGCTCGATTCCGCGCGAAGCGCGGAATCATTTTCTGGTAAACTAAGATCCTTGCTACTCTTCTTGCCGAGACAGCCACGAGGATCGCTTTGGATCTCTCTGAAAGATCTGTAAGCTGCATGCTCCTCGAGCTGTATGACTACATTCACTCAACGAATAACACCACTACTCTAGCTAGCTAGATCTGCGAGAGCAATAGCGATGCCAGCCACATCACTGCTAATGTTCTTGCTCTGTCTTGTTATGTTACTTTATGACTATAGCGGCGGGGGCGTCGGCGTCAACGACGCCAGTGCTAGCCAGAGCATTATCATTAACATTACGCTAATTCACGGCCCCAATAGACGACGCAAGTACTATCGGTAGCTAGTAGAGCACTCGCTTTCGTCACACTAGATTTCGCAATGCACGCTTTTCGGAACACAATATTTCATAAGACACGATTTCGCACCACTCGCTTTCGTAACATTACGCGATTTCCTAAGACTTCACAAGACGCAATTTCATAAAACAAGATTTCATAAGAAGCCATTTCGCACCACAACGCGATTTCGCAAAACGCGCTTTTGTAACTCCAGGTGATTTCCCGAGATTTCACAACACGCAGTTTCGTAACACACTATTTTGTAACCACGCGATTTCGGAACAGCCACGTTCGCCACTGTTTTGGCTATTGTTGTGTTATTGTGCGTGGTTCGGAAGCAACGCGATGCGCGAGTGAAGCTAAATTCGTAGCTCTGCGTACCATACTTATGCTAAATTTGAAGCTCTGCGTGGAATACTTATGCTAAATTTGAAGCTCTGCGTGGAATACTTATGCTAAGTTCCAAGCACTGCGCGCCGAATCGACTTCGACCTCCATAGTATTTTTCATTTCCCCATCCGTCAGTGTGGCAAGTTACCCTTGCTCGGGCAAATTTTCCACACTGACGGATGAGATTTTGATTAGCTCGATTCCGCGCGAAGCGCGGAATCATTTTCTGGTAAACTAAGATCCTTGCTACTCTTCTTGCCGAGACAGCCACGAGGATCGCTTTGGATCTCTCTGAAAGATCTGTAAGCTGCATGCTCCTCGAGCTGTATGACTACATTCACTCAACGAATAACACCACTACTCTAGCTAGCTAGATCTGCGAGAGCAATAGCGATGCCAGCCACATCACTGCTAATGTTCTTGCTCTGTCTTGTTATGTTACTTTATGACTATAGCGGCGGGGGCGTCGGCGTCAACGACGCCAGTGCTAGCCAGAGCATTATCATTAACATTACGCTAATTCACGGCCCCAATAGACGACGCAAGTACTATCGGTAGCTAGTAGAGCACTCGCTTTCGTCACACTAGATTTCGCAATGCACGCTTTTCGGAACACAATATTTCATAAGACACGATTTCGCACCACTCGCTTTCGTAACATTACGCGATTTCCTAAGACTTCACAAGACGCAATTTCATAAAACAAGATTTCATAAGAAGCCATTTCGCACCACAACGCGATTTCGCAAAACGCGCTTTTGTAACTCCAGGTGATTTCCCGAGATTTCACAACACGCAGTTTCGTAACACACTATTTTGTAACCACGCGATTTCGGAACAGCCACGTTCGCCACTGTTTTGGCTATTGTTGTGTTATTGTGCGTGGTTCGGAAGCAACGCGATGCGCGAGTGAAGCTAAATTCGTAGCTCTGCGTACCATACTTATGCTAAATTTGAAGCTCTGCGTGGAATACTTATGCTAAATTTGAAGCTCTGCGTGGAATACTTATGCTAAGTTCCAAGCACTGCGCGCCGAATCGACTTCGACCTCCATAGTATTTTTCATTTCCCCATCCGTCAGTGTGGCAAGTTACCCTTGCTCGGCAAATTTTCCACACTGACGGATGAGATTTTGATTAGCTCGATTCCGCGCGAAGCGCGGAATCATTTTCTGGTAAACTAAGATCCTTGCTACTCTTCTTGCCGAGACAGCCACGAGGATCGCTTTGGATCTCTCTGAAAGATCTGTAAGCTGCATGCTCCTCGAGCTGTATGACTACATTCACTCAACGAATAACACCACTACTCTAGCTAGCTAGATCTGCGAGAGCAATAGCGATGCCAGCCACATCACTGCTAATGTTCTTGCTCTGTCTTGTTATGTTACTTTATGACTATAGCGGCGGGGGCGTCGGCGTCAACGACGCCAGTGCTAGCCAGAGCATTATCATTAACATTACGCTAATTCACGGCCCCAATAGACGACGCAAGTACTATCGGTAGCTAGTAGAGCACTCGCTTTCGTCACACTAGATTTCGCAATGCACGCTTTTCGGAACACAATATTTCATAAGACACGATTTCGCACCACTCGCTTTCGTAACATTACGCGATTTCCTAAGACTTCACAAGACGCAATTTCATAAAACAAGATTTCATAAGAAGCCATTTCGCACCACAACGCGATTTCGCAAAACGCGCTTTTGTAACTCCAGGTGATTTCCCGAGATTTCACAACACGCAGTTTCGTAACACACTATTTTGTAACCACGCGATTTCGGAACAGCCACGTTCGCCACTGTTTTGGCTATTGTTGTGTTATTGTGCGTGGTTCGGAAGCAACGCGATGCGCGAGTGAAGCTAAATTCGTAGCTCTGCGTACCATACTTATGCTAAATTTGAAGCTCTGCGTGGAATACTTATGCTAAATTTGAAGCTCTGCGTGGAATACTTATGCTAAGTTCCAAGCACTGCGCGCCGAATCGACTTCGACCTCCATAGTATTTTTCATTTCCCCATCCGTCAGTGTGGCAAGTTACCCTTGCTCGGCAAATTTTCCACACTGACGGATGAGATTTTGATTAGCTCGATTCCGCGCGAAGCGCGGAATCATTTTCTGGTAAACTAAGATCCTTGCTACTCTTCTTGCCGAGACAGCCACGAGGATCGCTTTGGATCTCTCTGAAAGATCTGTAAGCTGCATGCTCCTCGAGCTGTATGACTACATTCACTCAACGAATAACACCACTACTCTAGCTAGCTAGATCTGCGAGAGCAATAGCGATGCCAGCCACATCACTGCTAATGTTCTTGCTCTGTCTTGTTATGTTACTTTATGACTATAGCGGCGGGGGCGTCGGCGTCAACGACGCCAGTGCTAGCCAGAGCATTATCATTAACATTACGCTAATTCACGGCCCCAATAGACGACGCAAGTACTATCGGTAGCTAGTAGAGCACTCGCTTTCGTCACACTAGATTTCGCAATGCACGCTTTTCGGAACACAATATTTCATAAGACACGATTTCGCACCACTCGCTTTCGTAACATTACGCGATTTCCTAAGACTTCACAAGACGCAATTTCATAAAACAAGATTTCATAAGAAGCCATTTCGCACCACAACGCGATTTCGCAAAACGCGCTTTTGTAACTCCAGGTGATTTCCCGAGATTTCACAACACGCAGTTTCGTAACACACTATTTTGTAACCACGCGATTTCGGAACAGCCACGTTCGCCACTGTTTTGGCTATTGTTGTGTTATTGTGCGTGGTTCGGAAGCAACGCGATGCGCGAGTGAAGCTAAATTCGTAGCTCTGCGTACCATACTTATGCTAAATTTGAAGCTCTGCGTGGAATACTTATGCTAAATTTGAAGCTCTGCGTGGAATACTTATGCTAAGTTCCAAGCACTGCGCGCCGAATCGACTTCGACCTCCATAGTATTTTTCATTTCCCCATCCGTCAGTGTGGCAAGTTACCCTTGCTCGGGCAAATTTTCCACACTGACGGATGAGATTTTGATTAGCTCGATTCCGCGCGAAGCGCGGAATCATTTTCTGGTAAACTAAGATCCTTGCTACTCTTCTTGCCGAGACAGCCACGAGGATCGCTTTGGATCTCTCTGAAAGATCTGTAAGCTGCATGCTCCTCGAGCTGTATGACTACATTCACTCAACGAATAACACCACTACTCTAGCTAGCTAGATCTGCGAGAGCAATAGCGATGCCAGCCACATCACTGCTAATGTTCTTGCTCTGTCTTGTTATGTTACTTTATGACTATAGCGGCGGGGGCGTCGGCGTCAACGACGCCAGTGCTAGCCAGAGCATTATCATTAACATTACGCTAATTCACGGCCCCAATAGACGACGCAAGTACTATCGGTAGCTAGTAGAGCACTCGCTTTCGTCACACTAGATTTCGCAATGCACGCTTTTCGGAACACAATATTTCATAAGACACGATTTCGCACCACTCGCTTTCGTAACATTACGCGATTTCCTAAGACTTCACAAGACGCAATTTCATAAAACAAGATTTCATAAGAAGCCATTTCGCACCACAACGCGATTTCGCAAAACGCGCTTTTGTAACTCCAGGTGATTTCCCGAGATTTCACAACACGCAGTTTCGTAACACACTATTTTGTAACCACGCGATTTCGGAACAGCCACGTTCGCCACTGTTTTGGCTATTGTTGTGTTATTGTGCGTGGTTCGGAAGCAACGCGATGCGCGAGTGAAGCTAAATTCGTAGCTCTGCGTACCATACTTATGCTAAATTTGAAGCTCTGCGTGGAATACTTATGCTAAGTTCCAAGCACTGCGCGCCGAATCGACTTCGACCTCCATAGTATTTTTCATTTCCCCATCCGTCAGTGTGGCAAGTTACCCTTGCTCGGCAAATTTTCCACACTGACGGATGAGATTTTGATTAGCTCGATTCCGCGCGAAGCGCGGAATCATTTTCTGGTAAACTAAGATCCTTGCTACTCTTCTTGCCGAGACAGCCACGAGGATCGCTTTGGATCTCTCTGAAAGATCTGTAAGCTGCATGCTCCTCGAGCTGTATGACTACATTCACTCAACGAATAACACCACTACTCTAGCTAGCTAGATCTGCGAGAGCAATAGCAATGCCAGCCACATCACTGCTAATGTTCTTGCTCTGTCTTGTTATGTTACTTTATGACTATAGCGGCGGGGGCGTCGGCGTCAACGACGCCAGTGCTAGCCAGAGCATTATCATTAACATTACGCTAATTCACGGCCCCAATAGACGACGCAAGTACTATCGGTAGCTAGTAGAGCACTCGCTTTCGTCACACTAGATTTCGCAATGCACGCTTTTCGGAACACAATATTTCATAAGACACGATTTCGCACCACTCGCTTTCGTAACATTACGCGATTTCCTAAGACTTCACAAGACGCAATTTCATAAAACAAGATTTCATAAGAAGCCATTTCGCACCACAACGCGATTTCGCAAAACGCGCTTTTGTAACTCCAGGTGATTTCCCGAGATTTCACAACACGCAGTTTCGTAACACACTATTTTGTAACCACGCGATTTCGGAACAGCCACGTTCGCCACTGTTTTGGCTATTGTTGTGTTATTGTGCGTGGTTCGGAAGCAACGCGATGCGCGAGTGAAGCTAAATTCGTAGCTCTGCGTACCATACTTATGCTAAATTTGAAGCTCTGCGTGGAATACTTATGCTAAATTTGAAGCTCTGCGTGGAATACTTATGCTAAGTTCCAAGCACTGCGCGCCGAATCGACTTCGACCTCCATAGTATTTTTCATTTCCCCATCCGTCAGTGTGGCAAGTTACCCTTGCTCGGCAAATTTTCCACACTGACGGATGAGATTTTGATTAGCTCGATTCCGCGCGAAGCGCGGAATCATTTTCTGGTAAACTAAGATCCTTGCTACTCTTCTTGCCGAGACAGCCACGAGGATCGCTTTGGATCTCTCTGAAAGATCTGTAAGCTGCATGCTCCTCGAGCTGTATGACTACATTCACTCAACGAATAACACCACTACTCTAGCTAGCTAGATCTGCGAGAGCAATAGCGATGCCAGCCACATCACTGCTAATGTTCTTGCTCTGTCTTGTTATGTTACTTTATGACTATAGCGGCGGGGGCGTCGGCGTCAACGACGCCAGTGCTAGCCAGAGCATTATCATTAACATTACGCTAATTCACGGCCCCAATAGACGACGCAAGTACTATCGGTAGCTAGTAGAGCACTCGCTTTCGTCACACTAGATTTCGCAATGCACGCTTTTCGGAACACAATATTTCATAAGACACGATTTCGCACCACTCGCTTTCGTAACATTACGCGATTTCCTAAGACTTCACAAGACGCAATTTCATAAAACAAGATTTCATAAGAAGCCATTTCGCACCACAACGCGATTTCGCAAAACGCGCTTTTGTAACTCCAGGTGATTTCCCGAGATTTCACAACACGCAGTTTCGTAACACACTATTTTGTAACCACGCGATTTCGGAACAGCCACGTTCGCCACTGTTTTGGCTATTGTTGTGTTATTGTGCGTGGTTCGGAAGCAACGCGATGCGCGAGTGAAGCTAAATTCGTAGCTCTGCGTACCATACTTATGCTAAATTTGAAGCTCTGCGTGGAATACTTATGCTAAATTTGAAGCTCTGCGTGGAATACTTATGCTAAGTTCCAAGCACTGCGCGCCGAATCGACTTCGACCTCCATAGTATTTTTCATTTCCCCATCCGTCAGTGTGGCAAGTTACCCTTGCTCGGCAAATTTTCCACACTGACGGATGAGATTTTGATTAGCTCGATTCCGCGCGAAGCGCGGAATCATTTTCTGGTAAACTAAGATCCTTGCTACTCTTCTTGCCGAGACAGCCACGAGGATCGCTTTGGATCTCTCTGAAAGATCTGTAAGCTGCATGCTCCTCGAGCTGTATGACTACATTCACTCAACGAATAACACCACTACTCTAGCTAGCTAGATCTGCGAGAGCAATAGCGATGCCAGCCACATCACTGCTAATGTTCTTGCTCTGTCTTGTTATGTTACTTTATGACTATAGCGGCGGGGGCGTCGGCGTCAACGACGCCAGTGCTAGCCAGAGCATTATCATTAACATTACGCTAATTCACGGCCCCAATAGACGACGCAAGTACTATCGGTAGCTAGTAGAGCACTCGCTTTCGTCACACTAGATTTCGCAATGCACGCTTTTCGGAACACAATATTTCATAAGACACGATTTCGCACCACTCGCTTTCGTAACATTACGCGATTTCCTAAGACTTCACAAGACGCAATTTCATAAAACAAGATTTCATAAGAAGCCATTTCGCACCACAACGCGATTTCGCAAAACGCGCTTTTGTAACTCCAGGTGATTTCCCGAGATTTCACAACACGCAGTTTCGTAACACACTATTTTGTAACCACGCGATTTCGGAACAGCCACGTTCGCCACTGTTTTGGCTATTGTTGTGTTATTGTGCGTGGTTCGGAAGCAACGCGATGCGCGAGTGAAGCTAAATTCGTAGCTCTGCGTACCATACTTATGCTAAATTTGAAGCTCTGCGTGGAATACTTATGCTAAATTTGAAGCTCTGCGTGGAATACTTATGCTAAGTTCCAAGCACTGCGCGCCGAATCGACTTCGACCTCCATAGTATTTTTCATTTCCCCATCCGTCAGTGTGGCAAGTTACCCTTGCTCGGGCAAATTTTCCACACTGACGGATGAGATTTTGATTAGCTCGATTCCGCGCGAAGCGCGGAATCATTTTCTGGTAAACTAAGATCCTTGCTACTCTTCTTGCCGAGACAGCCACGAGGATCGCTTTGGATCTCTCTGAAAGATCTGTAAGCTGCATGCTCCTCGAGCTGTATGACTACATTCACTCAACGAATAACACCACTACTCTAGCTAGCTAGATCTGCGAGAGCAATAGCGATGCCAGCCACATCACTGCTAATGTTCTTGCTCTGTCTTGTTATGTTACTTTATGACTATAGCGGCGGGGGCGTCGGCGTCAACGACGCCAGTGCTAGCCAGAGCATTATCATTAACATTACGCTAATTCACGGCCCCAATAGACGACGCAAGTACTATCGGTAGCTAGTAGAGCACTCGCTTTCGTCACACTAGATTTCGCAATGCACGCTTTTCGGAACACAATATTTCATAAGACACGATTTCGCACCACTCGCTTTCGTAACATTACGCGATTTCCTAAGACTTCACAAGACGCAATTTCATAAAACAAGATTTCATAAGAAGCCATTTCGCACCACAACGCGATTTCGCAAAACGCGCTTTTGTAACTCCAGGTGATTTCCCGAGATTTCACAACACGCAGTTTCGTAACACACTATTTTGTAACCACGCGATTTCGGAACAGCCACGTTCGCCACTGTTTTGGCTATTGTTGTGTTATTGTGCGTGGTTCGGAAGCAACGCGATGCGCGAGTGAAGCTAAATTCGTAGCTCTGCGTACCATACTTATGCTAAATTTGAAGCTCTGCGTGGAATACTTATGCTAAATTTGAAGCTCTGCGTGGAATACTTATGCTAAGTTCCAAGCACTGCGCGCCGAATCGACTTCGACCTCCATAGTATTTTTCATTTCCCCATCCGTCAGTGTGGCAAGTTACCCTTGCTCGTGGGGAATGATCCAGATATTTAGTATCGTAATAGTGAAGGTTGGTATCATACATTTAAGGCTTCATTATTAATTGCTTTTAGTCGTACTTGTCAAACGAAAGTGGATCGACGCCGAAGCTTGCAGAACCACCGCGCAATCCGACCCGCTGTTTCCTCTTTTCAGACAACAGGATGTCTACGAAGCGGATAAACGATGGATGGTGAAATCCACCAGACCACCTGTGCCTCCTATCATCCCACAACTCCAAATAAATAGTTATCGTTTTCACTCTTTCTCGAGCCCGTTGCTTTTGAAATACGAACCAAACAGAAGATAGACGATGACAAAAGACACCAAAATGGATGAATCAACACCTGCGGTCAAGGAGGCGAGCGAGGAGTCGAAGGAGCCACCAATGCCTCCTTTGGAAGCCGCTGCACGACGTTTGGAGCGATTGCTGGGCGGTGGGCTGCCTGACAAAGAACGAGTCTTGCACACGTATGCCAATCCGGCTAAGGTTGTGAGGCGCTGGCTGGGGACGGCATCTGGAGCGGCCGGAAGCGCAACTGTGGCGGATATTGCTGCTGCCGCCGGCGTTTTGTTGGATCCCCTAGGCACCAGTGCTTCGGGGCGGGATCTCCTCGTCGCTGGCAGCGAAACTTCCATGGAGGTCGAGACCACTGCATCTCGAGAACCACTTGGGTTTCTCACTGTTGCTTCTGCACGAGAAGTGGAGAGCTGGCTCCTTAGTTTGTCGGTTCGAATTCTCTGGAAGGAGAAACAGTTTTCGGAGGCCTTCAATCTGGTGCAGAAGTCCATCTCCATTCTTCTTGGTCATCTTGAGGTCGCTTCTTTGAATCTCACCTCTCGATCTGGGGTATCAACGTCTTCGCTCTTTCCTCTCCTAGCTCGTATGTATAGATATCGCTCGTTGGTTGCCGAGCATTGCAACGATGCCCAAATGACAACTGCACTGCGTCAAGACATGATTAAGGCCCATAACCTTGCTTCTCTCCGACGCGATGTGGATTGTCAGGCAACTCTCCTCAATCTCATGCTTAGGGATTTGTTGCTTCATTCTCAGAGTAAGTCGTCGAACATTCACTCGGGTCAGTTTTGGACTGGTCGACCCTAACCTCTTGCTAGTTGAGCAGGCCCAGAAGCTCTTGTCAAATTCCTCATTCCCCGAATCTGCGTCAAACAACCAACTCTGCCGTTATTTGTATCATTCTGGTCGCATCCAAGCGTTGCGACTGGAATACACCAAGGCGTTTTCGAACCTCAGCCAGTGCCTTCGAAAGGCGCCAACCAATACAGGGCTTGGGTTTCGGATTGCGGCCCAAAGGCTGTTGGTAGTGGTGCAGCTCCTCATGGGAGAAATCCCTGAGAGGCACGTATTTTTTTCCAAGGGCATGCAATCGGAACTGAGCCCCTATCTAGCCATCACACAAGCAGTGCGAAGGGGGGACCTTGCAGTCTTCACCAAGGTCGTTTCTGAGCACTCGGCTCGCTTGGTCCAAGACGAAACATACACATTGATTTCTCGTCTTGCACATCAGGTCGTAAAGGCAGGATTACGAAAGCTCCATGTCAGTTACAGCCGTTTGTCACTCCAGGATGTTGCTGATCGTTTGGGATTGCCATCTGCGACATCTGCTGAGTTCGTTGTGGCCAAAGCAGTGAGGGACGGTGTCCTGGATGCCACAATTCACCACGAAGAAGGCTACGTCCAGAGCCACGATTTGGTGGACGTGTATGCTACGAAGGAACCTGCTGAAGCGTTTCATCGCCGTATTGCATACTGCCTTACGACTCACAATGACGCTGTCCGTGGTATGAGGTATCCTCCCGATGCGTACAAGAAGCAATTGGAGGCTAGTCGGGGCAATCGTCGCAAGCGAAGCGAAGACAAGACTGATGAAGAGAAGGCTCAGGAGTTGGAGGATGAGCTGGAAGACGAATATTAGGGAGGTGAGCAGCTTATCCATAAGACATAAAATTGAGGCAGGAATAAAAAAACATGCAAATGTGCAAGTAACTAGTAAAGACAATGATTTGCGTGGAGAGGTACACCACCCAATCTCTATGGGTCGACTGTCTGGAGCGCAACGACGTCACTAAGGTTCGATGTAGGCGCTTGGCCGACCCCATTAGGTAGGTGATGTGCATGATGTACACCATTGTGGTTGTGTACTCTTTTGTGCTGAACCTTCAATCGCTTGTTACCAATTTGAAAACCATTCATTTGTTCAATTGCTGCCTCGGCAGCAATCACGGAGTCGTACGATACAAAACCTGCAGGGTTACGGATAGTCAGTTAGATGCCTGGCGAGTATTGGTTGCAGATTTTCCACGGCGGTATACTCACCAAAACCCTTGCTTTCACCGGTAAATTTATCCACATATACTTTCGCACTGATGACCGACCCGAACGGGTTAAACGCCGTTGCAAGATCGGCGTCGGTTAAATCATGGGGAAGATGATACACAAATAGGTTTGCTCCGGCGGGACCTTCCCGCGGTCTAGGATTCACAGGTCGACTAGCTGCTTCTGGGCGGTTCTGAAAGCCGTATGGCGCCGATGGTCCAAACTGATGCGGTGGATACATGTAGGGGTGGGGCGGTGTACCAGCACCAAAGGCGGCACCATATTGAGGAGGGATGGGGAACTGAGGAGCTCCATTGTGATGGGGCATGGCCATCGGTGGCGGACCATAGCTAGCGTAGGCGGGGCCTACGCCCATCGCGTTGAGCATTTCTTGTCTTCTTACATTTCTGATATGTCGCTGTTGCCGCTGGTGTTTGTTGTCGGCGAATTTCACAATCAGCGGACGTGCTGCACCGTCCATGACGATGTTGTTGTGTAGACTTTCAATCGCCTGAGAAGCAGCCTCTCGTTTCACATAGCGTAGGAATGCAGCGCATTTGCTTGAGCCGTCTGCGTTCCGAATCATGTAGATCTCTCTTATTTCGCCAAAAGGAGCAAAGAGTTCTCTAACTTCATCTTCCCCGGCTTTCCTTGAGAGCATACCGATGAACAACTTGTTTTCGGGAACTGGATAGGCAGAATAAGTGTGATGATGGCAGATGCGATGGGGCAAAGCAAAGTTGATGCGCAGATGACTTACCTGATGGTTCTGCTGGTTTCACTTGCGCCGGTCTACGAGCACCGGGGAAAGTAAACTTGTCGTGGAGAGCTTCCTGGGCTCGTTCTGCGTCAGCGCCCGACCAGTATGTCACAAAGGCACAACCACGGTGCAGGCCTGTATGCTTGTCTCGGATGATGGCCACGTCCTTCAGAGGGCCAAATGGATCAAATGTAGGGAAAATATCTTCCTCACTCATCGACTTCGGAACCTAAATCAGAGGCCATGGAGCGACGAAACACGGGTTAGGATGGATGTCAGTACAAGGGGGATATGGTGGCATCTTTGGACGTTCTCATCAACCGGCTACCATGCTAGTCTCGATCATCTCACCTGACCAATGAAAAGTTTGACTGGATCGTCTTCATTGCTTCCATCTCCAGTGCCATCATTCCCCTCGGAATCTTCATAGTTGGAGGAATCATGAGCATCACTCATGCCTAACGCATGGAACTGCGTATCTAGCCCTGCCATCCCATGGTATGCCATAGCAGTGTGGACGTAAACTTGCGAAGGCGGCATTCCATTCATCATTGGGGGAACTCCATGCATGGGCACATCGTGTGGAATGTACCCATCAGCTGAAGGGCTTTCCTTCTTTTCATCAACGGGTGCTCCTGGCATTGCATCGCCGTTCATTACGGTTGCTTCCTTCACGGAAGGAACGTTGCTCTGCGTAGTTGCGGATTGCATTGTTTACAAATGCTGCAAAGACTGTCGACTTGAACACAACACCCCTCTTCTCAACGACCTTCGGTAGTGTGACTTTGGACAGCAATCGCGCCTTTCAGCTCAAGCAATCAGCAGTTGATATGATAGCAGCATGGACGACTTCTTGCTTTCATCCAGAACTCTTCCGGGCGGGGACAGAGCGGGGCGGCCATTTTGATTCGGGACACTCATGTTGTGGTCGCCAGCCGCGTCAGAGTGGTGGATTTTCGAGCATGCCACTCCCTTCTCTGCCTATGTAACCATATTCGAAAAAGCTAACAGAAATGACTGTTGTGTGCCGGCGCCGAGCGCGCCGTTGCAAAGTCAAATCGATCAACTGCGATTTATGAACAAAGGCGCGGAAATTGTGGATGGCATGCGCTTGTCTTCTTCCTCATCTTTCGTGTCGTGCGAAGAATTTATCATATGCTTTCCGTGATTGGGTTCGTTCCTGCCTCCATTCCTCTGCCCATCAATCCCATCATTGTGACATTGGACCCTGATGTATCATACGTAGTACTAATAATCTTCACAATACTTGTCCCTTTCTGGCTGCGCCAGTACCATAGCATTCCTGGTCGGCATCGCCGGTAAGTAGGAGAGGAAACAGCGAAGATCCTTTGTATATACCGGGGTACCAGGTATGACACTATTGTATTCCATACTACTAGGTGCAACAAGTAGTAAATGAGGACCTCTACTTAGTATTACTATTTTAGCGTTAAACAAATAGAACCAGCAGCTTACTAGATTACCCAATGCCCCGTTGACGATTACCTTCTTGGCGATAGAAGAGGATAGATCTCTTTCGCTCGCCGGAACGATGTTCGCCATCTATCTCTAAAGAGGACATATCACACGCCATTACACATGTATGACTCTTTCAGCCATCATGACGGCCATTCTGCACACCTGATGATACGATGGGAGAAACTAGTTCTTTGCTTACATCGTTCGTCGATCTCGCAAAGTGAATCCAGCAAAGAGTCAGGCTGCTGCCACGATGCTCGAAGAAGGGCGGCTTCTTCTTCCAAACAAAGTTGGTATCTAGAAAAAATTGTAGTGACCGTCATCTACGGCGGATCTAACCGTCCAGAAACCCTACGCCTGCGAAACATTGCTGTATGACCGGCTGGCTACGATTCTGGCAGAAAATGTTTGAAGCTAATTGTTGTCAGAATTTCCTAGACAAAAACTTTCTCAACTTGTCCGACGAACAACCTTGTAGGCGAGGTTGATAAGTGCGTCGCGGTACAAACTATGACCCAATTCCATTGCGGCTTCCATTGCAATTTCAGCATGAATGCGAGCAAGCTGCTTCGTCCGCTCAATGCCGTTGCTCTCAAACACTAGTTGTTTGGCTCGATCGATGTCGCCGACTTCTCTGAACTTTCTATCCATCATCGATTCGAGTTCAGGGTAGACCTCTGAAGCAAAAAGAACGGGTGCAGTAGCCAAACCAGCCTTCAAGTCTGCTAGGGCAGGCTTTCCCATGGAAGTCGCGCTTCCTTCGTAGTCGAGCACGTCGTCCACCAATTGGAACGCCATACCAACATGTTTTCCATATTTGTAGGATGCATCCACCAACTCGGGTGGACAATCCGCCAGTAGAGCTGTGCTTCGACAAGAATTCGCCATCAGACTTGCGGTCTTGTAGTAATTTTTCTTGAGATAGTAGATCATCCGCTCGTTTCGCCCGTCGACAGAAGGCGTACCACGCATCTGCATGACTTCACCTCGCACCAGATGCTCAATTATCGTAGACATGGTTTCTACTACGTCCACATTTCTCAGCCGCGCCAGGCTAATGGATGCTCGAGCCAGCAGATAGTCCCCAGCCAAGATCGCCATCTTGTTCCCGAACATCATATGCACAGCTGCCTTGCCGCGCCTTGTGTCGGCGCCGTCAATGACATCATCATGGAACAGTGACGCAGTGTGGATTATCTCAGAAATCTCCGCTAGTCGCCGCTGGACCTTCGGTAGATCCGCACGCTGCCAATCCAAAGGGCGTGTAAAGAGTTCGTTTCCTTGCCTTGGTTCTGAGGATCCCATCGTTTCGGCTATTGCTCTCGAGAGTAGCATGACCATCATGGGCCGTACTTTCTTGCCGCCATCCGCACTCGTGAAGAAGTAGGCTGCCGCTCTATTCAAAACTGGATGTTCTGTCCCGATGAGGTCCTCTCGAATGGACTCAGACAAGCTTTCAACCTCATTTCGCGAAATAAGAAACGGATCAGCATCAGCTTGTACGCCCGGTGGAAGATTTGGCCAGTATAACGTTTCTCGTTGAAGATAAAGGTCGTCAAGAGGGTCAAAAAGATGTGCTCTGTCGAGGCTAGTCTTGGTATCGTCATCGGCATCGGGCGTACTCCAGGCTCTATTATTCCTGCGCGAGACTTGATCCAAGATCGTTGTTTTGATCGAGCTTCTAATCGAATCAGGGACTGGGAAGTCAACTATGGACGCCGATGAAGACTTTCCTCTAAACTGCCATTTTGAGGTGCTTTCTTGAACTTGCTCTTGTAACGTGGTGGGAATTGCACGATGATACGCTCCTCTACGCCACAAGGGGGGTATACGCATTCTGAGCATTGTTTCTGTACCTGGTATGCTACCGTTCAAAAAGGAGTGGGTCTCTGCCTAATTTGCCAACTTTGAGAGTGGTTCACAGTCAGTAATTCGGTGGAGATGAATAAAACAACGGGGTGCCGATCGATGGACAATAGAGTTGGGTGCTTTTCTTAGGTTTCGTTTTCTTGTTCTCGCGCGCGAAGAAGCGGCTGACGGGGGCAGTCGTCGTCATCCGACATGGTACAAAATGCCCGTTGAATTTTACTGTAGGGGACAGCGCTCTCCGCTTCGACGCGCCACACCCACACCCACCCACCCACCGACCGCTGTACGGTAGGTGCAGACGCGACGGAAAATAGATGATTGATGATTGCTTTTATTGAGTGCGAAGTTAAACCACGAACCTCTAAAAGAGTCTATTTGCTAGCCTACCGGCAATCGAACTCCGACACAAATGGACGATCTTCAGATAAGAAAGCGCCCGCGTTCGAACTCGCCTGTACCGACACCATCGAATAAGGCGTCGAAATCGCCCTTTGCCGCTGGGCATGATTTGGCGGATCAGCTGAAGGACTCCCGGCGACGCAATGATGCTCTGAATGAACTTATGAGGCTCACCGCCACCCATGAGTTGAGTTTTTCGCTGGACGGAGAGGATGTCTTGAATGCCCTCGTAGACATCTTTTTCGACAGTCTTGGCTGGACGGGCGAGAGACCTTCACTTTCACTGTCAAAACCAGTATTTTCAGCAGTCAAGGCTTGGACGGCACACGCCACCCCAGAGGCCGAAAAATGGGCTTCCTTCTGCGCGACAAAACTAGCAAAGGGATATCTGGGCACGGATACTTTGAAACTACTCGAAGCTGTTCTTTTGATCATGAGGAATCTTTCCTTTGTGGCTGCAAACCATCGATTGATGGCGTACTCGCCGGATGTTCTCACCGTCCTCACTGGCGCACTGTACGAGACAACAGCCAATAACGTCGGAACCAGCGACGACGGGGCAGTCAACAACAACTCCAGTGCAATTGCAACCCATGCCATGCATGCATTGGTGAATCTTGCTCAATACTTGGACGTGACAGGCCAGAAGCTCTTGTGCGACAAGCTCTTCTTGGTCGATGGCTCATCGGAGGATGCCCCTCTCATCCCGAACGGATCTACATTCGGTCAGATTGCAGACGGGAAGTTTGGATTTGGTAGTCTATGGCTTGCGAAGCGCATGGATCCGAAGGAGGACTTTGTAGCCGATGTCTCAAGTGACATGGTACTGGAATTGACGGGACAATATCTCTTGAGTGTGTGGGCTGTCTTCCCGGCGTTGGCCAAAGTTTTCAGTGATCCAACGTCGCCGAGGCAGCTCATCATGATGGCTGAAGATTTTCTTCAAGAGTTTCTTGCGCACACCCGCGTGGGAGTGCTGGGGCAAGTTGACGATCAGGGAAATACCGTACCAGATGCTCGGAGCATCATGATCAATATTCCCTCGACTATTTTACAACGACTCGTCGAGCTGCTATACATCCCTCGGCTCAGCTCAGACTCTCTAGATTATGTGGATCCCACCACATGTATCGTTACAAGAGTTAATACACTCAGGATGCTGCTTGGATATGATGCCACTGTGGACACGGACGTCCGCGATCGAGCCCTTGACGTTCTTGTCCCTCTTCTGGAGTTGGACTCCCCGCGAATGGCAGAAAGACTAGCGATGGGCAAGAATCGGCGCTTTCAGAATCGACTCTATGATTCGCTGCTTCCTGTTTTGACAACACAGGCAGGTCGAACGGAGGCCCCCTCACTGGCACTTCAATTGCTGAAGGAATTGTCAAAAGGAAAGATGAATCGTTCGGCATCCATTTACGTCAGAGAAAGGCTCATTGCGCTTGGAAGCAAAGAACCGAAGATTGCGCACATGGTTCTAAACTTCATGCAGCCGGATGAGCTGGACACATAGAAATAGGATCCTTTCTTACGTACTGCTTGCTCCTAAGAGTGACATCTACTTCAAAAACTTGTTCTGGTGGCTGCTACTTCCAGCTTTGTCATCCCCCCATCGCTTACCGTAGTAGTGCCATTCTTCTTCAACGCCGCAGCACTCGTCCAAGAATGTCGTGCTTTCACGATGAAGAAAACTAGTTTCGTTCTGATCTCCAGCGACTCCTTTTAGTGAATCCTGCCGTCGCATGTCCTCCAAGTGGCTTGCCCTCTTCTCTCTCTCTTCCAGAATTTTTTTCGTCATATCCATTGTGCCTGTAGATGTTATTCTTGTCGACGCCGGGAACAACTCCTCGAAGTGGTAATGGGGGGGGAAAGGGCGGAAGAGGAGGGGAAAAAAAGAAAGGGAAAAGGAAAAAAAAGAAGGGAGACGTAAGGATTCCCCACACCGGATTCCCTGCGAAGAACACGTGGTCATGGCATGCACACTCCGTATGGACCCGGCCTACGACATTCTCATATATATAGACTTTAATGTAGGATGGGGGCGCGACAGGGGACAACTTCTAAGCAAATTAGAACGTCAATAATTATTTCTTTCAATAAGACTGTCTTTATGGCGACGCCTGGCGGCAACGAAAAAGGGCGCGCAGGATTTTGAAAACATCACATGTCGGCGCACCTCCGCCGACAAAATGCAGAATTGGCAAACGACGATGAGTCTTGCGATCGGCAAGCGAGTCTTACTAAAAGGTAATGCATTATTTCAGCTATTAATATGGACTATCAAATTTTGCATCGGACAGGACAGTTGTTGTCATGCGGTGGCTTGCCGCGAACAACTGCCCCATCTTGCTTTCGTTGCAGATACACAGAATATGCGGAACAAAAATACCGAGGGCCAACTTTGTAACAACAATTGTCGGGCCTCGGTCGCCAATGTGTCATCATGCCCATCGGTGGGAAATGAACGAACCACGATGGACATGGCACTACTACTGCTTGTGCCAGTGGAATTTGCTGCTGGGGGGGAGCGGGCTGAATTTGCTGGGGTGGAGGGGGCTGTGGCAGTGCTTTTTGTGCGGCTTGTGATTCTTTTTCCTGTGGGGTCAAGCGAGAGGCAAGGAAGGAAGTGCAAGTCAAGCACTTGCAGCACTTGGTCACACGATCCTGACCAACTTTTGCATTTCGCTTGACTTGTGCTTCGAAATATTCCGACAAGAAGACCTCCCCATTATCTTCTTGGGGCACCCGGCAATCAACAAACATGCAGGTTTGGGCAAGGTTGTTCAAGTGGTGGAGCATGCTGTGATCAAGATAGCGAGGAAGATCTGCAAATTGAGCAGGTCCCTTTGGGGGATTGCCTTGGAGTTGCTGCTGGTTGAGCTGGTGTTTCCATCGCTGCTTGACATTGTTGTCACATGTTCCAGCCATCGTTAGAACATCGGCTAGGCCACGATTCATGCCCGTATTGGCGTAGTGGGCACACTGCTCATGAAAGTTTTCAAGACCTGCTTCTGGCCGTACCGAACGCCACTTGGAGAGTTGGTGTGTACTACGAGGTCCAGGTGGGATCTCCTGGTAGTAGGACACACCCGGGGTGTCCCCAACGAACTGGGCCTTGTTTGTTAGTTGCTCAGTTGCAACCTTGACTGTGTTTCTTGTGAAGACTGGTCGATCCAAGTCATCACAAGAATCACGATACTCAACAATCCACCGAGCTAGGCGGTCACTGATGATACCCCCAGGGAGTATGTTTTTGCGCAGATATTGAGAGCATCGCTCCTTCCATCGCTTCGAATGGCGTAGCTCTCGCACTTCATCGTCAGTGTACTTCTTACCATCCTTGGCAAAAGTACCTTTCTTGAGTGAATGACGCAAGGCCAATTCATCCGCATGTTCGTAGGAATAGATAGCATCCTTCAGTGCCACGAGGCACTTCCAATAGACTCCACTCTTGGAATCAAGGGTGTCGACAATCCGGTGCAGAAAGTGATAGAGACCAAGTTTGAATGCGATGTTGCCAAATATCCGGCGCCAGAACGTGTCATTGTGCGGGCACGTGTCCGTATAGATTTCGCTTGGCGAGAAAGCTGAGCGTTTCTGACAGCTTTCAAGCACAAGGTGCGAGATCTGGTCCACTCCAGTGGAGGGCACGATAGCAAGAAACACGATCTCCTTAGTGGATCCTTTGCACGCTGTGAACAGTGCCTTCGCACCAGGCAGGTTGAAATTCTTCACAGTGGCAAAAGTGTGGTCAAAGGCTATAGTTTCGCCTTTCTCTAAAATAACGCTCTGTAGTTCCCTCTTGTAGCGATTGTAGTGTGAATAGCCGTATGGCGTCAAAGGACTTCGTTGGGCATCTTCGTAATACTGCCGAATAGAACTCCCACTTGGCGGCAGCACCAAGCCATGAAAGTCCTCAAATGTGAGGAAAGGGGCTTTTGGCGACCTACACAAATAGGTATGTGCCGATCTGGTGAAATGCTTCCCCATATTAGTGTACAGGGTTTCACTCACCATTTTCCCATTTGCGTAAGTCTTCATGAGGGCTTCCAAGTGGTCGGTCAAATCGTCATTGAACTGGAATGAATGGCTACTTGATGCATAAATTGGACTCACTGGGTAGCTTGAAGCTACATCAGGGTCTAGCATGGCGAGCAGACGACCATCATTTCCAGGGTAGCGCGTCTGGCATGTGGGGCATTGATACATCATAATGATGCACCACATAGGGCGTCCAGTAGTAAATACTGGGTAGAGTAGCCGGTTCTTGGAAAAGTTTGTCCTATCATGGCATAGACTGACATCAATACCACTAGTTAACTTGCAGTGATAGCATGGCAATTTCGCCTTAGGGTACGCTATCTTCCAGTCAACAAGTAGAATTGACGTGCCCTCTAGTGCATGGTAGTAAGGGCTTGGTGGTTCGGTCGTCTCCACTTCCTTTGGAAATTTAAATTCCAAGGAACCTGGCTGGAAGAACTGGCGGTAGTTAGCCACAGCCTCTAGTGTCTTGAGAGTCTCAGGGATTTCGGCACTAGTGTCGGCTGGCTTCTTGTGCTCGACAAGCGAGCAAATGTAGTCGACGACTAGGCCTACAGCTTCAGGGTACTTCTTGTTTGAAATCCAACTATAGTCCACACCACTCTTGAATTTACTAATTCTGAGATCAACTTCCTGACGAAGGTTGGTGGCATTGGCAAGACTTTTTCTCGCCGGACGCAACAATTCCGAACTGGACGACCCAATCATCTTTCGGCTAGTTTCTCGCCTTGCAAAGAAATTTGTGACTGCAGGGACTGTAGAAGGAGGAGCTACCAATGGGGTGCGATTCAGCAGCAAATTGCGAGCTGCTTCTCGCTCCACAAATACTGTCTGCTCCGAAAGTCCCTTCGTCCTGCGATTCTTCGAGCAGAGCCTGTGGTGTGGCCGTTTTGGAATGCGAAGTTTTTGCTTTGAATCAGGGCGCACATTGAAAGCCTTCGTCTTGCAAATCACACAGTGCAGCACCGGATCAAACGCCAATCCACCATCAATTGCGTATTGCCGCCTGTGTTTTGCTTTGAACCGCGATGCTTTTTTTCTCGCCTTGGCATTTGCACCGATTCGGTTCTGCGATTGAATGCCCATCGTTGCTGCCTCAGTTACTACTGTGTTGTTGACAGCAGTAGCAGTAGTAACACCATTTCCTGAAAGAAGAAGCCGTGGTGGCCTCAGGTAAGGGTTGATGATGCATCTTGTTGAAGTAGTAGCCGCTGTCATCATCTCGTTCATTATGGAATCTCAATCGAAGTGACAGTATTAATGGGAAATGGGTGCGTTTGTTTTCATCGTCGGCACCCTTTTGTGGAGGGAAAAGCATGCCTTGCTCGACTTTGAATCTATGTATGAATTTAATTGTGTCGTGTTGATATTTGAACATCTTCCAATATGGCGCGAGGACACTATTAAGACAGCGTTAATACAAAATGATTGGCTAGAACTTCTGCCTGAATAATTTACATCCCTCTACGAGGTAATGGGGGGGGAAAGGGCGGAAGAGGAGGGGAAAAAAAGAAAGGGAAAAGGAAAAAAAAGAAGGGAGACGTAAGGATTCCCCACACCGGATTCCCTGCGAAGAACACGTGGTCATGGCATGCACACTCCGTATGGACCCGGCCTACGACATTCTCATATATATAGACTTTAATGTAGGATGGGGGCGCGACAGGGGACAACTTCTAAGCAAATTAGAACGTCAATAATTATTTCTTTCAATAAGACTGTCTTTATGGCGACGCCTGGCGGCAACGAAAAAGGGCGCGCAGGATTTTGAAAACATCACATGTCGGCGCACCTCCGCCGACAAAATGCAGAATTGGCAAACGACGATGAGTCTTGCGATCGGCAAGCGAGTCTTACTAAAAGGTAATGCATTATTTCAGCTATTAATATGGACTATCAAATTTTGCATCGGACAGGACAGTTGTTGTCATGCGGTGGCTTGCCGCGAACAACTGCCCCATCTTGCTTTCGTTGCAGATACACAGAATATGCGGAACAAAAATACCGAGGGCCAACTTTGTAACAACAATTGTCGGGCCTCGGTCGCCAATGTGTCATCATGCCCATCGGTGGGAAATGAACGAACCACGATGGACATGGCACTACTACTGCTTGTGCCAGTGGAATTTGCTGCTGGGGGGGAGCGGGCTGAATTTGCTGGGGTGGAGGGGGCTGTGGCAGTGCTTTTTGTGCGGCTTGTGATTCTTTTTCCTGTGGGGTCAAGCGAGAGGCAAGGAAGGAAGTGCAAGTCAAGCACTTGCAGCACTTGGTCACACGATCCTGACCAACTTTTGCATTTCGCTTGACTTGTGCTTCGAAATATTCCGACAAGAAGACCTCCCCATTATCTTCTTGGGGCACCCGGCAATCAACAAACATGCAGGTTTGGGCAAGGTTGTTCAAGTGGTGGAGCATGCTGTGATCAAGATAGCGAGGAAGATCTGCAAATTGAGCAGGTCCCTTTGGGGGATTGCCTTGGAGTTGCTGCTGGTTGAGCTGGTGTTTCCATCGCTGCTTGACATTGTTGTCACATGTTCCAGCCATCGTTAGAACATCGGCTAGGCCACGATTCATGCCCGTATTGGCGTAGTGGGCACACTGCTCATGAAAGTTTTCAAGACCTGCTTCTGGCCGTACCGAACGCCACTTGGAGAGTTGGTGTGTACTACGAGGTCCAGGTGGGATCTCCTGGTAGTAGGACACACCCGGGGTGTCCCCAACGAACTGGGCCTTGTTTGTTAGTTGCTCAGTTGCAACCTTGACTGTGTTTCTTGTGAAGACTGGTCGATCCAAGTCATCACAAGAATCACGATACTCAACAATCCACCGAGCTAGGCGGTCACTGATGATACCCCCAGGGAGTATGTTTTTGCGCAGATATTGAGAGCATCGCTCCTTCCATCGCTTCGAATGGCGTAGCTCTCGCACTTCATCGTCAGTGTACTTCTTACCATCCTTGGCAAAAGTACCTTTCTTGAGTGAATGACGCAAGGCCAATTCATCCGCATGTTCGTAGGAATAGATAGCATCCTTCAGTGCCACGAGGCACTTCCAATAGACTCCACTCTTGGAATCAAGGGTGTCGACAATCCGGTGCAGAAAGTGATAGAGACCAAGTTTGAATGCGATGTTGCCAAATATCCGGCGCCAGAACGTGTCATTGTGCGGGCACGTGTCCGTATAGATTTCGCTTGGCGAGAAAGCTGAGCGTTTCTGACAGCTTTCAAGCACAAGGTGCGAGATCTGGTCCACTCCAGTGGAGGGCACGATAGCAAGAAACACGATCTCCTTAGTGGATCCTTTGCACGCTGTGAACAGTGCCTTCGCACCAGGCAGGTTGAAATTCTTCACAGTGGCAAAAGTGTGGTCAAAGGCTATAGTTTCGCCTTTCTCTAAAATAACGCTCTGTAGTTCCCTCTTGTAGCGATTGTAGTGTGAATAGCCGTATGGCGTCAAAGGACTTCGTTGGGCATCTTCGTAATACTGCCGAATAGAACTCCCACTTGGCGGCAGCACCAAGCCATGAAAGTCCTCAAATGTGAGGAAAGGGGCTTTTGGCGACCTACACAAATAGGTATGTGCCGATCTGGTGAAATGCTTCCCCATATTAGTGTACAGGGTTTCACTCACCATTTTCCCATTTGCGTAAGTCTTCATGAGGGCTTCCAAGTGGTCGGTCAAATCGTCATTGAACTGGAATGAATGGCTACTTGATGCATAAATTGGACTCACTGGGTAGCTTGAAGCTACATCAGGGTCTAGCATGGCGAGCAGACGACCATCATTTCCAGGGTAGCGCGTCTGGCATGTGGGGCATTGATACATCATAATGATGCACCACATAGGGCGTCCAGTAGTAAATACTGGGTAGAGTAGCCGGTTCTTGGAAAAGTTTGTCCTATCATGGCATAGACTGACATCAATACCACTAGTTAACTTGCAGTGATAGCATGGCAATTTCGCCTTAGGGTACGCTATCTTCCAGTCAACAAGTAGAATTGACGTGCCCTCTAGTGCATGGTAGTAAGGGCTTGGTGGTTCGGTCGTCTCCACTTCCTTTGGAAATTTAAATTCCAAGGAACCTGGCTGGAAGAACTGGCGGTAGTTAGCCACAGCCTCTAGTGTCTTGAGAGTCTCAGGGATTTCGGCACTAGTGTCGGCTGGCTTCTTGTGCTCGACAAGCGAGCAAATGTAGTCGACGACTAGGCCTACAGCTTCAGGGTACTTCTTGTTTGAAATCCAACTATAGTCCACACCACTCTTGAATTTACTAATTCTGAGATCAACTTCCTGACGAAGGTTGGTGGCATTGGCAAGACTTTTTCTCGCCGGACGCAACAATTCCGAACTGGACGACCCAATCATCTTTCGGCTAGTTTCTCGCCTTGCAAAGAAATTTGTGACTGCAGGGACTGTAGAAGGAGGAGCTACCAATGGGGTGCGATTCAGCAGCAAATTGCGAGCTGCTTCTCGCTCCACAAATACTGTCTGCTCCGAAAGTCCCTTCGTCCTGCGATTCTTCGAGCAGAGCCTGTGGTGTGGCCGTTTTGGAATGCGAAGTTTTTGCTTTGAATCAGGGCGCACATTGAAAGCCTTCGTCTTGCAAATCACACAGTGCAGCACCGGATCAAACGCCAATCCACCATCAATTGCGTATTGCCGCCTGTGTTTTGCTTTGAACCGCGATGCTTTTTTTCTCGCCTTGGCATTTGCACCGATTCGGTTCTGCGATTGAATGCCCATCGTTGCTGCCTCAGTTACTACTGTGTTGTTGACAGCAGTAGCAGTAGTAACACCATTTCCTGAAAGAAGAAGCCGTGGTGGCCTCAGGTAAGGGTTGATGATGCATCTTGTTGAAGTAGTAGCCGCTGTCATCATCTCGTTCATTATGGAATCTCAATCGAAGTGACAGTATTAATGGGAAATGGGTGCGTTTGTTTTCATCGTCGGCACCCTTTTGTGGAGGGAAAAGCATGCCTTGCTCGACTTTGAATCTATGTATGAATTTAATTGTGTCGTGTTGATATTTGAACATCTTCCAATATGGCGCGAGGACACTATTAAGACAGCGTTAATACAAAATGATTGGCTAGAACTTCTGCCTGAATAATTTACATCCCTCTACGAAGTTCAGACGACTGACTTTGACTTTGATGACGTCGACACGAGGTCAATTTTCGACATGCGCGCGGGGTCGGGGGTCATCAGGTCAGAGTACGACGCGCTCCACTTCGTTCCACGCGTCACTCCGGAACGCGCTCCTTCGACGTTCGTCTTCGCGCGACTGCGTGAGAACTAGGGATTGTAAGTCTTGATCGAATAGTAAAATAGATCAAGGACAAGAACAACAAATAGTGGCAGAATCAGAGGTCTAAAAGCCCTTTGATTCAAGCTCCTCTTGATACGAGGAGCCTGATCCCCAGGTGTGGGCGGGCGGGAAATTAGAAAAAGCTACGTCCGGATGGAGCAGCCCCAATTACTTGCAATTGTGAGCTGCTCCATCCCTTCTAGAAAAGAGCAATCGTGCTCAAACCTCTCCGCTTGCAACGGCCAAGACGACCGTTTCCGACGTAGAAACTTCCCCTTTACTCTTTGCTCGATTGCCCCATCGTTTGCAAATCGTTTGAGCACAGAGAGGGGAGAGGATTTTTCCGAAACGGCTCGACCGGCGTGGTTGTGCGTGCCGGCGCTCCAAGGTTTGGAAGGGATGGAGGGCAGGCGGAGCCTCCCCTCTCCATACACTGCGTTCCGACGCGACGCGCTCCACTTCGTTCCATGCGTCACTCCGGAACGCGCTCCTTCGACGTTCGTCTTCGCGCGACTGCGTGAGAACTAGGGATTGTAAGTCTTGATCGAATAGTAAAATAGATCAAGGACAAGAACAACAAATAGTGGCAGAATCAGAGGTCTAAAAGCCCTTTGATTCAAGCTCCTCTTGATACGAGGAGCCTGATCCACCACATGACTTGAATGGAAGGTCCGAGGGTTGTTCTTGGTGGCTTCAATCTTCTAGAAATCCAGGCAGTGTGGGACTTCTGGAAGAGGGGCGACGGCTCCCCCAACCATAGAAGAAGAGCGAAGAGACGGCGAGTCACCATGAGAACCCCAGGACGGCACATGAAAGAAATGGTTAACGGAGACCATTTTCGAAGAAACTGATTGTGTGAACTGAAGCACCTGAGCTCGCAAGTAGGCCATGAACGCATCGGATTCCCAACGTCCGATCAGCATAATAGTATGCACTGGAACACTAGCCAAATGCATGGCCATCGCGGCGCCAGAACGGATTGAATGTGTCCCAACGTCTTCGGGACCAAAGCCGAGACTGGCTCGCCCGAGAGCTGCGACGGAATGCCGGATGACGCCGATCAAATCTTCAGCAGAGAGGGTAGCCAGTTTCCCGGAGGCTGCGACGGCATAGGAACACACCAAAGTGTCCTCAGTGGCTCCAGGGAGCCCACGGACGCGAGAAACAACATCAGCCCACCGCTTCACGGGGCAAAGGACCTCGTCATTGGTCCTATACATCGTCACTACCCCATGTCGACGATCGGTTTTCGACCACCGGAAGCAGACTGATACGGCGTCAGCGGCGTGAAGATTGGGGTTGTCATGTAGGAGTTCAACCGAATTGGAGAAGAACTTTACATCTCCGAGCCTCAAAGGATCGGTCCGTCGCTCTCCTTGGACCTTCAGGTACTCACAGGAGCGCATCACATGGAAGAATGCGCATATTGCTAACAGCGCGAGGAAAGAGGACTTGGGACAGGGGCTCGAAGCATACATGTGCCTCAAGACTGTTGGAGTGATCGCTTTTTGGCCGGTCGTCGGTTCGTCCGAATTCGCGTATCCCCTGTACTGTTTGCGTAAAATCTCTGAAGTCCTTCCGGCGGCGTCAAGTCTGGGATCTGGACGTCCGGTCGCCAAGAAGGCCTGTGCCACTTTGCTGACATAGCGCTCGGTGGTGGCTGCCATAAGTGGGGTAGAACTGTCTCTACCGTTGGTGTAGAGTCCTTCCCTGATTGCTTGGGCAAAGGCGCATAAGATTCGGATTCTTGCTGGAGGACTGAGTCTGTCCATGTAAAGGTCTTCGCCGAGGTCAACCCCGGCACAGAAATCTTTCCAGCGCTCGAGAGCGCGATCTTTGACCGCGTGGGTGCTTTCGACGACTGCGGCATCCCTTTCCTGATCGGCAGCATTGAGTAGGCCCAAGAGGCAATCTTTTCCGGTACGGGACATAAATGAAAGTTCGGCGGAAGCTGCTTGGGACAAGCGAAACGCAAGAGAGAATCAAGGTCAGATAGTGATAAATATTGGTCGCGAGAAAGAGAATCGGCGACGTCATTCGCCTCTCCTGGGAACCACTGGGAGTAGAGGCACAAGTCGTTCTCGATGATATACTCAGCAATCCACCGCGCGACTGCGAGCTTTTCGGGGTCGGATACCACGTCATTGACAAAGTCGGCGGCAACTTCTTTCGTGCGGTGCAACCACCCCTCGGCATTAGTTGCGTCCGTCTGAGCTAACAAGCAGGTCTCACATCAGGAAAGGGAAAATAATGGGGTTCCCATAAATATTCCCGATTTTTCCCGTACATATAGTCATTTTCCCCCATATCTATAGCCATTTTCCCCCTCCCTATTGCCCTTGTTCCCCAAAGTATGGAGGATCCCATTCATCATTGCTCTCATCTCATTCAGAAATGCCCATTTTTGCCTTCACGATAGCCCCCCCCCCTCTTCGACCTCCACATTTGCCATTTTCCATCCAGCCGACATCCAACAACTAACCAACCCCTAATTGTTAATGCTTACTACTCCCTTTTGAATCTCGGATCCCACCATTCCCCACCGTCACCCCGTCCCTCTACAATACCTTGCGACTCCATCTAAACTTACAACACATGAAGGTGCCCCACCCATCCTCCCCCAATGCTCCATGCACCCCAATCCGCCTGGCATCCTTGCCATTCACGACGGATACATTTGGCCTCACCTTTTTTTTCGTTACCAACACTAAATTCCAACGTCGTTTTGATAGCAGCACTAACGCCCAAATATTTGAATTTTCGCCTTGCCCAACAAGCCCCCTCCTCATTATTTGAAACATCCACCAAAATGAAGACCAAAAAGCGGAGTTCAACTGGGTCGCCACCTCCCATCCCCAAGCTACGCCCCATCAATCTTTGCGAACCTCGACGAGCCGAATGCCGCAACAAAGTTCACTGCGACTGTATCGTATGCTGGCGCGAAGTGCGCAAACTACCACCTAAGCTAACAGATGACGAACTCAAAGCCAAAGAACTTCTAGAGATCACTGAACGTCTCAACAAAAAGGCCAAGAGAGACGCCAAACGGGGGGTCAAGAAGGGCACTCAATCTTCAATCCTTTCCTTTTTTGTTTCACTAGATGAAACCTGATAATTCCAATATTCCAATTTACCTCATTAATAGAAATTTTATTATTCACTATTAGCAGTATATCTTAATCTCTCATCGCCGTGAAAAAGTATTACAAGGCGTTTAGCCGGAAACTCGGTGCCCTCCCAGGCTGCTGTCCCATGTTCCAATTCAACTGCATCAAGCAGAAGAACTGACCCTACATCCACGGAGCATTCTCTTTCCTTCGTCTCGTTTCCCCTCTTTCCTTTCGGTGGCTTCAACTTTATCGATGCACAGCTCCTTCCACTGTCGTACACCATTGGTATCCAAAATACCAAAGGGTATTTGCCACCCGGCCCTGGTTCCTTTGCCTCGTACTCCTCCACGTCCCTGTGGAGAGCTCCAGCACTCTTATTCCACGGTGTCGAATGCACTATGGTGACATCCACGAAGTGTTTTTCTTTCCATCCCATACCGGCCAACAATCCTTCACAGAACGCACCCAATACTGGACAATCCTGATCCAACTTTTCCACAAGTGCTCCCTCAAACAACAAACATGTATTGATCCTACTTTCAAATTTGAAACCAGCATGAACGGGCCTTCGCCTCAACAACTCCATGCTCAAATTCTTCATGAAAACAAGGTCCAACACCTTGTGAAGATGGATGTACCTTCGCACTCTCCATTCCTCCTCCCAATCACTCCAATCGCGCCATTTTCTGTTCTTGCCTGTCCCCACAGGTGTGGTACATCGAATCTTCCGCCGAAACTTCAACACCGACGCCAGAAAATTGCCGGCTAGATACCCCATCTCTGTCATTGCCTTACTTTGTTCCTCCTCACTTTTCGACACTTCCAAAGTCTTCACTCTCTTTGCATTTTCACGTTTCCATCTGACTCGCCGGCTCTTATCTGTGATCGTGGACAATTCCACGAACTCCACCACATCTTTTCGAGCAAACGTCATTACCTTTCAAGTTTCCAAACCTTTGCTCCGAATTTTTGTCGCCATCCAACCTTCAATGCGGTCGCACACCTCTTCGAGTTTTGCACGTACTTCAGCACAGTACCCTTCATCATAGCCACACTGTACCCTCCATTCCGCCTTTTTAACACGCCTGCATAGCCGCACTGTACCCTTCATTCCGCCTTTTTAACCGTTCGTTTTGTTAAGAAAACGCCTCGATTTGCCTGCATACCCGCACTGTATCCTTCATTCCGCCTTTTTAACCGTTCGTTTTGTTAAGAAAACGCCTCGATTCGCCTGCATACCCGCACTGTACCCTTCATTCCGCCTTTTTAACCGTTCGTTTTGTTAAGAAAACGCCTCGATTTGCCTGCATACCCGCACTGTACCCTTCATTCCGCCTTTTTAACCGTTCGTTTTGTTAAGAAAACGCCTCGATTTCGGCAGCCAGTCATTCCAGACATCGTCAGTGACCCAAAACAAAATCATCCCCTCTCTCCTGCTTTTTATTGTTGTTTCCTTCATTCGTCCTTTTTCATCCAACGCAGTCGGTCCTTTCCCGTTTTCAATCATGGAATCAGGGCGGCCATTTTTAACCAGCCGCAACAAACTTTTATTTCCCTGCTCCATTAATGGTCCAAATTTCGTCCAATTTTCGTCGCCCCTCTACCAGGCAATCGCGGCCTTCTCCTGGTCTGACAATGAGATATGCAAGGCCCTCACTCATCTACTGGGAGTGGGTATAGTGATTCGAGTCCGCTATCACTTCGTTGTCTCCGTCGAAGGTGGATTGTTGTTTGATGTCGGACTATCTGACAATATTCCACAAGAATCCATTGATTCGATCCCAGATGAGAAATGGTTTCCCATTTTCTTGGATAATTACAATCACCAATTGCAGCAGTTAAACCCACCCGGAGAAAAGAAAAAAAAGAGACGACGTCGGAAAATCGAGCCCGAATCCCAGTCTGAATCTGACTACGTATCAAACTTGCTGCTCTCTGGCTCTTCGGTGACACTACAACCCACTTTGCTCCCTCCCCTTGTTACACCACCCTCGATCGTTCCTCCCCCCTTTACCATGACGGGCCAGAGGCGCACTTACCCTCGATAACGAAACTACTGGAATCTGTCGACGACGAGTTTGACGACCCAACAATTTACTCCCCGGACGATGATTGCGCCATCGATAATAACATCGCCGAGGTGCAGCCACCTACTCTTGCGGCGATGCTGGAATCTGTGGACAGGGAGTTCTACCAACGCCGGGAGGAAAACGTGGTCGGCGACGCTAGCATCGATGGCGACGCTCACATTGACCATGACAGCATGGAGGAGAAAGGCCACGACTACCACTCAGGGGATGACGACCCAACAATTTACTCCCCGGACGATGATTGCGCCATCGATAATAACATCGCCGAGGTGCAGGCACCTACTCTTGCGGCGATGCTGGAATCTGTGGACAACGAGTTCTACCAACGCCGGGAGGAAAACGTGGTCGGCGACGCTAGCATCGATGGCGACGCTCACATTGACCGTGACAGCATGGGGGAGAAAGGCGACGACTGCGAGGACAACGAGGAGGCAACAACGACGTCCCTGTTTAAATTGAACTACCTAATGCAGCGCATCAAGTCCAATGCTTCGAGTAAAAGACTCCTCTTTCTCTTCATGCGCCAAGAAGAGAAGATGTCTTCCCATACCCCGGCAGAGATTGTCGCGACGGCCTGCAAAAAGTCACCTTCCCTGCTATCGCTGCACAGGGACATGGCCCGTGTCAACTGCGCCAAATCGTTCGGTTTCGAAGTGCATACGCTAAGCAGGCAATCTTCTGACCACTCGGACCATGTTTCTTTTGATGTTGGATTGTCGGTGGAGCACTCGGCCTCCAGAAAACTGCCAGCCGCCTTCACTGGCTACTTCCAAGTCTGCTGTGATGTCATCTGGATGCCAGCTAGCTACGAGGACCAGATCTACAGCTCCTCATTCTTCAATCGCTTCCTGCCCAGTCTCCTACCGCGCCTTTCGCCGGAAGGTTCGATCCACTTGCCGGCAACGCCACACGTCTTTTCGGGTCTGATTCGAAGCGGATTGGTCAAAGAGGGTGCTGGCTGTCTTGTCCGGTTTCTTACACCAGACTTGGTGGCGGCCGAAAATATCTTGGCAATTGTTGGAGAGGCCTATGTCACAAAAGGAAACTTGGGAAAGCACCCGCCCAGTGCCTACTACTTGCAGCCCCACTACGGATTGTCTTTCCAGCAATGTCGGAACATTTGTGGCGCGTCGGCGGATATCCTTGCCTTCCACCCTGGGAACTATAGGCGAGATCCAGATCAAGAGGAGCCCAGGGTGGTCGCCTTGGTGATCAAGCGACGACTACCAGAGAAGCGCCTTCCTGGGCTTCGTCCAAGGGAGTGGGTCCGACTTACGCAGGATAATTTCGACGAAGAAAGTCAGCAGGAGACGGCAGAGAATGATGACCATGATTGGATAGAGGGAGTGGATGGAAGAGGGTTGCCGTCGAGACGGGTGTCCAACCTTGCCCGCGAGAAAGCCGCAAGCCGACAAGTATTTATGAAGCTGATGAGTCTCGATCAGGTCGGTCCATGCCCCGACAATTGGACCCACACCGTCATCATTTTTCCGCGTGAAATCTCATCACAACTTTCAAGCCAGTCTGTGTATTCCAAGCTGCGTCTTCATCAACCATTGACCATGAAGTCAT
The DNA here is from genome assembly GCA_951394045.1 of Nitzschia sp. DOCU1. NCBI lineage: Eukaryota > Bacillariophyta > Bacillariophyceae > Bacillariales > Bacillariaceae > Nitzschia > Nitzschia sp. DOCU1. The sequence continues at coordinate 2,118,380 of OX595988.1, forward strand.
TTTTCCGGGAAGAAATGGTCGCCGTGCAGAAGGGGCCATGTCAGCTCGTGATGAGCTTTGGACTGCGGGTTGCTCCGCATGGTGTGCTTGGTACGGCAGGTCTTCGTGCATTGGCCCAAAAACTCAAGTTCGAGATTAAGTTTCTCTCGAATGTGGTCGATCATCGGTATGATCCGGCGTTGCCCTACCAACCAGTTGTTGTCAATACAACCGAAGGGGCCGCCGGTTATGATCGTTCTTTGCCCCTGGTCGAAATTGGCTTCCCCACGGAGTGTTTTGGGCTCGACCTGCTGTCGACCTTCCGACGAATTTGCGAGATGGGATACGAAAAGGGCTTCCTCGACCTCATCGTCGAGTATGGAACAAAGGACAGTCGTGGGCCCTTCGTCACCTGCCACATGGGCCCAGCAGTTCAAGACGCGAACGGATGGATACGCAACAACGATGTTTCGGTCGCGATTCCAGGTTTGTACGCGTCGACCGCCCGGGCACCGAGGGCCTTTCGTGAGTGGAAAAGGCTGTTGAACCTCGTCTTGACAGACGGCATGATCCGTCGTTTATTGAGTGGAACCGACCGTGAGTCTCAGGGTAAATTGATGGTGGAGGAAAAACAGGTAGCGAGCGAGTTCTTCTACAACTACTTGATGCTGGATCCAACGACATTGGATAAATTCATCTTCTCTCCTGGAATGACCGATGGGATCGGGGATTCTGGTGTTCATCTTGACACAATGAATGCCGTGGAGACTCTTCACGACCACAACAACTGGGGGATTTATTACCACGAGGACCTGGGACACTGTTTAACGGATGACTCAATAAAAAAACTACGGTCTATTCAGATGAACACGACAAACAAGTTTTCTATCCATCTTTGTTACAGTCGCTTCATTATCATGAGCCAAGCGAGGAAGTTGAAGAACAAGGACGCCAACGTCTACACTTTGGCAATGATGGAAGCTGGGGATCAAGACCATGAGTTGTCCTTGGGGTGGCTGGGGACTGCAAGGCATGAACGTTTCCTTCTGTACTTGAGAGACCCGCTCAATAGATACGACTTCAAAACGTGTTGTGGAATTGCAAGGGCCTCTGTTGTCAAGGAAGGTTCGAACCGTGATCTATTTCTGGGAACAGCGGCTTATTGCTGGTTCCGCCTATTAGATCGTTACCCGACCCTGAAGTGGAGGCACTACGACGAGTACTGTGCCGTGGTTGCAAGAGAAGTCAACGGAATCGTTTTGCTGGTGCAGGTGACGGAGTTCTTCCTAGAGTCCGATGTGGGTCAACGAATGTTTCGGGAAGAGTTGGTTGAGAATGACCAAGTCGGGCGTCTATTTCGGGTATTCAGGGTCGCCATGATGCGGCATGACGACAAAAGGCGGAGCTTGGAGAAGCCTCGGGGCTCGGAGCAAAACCGGTGGGTCGTTTCGGGTTCAACGGTATACAGGGGGGACCACGACATGGAGAAGGTGGTTGCCTTTGTTAGCTTTGTGACCAAACAGTTCAAAATTATTTGGCACTCCACTGACTTGGCCCAACAGGTTGGTGTCTGTGAAACTATCGTTGACAAGAGATTGCGGAAGGGATTGGTGGCGGACGGAATCTTCGACATGTCAGACGTTCGGGGAACTTTCCTTGTGCACCTGGCAGCTTTCATCCAGGCCATTCCTCCAACTTTTGCTTCTTGGGCTTCGATCAAAAAACCGGACGGAAAAATTTCGAGGACGAAAGGAGCTGGCTGCTACCGCTTCGTTAATAACATCATGCGGGACGCCTATCCGTCACGGTATCCCGAGAATTTGAGCACCGAGCAAGTGCGGTCGGTGGTTGACGGGACTATTGGGGAGTTGATCAAATCGGGGCGGCAAGTGGATTATGCCTTCATTGACCAGAACGGTTGTCTGAATGCAAGGAGGATGTTTTCGACAGATGGAACGGACAAACGGAAGAATGACCTGGTATTTTTCCACCCCGACGGGACAATGTTCCTGCCGATTCAATCGCACGTATTATCCTGTATGAAGGAAAGTGGCCTTTCGCGACGAGCGCTAAGATTCTTTGTCAAGGATAGGTGGTTCCCGTTGACAGACTACCGCCCTCCAGTGCCGCTTACTGGCCTCGATGACTGCGCAACTCGTAGCAAGTCTTGGAGGTACGGCACTATGAGTGAATTCCGCCAAGGACTTTTGCTAGGGCAAGATGGAGAACTGAGCTCAGTTGTTTGATGATGCATCGATGTTTGTGAACACAGAATAACTCTAGGAAAGTTCATGTAGAAACAAAAGTTGTCTGACAGGCGAAAGGCGGACTAGAGGATACAACGCAAGACTTCACCCAAAAAGGACGACCTAGAGCTACAGGGGCCATATCGCCGTCCCAGCGAAAGGCGGACTAGAGGATACAACGCAACACCTCACCCAAATAGGACGATCTAAAGCTACAGCGGGAGACCCCACGCAAAAAGACGGACTAGAAGATACAACGCAACACCTCACCCAAAAAGGACGATCAAAAGCTACAGCGGGAGACCCCACGCAAAAAGACGGACTAGACGATACAACGCCAGTTCCCACGCAAAAAGGACGATCTAAAGCTACAGCGGGAGCCCCCACGCAAAAAGACGGACTAGACGATACAACGCCAGTTCCCACGCAAAAAGGACGACCTAGAGCTACAGCGGTCGTGTTGCTGTTTCACCAAAAGGCAGGCTGTAGGATACAACGTGGCCCCTTACTTGGCTTAATAGTTGAGCTAGTAACTTGGAAAGGTACAATAGTTTTAGAGTAAAGAATCGCTACCACGGAGAGTCCATAGTACGGGAGTATGTGTGTGCCCAGTAGCTTTTGCGGTCTCTTACGTGCACTTGGCTCTGGAATATCTTGAAGCCAAGTCCTTCCAGTGCAACTTGCGTGAGTTTTGGTAGCTCGGACGTTGTGTCCTCCAACCCGCCCTCACTATCCTGTTCATCGGAAACATCGAGGTAATCAAGGAGAGTCGTTTCGTAGACACGGTCAGCTATGGTCTCGCTGAAGTCATGACGATTGTCATGGGCAACCTGTGAAGTTTTGCTTGGATTTTTCCCATAAAATTTTAGCATCCTTTCCCCCCAATCGGCAATGTACTGATATGGGAACCCGAACATTGTCATGTTCCTGGGCATGTGCAGCAGCTCGTGAAACTTTTGAGTGGCCCACCCGCTACCGGCCCGGCGGGGAAACCTCTCTAGAATCATTTTCTGTAGATGCCCAATACGAAGCCGCAGTAGCATTTCTTTTGTTGAATCCCAGTTCAAAATGTTCCCTGGGTCCACTGCCAAACGCGGATTACGACCATTGGTGGCAAATGCATGAAGCATTAGTATCTCCTCAAATAGTTCTATCACCTGCTCAACTGTCACCTCCACCAGCGGCGGCAATTCGACCACGTCTCCACTGTTGTCTAACTTGGTCCGCTTGGCGGCAGCATCGCCCTCTCTCGCGCGTTGTGCCAACTCCCTAGCACGGGAGCGGGTAAGACACTGCTCCATCAAAGAAGAGCCACGTTGCGTGCGAAGTAAAACAACAGACATCAAAAGAGTCCCCACCCACTCCCTGGCAGATAACAAGGTGACAGATGTGATGCCATTGGAGAAGTAGATTCTTGGAAATGACTTCTTTTCCCCCGACGTTGTCGCACCGAATATATGAGATGCCTCTATGTCCAGTCGGGCGCACTCACTCGCAGAAAGGGGGGAGATCAGAAGGGAAAACATGGTCTTCATTATCGTCATGAAGATATGCATCAAGTCATGTGGTAAGGGCAACGATGCCTGTCCCCCAATATCTACATCCCATAGACTACAATGACAAACGTGAGTGCAGAGATGAGCCAAAGTGTCTCGTGCTGCCGACACCTGCTCTCTTGTTGAATCCGGCGACAAAACTGCCTCCACGTGTGGCTTGACATCGTTGATTGTTACCTCATGGCATTCTACGCCAGCCACTCCTGCGTTGGCCGAGGTAATGTCGCAGAAGCGCGATAATCTGGTTGAATGCTGATACGAGGAATATCGACAAGCTTCACAGTCCATTGCCTTGGCATCCCCACAGATGAAGGCAATTGGCATTCTAAGATAAACAAGACGAGCCTCATTTCCAATTAGAACAACTGTTGGTTCCTGGCGGAGCTCTTGTTGTACCTGCCGAATCTCTTCCAGGATCTTTGCCTGGCAAAGGTGGAAGTTTCTGACAGTGCGACCCTTTCCCTCTCGGGGGATGTTTTCTGCCCTCTTTTGTGCTTTGGTCCTTTTGTCGAAGTTGGGTATATAACCAATGGTCCGAATATACTTGCGACGATACCGCAGGTGGTGTTTCAAGATCCCAAAGGCAAGTAAGACTGGTGTCACGGATTGACGCTGGTTCAAGCTTGTGCCAATCTCGTCCCAGTAGATGATAATGGGGATGACCAGATCGAGTCCTGGGTGAAGAGATTCGCTCTGAATGTAGTCCTGCATGGCCTTCCCTGACAACACTTCGCCTGGCTGGGATTCAGCCAGGTTGACTTGGTTCCACCGATCAGCTGGGTTGACGACCAGGTTCCCTAGATTAGACATCGTTTTGAAATCCCGCAAAAGCGAGTTGACTGCATCCCTAACTGAGAACACTGTGATGTTGGTCGACTGTCGTGGTTGTCTGTTGTGTGACATGTCCTGTGGTCGGGACGACTCTATGGCGATTGGTACAGTCACAGGGTGCCTCATTGGGGACAGTTTGCAGAACTTGGAATATAGAGATGTCGAGGAGTATGAAAGGAAAGCATCCGAGGAGAGGTCAACCCCTGCCGCGACACCCTTCCTTAGCTCGCTCATCAATTGATCAAAGAAATAGCGGGGTACACCAGGATGGCGGCATATACCGTACAACCGAAGTAGTAGTCTCTCTTCGGGAGTTCCCAAGTACGATATGTTGTTAGATTGTTCCCGCAGATCCTGTAAAGATAGTGTCGATGTAGGAGCGCTCAAAACCTGGAGTTCGGCAGTAGTCAACTGGCGTGAAACAAGGTTCAAAACGGATTGTCCAGGGGTCGCTTGTGGGTGTGGTCGAACTACACACTCATCGTGCATCATGGGTGCAGATAACATTGGCTGCCCCCCTGTTGTGGAGAGGGGTGATGGGGAAGAGACTGGCGGTTGGTCGTTTGTCTGGAATATGACGTACGAGCCCGACTCTAGAGCCGAGACGTCATCATCACGGATACCTAACAAATCAGCTTCTGGAGGTGTAGGAGGAGTGTGTATGGAAAGTAGTTGTCGGGACGCTCTCGTCGACCTTCGAGTTTGGGAGGCATCCGCTGGGGCAGAATTAGAGGGTAGGTGCTGGTGTCGGTGGGTCCGTCGTACGGCCGCTGGGGCTGGAGAAGTTGGCGGTAAAGGTGATGTGCGTTGGTAGACATAAAGAATCGGGGGTGGGGCGTTTGTTGATCGGAGAACTCTCAAAGGACGACCGTTTGAGGAAGAGTCATCGTCCAAATTGGCATGCAGAAAAGAAGGGGACTCATCCACACTTCCGTCATCCTGCGGCGGTTGCGTGACAGAGGAAACACGGAGTCGTGTTCTATTCAAGGTTGCGTTGGACGGATTTCGGGGCATTGATGAACTGGAAGTGCAGATGTAAGCAACGACTCGAAGATAAGGGATGGAAACAAAGTAAAAGAAAACAGAGGGGAGAATGTTTCTGAGCTGTGTGGCAGTGGTCGTTGGAGGTGGTAGGGCGGTTACCTTTTGTGAGACTTCTCTGAATGGTGACTCGGCTGGCGTTTCCTTAACGAAACGAACGGTTAAAAAGGCCGCATAGACGGTACAGCGGGAGAATGCTGTACAACCGAGACGTTTCCTTAACGAAACGAACGGTTAAAAAGGCCGCATGGAGGGTACAGCGGGAGAATGCTGTACAATCGAGGCGTTTCCTTAACGAAACGAACGGTTAAAAAGGCCGCATAGAGGGTACAGCGGTAGAATGCTGTACAATCGAGGCGTTTCCTTAACGAAATGAACGGTTAAAAAGGCCGCATGGAGGGTACAGCGGGAGAATGCTGTACAATCGAGGCGTTTCCTTAACGAAACGAACGGTTAAAAAGGCCGCATAGAGGGTACAGCGGTAGAATGCTGTACAATCGAGGCGTTTCCTTAACGAAACGAACGGTTAAAAAGGCCGCATAGAGGGTACAGCGGTAGAATGCTGTACAATCGAGGCGTTTCCTTAACGAAACGAACGGTTAAAAAGGCCGCATAGAGGGTACAGCGGTAGAATGCTGTACAATCGAGGCGTTTCCTTAACGAAACGAACGGTTAAAAAGGCCGCATAGAGGGTACAGCGGTAGAATGCTCTACAATCGAGGCGTTTCCTTAACAAAACGAACGGTTAAAAAGGCCGCATAGAGGGTACAGTGCGGTTATCGCCAGGATGAAAAGTTTGAAAAGGGAGATGCGGCGGGTTGATTTTTGAACACAGGGAGCATTACCACCACACATAAAATGGGCGTGCCAGTGTCTTTAAGTGAAAGAGTTTGAACTGGAGACAAGAGAGGATGACGAGTACATGGTTTAAAAAGATTAGATGGTCCTCCAAACAACCTCGGCGGTATCAAGAGTAGATATTGCCACAAAGTAAAGCGAGGTAGAGCCGTCATGACAAGTGGGGCGGGTGCTGTGCAGGATAATGCAGTTGCAGCTGCAAGTGGCAGCAGCGGAGGAGCATTCGATGTGGAAAGTTTCTTGGGCAGGTTGCCACCTGATCAAAGAAGCGAATTAAGGAGAGCCTTAGCTGGAGGAATTGGAAATGCCACCAGCGGCGAGGGGGCGCCTGTTGGAGAAGTTGGCTTGGCGATGGGTGGTGTGGTTAGTACAACCTCATCTATAACCATATGTGAGAGGGAGAACAATAAACTCTTTACAGATCAGATGAAGAAGGTGTTCCGGCAGGTGAAGTTCATTGATGAAGGTGGTCTGAAACACGGCAAGTTATTTTACGAGAAGGTGGTGGAGGCGATGGGGGGTGCCGTGGTAGATACCGATGAGTGGTACAAAAAGAAGGGAGGTCTGAGAGCCAGGGCTTCTGCTAGGATAGTGGAACTGAGAGGAAATGTAACAAATCGACTAAAAGAGGCATTTTTAGGTAAGAGATGACAAGTGGCCGAGTTGTGTTGCATTGGCCTTTGGGACTAACAAGCTTGGTGGAGGCAGCTCATTACCGTGTAAAAGAAGCAGAAGTTAGTAACATTGATGCGGAAAACAGTACAGAGGGGGATGTGGAGATGTTTGTGCCAAGTGAGTTGTGGGAGACTAGAAAGAATCCAACGCTGTTCAAGGTCATGTGCAGGCAGTATTTCCCTGCAGTGGTTTTTGGGAGAAAGGGCTCATATGGCAGAAGAATGGCGAACGACCTGGTGAGCCAGGTATTGAACCCATCAGATGAGGCCTTCGTTTATCTCGTTTTGGAGAACAACTATGAGTACTGGAAGACCTTAGGGAGGGAAATGTAAGTTTGAATTGTGAATTGTGTCTGGTTGAAACTAAGAGAAGAGTTGATGTAACTAACAACGTGACTGTGTTTTGTTATTTGGTAGGATTGATAGTGGAAAGGTTCAGTCGATGAATATGAAGGAACGTGCCGTGCAGCCAAAATATACCCATGCAAGGAATAACAACAACATGAGTTGGAATCGTGCTGGAAAAGTGCGTTATGTGGAGTTTCTAAAAATGGTGATCGAGGATAGGAACAGGGCAGGTGCCAAGGACTTGGAGTTAGAGGTTCGACAAGAGTGGCGAGATGCTAATGGAGGCAGGCGCAGGAGAGATAGGCTACAAGGAGGGCAGGAAGAAGAGATGTTTTCAATTCCGATTGTGGATGATGAGGGAAATCCAGTAGTCGTTGAGGTAATGGACGAGCCATTGGTTGGAGCAGAGGAAGATGCATTGGAAAGGGCAGGCGTAATGGCTGTTTAGAGTAACTGTTAGAAATGTTGAGGAAATTCATTAATGGACTGGGAATTTCTAATTGGGGTATGGCGTAGTGAGTGACAGAGAGAGTATAAAGAGGGAATGGCATTTCGTTGATGTGAACCCATTTGGAACTGGTAAGGGGATGGGGTAATGGTAGTGGGGGGCGGTAGTATGGGAGTAGAGTGCCATTGAAAATGAAAAGTGTTGTGAGAAATGGTAAGGTAGTTCATAAGTTGTATTATGGATTAGAGAGGGGTAAGGGTTGCCCAATGGAAGGACGCTATAAGAATGGTTATTGCCATTTTTGAATGGTGTGCAAAATAGTGAATGGAGTGGCAGTTAGATAGGGGGGTGGGCCATACCTGCTGGTTAAGGGGGTAGGTATGATTTAGGGGATTAATAATGGGTTGTGACACCTCCCCACGGTGATGGCTTTTTTGGGGGGTGGGGGGCATAAGATATGGGTACCCCAATATTTTCCCTTTCCTGATGCAGCCGGGAGGGGAGAGTGCATTTGGATCATCACACCAATTGCCAGAAACTCCCCCATCCCTTGGCCTTTCGTCTCCCACCGCTCGATCGGCACAGGCAACCTCCAAGCCAACCCACAGCCACAGTAACAAACCCCGCCCATTCCGTAGTAGCAAAAGTCCGTGCGAAACATGACGTCAGGCCTGCGATGGACGAGATTGTTGATGCTGATCCCGTCCTTTGCCTTGTCGAGGATTCTTCGGCACGTCTTCAGGTCTTCGACCACCGTCTTTGGAATCTTGTATTCCACCTTGGTCTTGTTTGCCTTGCGTCGCTCCATGAAGGCCAAGTAACCCGAGACTCGGACGAGGAAATGCCTGGCCATCGGGATGATAGTGGCCGTGTGCTGTAGCCTCCCGTGTGTCGTCTCAAGATTTGAGAGAGTCGACCCGCCAGTGCAGATCAGCTGCAGGATCTGTTCTCTCCACTCAACAAACTTGTCGGAAGGGAGTGAGACGCGGAGTCGCCTGGTGTCGATCAGCCAACCCAAGACGACCTTCAGTTCTTCTGGTTGTCCTTCGGCCTCGTACTTGGACAGGGAAAGAGGATGGACTCGAGGCACCGGCTCGTTTGGGTGAACTGGCCGAGTCAACAAAGAGATTGTTAGTGGCATCAGGACCGAGAGCCTCCTGACCTTGTCCTCTTCTTTGATCTCCAGCGTCGCCGCCGGGAACAACTCTGAAACTCCTACTTTTCCTACGCAGCACGCAGTGTCAGACGACTACTTTGACTTTGATGACGTCGACAGGAAGTCAATTTTCGACATGCGCGCGGGCGGGGCATCGAGGGCAGAGACAAAAGCGCTGCGCGCAAAATAATGACCGATGACATCATCCTGGAGAGTCATTTCACCTAACTCTCGAGCCGACATATGCGATATCCTTCAGCGGCACATGGTATCCTTTTTTCTAACCCCAGCCATCATGAAGGGTACCATATTTTGATGGGCACAACGTCGTTCGGTTTCCAATTTCCCATCTCTCCTCATCAGAAACTATCGTATTCTTTCAACAGACAGTATCTTCCAAATGGGTGCTTACTACCAGGCGACCATCACTGCTTTGAGTATAGTTGTTCCTCTAGCCGCTGGATACTTTTTGCGCGAAGTAAAATCGGCTAGATCTGCGGCCAAATCGCCGAAACAAGCTGAAGAAACCAAGCAGAAATACGATGAACTGAAGAAACTAGAAGAAACATTGAAGCTAAGAGAAGATGGGCTTGGGGAAAAGGAGAATTCTCTTGAAGCGCGCGATTCTGATTTGACTGCACGTGAGGAAAAGAACCTTCGTGAGTTCGACGCTCGCGAGGCCGAGCTGAAGAAGCGCGAGACAGAACTTTCAGAAAAGGAAAGCAAATTGAAAGCTTTGGTAGAGCGCGAGGCTGCATTGGCTGAAAAAGAGAAGCGTCTTCTAGAACTCGAGAAAAAATTGGAGGAGAGAGAATCGGCTGTTCCTCCCGTTGTTCCTGAACCAAAAGAAGTTGGTCCAGAGGTAAAGGTGGAAGGTTCGGCAGAAGAGGAAGCTCCAAAGGGACTGTCGGAAAAAGAAAAAAGAATCAAGATGATAACTGAAGAGCTACAAAAAATTGTGAAGCAGGCAGAGGATGATGAGCTAGGAGAGGAAATGGAGAAGGAAGCAGTCGAGGCGTTGGAGAAAGCAGCTCTGGTAGTGGCTTATCGAAAGAAGTTCTACGATGTCATGAAGGATGAGCTTATTCTTTTCCCGTCTGTAGGGAAGACTATTGTCAGCTATGCTCTTATGGAGGAAGCTGAAAAATATTACTATGAGGAGGAAGACGAGTTTCCGATGGAATACAGTGTTGCACTTCGTTCAGTGGTGACTATGGCCATGAGCAGTGAGGATGATGATGACGACATGGACGAAGACTATATGGCTAAACTAGCCCTGGATGTTGAGATTTGACAGGAATCGTGATGAGCCTTTGTGACTGAATGTTGAGGCTGAAGGCTGCGCATCTCGGGCCTGTCACTGCAAGTCCCCGGTGAAGAAAGTTGAATTGTGTCCACTTGCTCCTTGGACAAAGTTTGCACACGCAGCACCGTTGTGCTATAGTAGACAGATTGTTGACACCATGACGTATAATTGAGTGTGCAAGAACTGGATATCTTTAGTAAGAAGGATGACTGATTCTCCTAAAACTAGCGTCCTGGCTCTACTAATTGGTAGCGTTTGCAGCTGCCACAATCTTCTGCACTCGATCTAGGCTACCTTGAGCGGATCCTGCTTTCAAGAGTTTGCAGTTTTCTTGTTCATACGGCGGATCAACTTGAATGCTTTGGAGGACGATAATGGACTCATTTTTCCACACGACTTCATTGCAAGCCTTCAGCAATCTATCAAAAACCATTTGCCCTTTCGGCGAAGCCTGGAACGAGTCGACGAAAAGTACCGGTACAGGTAGTTAGACACATGAAACTCGAAGATAAATTCGGAATTCCATTCACCACGAAAAGTCGAGGCGAAGACACCATCCTTGCCTACCTTCGGGTTAAGATGTTTCAGGCTCTCCTGAGCTAGCTTAATTGCCCTCTTCTCTCTCTCTTCCAGAATTTTTTTCGTGTGGGATATTTCCGAAGCGGTGGGGCCCACCTGACTTTTGTTGGCTTCCTGAAGACGCTTCGACTCCTGAATAGATGAGACTGTCACCATGCGGATGTCGTTTGAAGCCGGATCTTGCAGTACAACGATACTAGCGGTAGGATCCGTACAATACACCTGGCCCTTGACAACTTCTCCATCATGTAATGTCAATTCCCAAGAGGAAGTTATTGGGTACCGCAAGTACAGAGACCCCCCACCGGCACTAGACGACGACTCGGTTGTCATGACTGCGAGTTCTTTAACTGAAACCGTTCGCTCCCTCGCTTGAATGATGTGATGGATTTTTCTAACCCAGATGGATACTGTAGGTAAAGGATCAATTATCAACGGAAGAAGTGAAATTGCTCCAGTAAGTACGCTAGCCCTTTTATGTTCTACAGAGAGAGAAAGGGCGTGCCTTCGTACGACGCTTGCATGCCCACGCGATCATCGCCGCCGTAGCGTGCGCCATTGTCGGTCGCTCCAGCATTTTTGGCCGTCGGCGGTTTTGACGGTAGAGAATGAGTCAGAGGGGTCGATCTCGGTGTTGCAACAACTGTGCGTGCGGGGGTCTTTCCGTGATCCGCTGGCGCCCTTGGCATAGTGGGGGCCAGACAAATGAATATATGGAAGGGGTTCGCAACATCATCACCAAGCAATGCACAAAGAAAGAAAACAATTCTTTCCACTGCATAAGGTACTTGTAGCGTCTACGCAGGACCCAATTTACAGTCAGTTCACCCAAGTGATAGTCTGTGTTTTGGATGATTTTCTTGGTTTGAAAAATGAGCATTCCCTCTGTCAAAATTCTTCCAACGGCTCGGCGGCGGCGTCAGCAACATATAATCATCGGGTTCCTGTGGTTGGTTTTCATTGATTTGCAGGTAGTCGGATTCGGAATGTGGGCTCCGTATAGTATGCGATTGTCGAGTGTCAGACGACAAGGATCCATGTTGCGTGATGCATTCGACAACTTTCCATCGGACATTAACTTGCCGGCAGTTCCCACCAAGAACAATTCATATACACCGCAATTGCCACCGAATTTCATCGCCCCCGAAAAACTTCAGTATCTTCAAGAAACGGTTGATATTGTGTCTGTCATCGAGGCGTATGGTCTCCCGCACTTCAAACGTAGTGGTGCATATCGAGCCACATGCCTATGTCCCTTCCACGATGACCACAATCCGTCGTTGTCGATCGACAGCACGAAGGGAATTTTCAAATGCTTCTCTTGTGGGGCTGGCGGTAATGTTATTACATTTGTGCGAGATTATGCGAAACTTCAGGGAGAAAAAATTTCATTTTCCCAAGCCGTTAGGCTCGTCGACGCTCAGTTCGCTTCGGGGAACGACACATTTAAGCTCAGCCTACCTCCCGGTTTGAAAGCCATCTCCAGTGGGACGAACAGCAGTGCCCCTTCTCTATTGTCATCCCAAAGGAAAGCAAAACAAAAAACCTTCCGAACGAAAGAGCAAAGAATTCTCCAGGCCAATGCAGCTGCAGCAGCGTTTTTTGAAAAATGCTTAGTCTCCTTGCCGTCTGCAGGGCCTGCAAGGAGCCACTTGCAGGCGCGGTTCATTTCACCTCGGACAGTGCGAGCTTTTGCCATTGGATATGCTCCTGATGCCTACTTCGGCAATAGGGGGGAGAGTAGCCCGCACACGTGGGGAGAAGGGAGCTTGGTGGAACACTTGAAAGAAAAGGGGTTTTCTACGACCGAAATTCTGGATGCCGGGCTGGCGACTGTAACAAAGAAGGAGGCGCAGAGACTGAACGAAGGCGAAAATACAGCACGAACTCTTTCTATTCCATATTCATCACTTGTTGACCGCTTCCGACATCGGCTTATGGTTCCAATTTTGGATGCAACAGGCGCAAATGTCCTGGGTTTCGGGGGGAGGTTTCTTGCAGATTCAATCACAGGTCGTAATCCGCCGTCGCATAATTTCACGCAGCCGAAATACCTAAACAGCCCCGAATCTCCTGTATTTCAAAAGAAGAACATACTGTTTGGTCAGCATATGGCCGACAAGGCACTACGGTTTTGGGACAAAGATGACAGCAAACCCCGAGCAGTTGTTCTCGTAGAAGGTTACTTTGACGCCATAGCGCTTTGGAGCATAGGAATAAGAGAAGCAATTGCATGTATGGGGACGGGTCTGACGACGGAGCAGCTAACAGCCGCAGCAACTCTGGCGGGAACGAAAAACGGTACGTTTGACAAAGTTGTAGGTGAAGAAGTGCCAAGTTTTGCTCACGCATTGCTCCTTTCCGACGAAGGCCGTGTTATTCTTTGCCTAGACAACGACGAAGCTGGTACTGCAGCTGTAGAACGCTTGTGCAGCTCTGGTATTCTGGTGACCGTCGAGGAGTCCCATCCCGTGGAATTTCGTGTTGCGCGCCTACCTGAGCAAGTTAAAGACCCTGCTGAGTTTATGGAACTCCACAGAGATGATCCAAATGCAGATGGCAAGTTTCGCCTGGAAGTTCTCAGAGATAGCTCCCTTGAGTGGAAGGATTGGTATCAGGGTAATTTATTGGATCATTTCAATATTTCCGCGTCCAACAATGAGAAAGGGGGATTGGCCGACGTTCTGGAGAGATTTGCATTCTTCTTGTCGTTGTTGCGTATTGACGAATCCGAAAAAAAGATAAGGATTCACACAGTCACCAATCAGCTTTCTGTGATGATAGCTGATGGCAACAACGAGGATGATTCGGTCGAAACTATCCGGCTTGAGCTCGAATCTATACTGCGTACGAAATATCTGGCATTTTCCCGAAAAGTTGCTTCACTACCGACCAGATCGGGAACAACCGAGAAGGTCGACCAGACACTAGCAAGGATGGCCCCAAGCAGTGACCCCCACTTTTCGTCAGGGCGGTCCTTGAAAAAGAGTCGTCACTCGGACAACGATTCTAACGGCGAGCAGGGACGGCAGAGCCGGGCCAATCAGGCCTCCACCTTTGCTACAAAACCCCGACCTGCCGAGACAAGACGAAGCTTCAGGGCGGCGAGGAGCCAGCGAAACGCAAAGGTGGAGCCATCGCTCACCCCTCATTTTTCGGGCTTCGACTTCGCTAGCAAACATGATGTCGAATGGCTGCAGGACGAAGAAATTTCAGGCCAGTCGCGTGGTAGACTCAATAGAAAAGCAGGTCGTAGGTACGACAGCTTCGGAGAGAGTAATTCAGTATACCACAATTCGAACGAGTATCATGGAAGGCAATTTCTTACTGACGATGCCTTGAGTGCCGGATACACAAGCGCAGTTGTCCCTCGCGACCCAGATCTACTATCGAAGGGAATCAACTCCATGGTGCATTTTGAATCCAACACTATACTGCAATCCGCAGAAAACGATCTTCTCCGTTACCTTGTGAACTTCCCTATTGCCAGGGCATCATTGCAACGAATCATGTCTATCAGTAGATCGGCTGGATCCCAGGAGATCCTGTGGTGGTCACACCCAGAAAAATCCTGGCTGTTTAAATGCCTTATCAGCGGGGACCCCCATATAGCGTCACTTGGTATGCATAATCTGACCGAGTTTAAGGCATACCTTTCCGGGGTACCTCGACATCTCTTCGGAGAACTTTCGGGTGAAGCAATTGACAAAGAAATCGGGACAGAGTCCGAGGAACTACGAGGACCGTTCCGCGGAAATGAAATGTCTGTGACTGGACCAACGAATTCGACGGATGATGGGCGTGTTGGTGCCGTGATGCCGCCACATGAACACACACTTCGAAATGTTGAAATGGGACGAGAGATCACTGCGTCTCGGGTTGAAGCCAAAGCGGAAAAATCGAATGGAAAGCTAGATTTTCTATTCACTGAGACCGAAGGTGCCATTGTGATGACAGAAGAAAAGGTGTCTCTTGCAGTACAAGAGGCATACTACACCATGTTGTGGGCATCGTCGGTTCAACGGTACAATCTTAAAAGGGAGGAGTCGGTAAGGATGGTGCAGGAGTTAGGCGAGCCGTTAGATGGCGTGGGCTCACAAAACCAAAACGCCACTCATGAGTATGAACACGTCGAGCAAGCGTACAAGTTACTCAGCGATGAACTTCAAGATGCTTCAGAGCAAGTGAAAATCCACGACAGTGCTCTAAAGAGCTTTTCAAGCAGACTGGTGCAGCGATCAATGCCCAATTTGTCATTTTTTCACACGCAGGAGCGTGAATACAATACGCTTTCTGCCCGTCTCAACGAGCACATGGCAGAGATTGGAAAGTGGTCGAATGTCGAAGAAGAAGGGGATGAGAACGAGGAGGACTCTTACGAAACCTTTCTGGAGTTGAGTCAGCTGGAATGGGGGGATTTGTACGACGACGATCGCATGTGGTCGACACAGGACATGATAAGAGCTTCGAAGAAGACAAGCGACGTAGAAATCATAGACAGCATTGCCATTGATAATGCAGGCGAGGAACCGATGGAATCGTTCACGCAGAGGATGGAGGTGGATTGGGGGTGGCTGGACACAGAGCCGGATGGCGTTGCAACGAACTCCAAAAGGCGTCGACTTGATGACTTGGAGGAGACAGAAGAATGGGACGAGTTTCTTAGTGCTACACCTGAAAACTCTTCCGAATAGTCGTTGCTGCAGCTGAGTCAGAAGCGCCCATATGCTTGCACGGACCTACCTGCTTTTGCGCTGTTAAGTGGGTCCCCGTCAGTCGGATAGGCAAGAAGGCCCAAGATCCTCGAGTGGCAGACACAAAACACCATCTTTTGTCGGATACTTCGATGTTTGGCATCTCCAACGCCCACATCTGAATGCTGACGCTAAAACAACATAGCACCTCCCTTCGTCGGGATTCTGCCGGAATATTGCGACCTCAGGAGTATTCTTCAATGTCGCTCGGAAACCATACCAGGTACTACCATGGTGTTCACCTCTGCTGTGGTCGTTGTTCCCTAGTAGTCAATATACTACTATTAAAGCAGCGAAAAGTGTGCGCTATCTAGTTAGCAGCTACCTGGACGATTGGAAAGGAACGATTTATAGACTTTTGCTGTAAACTTGCACAGCCAGTAGCCTACCAAACCCGAAAGGTGTGTATTGTATCGTCGATTTCTTGTTTGGAATACAACTGCAAACGAGAAACAGCTTTCTGTACTCCCACTTGTGTCTTGCTGGTAGTAACCTATGATAGCGCGCTGGTACTCGTCGAGAACAGGAACTACAGTCGGCACTCGAGTATTAGGTTTCTTCTGACTCTTTTCTGTAGTAGTAGTAGGGCTACGGTGACGGATACTGTAGCAACGATGCCGGGAGAGCGACGCGAGCAATCGCCGTATGAATCTCTACCTGGTATGCCTACTAGGCAATCTACCGGTAGATGTCCCCCGAATATCAAGTTTTATATCCTAGTATCGTACCTACGCATAATCAGGGCTCCAGTCATCTTCCGACCACGACTCTATCCAAAATCATCACCATCTCTGATTGGACAGAAATTACTTTGCGAAGAGGTCTCATTTTTTCGCAAAGTACGATACCAGGTCTCTGGCTTCGGCTCCCTCCAGGGGTGACACTAGCGGGAGTCAATGACGCTGATGACTTTGAAGATTGCACATTTCATATCCATGTCGTATCAAAGTGCAAGATATCTTGCAATTTCGGCCAAACTGCAAGATATCTTGCACTTTGCTTTTTACGTAGAACACAGTACATTCGCTACGGCAAACAACACACAGCCAAAAGTCTTTCCCCGCCTTCTGCGAGCCTCTGTTTCCCCGACTTTTGTCATTGATGAGAGCGCACATAAAAAAGAACATCATCTGATGGAGGCATACTTGTTACGCAACGACGACGGCCACTTTTCCTGATAATGACCGCACCAACATTCTTATTGATAATTTAAATGCCGCGGGCCAAGAGGACTACGTGGCGAAACTTGTGGCTGCACTGTAGCCTGCGAGTGGCTTTGGTTGTTTGTCTCCCATTGCTCGAGCCCTCGTCTGTGGCCGGCAATCGCACATGTGTTTAGGGTCATCACCTTTGCCCTCTTGCTCTTTGAGCGGGAATAATGTATGGGCACCCAACGACTTTCAAGTTCTGCATTCCTTCATCAGGAAAGGGAAAATAATGGGGTTCCCATAAATATTCCCCATTTTTCCCGTACATATAGTCATTTTCCCCCATATCTATAGCCATTTCCCCCCTCCCTATTGCCCTTGTTCCCCAAAGTATGGAGGATCCCATTCATCATTGCTCTCATCTCATTCAGAAATGCCCATTTTTGCCTTCACGATAGCCCCCCCCCCTCTTCGACCTCCACATTTGCCATTTTCCATCCAGCCGACATCCAACAACTAACCAACCCCTAATTGTTAATGCTTACTACTCCCTTTTGAATCTCGGATCCCACCATTCCCCACCGTCACCCCGTCCCTCTACAATACCTTGCGACTCCATCTAAACTTACAACACATGAAGGTGCCCCACCCATCCTCCCCCAATGCTCCATGCACCCCAATCCGCCTGGCATCCTTGCCATTCACGACGGATACATTTGGCCTCACCAATGCTAACCACTCTCATTAGTTTTTTTTTCCGTTACCAACACTAAATTCCAACGACATTTTGATTGCAGCACCAACGCCCAAATATTTGAATTTCTGCCTTGCCTAACAAGCCCCCTCCTCATTATTTGAAACATCCACCAAAATGAAGACCAAAAAGCGGAGTTCAACTGGGTCGCCACCTCCCATCCCCAAGCTACGCCCCATCAATCTTTGCGAACCTTGACGAGCCGAATGCCGTAACAAAGTTCACTGCGACTGTATCGTATGCTGGCGCGAAGTGCGCAAACTACCACCTAAGCTAACAGATGACAAACTCAAAGCCAAAGAAATTCTAGAGATCACTGAACGTCTCAACAAGAAGGCCAAGAGAGACGCCAAACGGGCTGTCAAGAAGGGCACCCAATCCTCAATCCTGTCCTTTTTTGGTTAACTTATATTACCAATAGTCAACTATAGCACATCACTAGAAATTTTATTCTTCACTATTAGTATATCTCAATTCTTCATCGCCGTGAAAAAGCAGCACCAGGCATTTTGCTGGCATCTCGTCCCCTTCCCATGCCGCCGTCCCATGTTCCAATTCAACTGCATCAAGCAGAAGAACAGACCCTACATCCACGGAACAATCCCTCTCCTTTGGCATGTTCCCCCTTTTTCCTCTCGGTGGCTTCAACCTTATTGATGCACAGCTCTTCCCTCTGTCGTACAACATTGGTATCCAAAATACCACGGGATATTTGCCGCCAGGACCCACTTCCTTCTTGTCGTATCCCAGCACATTGTTGTGGAGAGCTCCAGCACTTTTATTCCTCGGACCGGAATTCACTACTGTGACATCCACGAAACGTTTTTCCTTCCAGCCCATACCAGCCAACAACCCTTCACAGAACGCACCCAAGACCGGACACTCTTGTCCCAACTTTTCCACTTCCACTCCCTCAAACATCAGATATGTAACGATCCTATCGTCGAATTTCCAGGTCGTGTGAATCGGCTTACGTCCCCTTATCAACTCCATGCTCAAATTCTTCATGAAAACAAGGTCTAACACCTTGTGAAGATGGATGTACCTTCGCACTCTCCATTCCTCCTCCCAATCACTCCAATTGCGCCATTTTCTGTTCTTGCCTGTCCCCACAGGTGTGGTACATCGAATCTTTCGCCGAAACTTCAACACCAACGCCAGATAATTGCCGGCAAGATACCCCATCTCTGTCTTTGCCTTACTTTTTTCCTCCTCCTTTTTCGACACTTCCAAAGTCTTCACTCTCTTCGCATTTTCACGGTTCCATCTGACTCGCCGGCTCTTATCTGTGATTGTGGACAATTCCACGAACTCCACCACATCTTTTCGAGCAAACGGCATTACCTTTAAAGTTTCCAAACTTTTACTCCGAATTTTTGTCGCCATCTAACCTTCAATGCGGTCGCACACCTCTTCGAGTTTTGCACGTACTTCAGCACAGTACCCTTCATCATAGCCACACTGTACCTAAGTTAGCTGGGGGGGGGTAGGTCAACCGCATTACCATTGGAAACTTGTGCTTGTAGACGCTCACAATCCTTCGTCCATGATGTACAGAAGAAATGATGACAGCCCATGCAAAAGCTGTTTGTCCTCCCACCGCAAACATAACAAATTGTTCGTGCTGAGTGACTGTCCCGAGTCCTAGACTTGGTTGTTTCCAAATTGGGGGAATTTTCCACTTGCGCCTGCTCTGCGGCTTGCACAGACTCCTTGTAAATTGGGACGCACATTCCTGGACATAGTGCCTGGCGGGCAGCGCATTTTGCAATGCTGTTTGTTTTTGGTTCGGCGTATGCATTTGCTGCCTGCTGCTTGGGAGTGTCAAAAGTTTGGATGGCACCGAGGCCTATCAGACTACCATTGCTTGCTTGGGAAGGGGCGGGTTTGTTTCTTCTTTGTGCCGTAGCATTCTCATTGTTTCCGTGATTCATTCTTGAGTAGTCGAGGGCCTTGTCAAAAAGTTTCTCAGAAATCATCCAAACAAGGGCTGGGAACTTGACACGCTTTGATGCACTCTTTCGGTAGTTCCGAATATTAGAGTAAGCGTCAATTGCCTTCTCTGCAGTGGCCATTTGGGTGATTTGATGGATGACAACGCCAACAATCAACAGGAGTCGCCCAACCGTCTTTGCTTGTCCTTCGCTGAGCATCTTATAGCTCGGCACAACAAACCCAATGGAATCTAGAAGCTTGGTGATTGTGTCGGAACCAGACTTCAGCGAATTCCAGACAGAGAAAACCAAGGGAATAATCCGTGCCACTGGGGGCACTGGTTTTGGCAACGAGCTGCATGCCTTCCAAAGTCGCACAGTATCCTCCAATGCACTCTGGGAAACACCAATCAACCGTAACGCCCGCTCCAAACAGGCCTTGTCCTTTTCTTCTTTGATATCTTCAATTGACCATGATCCATTTGCATTAGCTTCGTATGCCCATGGCATTACGAAGTCTTTCAAGCACGCAATAATTCGGCGGTAGGCCTCCCGCAGCTCTTCCGGGAATGACACTGTTACGCCAGATATGATTTGGCCTTTGTCGTCTGCTGCAAGGAGCATTTGATTCTGCACATTGTACACACTTGCATGGTGTAGGATTTGAATTGCTTCATGCGAGAGTGGTATCAGCTGTTGTCGGAAGTCGGCGTCAAATGCATCAACCTTGAAATATTTCTGATTCTCGCCACCTTGGCTGCCTTGTCTCTCCTGAAGTCGGGCTAGACGTGCAATCTCATCCTGGTGCTGCTTGGTATTTGGCACGAGCCGACTTTTACACTCGATCCCAACTAAGGCACCCTCGGCATCCTTCCCAAGAAAATCAAGAGAATCCTTCATGTACTCCATCCCGCGTCGCTGGACCATTGCAACCGAGTATATGTTCAAAATCCCACTCTCAGCTTTCTCATTGACAACATTCCTTGCGATTGGATCCTCCAGCTCGTGGCCCTGCCGGCAATACTCCTTTGCCTGCCCATAGAGTCGGACAAGAATATTTGCTTGGAGAAGACGTTGTGTGAGATTTAACTGGGCCTCCTCTACAGCTGATAGTCCCTGGTACGTTCCTTGTTCCTTGTCATGCGCCACCAGATCACTGATAATTTGCTTCGTATCCTTCTTTCGCTTATTATAACCAGGAATGCGAGCAACAGCCTGGTTTAAAAGTTGGGTCAGAGTCTGGAAGTGGTATGGTCTCTCATATTTATCAAGGAGAAGCCAATCTTTCAAGAACTTCTCGACAGTATCAATGCGACCTGTCCCTTTGCTCTTTCCAGTCAACTCTGCAACATACATCCGAACTTCATCGTCAGTCAATGGTGGGTCATCGGGCAAGGTTGGGTTGCTATCAGCTGGTGGGGTATGGTTGTTACCATTATTGTGTCGGGCGGCAAGTCGACGTAGTAGCTTTTCAGCCTCATTTGGGTCCGACTTGACACTCGCTAAATTTACTTGGATCGCAAGTTGTGTGTCGCTAGTAGGGTCCGGGGTTGCGGGGATGTTTCCTAAGTACTGAAGCAGTTTCCGCCAATCATTCTCTTTTATACCAATGGCTTTGCGCACTTCAGGGTCCACGCATCTCAAGTATAAGATCGTTCGGTCGACAGAAGAGGATGTGTAGCTTAATAGGCGAAATAGAAACCACATTGGGTGATTGTCCTTCGTGAGCAAGTTCTCAACTTCATCCAACCCCTTGTCAACAATTGCTTTGATACATTCACTGTCCTCCCCTCCCACAATGCTGCGAAAACATCGCTGGATCCTGGAACGTTCATTCGTTTCATTCTTGTACCAATCGCGGTCACTTGGTTTCTGAAGGACGACATCCCATACATTTTCACGGTGGACCGTTGTCAGTCCAAGTGTACAACCGCCAATGCCATTTGTGTATGCAGAGGCCGTCATGGTCTTGCTGTTGCTTGCGCTGTAGTCCTTCAGATGAACCTGTCGCTTGGCTTCTTTCTCGTCGATAAGTGTTCGCTCGTCATTGGAACCAAGGTGCTGGGCATAGGTAAATGGGAACCATTGTCCTCGCTTGCAAGTGGACGCCTCAATATCCCCACCAAGATCCAATACCATTTTCTTCAGCAGTGTCCAGGATGTGTAGCCACGGTCGAAGAGAAAAGAGACATCGCTCAATGCAAAATTACTAATTCCACCAGGATTGAATTGCAACTGGATCAAGTCTCTAGTGGTCTCAACTGCACCTTTACCTTTGCCCTCAAATTTGATACCCAGAGCCATTTGGCTTGACGACGCCACCATTTGATGGCATGTGAACCCACGGCGGTTGTCCCTTGCATGCTGCTGAAGCTTGGGAGAATGCTTGTCGCTTTTTGTTTGGTGGTGATGCATTTTGTCATCATCTATGACGGGTGTCAGCCGAATATCCGAGCCAGTTATAAAGAGTTCTCTCAAAAGCTTATTGATTTCTTGCTCAATCGACTGCCAAAAGGGAAGAATGCCTCGGCGAGTCTCCAATGGATTGCCATCACCATCCGTTCGGACCCCAGAATTGCCAATGCCCTGCCAGAACTGTTTGTACTCGTCGATGGATGGGAAGTTCGGTGTATTCCAAAATGGCGACTCTCTCATTTCATCAATAGATACATTGAATCGGCAGGTGACAAAGAATGCACCGAGGCATTTTGCAAACACAGTGTAGTCACTGCAAACTGGCACATTTGCTCTAAACTCCAAGTACAAAGTACTCGAGGGACCAAAAAACCGTTCAACCAAATCTTCCACCATCTTAGAAACAGACGGAACTCCTTGTAGCGGCATCAACCCTTCTTCCTTCAACCTCAAAAGAAAATGCTTGATCTCATCTGTTGCTTGGTCTAGGCTCAAACGCCGTCCCTCATCCACGAGAGCAAAACACTCCTTATCTTTTTGATTTTTCCATTCTCGGGGCGCCGGAGGCTTTGCAGAGACAAGATCTTGGATATCATCCAACCCAATGCCTAGAGAATCAGGCGAGAGCTGATCAAGTAAAAACTCTTCCAATTGGTCGTCATCGTCCAAAGCAATGGCCAAGTTGGCCAGGGGGTCATCAATTGGTAGCATTTTGTTGTGTGTTCCCAATTTATGAAGGCAACGAGGCTGATTATCACGTGATCGTGGATTTTTTGAATTTCAAAATCGGAAACAACCGAACATTCCAGCGAATTCTTTCCATTCCCACTGAAAGTCGAAATTGCATCTTCATGGTTGATGAAGTGGTGCTGCCAAACAAGAGTGAGGTGGACGTGGTATGTTATCATCCGATATTGATGCAAGAATGTTTTTACCTCGGATATCCTTGTTTCTGAATGGATTTATTCTAGATGCATACCAACCAGTAGGGCATTTAATACGCTACATAATACCTTATCCGCAATATTATTGCAATACCGGAGAGGGGGGATCTTTGATTGATAATCTCATTGTTGTGGAAATAAATTTTTGCGGTGCATTTTGTGTCTCTATCGGTGGAGCGAGACGAACTTGAGAAGAAGAGCAAAAAGCGGGGGATGCCAACAAATGCAGCAAGAGTGCACAAGAGAACTGAAGAGTGGAATCGGACAGACGGATAAGCGCGTACATGTGGTACAAAACTCACGTTGAGCAAAGTGCAAGATATCTTGCACTTTCGCTTTTGGGGGAGGAGTTTGCCGCGTTGGGCAGGCGACATGGATATGGTTATGTTTGTCATAGAGTTACGATCAAATGTACACGAAAATTAGGGGGTGAGGACAGGACTCCAAGGAGGACAGGACTCCGAGAAATACGGTAGATGTCCCCCGAATATCAAGTTTTACATCCTATGTAGTATCGTACCTACGCATAATCAGGGCTCCAGTCATCTTCCGACCACGACTCTATCCAAAATCATCACCATCTCTGATTGGACAGAAATTACTTTGCGAAGAGGTCTCATTTTTTCACAAAGTACGATACCAGGTCTCTGGCTTCGGCTCCCTCCAGGGGTGACACTAGCGGGAGTCAATGACGCTGATGACTTTGAAGATTGCACATTTTATTGATGGATATTTATGCCCAGAGGCGTTAAATCCAGTCGGTTCTCGGCGGCACTCCAGCCACATTACGTACTCTGTACCAATCGGTGGTACCTCGTACGATACTTTTGTAGGAATCAACTGTACACCTGTGATACCACATAGTATCCCTCCGAGTCGTCTGGCATTGGACCTGTCTTTAGCCAAGGCTTATCAAATATCACATATTTTAGAAATATACAAGACCAAGATCTATCGTGACGATGAGTTTTCAATTCCTCGTTTGACAACTTTACTATGGGTTCGACAAATGACAGACATGTGCTCCATAGAAAATGATCGGAGTAGTCACGGTATCAGGTGCAGAATGTCGTGCCGAGGAGAGCCGAGACGACTCGTCAAAAAACGACTTTGGATAATCATTTATTCATACTTGTAGATTGATAATATATCAAATTAATAATTTTCAACGGTTTAAGGCTTATATCCATTTCACCCACATGGTCCATGGAAACTTGTGAAATGCCGTGGCCGCCGATTTCAAAGCTTTTCGGAGTGGCTGCAGAAACTTCTCTCGGTGCTCCCACGTTCCATCGCACCTCCAAAACAACGAGTATTCGCAAGCATCGCAAACCAAAAAACCGATTGGCTGTCCCCCCACCGACAATAATCTGATTGAGCTCCACCACAGCAAATCAGGGAAACCCATTCATTTGGCCTCGCAGAAAGCGCAACACCACACTCTTATTTTGTTGATTCGAAGCTCTTCTCCACCAAGGATAGCTTCCTCTTTTATCGTAGCACTGCCACACCTGATCATCCAACCGCATAAGCGACGCCAAAAAATGACCTTGTTGGGTTCATCGAGTTCTATGTTCTTGCTTCTGGTGTTATCGTTCCTGGCCACATTGGCCACGGCCGCAAATCAAGTATGCCCTCTCTGTGCCACTGCTGCCGATCTGCCTGTACGGTGGGACTTTCGAATCCAAGATGGAAGGACGTGTCGAGACCTCTACCTGTACCTCGGTGGGATGAGTCCCTCGAACTCAATGTGGTGAGTATTTCGTAGAACTCGGAACGGCGCACCCGAAACTGCCCTTGCCCTCCATCACTCATCGCCGCCTTTGCATATTCTCTTGCCCGCGCAGTCAAGCAACGAAAGATCTCGCTCAGGAGCTGTGTTGTGGCTCTGCTGAACCGCAGGGTTACAATTTCCCGCCCACAAACCCTCCTGTGTACACTGGGCCCGTAGGATCCGAACCGATGTGTCCCATTTGCGGAACGATGGAGTACCCTGGAATCCCGCAGGCGTTCATTGTAGCTCGTTATGTCGGAGAGTTCACTTGTGATCAGCTTTATGGCCGAGGACTCAACGGCATGACTCCCGATTTCATGTGTGGGCCCTTGCAAGACTTCGCAAAGCCCGTTTGCGGATGTGGAGAGTACAACCCGAAGTGTCGATCCAATCCGAGCCAATGTTGGGGTAGTAGTGGCAGCTCTCCCGTGGCGTCCCCCGTGCAGCGACCCGTGCAACCACCAGTTCAACAACCGGTTGCTTCTCCAACAGCCTATGTGGCGCCAGGATCTTTTAACCGAAAGACGCCGCCGGAGGGAGGAAAGTACTCAACGAAACTTTCCAATGGCCGAGGTGGAGCTGCTAGTGTTTTGCGTGGGGGAAGAAGAGGAGAAGAAGATGAGATGTTCGAGGTCGAGGACGTAGAGAGCCTCCCGGAAGACGCTGAAGGCTTGGAATTTGAATTTCGAGTTGTAGAGAGAGACGACGGGGAAGAATCTTCACATTAGTCGTGAAGCTGCACAGACCTGCAACTTTCTTATCTGCTACTTTTGAGGTTCGCGAGGTGTCGGTCCTCGCTGTAAATCCTACCCTACTCGGTGATTAGGCCCGTTCCACTATTGTAAACTAGTTTCGCATGCACAATGCCTTGGACTACCGAAGTGGGCATTAAAGTGATTCCTCGGCCACACCACGATCGTGCTCACTATGGATTTCAACTATAGTTGTTTTATGTATGCACTGCGGCCGAATGTTGAATCGAGGATCTCAGTTGTCAATGGGGATGATGCGAACATGATTCATTGTCGAAGAGGACGATCCTCGTTCAGCTGCTAGTAGTAGCAGAGAAAAGGAACGAAGGCAGTTTGCACTCGACGAAGGAACTAGCAGAGTAGTCATTGATGGTTGTTCTATTTCAGATACTAAACGGAAGAAGCGGCGATTAAAATTTTGGCGAGTTATCACGATTGATGAATATTTATCCGGTCTCGCACCACAATTGATCGGTACCAGAAGCTACAGTAGGCTAAGTTGAGCAAGGGTTCTCGAAGGTATTATAAACCTGGCACTGCACCTGGTATGGGCTCAGTTCTTGGAAGCAATGAGTCTTGGATCGTCGGTGCAACTACCGACTCCGAGTTGGTACATTGCACCCCTCACGACGCTAAGCTTTGCAGGGATTTGTAAGTTGTCCCTTTTCTTCCGACGGCGTGCAGCGATCTACAAGACAGTTACAAATCCCTGCAAAGCTTAGCGTCGTGAGGGGTGCAATGTAGTATGTATAGTAGATGCGGTAGTGAGCCACGCGGGTGAGTGAAGTGTGAGTCGTCGCAATTTCATCTGCGGTGGCAGCCCACAACAACAGAGGTGGCAGGGATTTGGGATAAAACCGAAGAAAATAATTCTCAATCTTCAGCCGAGAGGGGCGGAGGGAGTTTTTTGGAATGTCATTGCCGGTAATTTAACGGAACTATGGTCACATAGGCGTTTTTGAAAAATCTCAGTAGGTATCTAAACCTGTATTGAGGGTGGTCACAATAATACAGTACGATACTGAGGCCCACCGCGACCGTTGTAAATTCGCTGTAATGGATCGCTGTAATGACCCGCAAGGCCATTCGTACGACGGACGGACTTCATTACAGCGATTTTTTAGGCTGTTACGCGAAATGAATACCCCCGATCCTGGATATTCATTTCGCGTAAATTCGCTGTAAATTATCGGGCCAAGCAAGACCGACGCCTTTAATTCAAGCTGCTCGTTAACAGGCGCTGCGCCCGCGAATCGCTCACGCACGAACGCATCGGTTGATTATTGCACTCTTGCACCGCAACACACTCCATACCAGGTACACTCGTTGCCACTACGATTGTTGCCACTACTACTTGGAATCAGTACTCATGTCTTTGTCCAACGAGGAGTTGTTGAAAGCCCTGGGTGGTGGTACAAATGTAGAGGAGGACGACATTGTTATTGAAGACAAGATAGCTAATATCTAATATCGTTACTACTTAGGAAATGGCGCCATGATGGCACTCGGTAAAGCTGAGACATTGCTACACTTCTACGGGACCCATTTGAATCTTATTACCCAATTCATTTCGGCACCTTCCGACCGTGCGACAGATTTAGCGTAATTAGGCTCTTTTCCGGATGGAAGGACGGACCAATTAGAGCGATTTATTACAGCGAATTTTACAACGGTCGGAACGCCACTGAGTTCCATCTCGAGTTACGCCACACTCGTGATTGTGATGAATCACAACTGACGAAGCAAAAACAGAAAAGGGGGACGGCAACTACCGGTCCTTCGATGATTCATTCATTTGGCCATAAAGTTACCAAAAATAGGTAGTTACTCCACTATGCAATTTCCAATTTTCAAGCCAGCGCTGCGGCAAGCGAGTACCGTTTTTTGTGACCCAGTTATCTATGCTTTGTTTTGTTGGGATCGAGAGAGAGAGTTTAGTTCAAGAAGATCGACTAATTCGAACTTCGTTTGGGTGGGTATCACGTTCCCCCCATACCGGGTAAAACCTAAAACGTAGAACGAGGGAATGCGCGTGCTGGAGGCCGAACTTGGCTATCCAGCGTTCAAGAGAAACGATGGCATGGTGTGTAGGAGACCCCGTAGCGGAAGCCGCATCATCACTCACATCTCACACAGCAAAACAACGAACGATCCGGCCGTCTTTGGAAGGATATTCTTTGTGGCATAGGTAAAGCATTGTAATCGAAGCATCACATTTATTATAACAAGCAGATAGGTATCAAAATGCCATCTGTCACGTTCGCGCCATCGGCTGATGACACGAAGCGTCCGCCTCAGAAGCGTCCCAGGGAACATGATTTGAAGACCGAAGAAGATACCAGCGAAAGTGAACCGGGCACATCGGTGGGAACTAGAAAACAAAAACGGTATCGGCCGAACGAAGATGAGATTGATGATATAGATGAATGGCAACAAGACGAAGATGACAACGAGGACCATGTACTACCTTCAGAGAAAGAACTCTTGGATGCGAAGCGTCAACGGCGGCAGAGCCGAAGCGGCATCAATACGGATGAAAAAACTAGAATCGATGACGTTACAAGTCTCGCAGCTGAGGGCATCGCCATCGAGCCTTTTCACATGAAAAATGAAGAGTCAGATGGAACAGGTTTCTTTGACGGGGACACTTACGTTTTTCGACGAAAGAACGCCGAAGAGGGAGAAGACGACGAACCGGACGCTTGGCTCGATCGACTGAGGGAAGACGAACAAGAGGGGAAAAAGCCGTACCAAATTCCGGTTGCCAAAGCAGCTCGAGCAGAGGCAGCAGAAGCCGCGCAGGAATCTATGGATGATTTGACAAAAGACCAGCTCTATCTCAAGATATTGCCCCTTTTGAACGAACACGAGTCGGTGTCTCAAGCTTTGATTCGCTACGGCCGTCTCATGAGACCAACTCGTACACAAAAAGTGTCAACAGCAAATGCATCACAGTCAGCAACACAAGACTCGGCAAAGGCATTGCTGAACGAATTGACTGGAGCAGCCAGTGCCTTGTTGCTCAAAGGGGAAGTCGAAATTTACCAGTCCTCGAAGATGGATATCCAGCGGCTCCTACCTTCTTCGCAGGTTCAATCAGCTGCCAAAGCAAAAAGTTTAATTGAAAAGCAGCAACCTGCGAAATGGGAATACATGGGCAATCAAGATGGTGCCTTACACGGGCCCTACACAACCGAACAAATGATGGAATGGGTGAAGGCCGGGTACTTTGTCGGGGCACAGCGTGTGAAGGTCCGTACCATACGGGAAGAGGCTAGGGAACTTTCCACCCAGGATGATTTACTAGCTGATTTGCTGGATGATGATGGTAATGACGAGGAATGCGTCACCCCTCCCACAGAAGTTGTCATGAAGAAAGGAGATTGGATGTGGTCCAATGAAATTGACTATGGTGCATATTTGCCAGAACCTAATTGTTAAGAAAATAATTGCCCGTAGCAGTACCCCATTTGGCTAGTAGTACTGTAAAGTCTCGGCGGCAAGATTTTGGATTCTCGTGCATGTGCTACTGTACGACCTACTTTTCAAAGATTTGGGTTGTTCCATCATCTCTCCTCGGATCGTTTCTGTATATTGACGACCCAGGGACCATAGAGGCCCAAAGAACTGCCGTGACCATACGTCTATGAGAATAGTGTGTTCTCGATAGCATCCGGCTCATGTGGAAATCACACAGACCGGAGAGTGCTCCTTTGAAGAATCAAATGCGTGATGGAAGACTTTTGCTGTGCTCGTGATATCTATTGGTTGATCTTGGAACGAGGTGGCCTCGTCTTCTTGGTACTGTGCGCTCATGCTGTAGACGTACCACAGTCGCTGCTGAATTCCCGCCACTTTGTCCGAGTCAAACTGCATCCCAAAGATCTTCTCGAGCACCGCTAGAAAGTTTGATTCCCGTGTTTCCCTCAAACCACAACCCTCCAAGCCTTCAATCGCGTTAAGGATACAAGCTACAGCCACTGTAGCTCTCTCCTTTGGAACAAAGTTGTAGTCGTAAAGAGCAAGCTCCGCGAAGAAAATCGCCCGTTGTTGGACACATTCAAAAATGCGCGGGTCTGATATTGGTAACGCTGCACAAAATGGCTCGACAAAACACTGAACAGTAGGCGGGTTAAGGCGCCAAGACAGCGACTTAAGCATGATCATCTCCATCTCAAGGATATGCTGCTCTTCGAATTCCCCCTTGCTAAGTTCTACAAGATTGCGGAGAGTGACTTTCCTGGTGTTGAAGATTTTCGTTGCCATGTACAGCGACGTCATAGCAGCCAGCTTGAACGCGGTTCTGTCACAGTTGCATCGATCACTAAACCTGTCCAGATAGGAAAATGAAACTGCGACAATTTCTCTCCCCGTGTGAAAGTGGTCACACACTCGGTATGCCCACTCGCACATCTTTTCACGGCAGACCGCGTCAACAAGGTCTTCGTCAATAAGCATGGGACAATCTTCGCCTTCGTCCTCATATTTGACAGTGTCATTATGTCTAGCCCGACGGGCAAGATAGTCGCTACATGTGTATGATAAAGCATCCTGCGAAGCCATTACTTTGACCTGATCGACCAGATCGTTTTGGGGGTCGTCCAGGGAACGAAGGCGCAAGCTGCCCTTCATCCGCAGGCCCAAAAGAGGAGTACCGGGCATGGTTTCTGAGAAAGACGGACGCAATTTGTGGCGTCGAGCAACTTGTTTCAATACTTATGGCAGTTGCGGCTGATCTCTGACCAAGACAACAGTGAAACTCTTCCGAGTCGTCGTAACATGAATGGTTGGCAAATTGGGCGAGATCCTAAATCCCGCGTCCTTGAATTGACGCGGGCTGGCGGGACTTTTCGCAATCGTGCCTACGGGATGCTCGCCTAAGTATTTCCCGGCAAATAACTCGCACATTGACCGACGGGCTCGCACATGTTTTACCTCGATAGAGTTACTTAGTAAATTTTTGCGGGATTTAGGATGAACTAGACGAACACCCCGCCGTGTTTTATCACACAATCGGTGTCGCAATCGTAAATAACCATCGCATTTGAAACGTTGCGCGCCGCGACTGCATGGTTTGTTGGATGCAATTGTGGATGGATAGAGTTGAATACCCGAACCTCTCTGCTCAGATGTGTGGCGTCGTGCAGGAGAAGAAATCACCGTCAGGAAGCAATCCAGCCGAGTCGATTCCGCCCTCCTGGGATACAGCCACAAGTTGCTTTAGGGGTTCATATCTTGGTGGAAGATTCGTGAGAATTGCCGCGCTCGTTTCCCTGTTGCAGTTTGCACCTTCCAGTGGGTTTGTGCCAGATTTCCGCTGCAACAAAGTTCGAACAAGCCAGCACGATAATGTTTTTAAAATGACCAAGACAGATGGGAAAGATCCGTCGCTTCTTGTTTCAGTGCTGAACCACATCGGTCTAGACGATTCTGCCAAAGTCCGATTGGTATTGGCCAGCCAGTCCCCAAGACGAAAAGAGATCCTTGATATGATGATGTTGACGGGGAAATATTCTGTCGAGAGTCCTCCCTTGGATGAATCGCAGCTCCAGAAGAAGCTGACCGAACAGGGTATACCATCTGCCGACTATACTCGCAAACTCGCTGAAGCCAAAGCGTTGGCGCTAGCTGAAATGCATCGCGGCAATTGCGACAGTCCTAGTAGGATACCAACATTTTATCTTGGGAGTGATACCGTCGTTGAAATCGAAGGCAAAATTTTAGAAAAGCCGAAAGATTGTGAAGATGCTAAGGCCATGCTTTCCACTATGAGTGGACGCCAACATCATGTCCACACCGGTGTTGCCGTGTACAGGCTGATGGAAAACGACATATCTCTGGTATCTTCTTTCACCGACACGGCAACGGTGAAATTTTGCTCTTTGAGTCAAGAGACTATCGACGCATACGTGGAAACCGGGGAACCACTTGACAAGGCAGGGTCTTACGGAATCCAGGGTGTGGGTGGACAGTTAGTTACAGAGATTCGAGGGGACTTTTTCACTGTGATGGGTCTACCAATGCATAAGACGAGTACTCTTCTCGCCGAAGCAATCCTAGCCGAACTAAACTAGTCCTACTTTGAACCTATTGTATTCGATATCGTGTATGTTGCTCCTATCCCCTCACCCATCAAGAGTGCGGCCAGACTTTTCACGGCGAGGGACAGAACTGTCCAAACTTGGCAAGAATCTCAAGGTAGTGGGTCTGCTCGTATAGTCTGGCAACAGGGTTGCCGTCTTGAAATAAAATCATAGAAGGCGACTTTAAAAAGGCATTCGTCAGCATTGTAGGTTTGATTACGACTCGATCGCCGCGTGCACACTCACCTTCTCGGCGCAATCCCACTTCTTGGCGAGTTCTGGGTAGTCTTGCTGCTTAATAGACACCAAGGTCGCCCTGTCTGCAAGCAGCGACTTGGCTCTGAAAATGTCATCCTTGATGGCGTTTTCGGTGTTGGCATCATAGAAATTGATCAGCACTGGCTTGTCCTTCGGGAACTTGGCAAGGATCTCTTCCATAGTGTTGTACTTGGCGAGCAGATTGGTGGGAGCCCGCGACCTTTGAGGGCCTACGGGCACAAACCCATGCACCGCCGACGCGATGACGGCCAACAGCAAAACTGTTACAGAATTCAACTTCATGGTGTTGCGAAATATGGAGGTTTTTGTTTTTGCTCTACTTAAAAGGGACGAAACGTCGACCAAAGACCAACTTGCGCTTGTGATTGGTGGTTGTCGTCTCGGATCCGATGGGGGGATCCGACCATCGCCGATCTGAAAAGAAATCCTTGCAAGATATTTGCTATCCGTACATACCACGGAGCGGAGCACTCGTACCATGACATAATGTGAAATACTGTCTGTACGATACCACAATACCTTTGCAAATACAGAGTCTGTGCTGGGGCTCCACGTGGATTTTCGGAAATAGCCGTGGACAGCCCGTCAACCGACCGTACCACGTATGATACCTGGTATCGTACAGGGTGGCTGGGTGAAGTATCATACCAGGGGGGGGAACCAAAGCAAGAGGTTCGCTTCTCCCTCTAAGATTTTTTGGCGATGCAGCGAGCCGCTTCGTTAAAGAATGACCCACCATACATACCGGTACCGGTAGCTCCTTTCACTTGGATACGCGAAACAACGCACCGCGTACCGTGCGTGGTGCCAGCTTCCGAGAAATTAAACGCTTACAATCGTTGTCTTGATCGTCGTTCTAAATTTGGATAAGGCATAGTGCACGAAAAGCTGGATAGGACGCTAAAGATCCGAAAACAAGTATTCAGCTATTTGTAGTCAACGTCAGGGAATCATTTGCCATAAGATGAAGTGGACTTCTACCCTACTTTTCTGGTCCATTGGGACGAGGTATGGCGTTGCGCAGGACGTCTTTCAATGCCCCCTCTGCGGCGAAGGGAAGGAACTCACAAACCCAAGTGGTGTAGTATCCATTCCGCAGAATGGTGATTTCGCCTGTCAGACGCTGGTAGACTTCGCGCTACAAGGGGGCATCGACCAACAAACGTGTGCTTTCTTGGAATCGCTGGTGCAGACACCGTGCGGGTGCAGAGATTCTCTTGGTGCAAATGAAACTCTTGGTGCAAATGAAACTGCAGCCCCTACAGAGTCACCAACACTTGCCCCTACATTCGGTCCAGCTCCAGATTGCTACGAGGACTTGAACAATATTCTCAAACGAGAATTGGCTCTCACATCGACCCAACTACAGATCGGCAGGACCTACACTCTTTGTCCCGATACTGTGTATTTCATCGGAAGATTGAATCCAGCAAACGGACTATTTGAAGGTGGTTTCGATGCTATCACACCAAGACCAAATGTGCACTACAAGTGCGGTGAAAGTGGGTCTTCATCCAACAGCTGTAGACTTCTGGACGGTACATTTCAAATTATTAGCTTCGGGGGAGACGCGGAACATACGAATGTTACTTTCCAAGGATTAACGATCGAGTCTGCACTCAATGGCGGCGTTCTTGCTGCCAGACCAGGAGACTTGCATTTTGTAGACTGCATTTTCAAGGTAAGCACCATGCTTGTTGGAGTGTCCGCGCATATCATTTCACTGCGGCTTACTTTCGCGATTATTCTGGGACTGAAAGAATCATGAAAATCTTGGTCCTGTCCATATTCTGTTTGACAGTCCACTGGTCCGTCGGCTGTCGAGCGACGAACGTGGGCTGTCTGACTCGGACTTACCCGGAGTAATACAATCTTATGGGGAGGGACGCATGAGGGGTTCATGGGTCGATCCGGACCCAGCTCAGGGTACAGAGGATCGTCGACTTCAAGGCTCGGAGGCTCTTACGACGTTAACGATGAGCTTCCAGAGGTGTGTTTTTGAAGTAAGTGCACACAAACACATGACGGGTGGGAATGTTGCGTATATTCGAGATGCCTCAATCTAAGTCCCCGCAGGGGAATAAACTTGTCGGAGACTTCGCAAATACTGGGATGGTAACAAGTGTGACTCCGGAGACGATTCTCATCTTCGAAGATGTCGTTTTTCGAAACAATGACTACGGCGACAGCAATCTCAAGGTAAGTAGTTGTAGGTTTCTCATTGGCACAGTAACTGTGACTTCCGCTCATAGTATGTACAACGACGAAACAGTCGTCTGCTGTCGCAATTCTCAGCAGAGGTCCGCTGACGATCAAGGACTCCTGCTTCATTGACAATTCCTTTGTTCGTGACAGCGCTGTTATTACCTTTGCAGGCACCGAGTTGGATGTAAGCAACAACTTCTTGAGTCCTGTTGACGACACCCTGAAATGCTCTTTCGTGACAACATACTCGGACGAAGCCGCATGGGAAGCTGGCACTAACCTGACTTGCACAGAGGCAGAAGCGGATTCTTGCCAATCGGATATCCCGCCCGTCGCTCCACCCCAACCAACGCCAGTGGGAGATCAACCCACCAGGGTTCCTGTCCCAAAAGTTACGCTTGCTCCGGTGGTACCACCGCCCACACGGAGTCCGGCAAACTCCCCCGCTTCGGGCTCGGCCTTTCGCGCTGGAGGTGCTATTGCCGTGGCCCTGTTTTCGGTGCTGGGACTTTTCTGTTTGTTGTGACCGTGCTGAGTTGTTGTTTTTGAAATCGTTGAAGTCTGTTCAGTCGATGTAGTTTACGACGGCAGCTTCCCATGAAGGGTTCAGTCGTAATCAGGATAGTTTATCTATGGCGTAAGGTTGCTAGTTCTCAACGGAGTGAGGGCATGCGGTAGCTTTAGCACAGTGACATGTACTCTCGTGCTAGTGCTAGCACTATGTCACCCCCTTGATTTCTTTGCTACTCCATTATTATGTAAAAGGATGATCATTCACTCTCTAGTAGAGAGTGGAACAAAAGCTGTATGATAACGGGCTGTTCATGATAGCTCCAGAGCCCTAGCTGCTGCACGCGAGTGAGTCGTCCACGACGGGAGCATCACTGGGTATTCCGCGCCGTTTTGCTTCGGGATTCTAATCACAATTCACGGCTCGATACATGTGGAGCTATGGCATTCAAAATGTACGAGGGGGCATGTATGCTCAACGTCGACCTTTTACCAATGGGGATCTGGATGGTCTAACGCTATGTCCAATCTCACTGTTGATGATGACATGCATCGTCAAACCACGCTAAAAAATATATTGGATGTTGATCATCTTGCTATGAGTAATATCTACTATTACAGCTATAGTACTAATAGGACTGGCGTTCATGTTTTTGCCACCAACGGTACTATTGAGGCATGACACAATATCATACACAATTACCGATTAATTACGTAGTTGTTGTTCTACGAGCAGATCGTAGCGACCTGCCTACGCGCCAGGCCACGGTAAGTACCTAGTATCATATCTTTAACCTACGTCATAGAGCGGACTCAGGGTCAAAGTCTGGTAAAAACCGCAGACATGACATACCTGGTACTTGTTTTGTTGGGGCCCTTGTCGTATTTCCTTGGTTGCTCGTTCAAACACCATCGATTGCTATTGCTTTGCTTCTATTGACCGCCTCCAGCAGCAAAACTTTCCAAACAAATGAAAGCTTTGTCCTTACTTTTGTTGGGCCTTACATGTGGTGAAGGTCTGGCGTTCGATCTGTCCAAGGCCAAACTGTCTTCGGGAACGGCACTTTACAGTCACCTTGATAGGCGAAATTTGCTTAAATCGTCTGTTCCGGCTTCCTTTGGGTTTGTTGCCTTTTTAGCGCAAGGAAAGCCATCCTTTGCTGCTGCTGGGTCGCCACCGACCGCTGAAGAGCTTGGGCGCATCAAGCAGGGCTACAAGCAAATTCAATACCTCCTTGCTAATTTTGAGCAGGAGACAACTATTTGCAGGGAGAATGGTGGCGAATGTAAGCGAGATGCAGAGCCAATAAGAAGAGGTAAGCGCTAGTCTGTCGTAGTGTTGAAGGCCTTCGTGTATCCAACCAAATACCAACCAAATCTCGTCTGGGCCGCAGTGCTTGGACTTCGAAGTACGACTGACCCCTTGTTTCAGATCGACAAGGTGTTTTCGAAAGTTAAGAATATGGATCTTGATCCTGACCAGCTGGAGGCGTTTTTCGAAGCTTCAGAGGATTGGAATTCGGCGATGAATATGAGCAATTCAATGGCGTTCATCTCCCAGTTCGGTGAGTACAATCCAGGAGGCGGCAAGGATGAAGTTCTCAAATATTTGAACGAAAGCAAGAAGCAAGTGGAGTTGGCTTCAAAGTCTCTGAAAACGATTATGGATTGTCTTGGTATTCAAGAATAGACAGAATAGAAATAAGTTGCTACACCAAATCGGTACAGTAAAAGAATGATTTTATGCTTATCAGCCTCTTTCTGATAACTTCGCAAACACATCGAGCTCCAAAGCTCAAAGTTTTCGAGCACTCAAGCTAGCTACCAGCAGAAGTCATTCTACTATACTATCATTCCTACTACCCGCAACGGCATGCTCACTCAGTCTGTCCAACAAATTTCTACTCAGCGGGGAGTCAGTCGCACTCGTCGTCGCGCCAACGGGGTTGCGCGGGCATGCGCGGTCCACCCATAGAAGTCCAACCAATTTTCAGTCTGCGGTCCATTGCATCGTCTCGTTGTGTCACTTTTGCTCCATTTGGATCGCTCGCATCATTACCATCAGATATTGTGCCTGTCTGCGGTCCATTGTATCGTCTCGCTATGTCACTTTTGCTCCATTTGGATCGCTCGCATCATTACCATAACACCCGAAGGGATACCCGAGTAGTACAGCACACCCGTATGGTTGTTTCGGCCCCGATAACTAGTACTAGCAGTCTCATGATCTTCAAGAGGGCTCGCTGAACATTTCCTGGTACACGTCACACGAGAAGCACCGATTGTTTGAACTTACAGAACCAGGGAGTGGTGTGCTCCATTCCACTTTCCAACAATGTTTCGGTTTCAGCCATGTATTATCACCCAAGTTTGCGCATATTCTCTTGGTTGCAATTCGGTATGTCAACTTAAGCTGTGATCGATCGTGTTAGAGCCGCGACGAGAACCTTGAAAAATCCATCCCTACTCGGCCTGTGACGAGATTCGATTCGACGCAATTATCATGAGCGACCAAACGAATCAGACCACAATTTTCTGAGGCCGTCGTATTGATGCGTTTGCTCATTTATCTCGCCGATGATTCACTATAAAGTTTGAGATCACGACGAATGCTCGCATTCGGGAGAGTGACAATTTCCAATTAACTGAGGCTGCTTCATTCTCAGCAACGTTGTCGTATAAAAAGTGCTATTCTAACAGTGAATTGGTTGCAATTTTTATTACAGAACGCCAACGGTCGGCTTCCCTTGTCGTCTGAAGATATTTGGTTAGTATAATTTGAGGAGAGCCGGTTGCTCCCCGAAAGAGACCAATGATACTGGCGAGAGCTTAATTCGGCCATGTTTCGGCCATGAACAGGATTGTTCACTCGAATCGAATTCATCGCTCGATGAGGTTGAGGGTGCGTCTCCAAGAATGCTTGTCAATCTCATCGATGTGCTATCGTTTGCGATCAGGAGAATTGCGAGTTCCCCAACAGCGCGTCGAATAGTGAAATAGTTGCTCTTTGTCCCAGTACAGCTCCGGATTCGGATGGCGGTGACTTGGCGGTGCCGCACAGTGAGATCTTCGACTTGGGCAACAAATTCCATTGCAGTCAACACAGCACAGAATGCAATCTCCGAGGGCAGTAATGTACAGAGTGAGGTGTCGTGACAACTGACCAGCTCGATGACGAGCTGCGAGACTTCATGAACCTTCGCAACCGCGTGGTTATGTGTGTCTCGCGGGAAGAAGCAAAGGAATTGGTGCAAGAAGCAGTTTGGTGTTGCTGGATGCAGCCGCCATTTCAGGGCTTGAATGATTGGAAGCTCCATTCGAACAACATCTGTGGCTGAAAATTCGCCACGGCAAAGCCTTATCAAATCGTCCAATGTGACCGCCATGGAGTCTATAAGCTTTGTAGCAAGAAAGAGGCATGTGATTGACACCACTTTGAAGGTCGTTGGCGAATGAATCAGCCCGCACGCGATCGAAGTTTCCAAATAAATGGCAGCAACTGAAACTGCTTCTCTCGACAATGAGGGACATTTCATTGTGAGACCATACATCCACGCTAGCATTGTTTTTCGCCATGACGGTTTAACTAGAAAATTGTCGCAATTTTGGATTGAGTCCGAATTTGACCATCTGCTGTCTAGATGGTGACGGTGATGTCGTTCGTTCACCAATAGAATGCCAACGATACGCCGAGTATCATTGCACACCGTCATGTGGTCGTCCATAGTCGCGTAGGCCAAGGATCTTACCCTACTGCATGCTTTGGCTTTCGTCTTCCTGATGTGCGATGTTTTGTTTCCTTTAGGCTGTTGATGCTACAGACAGCAGAATGATGCTCTTGGTGAAGAAGACTTTCAACATTTGAGTGAGGGATGGATTGAAAAAAATCCCTTTAGCGACGTTGGGCGGCGCGTATCGCCGAAAATATTGTCCGTACTGGCGCGCGATAAACATGAACCGGAACGGACGAGTCGCTTTCCAGTACTACTGGTACGACAACTGTCTGTATGTCGTACCGGTACTGAATGAAGACATTGACGTGGGTCGAATCGGTCATTCAATTCTTGGATCAACACGCATGCACGACATGCTTTTTCGATTTTGTTCGTGACGCGTTCCGTTAGGTCGTCTCGCGACAACAAAGCCTGGCGGGTGTCCACCGAGAAAGGGCGAGAGAAAAGAGGAAACACTTCCAATCCCAAGGAAGAGACTATCATTAGGCTGAGAGATTTGCAGGCAGCACTGTTCCTTAAGAATACAATTGAGAATGGAGAATAGTTTCGTGCCACAAGCAATTGAAATTGTGTCAAAGGCTATCGAAGCCGACAATGCTGGTGACTATGAAAAGGCACTGTCGCTCTACCGGGACGCCCTCGGCCGCTTCACAATGGGACTCAAGTACGAGAAGAATGAAGCGAGGAAAAAGCTGGTGATTGAACGAGTGGAAGGGTACATGAAACGTGCCGAAGAACTGCGGGACTACATTGCCAAGCAGAATGAACTGGAGAAGTCAGGTGGAGGTGGAGCTGCGACAAAAAAGGCCGGCGACAAAGACGAGGACGAAGACGCGGAGAAGAAGAAACTCCGTGGTGCACTTGCGGGTGCCATTGTATCAGAGAAGCCAAATATCAAGTGGGAAGACGTCGCTGGCCTTGAAAATGCCAAGGAAAGTTTGAAAGAGGTGCGTACATACTGATATTTGTTTGACCCCCAATTGAGTCCTCCAATTGTGGTCCCTCAGCATTTGCTTCTTTAGACCGTAATTCTGCCGACTAGATTTCCTCAGCTCTTTACGGGGAAACGCAAGCCTTTCAAAGGGATTTTGCTATACGGACCACCCGGAAATGGCAAATCCTACCTCGCCAAAGCGGTGGCCACCGAAGCCGATGCGACATTCTTCTCCGTCAGCAGTGCCGATTTGATATCCAAGTGGCAGGGCGAGTCCGAGAAGCTTGTGCGCAATCTTTTTGAAATGGCCAGAGAATCAGAAGGGGGACGTGCCATTATTTTTATCGATGAAGTGGATTCGTTGTGCGGAAGCCGAAGCGAGGGTGAGAGCGACTCGTTGCGTCGCGTCAAGACTGAATTTCTGGTGCAAATGGATGGTGTCGGCAAAAGCGATGCGCAGATCCTTGTTCTTGGAGCGACGAATATCCCATGGGAGTTAGATGCGGCTATTAGACGGCGTTTTGAAAAGCGAGTCTACATTCCTCTGCCCGAGGCCGAAGCCCGGGCGTACATGGTCAAGTTGAATCTGGGCGACACACCGAATGATCTGGAAGAAGACGACTTTGAACGGCTTGGAGAGATAACTGAAGGTGCCAGCGGCTCTGATATCAAGGTTCTAGTGAAGGAGGCACTTATGGAACCTCTGCGAAAATGCCAACAGGCCCAACAATTTATTGTCGACAGCAATGGAAACTACATTCCTTGCGAAAATCATCCGAATTGCCCCCATTGTCCTCCAAAATTAGAGTCAGACCCCCCGGGCAAGGATTATACATGCAAAAGGTGTGGCGCCATACGCATGCAGCTGTGGGATGCCCCGGCGGACAAGCTACAAGCTCCCGTTGTCAAACGAACTGATTTTGAGAAGGTCATGAGACACTCCTGTAGAACAGTATCTGACGACGAGCTAAAGCGTTTTCAAGAGTGGACGAAGTTGTTTGGGCAAGATGGGGCGTAGCATACCGGTAGCCAAGCACAGTTTAGTTGTACCTTATTCTTGAGGAAGCCTTTCGCGTCGATTTACCACCATTGAATGAAGCAACCATGGGGGAGTATCCGATTCGTTGGTGCAATCATTGTCAGGCCGTGGATACCACCTGGTGATCCAAAACAGTCCTGGAGCTTAGGTGCTTGTGAGAAACCATGCTTTTCGTACCACTGTACTAGTTTGCCAGATCCACTATCGTCGCAGACGATGACTGTAAAGTCGCAGCCTTGAATACTGTGTATCAGCGAGATAACTTCCAAAGCCCGAGTACCCACATCTTTCTTTCGATATGGCTCTTCTACGAACATGTAGATAATTGCGCCGACACCCACCATTACTTCTTTGCTCAAGCCATAGATATCGCTGACGGTTTCACGAATTGGGGGGATGGGTGGTCCGGGTTGCGTGGTGAATCCAAACCTTGCAATCTTTTCATACTTTGACGACCCGCTTGGCCGATAGTGAGCCTCTAGTACTGCCTGCCTTCCCTTGGGACACAGCACAAGGGGTGGTTCTTCTCGCTTCAAAATCGAATCAACCCGTATCAAGTTTGCCGCAAATCGGAGCCAGAGCCGCTTGAACCGTGAAACT
Organism: Nitzschia sp. DOCU1; assembly: GCA_951394045.1. Classification (NCBI taxonomy): domain Eukaryota; phylum Bacillariophyta; class Bacillariophyceae; order Bacillariales; family Bacillariaceae; genus Nitzschia; species Nitzschia sp. DOCU1. The sequence goes on from OX595988.1 coordinate 2,159,261, forward strand.
TCCGGAGGTGGCCGCACCTTCCACAGGATATCCTTGTGTCCGAGTTTTTCGTCAAGTTTGTCAGTCGGGTCGTCACAGCTGAATAGTGGCGAGCCGCGGGATTGGCGATGGCGACGATAACCCTCGGACGGTAGAAAGGCGTCGAGATGAAATATGGAAGTCACTGCAAGAATTAAAAATAGTAGTGTGCATTTCATGATTGTGAAAAAGTCAAATGTCATCCCATTTAGCAGGTTCACAGTGCAAAGTTAGAGTCGGTGTAGCATAGAGTGGGAATATGCACATTGGACTCCAGCATCAGCTCGGCTTTCCGATGACACAAAGAGGAGTGTGACATCAGGCCATCTTACGGCGTTGAAGTTGTTGGGGGATTTGTTGACGGAGCGCGACTTTCGATGCTTCTTGTTGCCAACAAAATCCCCCCTTTTCCGAGTCTCTCGAACGCGCGCGCATTGCGGCCGAGGAGAGGAGGTGGGGCACGCGCGCAAGCTGGCTGGCCACGCTCGAAATCCGAACGTTTGCTTTTTCGCGATCAGAGAATGCCAAAAATGATTCTCTCATTCTCATCATGTTACAAATCGCATTTCCGCTATTAACACGACGACGCATTCAAGTTGTTGTCGGGAAGAAGAGCCGCAATCATCGAAAAGGGCAGTGAGACAAAGCATTGTATAGAATTCTTGCGATCGAGTCCTTGAATTTTGAAATTGTCGTCATGTCATGCCTAGGTGGAGGATTGGGCGATTGGATGTGCGCAGAAGATGAGACAATCAATCTTTTGCGAGTAGAAAGTCAGTCGAAGGGGCCCATGGCAGCCTTGCTCTCAGCACTGGACTACTATCCTTTGGGGCCCGAGGACGAAGACTCAATGATGCCAATAGACTCTCAGTTTGAGAGCGACAGTGAAGCAAGTTCCATCATTGATGACGACGAACGGACGGGCCCAGCTGAGGGTGAGCATTTGCACAAGGAAGAGCTAGCTTTGGAAGTCGAACCGCCGGAGGAATCAAATCCCATCCGATCGCCCGAATTTATACCATACACAGACCACAAACTGAAGGCTCAAATGAGAGCCAAGGAGCTAGAAGAACTTAGGCAGCGAAATCTGACCTCACACGGTAAGCATCGGACAGCCCCGATATTGAAAATTGACCTTCACTACTCTCATCGTTCGAGCATCCCATGATGTTTACCACCAAAAGCTGCAAAACTCGACACTGCCGATGCCCCCACTGACGTTGATACTTTCCACAGACGACAAAAGGAACTCAACGAGGCGCAACGAAAAAATCAAATGCTTGCAAAAGACTTTCTTCACGCCTACAGAGCAGACGACAAGCAAGTTCTGGACGAGATTCGAAGGAAGTTGTCAAAGGGATCTGATGCCCGCTGGTCTATCCAAGCTTCCCTTTCGGCCCCTGCGTATTTCACTATGGCAGAAATTGATGAGTTTCACCGTCAACAGAAAGATATCGTTGCTTGGAGAACTGAGCGCGTTAAATCCTTTGGAGATGGAGTTACGATTCCAGAGTCTGAAAATGCAGAAACAATAGTGCTGAGTGATGAGTTTCGGGTGAAAGTGAATATCAAAAAGATTCAGACTATCTTAGACGGAAGGGAAAGTATTGAAGCTGCATTAAGATCTCCGTTGCCGGACTCTCCACCATGTGGTAATTCACCAGTCGCTTTGCATGGTACTCCCAGTGGAGCGGACAGGTCGGTTTTGGAACCCGAAGGTGCTATATTTGGTGAAGTGGAGAAGAAGTATCTGGAATGTTCAAATGGAGCGGAGGAACTACAACAAAAGTCTGCCGAGACGGATGAAAATTCTGATATTGAATCTACAGAAGGCACAAATCGAAACAACAGCCGTGTGATTCAACCAGACCTTGTGAAAGAGACTGTAACAATGGAAAGTATGGAGCCGGATACTGCATCTACGATGGTTGACCCGGAGCTTCTAGGAGAGGATTCAATTCGTTCTCAGTCGCAGAGTGATCCTTGGTCCCGTGGACGACATGACACGGATGAAGTTCGCGACGACATGTGCATTCCTTGTGGAGAGAACCACTCTGTCTCAACGACACAAGGCACGACCGATACTCCGGCTGGCAGTTCTGCGTCAATAACCAAGAGTTTTTCGTCGTATACTTCGTTGATTGTGCCACCCAAAATCAAAACTCCAGGTTCCCTACTGGCCGCCTCTCGCAAGAGCCAAGTTTCGACGTTGAAAGCTGGTGCCATGCTGAAAGATACAAGAAAGTCGTTGTTTAGTGACCAAGATAGCGCATCGAGTCCAGATTCCACTTCGGAGCGATCTTCATCCAAGCGACACATGTTTTTGAAGCGCGTGCCCTTATACGCACGACGTCCTACGGTGAAACGACAAAAAGGAGTTGGAACAATCTGTTCCAACAAATACATTCCAAATCTTCACCCAAAACGTGATGGCTGTGAACGTTGTTTATATTGGGCATCATCTGAAGAGAAGGAGAAGTTTAAGGAAAGAGGGCACCATCTTCGAATCATGATGGTTCGTGGTGGTTGCGGACGCGATTGTACAATTTTTCCTCGACACGATGATGAATTCCCGGTCCGTTTGTGCAAGAAGTGTTACTTTGACACTCATCGGGATGGGTCATCATCTGGCAGAAAGGAAGAGGAAGACAAACTTTTGTGGAGCAATGGTTCTTTCAGCTAGATTGAAGGCAGCAATGTCCTACAGTAACACATTTGAAGGATCACATACATTACCTTAATAGGAATGGTCTAAACTACGTCGTCATCCCCTATAGTCGTCGTTCTGGTTTACCCCTACCTGCCTACCCGTCAGTTTTGGCTCTCTTGGCGTCGCTGGCTTCCTCACCGTCTGCATCTCGTTTCTTCTTTTTCTTGACAACCATCATGGGTTGAGTGGGGGGCACTTCCGGGACTGTGGCAGTAATGGTGGGCTGTCCAAAACCGATTTGCGTCGTGGAGCCATCGTCCGCTTGCGTAATAGCCTTTTGTGCCATGACCTTGAGTTGGGATGCCTCTCGGACGGCTTGCTGAGAACGCTCCGCTTCGTCCACGGTCTCTTGAATCTCATCTAGTAGCTCTCTCAAGTCTGCGACGCGGGGGTCATCTTCTTCGACAGGTGTAAGCGAAGCGACCTTGGCTCTCCAGGTGTTGAGAGCTTGGCTGGCATCGCTGGCGGCCAATTCGGCTTCATCCATGCCAGTAGTCTTCATGCCGGCCTTTTTGGAGGATGATGCATTTTCATCATTGTCGTCGTGCGACAAGATGGCACCATGATCCATGCCACACAAATTGGCGATTTGCCCGCATAGGGTTCGAGCGCAGTCAACGTAGAGCTGCACTCCCTTTTGGCAATGCTCTTGGCTGACTTTTAGCTTGGAGGCATCAGGATTTTCATCCTTTTGTAGCTCTGTCGAGTTGGACAGATACGAGAGCCCCAAGTTGTATTGGGCATCGGCGATCTTGCGATCAAAAGGCGGAAGTAGGTCCTTTCGAATATTCAGACAAGCTTCATAGTCCATAATGGCTTCTGAATAGCGCCCATTCAAGCGCTGCAAATCTCCTTCGCGGAGCAAAATCTGCGCCAGATCCAGCTGCAACTTGGTCGTTTCTTCGGGTGTCCTGGTAGCCTTGTTGTTATCGTTTGTCAACATTGCTTGCACAATGTTGCGAGCGGTATCCAGGTTCTCCCACGCAATTTCCATGTCTTCGACATTGGCCTCCGCGGGAGGGAGTGGCGTCCCTGACGATTCTTGTGGAACGCCTGCCGCAGCAGCAGCAGCATCGTCTTCTTCGGTCTGAGGGTCCACCCCCTCTTCTGTCTGCGCGACGGTCATTTGTGTGTCATTAGATTCCTCGATAGAATATAAAAGAGTGGTTCCATAGAGATAGTGGAATGGACCCATGCATTCGTGCAGGTCCATTTCGGACTCTGGCGTCTGAAGGGAAATGAGGACAGCTTGAGCTTCTTGAATGGCTTCTTCAATCAACTCCATGGCTTGTTCAAAGTCGCCACTTGCCAAGAGGGATTTCGCAAGGACGTACTTTTCGGATTTCTCCGATGACTCGTACGTGGGGGCAGCAATGGCAGCAGCAACTGTGGGCGCCAATGATGATTCTTCCTTTGTCGGCATCATTGCCGCCTTGGTGGGAGATGTCTTTGTCGCTCCGCAATCAGCCACTTCCGTAGATGACGCGGTCTGCTGCACCTCCTTGTGAGAGGGAGAGGTTTTGGCATCAGGGGCAGCCATTGTTGTTTTTCTTGTCTTCTCGGATCAGAGAGGCCACTGTGAACGAATGAGTAAAATATGGAATTGTTGGAAGCAACGAGCGCGAGGAGGAGGGACTGCTGCCAACGACACCCTCCGACATGCGACGATGGAATGGCAAGCGCGCCCTTCTGTGCCGCACGTGTATCTTACGTAGGGCTGGTACTAGGCAAAGTTAAGTCGACGCAGTCGATTGTTCGCAACGCGCCAAAAAGTCTTCAAACCGAAATCAAATATGAAGCACGTAGCATTGGTACGGGGATTCTACGTACGGATGAACAGCCACATTTTTTCAAACCTCCTCGTGATTCCACGAGCGCCCCTCTCTCATCGCAAGACGTTCTCAGCAGTCAACAGTCGGTCGTTAACAGCAGAGAGCAAGAGCAAACTCGAGGCATCGACCGGAGCAAACTGCAGGTATACATAGTGGTGGTGATTGCCCGAAATATCTTCAGTATATTTGAGCAGTGCAATAGTGTACTCCAAAGCAAACGTGCCACGAACCCAGGCGACAAATTATCATCGACCATCATCATGGCATCGAACGCCTCCGCTACAAATTCAGTGTCGGAAGCAAGTGTTCAAAGTAGCGACGATGGCAGCAGTGGTTCACACCGTGACGATGACAATGCTCTTGTTTTATCTGCAAAGTATTTACTTCGGAGCAAAGGAAAGGTGAGAAGTGGCCGCGCTGCCATGACTGCGCCATGGTGGCAGTCGCGTTGTAACTGTTGACTGACTCATTGATTTGATTGTCCTTTCAAAATGTAGAAGGATTTAATTCAGAGACTGCGTCGTGTGGTGGAAGTACTTCGAGACGATGACACTATCGAAGTTGATTCTGCAGCATTTCCCGGCTTGAATGATCTCTGTCAAGAGCTCATCAAATACATGGATCACAACGACAAGCAAGTGCGACTGTACACGGTCAGCGCCTGCATGGAGCTCTTTACCATTTATGCTCCGGACGCGCCGTGGAGCACCGATGAAACCCTGGACATTTTTCGACAGACGATTCGACAGCTAGCAAGTCTTGCGCATACGACGGCTCCCACGCAGCCCCACTATCAGGACTATGCTCGTATTCTAGAGCTCCTGGCGGAGGTCAAAATCGGTGTCATTCTTGTAGAAATGACCAAGGAGGAGGAGTCGCAAGCAGAAGCACTCCCCGTCTTGGCCGACCTATTTCGTACCTTGCTGCAATCGGTGCGGGCCGAACATCCCCCCGAAATTGCAGAACGAATTCAAGCCACGATTTGTGGCTGTTTTGAAGAATTTCATGACGGTATCACTCTGCCCACGGCACTGCTGGACGAAGTCCTACTTTGCATCGGACAAGGGCCTCGCGTCTTGGTCGTCAATCCACAAAAGGCGGCAGCTGCGCAGCGTTCCAAGAAAGCGCCACAGTTACCCGCACATCAAGTCGAGCAACCGAATCCAAGTTTTCTTGTCGCGAGCTCGATTATTCGCAGTTCGGTGGACCGTCTCAGCACTCCTATCGCCGCTCTTTTGAACGGACTTTTGAACAATGATACGCGACTAGTGTCGGAGTCGTCCATTTCGACGCAGCTCGTCAAGGATCTGTCCAAACCCCAAGCCCAGGATCAAAATTCACATGCTGATGTCTACAATATCGTGTATGAGCTCCACCGGGTAGCTCCCTCCATTTTGACTACTGTAATTGGGACATTGACTAATTTCTTGGTTGTTCCAGAGGTGGATCAGCGCAAATTGGTGATCCAGCTCCTTGGCAAGCTTTTTGTCAAAAAGCCAGGTACATTTGCAAATCAATTTCGACTCTGCTATCGTCAGTGGTTGGAACGTGCTCAAGACAAGGACACATCGATTCGACTGGTCATGGTTCATCTTTTGTTGCAATTGATCTTACCGGCTGCCACAAGTACGGTTGTGGAAGATGGCCTCCATCAAGTCTCGGACGAAGCGCAGTCCATGCTTCGATTGTGCTTGGATGATCCGTCATCCGAAGTGCGCCTGAAGACAATTCATGGGATCTGTGACACTGCTTTTCGCTACCCGACAGCCGTCTCGTTGGATACATGGCTCGCAGTGGGTGTCAAAGTAACAAGCAAACAAAAGCAGGAGCGAAAGGATGCCTTGACCGGTTTGGTGCAAATGTATTACCGTCATTTTATGACAAAACGCTTGGTGGACGTCAATGCAGGTGGAGATGACGTCCCTTTAGAGATTGTTCAATCGGCTCTGGACGCTGACGATGATGCGGTTCTTCGGGATCGCTTGGAGTGGATTCCTAGTCGAGTTTTTGAATGTGCGAGTTGGAAGGACGACGCCGACTTACAATCACGGGTCTGGCAGGCCATGGACGACATGCTGTTGGGATCAGAGTTGACATCGACTTCTTCGTCCCATCAGCTTAGCTCAACCGCTCGGGCGGTTGGCTTGGCGGTGCTAGTGGAGAGTTTGGAAGAGAATGCTCTCTCCTGGCTTGGGGGTCTGTTGCGAGAACGGGCCAAGTTACAAAAGAAACTGAGTGATTATATGGATGCTCGATCTTTGATTCGAGAACACCCCGCAGGTACGTTTGGAAGGCATCAGTCAAGTTATTATCCCTTATGCTCCTCTTCTAATGTTGGGCGACGATTTTCATGATTCAGGCTCCGAAGAGAGTTTGACCGCCAACGCAAATGCGCTGGACCTTCTAGAGGCAGTTGCATCCTTCACGGATGTATCATCTGGGAATACAGGCGAGCGCAATCCGGTACTTGAGAAATTTCACAGTGCCAAGGACAAGCACATTTTCCGTATTCTGTCGACGATCGCGACTCCAACTCACTCGACCAAAGCTCGGGTTCGTGCCTTTGACGAATTGCCTAAGCGTGTCAAATCGCAGGGAGATGGTGCGGTCAAATTTGTAAAGGGGTTGGTCCGAAAGTGTGCCATGGGGGATTTTTTGAATCAAGACATTGTACATCATTGTATACTTCTGGCTCAAGAGTTTGGGACGCAAGGTGACTGGGACTCTTGTCGCAAGTTTTTGAAATGTATTCAGCTTGCGGCAGAGTACTTTCCCTCGCTATGTGGAAACCCACAGTGTTTCCAGACTTTGACGGAACTGTTCAGTACCAGCCGATCGTCCAAGCAGAAGGGAATCGATGATGTTGTCACCAATCTAAGCGGCATTTTAGCAAAGGCCGCTCCGACTCAAAAACTGTCAGAGGCTGAAGCATCTGTTGATTCGAGTTTTCGCAAAGATTTGTTGCGTCTTTGTCGCGACGGGACACCGGAGCAAGCTCGCCATGCCATCAAAACGCTCGCCGCTGTGGTTGCATCGGAAGAGCAGGGTGAGGGCTCGAGTGGATTTGATGTTTTGTTGAACTCCTTGACAAGCTCTTCGGTTCTATCTACCGACAGCGAACGCTTGGTCAGCGTACTGGCTGCACTGTCGGAATTTTCCGAAGCTGCTCCTCAAGTAATGTTGTCCGAGAAAGGGCAGAAGTTGGTCAAGTTTGCTCTGGAGACAGTTCTGTTGGGGAAAGGGCAGCCTTCGGATGGCCAAGATTGTTCGGAAGAGATGGATGAAGCAGACCAGTCGCGGCCACGAGCAAAGTCGACTACACCTCAGCGGAGAAAGAGTGGTAAGAGGAAGCACTTGAGCCCAGGCGTTTCGTCGGATATTCTTGACGATATGGATCTTTCCTTTTCCTGTCGCAAACTATGTGCTGCCATTGAGTTTCTGGTTTCCTTGACACGGTCATCGATTTTTTCATCCCGCAAGCTGCGACTATCGCAGCCTCCGTCTAAGTTCTCTATCAGTTCTGGCATGTCAACTGAGAACATTGAAACCCTATTCGAGACATTGTGCAATATTCTCCGCGACGAGGGGATACCCCCGAACAATAGTGATCGCAAGGAATGCAGTATACGGCAAGATCGCGCTGCTCTTCGCCAGTGCGCCGCCATCAATCTCTTTAGGCTTTGTGACCCCCGACTTTCGCTGGACCAGCAATTTTTGACCACAACTCGGTGGCACACACTCGCTGGGGCTCTGCTGGACGATGAGCGAGTCGTTCGTGACAGGATAATGGAAGAATTAGGTCTCATGCTGACAGGCAATGGAAGGTATGGAAATTATGCTCAGGCGGGACAAGCCATGATCCCAAGCTTCAATTTCTTGGCCATGGTAGTATTGTGCACGGATGGCGACCATGCAACCGCCAATGGAAATGCTGCTAATGTTGGCAAACGTTCTACCACCACAAAGACGAATGCTTTGGAGTGCGTGAACGCTTTGAGAAAGAAGTATGAGGTGGAATCGGAGCAAGCTCGTGCCAACGGACCAACTGCTGAACAGCATTTCGAACGTCACATGAAAGTCCGGCTCATGCCGGAATATGTTGTGCCCTACGCGTTTCACCTCCTAGCCTGTCGAAAGGAGACGCCAGTCAGTGAACGTGGAGGTTCTTACAAGCAAACTGGCGCTGGAGCTGGGGAATCATCTGTAGATGATGAGGAATACACCGAGTCAAATGAAAGTCTGGAACGGGCGCTGCGGAAGCGCCTCAAGTGGCTTCTTGATCCCCTGGTTCTTTCGCTGGGAGAATCTGCGGACAACATTTCCTTTCTTATGCGAATGGCCGAAAAGCTTACTCGATTCAAGCCTGTTCTGGCCTACTCGGCGGCTTCTGACAGCGAAAGGGCTGCTGCGCGACTCAACTCTGTGTGTGAGGCCGCGCGTAAAGTGTTGATGTCCTACGTCAAGAAGGATGTCAATTTAGCCTCCTTTCCTGGTCAGATCATGCTTCCCGGTAATCTCTTTGAAAAGATGCCACCCAGTGCAGGAGCCACGTCAAAAAATGCGCCCTCTCCCAAGAAAGTTGATTCTCCTCGTGTCAAGTTGGACGTGCGATCGCCGTTGCTGACCCGGACAGAGCCTCAGTCCATCGAAGAACCAATGTCTCAACCATCGATTGAGTCGTCACAGAAAGGGGAAGAGCGTGTGGCAACTGCGCTCGGACGCATTGGAACCGAATCGTCGTCTGAAGGCTCTCTTGCGCACAAGCGCTCAGAGCGACCTCGTCGATACCCTCTTCGAACAAGCGGTGAAGGAAGTCACGTTCACTTCTCTCCCGAAGTTTCCGCGCGTGAAATCCTGGGTCCTGAAAGTTTCGGAGCCCTTTCTCCTATTGAGCGGAAATTGTCTATTGCTGCAGATAGTCCTGGCGTGCTTCTGGACAGCGGGGAGAAAACCCGAGGCACCACTCCACCATCTGCACTCAATGACATGGCACTGATGACCGCCACCGCATCTGTCCGTTTGAGTCAGACTGTCACCGATTCGTCATCTTCGGGGTCGCCTGGGAAACGGAGCTTGCGCTCGAAGGATAGGAATCATGCAGTACACCTGGACAAGGCAGCAAAGTCAGAAGCTTTGCAACAGAACAGTCAGACGACTGCAGAAGTGGCATCCGGTATCAACAGAAAGAGAGCATCACCCGACGCTGGTCTAAAGGCGAACAAGAAGCCCCGGAAGGCCTCGGTCCCTTCCCAAATCCAGATTGTGCGCCATCGTCCATTACAGGACAATGTTCATGCAAAGCAGGTGCTCGCTGCGCGAAAAGTAGCAACAGGGGAAGGAAGCAATGACTTGGACTTCGATCATGATGAACAGGCGGCCGAAGTCGCCAAACCGAAGAAGAAGGCTCCCGTCAGAAACAAGGAAAACAGCGTGCAGCCGCGAGTACGTTCATCACGGCGGCGAGCCAAGATATGATAATTTCGGGCTGTCGCGATCTGCTTCTGACGTGTGCCCTGTGTAGCTACTAGTAGACACCAAGATTACTACGTAGAGAAGCAAAAACCAGTACGAGTTGCGTGAGATGTCAGCTCCTTCCTGCATTTCATTTGATGGTAACAGCGACAAAACATAGCAACGAAGACCACAATTATTATTTCTTGCTAAAGTCTTAGTTTTGCCATTTACACATGATGTAAAGCCCAGAGACCTCCGGTGCCCTATTTGAACACATAGGATGGTGGTTGCTTGTTTCTCGGACCGCTGCTGTACTTACATACTTGGCGAATAAGCAATGAAGGCGAAAAACCCGGCATTGACAATGCACGCGGTGAAAAAAATGGCAACCCAACCGAAGAGGACACGGAAGAGCCACTTCCAGGAAATGTTGGTGGAACCACCACCAGCAAGACCCACACCAGCAGTCGCTCCGACCAAGCATTGAGTGGTCGAGACAGGGATTTGCACAAATGAGGCAAGCGACACAGCAAGAGCCGCCGCAAGTTCAATGCAGAATCCACGAGAGGGAGTAATGACAGTGAGCTTGAATCCAACAGCCTTGATGATCTTGTATCCAAAAAGTGTAAAGCCAAGAGCAAGGCCGACTCCTCCAAGCGCGAGGACCCACTTATAGACGTCGGCCTTCGAGTCGAAAGTACCAGTCTGGTAGATCTGAAGGACGGCACTGATAGGAGCAATGGCGTTGGCGACGTCGTTCGCGCCGTGGGCGAAGGAAGCGAGGCATGCCGTGAAAACTTGGAGGTAAGAAAAGAGACGTTCGGTTTTCTCATCAAAGACCTCGCCAGCTTCCCACATTTCAGCGGCCCTCTTGTTCTCATGAAGCGAAATTCTCTTCAAGTCCTGTCTGAAGGTATTTTCGGCAAACCGGTCCCAGAGGTTCTTGTCTTGAGGGGCTCCTTCCTTCTTCACCGGAGCAGTATCAGGTTTGTCTATAGGTTCCTGTTCCTTGGAGGCGCCGTCCACAAATTCGCTGCCCTCGGGGGTTTCCTTATCGTTGGAGGTGCCGTCCACTTCTTCGCTGCCTTCGGGGGCTTCTTTGGCCATGTCCGCTTCCTTTTCGGCCAGATCCGCTTTGGCCTGTTCTTCGACCATCTCACCCTCAACTCTCTTCTTAATCCTGGGACCAATAATAAAGTGCGTAACGAGAGCACAGAACGCTCCGCCACCGAGAGAGACCGGGAGAATAACGCGATGGCCAAAGTCCTCGATGTCGTGGTGAGGGTGGGTGCGCCCCTTCTGCAAAATGAAGAAGAGGTTGACAGCGATCGCGCAAAAAACAACAATGGGGTAGGTGTTCATGGCTCGGGTCTGGACGTGCTCGCTGTCCAAGACAAAGGTCTTGAGGGTCTTGAAGAAAATGGCACCGATGATGCCGGAATAGATAGGGCAGGCAACCCAGGCGATGAAGATAAGGCAGGTATCGGGCCACCACATGACTGATTCAAAACCTTCGGCCGCGAGGGAGAATCCGATGAGGGCCCCGATGATTGTGTGGGTGGTGGACACGGGGTACTCCAGGTGGGTAGCAGTCAATAACCAAGTGCCGCCAACCATGAGAGCACAAAGGTTGCCGAGCATGAGAATATCGGGCTGGTCAGTGTAGTAGGAAGCATCCAGGATCTTGTTGCGGATAGTGTCGGTGACTGCTTTGCCTAGAGCGACAGCCCCAACAAACTCCATGATGGAGCCAAGGATAATGGCCCATCCGAGCGAAAGGGCACCGGAGGACACGGAAGAGCCAAATGAATTGGCAACATCGTTGGCGCCGATGCCAAACGCGTAAAAGAATCCGAAGATAACTGCCAGAACGGCGATGTAAAGATACTCGGTAAGTTCTGCCATTTTCGCAACAAGTTTCACTTACCAGGATAAATGTTGCTGGTCCGATTTTATGAGAGTGAAGATATTTTGGGAGGATATGATTCGATTGCCACCTCTGATGCCTGAGATGCGAAGACAGAAGTTGGCACCATTTAGATCCAAAACTACTGAACCTGCAGGAAGCGAGAGGGATCACTGAATCTCAGACGAATCTCTGCAGAGCTCAAAGCATAACACAGTACCTGCAGGTACAAGATAGGCGAGCGAAGCCTCACTCTTCGGATATCCAAGATGGACGCGACGTAAAGAACTCTTCACCATAAGAACGGTACGACTTGTTGAAAGCGGATAACTCTTTTGTTTTTATGTGTTGCAATTCTGCCGTGCCATACACCGTCATTGCTGAATTAATGCCCATGGCAGCGGTGTATCTTTTATGCTGTAGTAGCGTGAATGCCAATAAGTGCAGGCGAGAACGACGAAGCAAAGTGTGAATGCACTCTCTACCCGCTTCCAGGGTCGGGATATATCTTATCCTGTATAGTGGTACATTACAGGGTAAAGTACATACTGTGTAACGACGCTTTGGGGGGCCGGCCGGGGGTCAAACAAGCGAGGGCGAAACAAGAGGGCTCCCTGCTTTCGTCCATTCACTACTCATATTTTATTGCAACCATCCAGCGGTAGGCGGTCGATGTGGTTGCAGAAAGCCGCTTTTCTGTTGTGCCTTGGCCACTACAAATCCGACTACTAGCTAGTAGCCAGTGCAGTCCACATCGTTTCACGGGGTACCTGGTACAATACCTAGAGTGGGGTCGAGGAATTTTATCTTCTGTGCCTTCAGCCTAGCCAGTGCATTCCGTCGGGTTATTTAGCTATGAGGCCTGCTTTCTTATTCGGTTGCGAAGATTATGTGATGCCGCACAGAGTCCTTCACATTGTTCTTGTAGGATAGCCACCCGCTCGGTTTCGTTTTCCACGTATCTCGTGTAGGGGCCAACACCATCTAGTATACGACGACTCACTCGTTCCACCTCCTTGTCGCAGATTGACACCAAGGCACCCTCGAGGTTTTTCGCTTTATCCAACCATTTTGCATCAAGAGTTTGCGCGACACGGGAAGTTCCGATTACATAGCAAGCGCCGCCACTCGCGGCCAGGGAGGCGGCAACTAAGATGCCTGAATGAAGCTCCAGCAGATCCATAACTGTGCCAATCGCTGTTCCTAGCGCGCCTAGCTGTAAGCCAGACGAGACTAGTGCCGTGGTCCGAAGCGTGCGGAAAACTTCTACCTTTTCCTTGATCTCCTCGTCTGGTCGCAATGTGCTTTTTACGGCACTTGAGAGTCGTTCACTGAGATTATTGCGTGTGTCTTCGAATCTCGACGCAGCAGTAATACTTCCCACGAGACTGTGGCTTTTTGTCGCGGGACGTAGGCCTAGATATTCAATTACAGCTTGCCCCTGAGCCCTCCCACGGGTCGCAACCAAATCGCTGTGGATCAAGCGTGAGAATTCTTGAACATGCTCTTGGGGTGCACACGCCGGCAAACAAGCTTTGAATACTCACGCAATCGATTCCACGTGTTCCAGTATGTCGTCTCGTACACTTTTCTGTCCGTGCATTGAAACCTGCAGTCTTGTCTCCTCCCATTCCTGGTCGATTTTTGGGTTATCCAATAGCACGTTGTAGTGAAAACTCGAGAAGTTCATGCGATGAAGGAGAATCTTCCATCGTTCCCCTTGATTTCGAACCAACTCGGTCGTTGATTGCTGAAAGCCTTGCAGTTCTGTCGTTAGCTCCTTCCTCCAACCACGAAACTGGGTCTGCAAGACATTTAACGTTGCAATGTCGGCTTTCAACTCCTCGGACCGACCATCCAGTACTTGTATGCATTCTCTCATCACGCCTTCTGCGACACCAATAGGGTTCAATAGCTTTGATTGCAGCTTAGCTTGTGTTGTAAGGGAATCTTTTAAAAAGCTTTCCAAAGCGCCAAATTGACTTCGATGCCAAACATTCGATCGGTATTCATCATTTTTCTTTTCCATGAGCTTTGCAGACAGAGCGTCCCTTGCACTTAGCGGGATGACGACTGGTCGAGCACCCAAAAGCTCGCTTGACCGCTCCATGACAAAGTCGACGACAGCCTTCTTGGCGTCCTTGCCATGGTCACCGCCCTCAGCATTCAAAATATCCATTTTGTTAACGACAATGACAATATTTTTCCGAAAGGCTTGGATTCCTTTGAGCAAGGTGCGTTCACTTTCACTGAATGGTCGATCCGCCGATGTGACAAAGAGAATCAAGTCTGCAGCTGGAAGCAGTCGCAATGTCCGTTCCGTATGGTCCAACCACGTCGAGTTCGTTCCAGGAGTATCAATCAAGGTTAAATCTGTCAATACGGGGACGTTTGGAACAGTGTGCCACACCACTCCCAGGGGCAGCGGCGATCCCGTCTCGTTGTGTTTTGACGACGCGACAATGGTGATAGAATCCGTTGTAGGTAGGGCTCCCGATTCGAGCAGTTTTTGGCCCAACAAGGCATTTATCAAAGTAGACTTTCCAGCATTAAACTCACCAGCAATGACGACTGAAAAGGAAGCTTCCAAATCCAAAAAGCTGGAATTATTCAATTGTGATAATAGTTTCGAGTTTTTGTGGTCGTCTGAAGTGCCTTCGAGAAGAACTTGCGTGGCAACGCGTTTGCAGGTCTCCTTGAGTTGTCTTTGCTCCAACAACAATTCTCGCTCTTTTGGCGTTAAGAGCCGGTACAAGCCCATGTTGTCGTCAGAACGATCTCCTCGATCAGTGTCTGGATGTGACGGCGATGCCTCGGGGCTTGGATTCCCAATGCTGGCATTGGATGCGGAAGAAAAAAGAGCCGACAGTGAGCCTTTTGGCGACGAAGACCGGCCATGGTAATCGAGAGTGCGGGAAAGGGGTAAAAGTCGTCGGATGGAGTGCGGCTTCACAAGCATTGTTACGTTCATTGTGCCGCCACGACGTAGTCTAGAGTGGCTGTAGGGGAGAGATCTTCACGCTCTCGGTGACAGCGAATGAACTCGGCGATGGTTAGCACCTTCGACATAGAGTGGAAGGAAAGGTGCAACACGCCAAATACTGTAGCTTTCCCATTTTTGCAGAGAGAGATCTTTTTCGCTTGGTTGGCAAAGAGCCGGCAGCGCCTTCCCGCCATTCCCCTTGAATTGATCAAAGTAATCGATTTGCGACTTTTGCTTCTACGTGGAAGGTGTTTGGTAGGTAATGGCTCGCGATCCCGCGTGAATCGAATGGAATCGTCATCATCTTTGGGCGGGCGGGCGGGCGGGCGGGCGGGCGGGTGGGGGCGCGGCGGCCGGTTATTTCTACGACAGCTTCGACCATCCCGTCCTTGCGCCAATCCCACAAAAGAAGCGATTTGCCGAAGATCTTTTTCGCCGCCATCGATCACATCCTCCTTCTACCGTCAGTCTGCACCATAAAAAAGGGAAGGCCGTCGTCGTTTGATACACCTGGTATAGGATACTCTTGGGAAGTTAATCTCGGTGTTATCCTTTCGGAGTACAATCTGTACCGTATGCTCCACGTTTCGGTCACAGTGGTTTGCCATGTATCAGCAAAACGACCAGGATCTGGTGCCGTCGGCGCCCTATCCGCCGATGCATTCCGCCCCCGTGGTCAGATCCTCGCTCTCCTCCAGTCCGCACTATCGCCAAAACAATCGAGTGGCTAGTGACTCTACTGGTACCACCATCAGCAGCAACAATTCAAATGGATCTTTTGCTCCTGTTGTGAATACAAATACACGGGACGGCAATTCGGAGTCGGAAAATGAAAGCTTCGCCGCTGCCACTCCCCGACCACAGTTCCTCGAATCGTCATCGTCTCCCAAGCCAATAAGGCCGTCCCTTGCCTCGGTAACT
This sequence comes from Nitzschia sp. DOCU1, assembly GCA_951394045.1. Taxonomy (NCBI): domain Eukaryota; phylum Bacillariophyta; class Bacillariophyceae; order Bacillariales; family Bacillariaceae; genus Nitzschia; species Nitzschia sp. DOCU1. Next base: position 2,175,085 of record OX595988.1, read on the forward strand.
CGAGTAAAGTTCTTTCCGTCCATGGGAGGAACTCTGGCTTGTATCAATACAGCTAGTACTGCTACGTCTCATTCATCAACTGCCGTGGAAATGGATGGTGATGAAACACAGCGAAATCGTAAACTGGGGCCAGTGCTCATGGAACTTCGTCAGCTGGAGTTGATCGAAGAAAAAGATTCCCGAGCCGATGAGCTGTTCTTTGATACTCGTACTATCGCTTTGTCGAGAGGAAACCCGCAACTGGGTATCAGCGTCGCTTCGACGTGTTTAGATTTGCCCGTTGTTCAAAGCTATGCTGGAAGCAAACCTAGATTTGCGGCTGCTACCGGATTGACTACAGGAATGCTCGCCATTCATACCTTCTCGCAAGTTATGGAAGCTGATGGTCTTCCTTACTCATCGGCGATTGAATACTATCACATATCTCGGCATCATCGACAGTCGTCGGCTGTTGCTTGGAGAACGAATCAATCCAACCATGTCGCCATTGGCCTGCTGGGAAGTGGGAATCCGGGGCCTCAACAGGTATCGTCCTTGCCTCGGCGTGGAGGAGCTGCCATTCGGGGAGCTGCGGGGGGTGGAGACCGGGAATTTTGTTGCTTCGTATGGGATATTGAGGCGCAACAATCCGCTGCGAAACGAAATGCAGCTCCAATCTCCAAACTCTCTCACAACACCCCGGTGGCTTCATTGGCATGGGTGTTGGACGGACAAACACTCGCCGTCGGGACACAATCAAGAAATGTACAGCTCTATGATATGCGGGCTTCAGGGGCCAATGCTCCTCCGCTGTCTGCGCTAGCGCACAATTTTGGAGTCCATGGGATTGAAGTTGATCCGAACAAACCGGTACGTATGTTTTGAAGACTGCTCGGGCATGAACATCCCAAAGGAACGATCGCTCACAGAAACTTCATCTAGAATATCATGGCGACATTCTGTAGATCGGTTGGGGAACCTGTTAAGTTGTGGGATGTTCGGCGCATGGATTCCGTTGTCAGCGAGATTAAAGTATCCGGCTCGACCGCTGGCAAGTCTTCGGCTGCGGCGTATGCCAACCAAGTCAAAGTAGAAGCAGTGAAATGGTCGACCGCAGATCCAGGAGTACTCAGTGTTGCTATCGGTGATTCGGTTCAGGACTATGATACATCGTCGGGTTCCCGGCCCGTATTGGTGATGACCAGTTTCGCCAGGCGGGGGAGAACCATTCAAGATTTTGCTTTATACGGGAAAACGCCAAACAAAGCGCCAATTGCAGTGCACCCTGGGACAGAAACAGCTTCTTCTAGTCGCCTTGTCGATGCACTATATTCTCGTAGAATGGTTGCTGTGTTGGAAGACAAGACCGTGTGTGACCTAGCAGCGCATGGAGGGGTGGCACCAGTTGCGATATCACGGCGTGATGGTCGCCTTGCCCACGCAATGGGATCTACGGTGTGGGTCGGATCCACGACTTTTGGACCGTCTGCAATGGAAAACGCCACTGTCTCATACGACGAAGATATCTCTGCAACAATGATGCGACGTGCTAGATGCTCCAGAATGGCTCGTTATTCCATGAACACTTCTCAAAACATCAAGGTAAATCTTCCTGACTTTCTTCGTCGAGGTATTTTGACAATTGGTCACTCAATTCTCTTTTCCATCTCAGATGTTGTCAGAAGATATACCTTCGGGAGCGGGCATATCAAAAGACGTATTGTTATCGAGGCTTTCGTTATTCAGACTGTGGAGTTGGATCGAGCGCGTCGAAGCGCTCTCTACCGATTTCGACGAAGTCGACGGTGACGTTCAGTCGCCTTTGCGAAGTCTTCTTGACGCGGGCATTTTGCAACTTTTCAGTGGCGACGGTTTACTGCGAGATGATGTAGTCTTTTCTGAGACGCTTTCGTGCAATGTATACCTCAATGTATCGCGAATTCTGGCTTTGACTTCCTGTGGATGGGCAGGGAAATTCAGCCTCGAAATCGTTCTTGCAGAGTGTGAGGCCCTCGGTGAATATGAGCGTTCCGCGGCTCTAGCAGTATGGCATGGCGATATCGGGGCAGCAGTCGAAGCGTTGCAACGAGCGTCAAAAGCGGTACGAGACAACTTGGCTGGAACGAAGAATTTGGATTCATCACTTTCAACTCCCGAATACGCGGAGACCTTGGATTTGATAGCTATGTGCGTGGCGGGTTTCGGTGGAACTTCTTCAGCACAGAGCTCCGTCTGGCAGAATGCCTGCGCCAAGCTAATTCAACGTCGAGATCTTTCTGATCCGCGATTCAAAACCAGTCGCACTGTTTATCTGCACGCACTTTGTTATTTTCTGTTGAATGTTGGGACGGAGAGAAGTTTTGATTACATCCTGGGCAATGAATTTTTGGCATATGGCGATCGGATTGCTTTTGCCTGCCGGTTCCTTGACCAAACTCAGCTGCAATCCTATTTGTACGGATGTTTGGAGAAATGCCAACAAGTTGGGAATGTTGAAGGACTGGTTATCTCTGGACTTTCTAAGGAAGGAATCAAGATTTTACAGGCTTTCGTCGACCGCACTGCCGACGTGCAAACCGCTGCCCTTGTCGTGAGTAGGGTTTTGCTTCCTCCTGACTGGACCGACGAACGAAAAATTTGCACCGAGTGGGTAGAAACGTACCGAGGCTTGCTGAACACGTGGCAGATGTGGCAGAGCCGAGCGATGTTTGATGTTGATCGCGCCGAAGCTATACGGCGGCTTAAGGCGAAGGGGAATGACCACAGTGGCCCCCGACGAATACAGAACCGGAGACAGGGTTCACGCGTGGCTGATGCTGATGGGCTTACTTCGATCCCAGCAGCGCTTGATGCGCGTTGCAATTATTGTTCCTCGCCACTGGGATTAAAGAGACATGAGGGAAATGCGAACCAGTGGTTGTCCAAGATGAAACCCGTGTTATCCTGTTGCCCTCAATGCCGTAAACCCCTCCCGCGGTGTGCAATTTGCTTGTTGAGTCTGGGTGCGCTAAATCCTTACATGCAACTTACCCGAGAAAGATCTCGCCCCATCCCTCGTGGCGGCGGAAACGCCGCAAGTGGTCAAGATGATCTTGGAGCGCTTCCACTGGCTGAATGGTTTACATGGTGCATGAACTGCAAGCACGGTGGGCATGCCCATCATCTCGTTGGCTGGTTTGCGAACCACGAGACCTGCCCAGTTAGTGGGTGTGATTGCTTCTGTCAGTTTGATGGCATTCAGAAACTGAGTCGTCCTGCACTTGCGAAACGGCAGGAAACAGCAGAATCCTAGCTGAAACGCTGATGAACTTGTTCAACGGGTTTGATGAACCTTGCAGCCATAAGAGTCGTGTGCAGGCAGCGTTGATGATGATCATCCCGCCATAGCGAAACATCCGATGAATCCTCTCTCAGTGGTGGTAGTGGATAGTACTAGCTCCCACGTCGGCACTCCAAATACTGCTCGGTGCATCTATTGGGCTTTCAACTTCCGTTCGCTCTCGAGCGCTCAAGGCAGCCGTACTTTGGACAGCCACTCTTCGCTTCTTCTACCTCTAAAAGCTAGGTTACTATGAAACGTGGTGCTGTACTAGTAGAGGTACTGTACTCGTACAATTCTTATTAGGGACAACAAGTTGTCGATTTATTACTGTTGTTGGTAAGCGCGCAGCTGCTCATCAGCGAGCAGCCCATCCTTGGTATGATATTCTAATAGCTGGTTATCCCGGCTACTTTCCTACTATCACCAATCGATCTTCTCTATCTATACCTAGGGTAACGCCGGTAGCCGCCTCATTGCTGCCCTGCACCGTCTCACTGCTTACGGAGCATGATACTACTACATACTATTGTGCGAATTCGATCGGCATTTTTGCTCAATATCGTGATCCTGTACTTCATAGTGGTCGGTGCGTCCACGTCCGTTGGGATCCTTCATCGCCCACGCAGGAATATGGTGTGTCGTATTGCATGCAGTCTTCATGCAGTTGTTATCGTTCTCCTACACAAAAGTCGGTCAGGTCCGTTGGAATGAAGTATCCTTCTCATTAAGAACCCACTTTTTTTTAAAGGCAAGACACTCGTAGAATTTCTACCTGGGTACCGTGATTGATGATCAATGACTGATGTGCTCTGCTCTGGCACGCTTGCAGCTGGCAAAAAGATTCGCTACTCTTCACGTTCACGAACGATGGAAAAAGCTTTTCACGCATTCGAATCCTGCTTTGGATAAAATCTTTTCTTCACGTTGCTCTCTAGTAGCGAGTGAGAACCCACAAAACCCACTCAATCATTAAGAGAAACAATAACAATGACCGGTGTGGACTTTAGCAAAGAGGAATTGGACGGCTCACCCGCGGAGATCGCTCCCGGAGCCTGGGTCTTTGGGGAATTGCACTACGCTGCAGGGTATGTTCTTAGTGTTAGTGATTACTGGGTATGGAAGCAAGAAGAACCCTTTTGTAGGCAGCAGCTGCTTTGCTGAAACATAAAAACCGACAACAACGATTCTGATGACGTTCTCTTTCCCTTTACTTTTGAACAGAATTAAGAATACTCCCGTGAACAATCGCTCCTTTGCTTTCAAACTCAAGCTTAAGGAAGATCTATCTGGAGTTAAGAAAGGAAGTGATTGCTTATTCATCTATGGGCTTGGGAATAAAGGGGCGATCCAAGGTGTCAAGAAGCTTGAGAAGGAATCTGGCCTCAAAGCGGTTGCTCTTCTCTGCAACGGTAGTGCTCATCACACTTTCCTCAAGTTTTGGTACGATGCCTTCCCTGACATGCGCATTTGGGTCTGTCCCACCAAAGTGCCCAGTACTGTCAATGCCCAGCGTTTGATGAAAGAGTATCCCGATCGTTGGGAACTTGCTGACAACACAACCTCTAAGCATCACATTCATCAGCTCTTCAAGTACTTTGGTCAGGGCAATGACCTTCAGGTGGATTGTGTGCTTTTCAACCAGTTTTTCATCTATACCGACAAAACAACTGGTGAAAATGGATTCTGGCAGCATCCCGAGTGGGAGCCAGTGATGAAGGGTCAAATGTTCGTGTTCACCAACATGACGGCCGTCATGTCGGACCTCTCTCAAAACACCGATGATGTCATGTTTTTTCACAAAGCATCGAAATTGCTTGTGACTGGGCACCACTTTGAATTTGTTCATGTGCCAAACAAACCTGGATACAGCATAGACGAAAGACTCAAAAATACAGGAGGGTTTGTCTGGGAAGTGCTTGTTCCAAAGATGGTTATGTCCCCTGGCCGCTACGACACCTCAGTTGGAACTGTGGTAAATCGCCTACGGGACCCTGCCATCCACGCGGAACAATGGCAGGAGGTCATGAAATGGGACTTTGAATATGCGACAGGTCACCACGATCCGAACAAGGTATGCGGTCCCATCGATAACGAGGCTGTCATGAAGGGAGAGGGTGGTCTCAAAGGACACATTAAGCGCAAGTTGATCGAGAGTGGTGAATTGGAGAATAATCCAGTGCCGGGTAGCTGGTGGCCATGGAAGTACCCCAACAATCTTTACAAGATTGTCTCGGCGGAGCCTGGTTTTGTCAAAAAGTTCGGACCCTGGCAAGAGCAGCGCTTTGGAGGTCCCGGCTATGGCCCTGACGGGTACAAGAAGAAGTAAACTACTAGTAGCAGCAGCACAACATCATGATGCTGGTAATGGGGGATTTTGTCTGCTGGTGAATGGATGGATGAATGCTTTCTTTGCTTCTTTCTTTTCTTCTTCGGCAGAGAGATGGGTGTGCTGGTGATCATGATAATAATTGATTAAAAATAGCAGTACTATCATTGGGAGGTCTCTTCTGTTGCTCCTCGGAGTAGTAGTATACTAGTAGGCGGCGCCTAGAACGAGGATCCGGTGGTGTAGCTTTCTTCCATCGTGGTCTTCTGGTGCTGATAATGATACTATATTAGGAGAATCACTCGCCAGCAGCATACTATATTCGTGGTCCTCCTTGCTCACTCATCCTCTGGTCTGCACTCTTCTTCTTGCCTCCTCCGTGTTCTCTCTAAACAAGTACAAAGGTGTGCTAGCCAGAAAACAATTGGTTGTAGCCGTCTTGTTGTTGCGCAACTAGTATGCTTTAAAAGTAGTATCGTGCTAGAAGCGACGATACTACGATCACTCGTTGGATACGCTACTTCTATTTTGATATTTGTGGTCACTGTAGTCAATCTCGCCTGGCCGTTGACGGTTTGTTATTTAATCGATCCCTCCGATCCACGCACGGCCAACCATCGTTGGCAGACCACCCGCTTTTCTCCTTTTTCTCGTCGTCCCTCCTCTAAAGAAAATGAGGGCCGTTTTTTGCCATTCTTTTCCACCTGTGTTGCTTTAGACACTTATCAGGCTTACGAATAGTGTCAAGTACGCGAAAGCCACTTCAAAAGCTATCGGCAGAGTACTTTTCGTTGTCTGGAAGAGGCGAACGTGAGAGCCCACCCGTCAAAATGGAAGGCGACCAATTGCTTGACAACCACAAGCACAAGAAGGGCAAAGAAGGCCGTGGTGCGAAGGAGAAGAAGAAGGATCTCAAAGCCAAAAAAGAGGGGTCGCGCAAAGAACGACACAACAGCCGCGCATTCTCTGTCGCCAATATTGGTCGGACTCAGCGAAATATTCAAAGAAATCTTGATCGGTCACAGAAGAAAGAATTCGTTCCACTTAGCGACCGTCGATCCACGGATCCAAACGAAGCCCCGCCTGCATTGGTCGTTGTAATGGGCCCTGAAGGCGTGGGAAAGAGCAGCTTGATCCGCTCGCTAGTCAAGTACTACACAAATCACAATTTGACCACCGTCACCGGTCCAATCACTGTCGTGACAGGAAAGAACAAAAGAATTACGCTGATGGAGTGTCCGAATGATACTTCCAGCATGTTAGATTGCGCGAAGATTGCCGATCTTGTCCTTCTGTGTGTCGATGCGAAATTTGGGTTTGAAATGGAGACGTTCGAATTCTTGAATGTGCTGCAAGTCACTGGATTTCCAAAGGTGATGGGCGTTTTCACCCACCTGGACGAGTTTCATACCGCAAAGAACCTGCGTAAGACCAAGAAACTTTTGAAACAACGATTTTGGACCGAAATTTACGAGGGTGCCAAAATGTTTTACTTTTCGGGAATCGTCAATGGCAAATATTTGAAACATGAAGTCAAGCAGCTGACTCTCTTCGTTTCTCGAGTCAAGGTACGTCACATCCGGGAAGAAGGGTCGACTGCGCTTGATACACAGTGATGAGAAATGCTTTGGTGACTTCTGTCTGAGAATTCGTGCGGATACCACAAATGCAAAATACTCTTAATTTCTGAGTGACATTGATGGAATGCTTCCTTTGGATTGTTGAGTCTTGAGTCTATCCGTGCTAACTGTGCCCTCCCCCATTCCTCAGTTTCGACCGTTGGTATGGAGAAACACCCACCCTTATGTCTTGGTTGATCGACATGAAGATGTTACCCATCCAAATCTAACTGACAAGGACCCAAACTGCGAACGAAGCGTCGCTTTCTATGGTTTTGTCCGTGGCAGTCATTTAAAGCCAGGCCAAAAGGTGCACTTGATTGGAGTTGGCGATTTCAATATGGCGGAAGTTGAAACTCTCCCAGATCCGTGCCCCATCCCCGACAAGGAGGCAAAGGTAGGCTATGATCGTGCTTCTAGATCGCTCAAGTGCGTACTTGTGGGTCATCTAACCTCATCCGATTACCGCTCTTTAGACTCTCAAGAAGAAGGATGCCCTGCTGTTTGCCCCCCATTCGAACGTGGGAGCTGTTTCTTTCGACAAGGATGCGATCTACATTGACATTGGTCGAGTTAATTATACGAAGAGAGATGCCATTCAGGGAGAAGGTGCTGACGACGTTGAGAAAGAATTTGATCCGAACGAACCAGCCAGCATGTTGAGAGGGCTCCAAGACGTTGATTCTGGCGTCGATGAGAAGATGCGGCGTTCCACTCTAAGACTTTTCAGAGGGACCAAGGCAGTCGAGGCTGGATCAGACGAGGAGAGAACGAGTGAAGACGACGAAGAATGTGAAGCGAGTGACCATGAAGACTCAGATCAGGAATCCTCCTCCAACGAGAACCGGCTACAGCCGGTTCGTAGACCAGTCCGGTTTCAAGAGCAGGAGGTGAGCTCAGGGAGTGAAGCTTCTGATTCCGAACACAGTGGTTCCGAGGACGACGAGGATGATGAAAGCGAATCCGATTATGACTCGGATACAAGCGATGGTAATCCTCAGGAAGCGGAGAACAAAACAGCAAGGGCGACTTGGAAGGACAACATCGGAGAACGTGCCGTCCAGTCTTTCTTAGAAAGGCAATCATCGGTGGTCAACCTGCAAGAATTGGTCTACGGTACAAAGACAAAAGTTGTAAGCAACGATGAAAGTGAAGACACTGAAGCATCCTCCGATGATGACGATGAATTTTTTACTTTGAAAAAGCCATCCAAAGAATCAGCGCGTCGAGAGGAGCAGGCACTGCCTTTGAGCTCTTTGGGAGAAGAAGACTCCTCCAGGCGAGCACTCCAGCAAGAGGAGAATATGGACATGGAATCGTGGCTGAATGAAGGGGGAGAAAGTCTCATCGAATCCATCCGTGATAAATTCGTAACCGGTAGTTGGGAGAAACAAGATGGTGCCGCTGGTGATGATGATGCCGAGTACGGTGATTTCGAGGACCTTGAGACTGGCGAGCAATATGGACGCGATGGTGCTGTGCTTTCCTCCGATGATGATCATGATAAGTCTAGCGACGATGAAGATGAGTTGCCGAAAGAAGGCATGACTGATGCTGAGATTCGTGCCTACAACACTGCAAAGAAGGCAAAGCAAAAGAAGACATTCGACGAAGACTATGACGAGGAGAAAAAAGCTCGAGGAGGAGATCCTAAAGATGATGAGGCTGAGAATGAATATCTAGAAACGCTCAAGCGTCAGAAAGAAGAAAGGCACCGCCGTAACACAGAGGAATTTGGCGCCGAGGGAGAGCGATCCCGTCTTCGGCACGAAGGTTTTCGCCAGGGACTCTACTGTAGAATCCGTATCGATGGGGTCCCCGCTTCTTTTCTATCGAACTTCAGTCCGGTTCACCCATTGGTCATCGGGGGGCTCACCCCGCAGGAGACAAATCTTGGTTTCGTTCGCTGCCGATTGAAAAAGCACAGGTGGCACAGGAAAATCTTAAAGTGCAACGACCCGTTGGTCTTCAGTATTGGCTGGAGACGATTCCAAAGTATCCCAACCTTTTCTACCGAGGATCAGAACGGTCGACATCGGTACTTGAAATATTCTCCAGAGCATATGCACTGTTTTGCCACCTTTTATGGACCGCAAGCCCCACCGAACACTGGCATTCTAGCAATTCAAAGAATGAGTGGAAACATCTCCGGATTTCGAATCGCTGCAACCGGTGTGGTTCTTGAACTCAACGCAAATTTCCCAGTTGTGAAGAAATTGAAATTGGTGGGTACCCCTACCAAAATCTACCGCAACACTGCGTTCATTTCTGGCATGTTCAACAGTGACCTCGAAGTAAGCCGCTTCGAAGGGGCAAGCATTAAGACAGTTAGCGGCATTAGAGGCCAAGTCAAGAAAGCTTTGCGAGAAGGCCAGCCTGGCTCATTCCGTGCAACTTTCGAGGACAAGATTTTACTCTCTGATGTCATTTTTTGTCGAACTTGGATGCCAGTTCAAATGAAGGAGTACTACAACCCAGTTACGAATCATCTTGCTGCAAGTGGCACAAAAGGTTGGCAGGGAATGAAACCTAAAGCACTGCTTCAGCTTGAAACTAATACTCCGATTGAGGTGAATCCAGATTCCATATACAGGCCAATTGAGCGCCCTGCTCGCAAGTTCAACACGCTGAAAATCCCAAAGAAGCTTGAGGAAGCTCTGCCGTTTGCCAGCAAGCCGAAGAACGAAACCAAACGAAAGCGCAAGGGATATGTTGCCAGTCGTGCTGTCGTGATGGACTCAGCCGAAAAGAAAAAGTACACATTCCTCCAAGCACTTAACACAATCAGGAACGAAAAGGTCAAGATACGCAAACAGAAGAAAGAGGAACGAAAGCTGGACCAGGCGAAGAAAAATTCTAAGAAAGAAGAAGCGTTGGAGGTGGTTCGGAAGGCTAACAAGAAAAGACAGTATCGTGCAGAAGGAAAACGCGACAGGCAAAGGGAGGCAAAGCGTGCGAAGCAGGCTGTTGACAATTAGATGTAGGTTTGTCATATCGCACCATGTAATCTGTAATCTTTGGGCCTAGCGTAGATCCGGCATTAACGCCGATAGCTCGCCTTGGCTGGCCATTAGTTCTGAAAGCGTGCCTTGTTCGACCACTTCACCGTCTTTCAGAACAAACACCCGATCCGCCAGCCGCACAGTCTTTGCACTGTGAGTTATGACAAGGAGGGACCGATCCGATTCTCTGCAGGCCTTGATTGCATCTTCGACCGCCTCCTCGCCGTGAGAGTCTAACGAGTTGCAGGGCTCGTCTAGAACTAAAAATGTAGGGTTGGCCAGCAACGCCCGAGCAAGAGCAATGCGCTGCTTCTGTCCTCCCGATAGCCGCGAACCATTGCGCCCAACTTGATAGTCCCACCCCCCTTCAAGCTTCGAGACAAAAATCTCGGCATTTGCTGCCTTTAATGCCTGTTGTACTTCTTCTACGGTCGCCGCTGGGTGTGTGTACTTTATATTATCCCCGATTGAAGCACTGAAGATTGCAGGGTGCTGTGGAACGACCTGCACGAGCTTTGCTTGATCCTCTCGCTTAAGGTCCCTGACGAAATCTATCGTCGACCGGGTCGTTGACGAAGAATCAAACTCGACAAGAATTTCGCCGGAAGCGGGCTTGTACAGACCAGCAAGAAGCATTGCGATGGTTGATTTTCCACTGCCATTCTTTCCTACCAAGGCCACGATTTCCCCACGGGAAAGATTAAGAGAGACATTCTTCAATATCTCAGCGGAAGGTTCACTCCTGTAGGAAAAATGGAGGCCCACAATCTTCAGATTACGAACCTGCGCATAGTCTGCTGATTCGTTCACATCTGTGCATAATTCAGTCGGTGCCATACGGCTAGACACGGCTTCATCAACTGGTACAATCAGCTGATACAACCTAGTCGCCGACTGAACACCTCGAGAATACTCGCCCAACGCTTTGACGAGCCCAGCACTTCCGAGCGCCAACAGAAAAGAATACGTTCCAAAGCTAACCAATTGTCCATGGTCCATTCGCTTTGCTTCCACAGCCTTACCACCCGCTAACATGATTCCACACAACGCGCTGGTAGAGAGAAAGAACATCGTTCCCATGCTCAGTCCGTTGGCAAAAGAGGTCCTGCCTCCCAACTCCACCAACCGATTCTGGATCTGAGTGTAAGTCTCGAGTTCGTCTTTTTCTCGATTCGACATCTTCACCATGGCGATGTTATTCAATCTTTCTTCGACAAACGAGGCCGCGTTCAATGCGGCCTCTTGTTGTACCGCTTCGATTTTTTTGATGTATGTACGGGTGAGAAGCCTACAAAGTACAGGGAAGAAGTGAGCAATAAACTCCTTTTCATGCGCACCCATGCGACAAATACTTACGCTAGACTCCCCACAAGTGGTGCTATTGCTATTGATAAGCCAAACAAACTTGGGTTTAGCAGCAGCATATTGCACGAGCTGAAGATGCAGGAACTTGAAGACCGAAGGATATTGGCAACCGTCGTCGTCATAGTGCTCGCTACGGCGTCGACATCATCTTTCAATACAACTCCAATTGCCCCAGGCGTCATTCCCAACGAAGTTGGAAGTATCGCTGATTGCATTGTGCTTTCTTTGGTTGGCCCACCTTTGTCTGTTTCACCTTCGTCGTCACTTTGTCCTATTCCCTCGACATGAAACCATTCCAAATCGTGTTGAGTCACGAGGCTCTCGAAAACCAATCTTCGCAGGCGCGCTGCTATATTTTCCTGTGCCCGATTGAGCGTGAAGGTTCGTAGAAAACTAGCAGCTCCGCCTAGGACACCAACCCAAACAACATTCATAGCAAACGAGTTTGTCGCGTTCTTCGAACGAGCAGAGGCGGGATCCAACAATGTTCCCACAAGGGTCGGTAATGCCTGATTGGAATAGGAAGATACCACCAGAGCAACACCCCCAATTGTTAGGGGATAAAATTCAGAGAATGCTGCAAAAGGACAAAAGACACGGCAACACTTGTTAAAAGTAGAGCCAATGCAACAGGAATATTCCCCACATTCCACTTACATTGTGACCAAATGAATCGTTCGGCATTTTTTCGCAAATTCGCTTCTTTGTCACCTTTGGTAGGATCTATCGTCATTTTCATGACGCTTTTATCGACAAGAAAATTGTTGGTTTCTCCTTGTTTTCATCAATGTCATTGGGCGAACGAGGTAAAAATCATTGAAATCGATGAGTCAATCGGAGATAGTCCTGAGGCATTTCTTCACCATTGCATTGCTCTGTTCTATCCTCGCGGATCTCCAAAAGAAAATGTGTGGTCCATCCGACATTTTTCGCGCGCAAATGAGCCAATGGAAACGCAGGGCCTAAGTAAGCCCATGGTCGGAAAAAACATACAAAAGGTGATCGAACGAGTCATTTACTACACAACTTGCTTGGAGATAAGGACGAAAGATAAGCTACTACATAACTGCACCGGTAGTGTTTTATTTCCGCAGGATTAACACAGCAGTTGATGTGTCCAGAACCTCCCTTGTTCTGGCCAAGCTGTTATGCATACCTCGTCTTCTAAAAGCTGCAGTACACACCAGTATACACGAGTCAAAACACTGCCAACAACACGCCTAGGAAACTTAACAACAGGTCGACCACAGTGCCAGCTCACTTTCTTTGATACCCGCGTTCGCCTCAAGGTGGTCGGGACCCACCACTCAAAATCTGTATATCCGAGATCAACATGATATGGTCCGAACTAAACTCCGTCGATGGCAACGCCTCTCCGTGCCGCGTCAAAACTTGCTCGTCCGGTATCGGAGCAGCCGAAAGGGGTCTCAAGTTCTGGACCGAATACCAGACATAATCCAAGACGCCCTTGAAGTTTACCGTGTAATTTGTTTGGATTGGTTCATCGCCAAGAACGGTTTGGTAAGCGCTCCCCAGTTGGAACGAGTGAGTGATGTTCATTGGATCAGGGAGTACATTTGGAATATCGTCGTTAGACGCAATGTTCACGTCGGGGTGACCAGGATGCACAGTTTGCCTGGACAACAAATCATAGACAGCCGTGTCGGGCGTTGAGTTGAAGTCCCCACAAATGATTAGCGGCAGGTTGGTCCCTCGGCTCAATACAAAGTTCTCCAACTCTTGCAACAACTGCCATGCTTGCCACAGCTTGACATCCGGAAAGTCTTTGTTACTGTAAAGGTGAGTATTCGCAATGCATACTTGATTGATCGGATCTCGATTCGTTCTTGTAGCAAGAGTCGGTTGGGCAAGTTCCAAAACGACCAACTGGGCAACATTATCTTTGCTGAGCCGATTAAGGAAGGCTACTCCCTCTTCACTCCGAGGACTGAGCCCAAGGACCTGAGTGGCTTGACGCTGCGCCAGCTCGTTGAACTCAATGCTGTAGGATTCTACCAAATGGAACTTTGATCTTCTCCAAAACAGCGCACAGCCGTCTACCTTTCCAGCAAGACCCATCGAATCTCGAGTTTTTTGCTTGTACACTCCCTCGTACCCCTGATCGCTCATGGCAGCATACACGTGATTTTCATAGTGGTCGGCCTGCACTTCTTGCAAGCAAACGACATCTGGTGAGGCATCAACGATCTCCCTCAAAATGTTCTGGAATCTGCACAAGGGAGGGGAGGAAGTTGAGACGACCTCGAATCATCTCTTAGTACACTAGGAGCTCAAGCTTATACTGTACCTGTACTCCCAGGAAAGAGCCCAGATGTCGCAATAGGGATACTGTTGTTGCGTCGCGTAAATCTCAGCCAGAACGTTGTAGGTGACGATTCGGAATCGCGCTCCTCCTCCGGTGGGCCCAGTCTTTGCCGTTACAATCTGTCTCTTGGCAGGGTCTGGCGCCCTCGCGAGAACCAGATCTGTCTTGACCACTCTGTGCATGAGCAATTCTCCAGTCTCGGTAGAGTATGCGGCAGCTTCCAACTTCAGCCTGCGTCCGATATCTTCAAGTCCTGGGATGTAAAGCTGCTCCCGACTGATCTCTATCCACTCCTCCGATTGTGGCACCTCCCCGTTGTATCCCCCATAGGTATTGTTATAGCTGCCGACAAATCCTCGCGGAGTTCCTGGGTTCGACGAAGCCGAGAAGTTGCTGCCTCCATCCGAGAATCCCGCCGGAGACTTGGATCCATTCATCCTTCCGCCCATACTACCAGCGGACCCCACCGACCTCACATCGTCATCCATACTATCTACAGAGCCAGATCGTTGCCGAAGAGGTGTATTGCTTCGACTTTGTCTCATCTCTTTGGGCACTGTGTATTGCGTCTTCCAGGCATTTACAAAGCATTTGGCGTTGCAGAAGGTGCACCTGTACAGGCTAGACTGAGTGGATACACACTGCAAGCCACACGCAGTCCCTCCAAGAGCATGAATCGACCAGTCGTGTGGACTAAAAGAAGTTCGTCTCGGGCACCCCTCGTACGCGCAAGGTTCCTGGGTAGGGCCTCGAAACCACCGATAACTAAACTCGTGGTTGGGCGGAGGCTCCCTCATCTTTTTCGAGTGTGGTGGCAACGGCTTGTCCGCTTCTCTGTCGTCCAGCTTCTTCCCATACATGTAGGAATGAGGCCGCATGGTGCAACCCTCAACGGGTCGATCCACACGCAATGACAAATGCCACGAGTAGCAAAATTCCTTCGTGTTCATCGTGCGCAATTTCCTCAAACTAAAAAGACTTGCAACTCCGCCACTCCGTCCTGATCACAATGGCACTTCCGCTAAACCACAGCCCACAATCCTTCCACTTGCAACACTCGTCAACTCCTCGCACTGGGTAGGCAAGCCAAACCGACGCCCACGCCCACGGCTAGTGCCAGCTGGACACCCGCAGCACTACAAGCAGAAGGGGGATCGCTGGGACGATGAGCCAGAGGTAGTATCCACTCCCACGATCTCCTAACTAGAAAAGGACAACGATGGTCGTAACGAAGGGAAAGCTTTCAGCAGCGGTCCCGGACTCGTTGACCTCCTCGTTCTACTTTGTAAAGAGGGCCACCAAAGCCGACAGCACTGTGACCATCATGGTCACAACGACACCGCCCCCGAGAGAAAAAAACGAGGGGCTACCATCGCCGCCGCGCAACATCGCGGGGGCAAACGAAAGACATCGGGTTGCCGTGGAATCCTACGGGATTTCTACGTGAGGGAGGTGGGGGCTTCGATGGTGACGTACATGCTTCATAGATATGTAGCATATACGAAAGAGTATATTCAGTACTTACATACCTCAAAATTCCAAACATATCATATTCGACTCATCGGAGCGTGCTTCCTCTATCCGACGAGTTACAGACGCATGTTTGACAAGAAGGACCCGAATGGGTGGACAGACAGACGTTGGCCGACACTCGCATCACGCCATATGCCATCAGCCATCCAAAAAGATCCACCATGGGAATGATTTGAGGGTTCGAACGTGGCGACAATCATCAACTTATAACACCGGGCAAAAAGCCTTGTTCCGAAACGTTCAAAGTATCGTCGCTGTGCTGAGTCCACGACGTACCAGATTGAGCGCTTTCCCGTCATTTTGCGATTTTCAGAGAAAAAGTCTCATTTGCCAACATTTTTGATGCCAACGCTTGTGCCAAAGTTTTTCGTCGGAAAACCAATGAAAACCCCACAGTTCTGCTCCACTACGTGGACGACCCTCTTGGTGGCACTGTTTCACAATGTCCACTCGTGGAGTCCAGCATTGTCTCCAAGCTACAGTAAGGGCACATCCCTTGGCTTCTCTGGATATCGGGCCGATAATGGATCTCTCTGTAATCATCATCGGTACTGCGGCGCCCTGTTGCCCACCTTGCACCAATCACTGATTAGAAAAAGCATCCCAAGAAATTCTTTGATTTGTCGGCATTTTTCTTCTTCGGGAGACATGAGATCTCCGGCTGCGCCATCCTTTGAAGTCGGTGACAAAATACAGGTCGAAGTTACTTCGTTTGGGCCACTCGGGGCCAGCGTAGCTGTGGTGGGAATCGGACACGGTGCCGAGGTCGAGTTGCTTCCCGTGGACGCAGAGCCATATGGCATAGGTCTGATCTCGCAACAAGAAATTTCATTCTTTCGACAGGCACGTGACAATGTGGATGTCGTACGAGGAGAAGTCCTTCCTGCTTATGTTCTAAAAGTACGGTACGTGGAGACAAAGGCTCTTGTCGTTGAATTTTGCCAAACAAAAGATACTCCCTCACCGTTTCTTTCGTGCTGTGTAGTGAGGAAGATGGAAAGTTAAACATTGGTCTTCGGGCATTTGGAGGAAAGGCGAAGAGCGACGACGTTAGTGCCCAAATACTAGACCGCTTAAAGTGGGCTCCAGGTGGTACGCTCCCCGTTGGTGACAAATCTCCGCCGGCAGAAATCACAAAGGAGTTCCCAGGTGTCAGCAAAGCCGTGTTCAAAAAAGCTGTGGGTGCCTTGTACAAGAAGGGTTTGGTATCACCGTCGCCAAACTCCATTGCTCTAACCAACAAGCCAACAGATAAATACAAGTAGCATTACTAGCGAAGCGTTATGGTCGAAGTCTACCCGTTCATGAGACGTGTCAGCATGTTCACTTTTGGCATGAAGGAAAACCACAAGTAATCGGCAACCTTACTTTGGTAGTCTAACGTCTCTGGCCCTGTCCCAACTTCTAGTCTCAGGTAGTTCGTTTTGGATAGCGTTTCTTTCGCAGACGGATTCAGCAATATCGTCGTCACCGAATTCTCCGTGACTTTGTTCCCTTCTGGGTTGAGAAAAGCACACAGCCGAGCAATACGGCCATTAATTCCCTGTAGAAACCTCAAATCAGGAATCGGAGCCACGAGAATCACCATCGAGTCCGGACGTGACACTACGTACTTGGCAGCGACACCCGCCGCAGTCTCGTGAACCAGAATTCGCTCCGCGAAAAATAGTCCAGCAGAGTCTCCACTATTTTGCGGCTCGAAGTCCTTGAGCATTGATCGATCAGTGTAAACGCGAAAGCGAGGGTCTTGGGAGAGCGCGATAAACCCATTTGGATCTGCTACATAATTTGATCTCCGTTCAGGATCGACATATTGAAGTCCCTTTGCCCGCACCGTACTAATATCCTCCTTTTCTGGCGCCATTGCCAGCAGCTTCAGTGACTTGGCCTTGGCAAGCTCAAGCAGTGGAACGTGAGAGTCAACAGTGGATTCGGGCACACCCTTTTCTACCAGTGATGCGACGAGAGACCGGAGATCGCCCGTGGAAATGTAGGAGTCCAATGCAGGTTGACTACTTAATGGACAGAACGAAAGTCCCAACGCCGTTTCCCCCTGGGATCGCGCTTGTAAAATGAATGTCGTCAGACTCACCGCAAGGCCAACATCTTCAGACTTTACCTGGGAAGGGAGCCCCAAGCAGACAAATGAAGCAAACCCAGGCCCACCCACGGATTCATCTTTATCACCCTTCGCCAATGAACTCACAGCCTCGATCGCTCCAAAGACAGCCTTGTTGAGTATGTTATTGAGATTGATCGTGTCGACAACAATGACTGATTTGTCCGTCCCCGACCCTCTTCCAAGCTGGGTGAGTACTTCCAGTTCTTTCTGTGCGTTGCTGATTGGGATAAGCGTCGGGGGTTGAGTGGAATCCACTCGATATGCGAATGGACGCTTTGCTGGCCGATAACCTTCCTCGGCGGACGCAACATCGGATGTAAAGATTCCAGTCGCAGCAAGTGCCCCTCCCACAGCTGCACGACAGGCCTCTCGCCTCGACATGCTATTTTCAGCCCGATCATCATCTGAGCGAAAATTCGAATGTAGACATGTCGATGGGAGATGCGTTTCTCTGACGTTCGGCGTAAATCCTCCAGTTTTCACCGAAAGTGCGATAAGCACCCAAGCGCCAACACCAAAGATTCTCATTTTTCTCGTCTAAAGAGCAGTCGTCCTCTCAGCCTAATGAGAGAATCTTGGCCAATTTCCTCAGCGTATCCAATGTGTTGTCGCTATGATACGCAAATAATTGGCTTGCTGGTTATCAGGCAGCCATCGACGACAAGAATGATTATGCAAAACTGGTTTCCCTTTGTCAGTTGACACTCCCCGTGTAATGTGACGAGAGAGCTAACGCCGTGGTTTGTTGTCTTCAACGTTTGCCGCGTGGAACCACCCCATCTCACGTACGACGCACGCATGCAAATGGATCTTCGACCCATTTGATCACAAGTCGCATCCGGAGATCGGATTAGTCCAACATACCGGTAGCAAACTTTTTTGTCGACGAAGATCTTGACGATCTCGTCACGAACGCTACTACTAGCGGTAACACGACGACCTTGCTTGGCGAAGCGATGCCAGATGCCTTCCTGTTCCTTCTGGAAAACTGCGAAGGCATCGACCTCAAAGTCAAACGAAACAAACCCTTAGCAAGAAGGATGGAAACAGTGATCCTGTTTGTTGATTAGACAAGACAGGCGCCTTGCCCCAATCCCCAAGTATTCATCTTTGGAAATCGAAACGCTAGGCCGCTTGGTGCCCACAAGGACCCAGAGAACACTGCAGGTCACTTTTGCCTGTCAAGCACTTTTGATCATCTTCTTCTTATATCTCAACGTACCAACATTGCTTCGCCCCTTCTGGGATATCATGCCTTAAAGAATAATGAAATCCATCTCGAGTCGAATTCGGCGCACCCTACCAAGTCGGCTCCCGAAGAGGTGCTGCCCGTCAAGGATTTTTTCGAATGCATCGGCCACTGGTGACGACTACCGAACAAACGACGGAACTGTGGTTGGAGTCTGGATCTTTTTTCGCCACGGGGATAGAGCACCTGCAAGACCACTAGGTGCACCACATCGTCTGGAAGAAGAATCACTCTTTTGGCAGGAACGGCTGCCTCGGCCGAATCTTAAGACGGTTTTCCGAGAATACTCCAAATTCTTTCCGCCTGACATCCATCCTTCGAATAACAATGGTCAATTTTTGGATGTTCGGAGGTTTCCGTTCGGTTTTCTTACTCAGAGGGGGCTGCAACAGACAAGGGAGAACGGCGCCAGACTATTCAACCGATACGATCGACACGGGCACCACTTCCCGGAAATTGAACATTATGCATGCTCAAAAGACTTTCTTGACGTCTGGGATGTCCGTGTGTACTCCACCAACTACCTTCGAACCGTACTATCAGTCCAGTCGTTCCTAGACGGGCTGCTGGGAACAAAAGTGTACTCGACTCTTCGTGAACAGTCGCCTGCAGATGCCGGCCAGTTGCCTGATGACAAAAATATCCCACAACATTCCGATGTCCCACACCCACAGCACCCTGAATCTCTATTACGTGTACAGGTACGAGGCAGGGATGACGACACGCTAAATGCCTTCGACCGCAATCCAGACATGATGGCGGAGCTGGTCGATCAAGTCATGTCTTGCAAAGAGTTTCAGGACCGAGATGGCAAAGCGGCTCCTCTTGCGGCGAGGCTGGCAAACATTTTGCCGGGTCTCGCGAGGAAAAAGCGCAATACATCGGGCTACAATGCTTCACCAAGCGGCATAAATTGGATAGAGGCAACTGACCATTTTGTTTGTCGGTCCGCGCACAATATGTCATTTTCACGATTCTCCGACTTTGAACATGACAATCAAGTCGAAGAAACCCTGCGTGCACTCTCACATCAGACCACAGCGCATTTGTCGTGGAGGTTTCGTCAGTGGTACAAGAGCCCCAAGTTGCTTGCTGCAATTGCTGCGCCACCCCTCCGAGAGATTTCGGATCAACTCACTGCGGCGACATCTTTAGGTGCCTTGGAACGTCGACCCTTCACCATCTACAGCTGCCACGATGTTACTTTGCTCGCTATTCTGTATGGCATCGGTGCGGAATTTTTGTCTGGTGACGACAAGTCTCGCTGGCGATTTTGGCCAAAGTATGCCAGTGAGTAGGGATGCGACAGAAAATGTTCTCGCACCGCCATTGATTTGACAGTAGCTGACCTTGTCTATCTTACCCTTTCATAGGTACACTGATTTTTGAGTTGGTACAAATCGACGAGAGTAGTTCTCCAGACTCGTTTGTAGTCCGCGTTCTCCTGAATGGGAAGCCCGTCAAGTCGACGGATCGACTGGACCGCTATTGGGAGGGGGAGAGCAAATATATTGGTCATGGGCCTCATTCCATGCTTCGCGCGGACGACTTCGAGAAGATGGTAGCCAGCCTCGAAGCCGAGTTTGTGCGCGACGAGAAGGCAGAAGAATCTGACGCTGAACGAGACATGTCGAATTGGACTGGATAGCGCCTAAGCATTAGAGACACTTAAAACAGAGGTTCTGGTCTAATTTCTGCTACTAGTAACATCACTGGATTATAGAAAAGCTTTGACATTATGCTTCCATGTTGGTTATGATGACTTTCTATTCCTTGAGCTCCTTCGCTTTTGGGGTTCTTCTTTCTTGGACTTCTCTCCCTTCGTTGACGGTGTGGATTTTGATTCTGTGCTCAGTGGAGTGGTTGGGTCCTCGTTAGCTTCAATCTTGGCCGCATCGTCTTTCTCAGATGGATCGATCTCCTCTTCAACGTCCATGCCTTCCTCTTCGGGCAGCGCCTTTCCTTCGTCCTTACCGGTGTCGTCGTCCTGCGGTTGCGTGTTTTCGGCAGAGATTGAGTTGTCCTTGTCGGTTTCAGCCGGGGTAGTCGCCTTCTTCTTGCTCGGCTCGTCATCGTCCACCTCGATACTCGAGTCACCGTCTCGTCGTTTCCGCTTAATGCTACTATCAGAAATCGCCAGCTCAGCGTCTTTGTCACCTTCAACAGGTTCCTGAGGGTCCATTTCTTCTTTGGACTCCTGCTCGACCTCAGTGTTGCAATCTTCAACTGCTTCTTCTACTTTGATAACGTCACTCTCCACACCAAGATTGGGGGCTCTTTCCGTCTCAATCTCGGTCGACGGAACTGTTTCTGTTATGGCTGGCTTCGGTTCGTTCACGACCACGTTCGCAGGTTCTGCACCATTCGAGGGACGAGCCAGCAAGGACGATAGAGCACTGGAAGGACGACTGGACGGGTGATTCTTTAGTAGAGAGGAAGGCGGCCGTGAAGATCGGGATATGCTTGTGCAGCTTGAGGCAAACCACCGACAGTCCGCTGGAACCCGTCTCGTTCCCTGCGGCATTGACGCAGCATGGGGAGCAACGTCTTTGGAATCCGCAAAGGCATCCCAACCTCGAAACAAATTGCCATGTCCACTGGTTTCTTCGTAATAAGCTTCCTCTCCCCGATAAATTTGCTTTTGAATGTCGACAAGTACATTCTTGCTGATTTGCTCCATCCGCTCTGATATTTCTTGGGCTGTAAAAACTCGATGGATAATCCGCGATTTTTCGGCGCGAGTGATTTGTGGATATTGATCGTCGTAATCGGCCTGATGCTGGGGGGATCTTTTCGTCGTTGTCTCCGTGGGCGATGCATCATTTTCGGCTTTCCATTTTCTTCTCAGGAAAAGGGGAAGCACGGAGCCCGAGGGGGCAGGTTGCGAGCTATCCATAGTTTCAAGTCGTAATAATCCCAGAGGAAAGGCGGCCCCAAATCTTTAATGTCAAAATCGAATCTCTGAAGCTCTACCTTGACCACCTACTCGGATAGACTTTTGTTTCGGATCCACAAACAGCGAGGAGGAGGTGATGAAAAACGATTGTGAGAGGAATGAACAACTCAATTGTACCTTGCTATATCCATGTATTCTTAGCGTTACGACATGTATGTAAAGTAAACAATAGCGGCCAAGACATGAAAAACGCAGAATTGCGACATGGAATACGACATAGAGCTAAATTTCTACAATTTCTCCGTTGCGTTCGAAGAAACATGTGCTTCATTTAACTAAATCAGTCTCTTTGATATATTTAGATAGGCCCTGATTTGATGTCCGCGAAGCGAGCGCGCTGGTTACCCCTAACGACTCATTTGACCGCCGTCAACGGGCGAAGGGGGTCAAAATGAATGTTGCACCCATTCGACCAAAGTGCAATCGAAAGAGGTCGCCAGGTAGCTACTAACATGAGGATCTCGAAACCGTGGCCTGATGACAGAAAGGAGATGTCGGTGCAACTATATTAGGGATTAAATTATATATGCCCTTCCTGCGATGTCGCATGCGACACCAAAATGGCCGCTATTGAGATATGGTTGTTTCGGCGCACTGGGCGTCGACGGAACACCTCTGTTCGCCAGCTGAACCGCGATGTGGAATGCCATCTGGTGCCAGCCTGCCAGGAAAGTTCGAAAAACTGGGCGAGCGTGCACGCCTTTAGCATTTCTACTGGAGACGCACTGCCAGTGATCGCAGCCATGCCGTCGCTGGAACGTAGAACGGACAGACTGCGCCAGCTGTGAAAAACATCATTTTACGTTCAAAGCTACGGCAAGCTGGTAGAACCCATCGGATGTTTGATTTTGAATCTCTGCATTCCTGCGCAGAGACACCTCGTGCAAATCCTACCGTGGTCAACCGCGAAGCTACACGGCACCACCTCCTCTCGAGGGAGAGTGGGGGTTGGAAACGAAGACCACAACTTTGAGTTTTCATTTTCTTTTATTACAAAACAAACTACTAACCATGTCGGACGAGTACGAATCAGTTGAGGAGGAGGTTGAGGACGAAGTCGAGGAGGAATCCGAAGAGGAGGCAGCCGGAAAGAAGAAGCGCCGAGAAAAGAAATGGAAGGTATGTCACCCAGAAATCGTTCGGCGGTGTGGCATGTTGCATGTCATGATTCTTATTAATGTGTTGTTTACGTCCAAAGGACCCTACCAAGCCCAAGCGGGCGATGTCTGCGTTCTTTCTCTATTCTCAGGCAAACCGCGCCCAGGTCAAGGCCGACAACCCAGATGCCAGCTTCGGTGATGTGGTAAGTAAAACCCAAAGTGTCATGGTGCCGGTCACAAGTGCGGATCCGTTGAGAATGCGAAAATGGGATGTTTGGTGTGTTTATTTTGTTGGCAATATCATCTTTGTTTTTGGATCATCGTCATCGCGTGTTATTGCGTAGTGCATGTTCGTGTCGGTCAGATTGTGAGCACTATGGTGTACGGACGCGATACATCGCGACACCATCCCGTTACCACCATTCCACCGCGTTGGCTTCGCTGAAGCACGGTAAAAGGGTGCTTCACAGTGGTGTTTTGATGCGCTCAATTTTTTCGTTGACGCGTGGATTTCAGTACCAATTCTACGTAAATTCCTCAATGCAAGAACCGCTGCAAAAATGGCGACGCCCTCCTTCTCCTCGTTGTCGTTGTGTGTTGACCGTGTCTTTGCCGATCGACGCGCGATTCGCGCGCATACTTACCGCGCCGGCCGGTCATTTGTGTTCGTGCTCCTGAATCGGCTTAATCCATTT
Organism: Nitzschia sp. DOCU1; assembly: GCA_951394045.1. Taxonomy (NCBI): domain Eukaryota; phylum Bacillariophyta; class Bacillariophyceae; order Bacillariales; family Bacillariaceae; genus Nitzschia; species Nitzschia sp. DOCU1. The sequence continues at coordinate 2,198,679 of OX595988.1, forward strand.
ACTAATGCCCTTCTGCCGGCCGTCCCGCTCCCTTCCATTTCTTTCAGGCTCGTATTCTCTCGGCCCAATACAAGGCACTTTCTGACAAGGAGTTGAAGAAGTGGACCAAGAAGGCCGAGTCCGACAAGATGCGCTACCAGGAGGAGATGAAGGACTACGTTCCCATGGAGGAGCCGGGTGGCAAGCGAAAGAAGGCGAAGAAGGACCCCAACGCTCCTAAGAGAAACATGAGCGCATACTTCCTCTACTCTATGCACGCCCGCCCTCAGGTCAAGGAGGAGAATCCTGATGCCTCTTTCGGTGAGATTGCACGAATCATCTCTGCTCAGTTCAAGGAACTATCGGAGAAGGAGCGCAAGAAGTGGGAAAAGAAGGCAGCCGACGACAAGGATCGCTACACGCGAGAGATGGCCGATTACAATGCCTAGGCAGCTAGCGGCAAAGAGTCGGGGGGCGAAGAAACTTTGTGACACAAGGTCTGCCAGGCAGACTCCAAGGTCTCATTAGGCCATGAGGTCAATCTCAGAAAACTATCCAGCCCAGGGATGTGGGGCTTGTTCGAGTGTAGAGTGAAGCTGTATTCGTAGCACTCAATATTTGTTTGGAGTTCGTTCTAGACTAGTCGTTTATTTCTCGCAATCCTTGACTCAATGAAGCGAGCTGATAGGTGAAGAAGCCAGCTATACTGGGTATCTCAATCAATCCGGAACTACGGAGGCGGCCGACAAGAATAAATAGCATGATAAGGAAAGCAAATCGCGCTTGCCCGATCCCAGCTCCCTGAACAGCGCCTGCATCTTCTGCAGAGCCACCTAGTGTTTCCACGTACTTTCCAAGTCCGTAAGCATAAGCCAAACCAAATATTGCTCCGAAGGCATAGGAGAACGACACGAAAGTGTTGGCCGAAAAGACCCACAGCAGACTGAAAATGAGGGCAGTAAACAGTGCCGTGTCGGCGATGAGGGCGGTGCGACGGTTGGCGAATTTCGAAAGTTGCTCTTGTCTCAAGGATTTTTCTGCTCGGCCGGTCATCTCTTCCATTAGGGCCTTCTGCTGTAACCAGAACTCATCCCCTTCGCCCGCTCGGAGAGAAAATCCAGTTTGACGACAACTTTGATCAATCCTCTCCTGTCTGCCCAAGAAGCCACGGCAGAGATTTTGTTGTTTGAGTTGTTGCATCCATGCTAATCGTGCGAAAGCTTCACATCGATGGAAAATCAAGAACAGAAGTCCAACATGGAAGCGAAACATCATGATGGTGGTTCCTGTGGTTGGCGGGGCTTCCCTGATTCCCCCTTTGACCGTTTTTCCCTCTTCCAGAAGGCACCGGCAGTGCTGCTTTTCAACGAGGAGCAGGAGTACCAAGAGAGGAACGGGTCTGATTTCGTTCTCCAACCAAGTGCCGAAAGAAAACGGCGGGCAACAAGGAGTCTTGTATAATAGTATCACGCCGTGGTGTTGTAAGGAAGCTCATGGTCGTTATTCCTCCTGTGGTGTTTTTGACATCATCAAATCATGAACATGAAATCATGACGTTTTGATGGTGTCCCGTCCGTATTTGGTTCGTACCCCACAATGGATTAAGTCGGACCAGTCCTCCCGTGTGCTGCATGCATGCTTCGCCATAGATACAACCACAGTGAGCAGCATTTGCCTTTGGTGTACAACCTACTATTTAGACTTTCAGACAGAAAGAACTATTCACTAGTACTTGATGGTGCAAAGCTCAGTGATGCAAAGAGCACTCCAGTAATGTCGGTGTACATTTAGTGTCGATGTTACACCAGCCACCTCCCTTGGAGGGGGACGACGCAAACCTTCCTAACGACTCGCCCAAACTGTGGGAAACCGGCAACGCAGCCTTTGCTTATATTTCGCCTAGACACAAAATCGTGGATGGTTGGTTTTGGATGGCTTCTTCATGTTTCGACCCAAAGAACTTAAGACAAGTCCATCTCGGCTCATATTTGAGTTTTTGTTCCCTCCTCCTCCGTTGTTTGTTCGCCAGCATTATCGCTTCTCGACCCTCCTCCCCATCGCTCAGCAAGCCCCCTCCAAATTACAGTAAAGACTATTGACTGCAAAGCATTCGCAAAGATTCGCGTACGTAGCCCGCGACCAAATAGACCCTTCCAACCATCTGCAGCCAGCACCATGCGAATAGTTTCCCCATACGAAAGGTCGCGCTTGGAACCCAGAGCTTGTTTGGTTGTTTTAATGACGCGAAAAACATTGACTATGGTATCGGAAACCACGCTTGCCGTGAGCCCCACACTCGCCCTTTGGAGCAGACGGGATGGAATCATCTTTTTCAGCCAATCTCTATCCGACAGAAAATTGTATGTATAGAACCTGGCATGCGATATAAGGATCTGAAAAGGGAACTTCCTCCGAGTGTTTGCAAAGATTCTACTTACCATGGATAATGGCCCATAACAGAAGAAATGGCATTCGCGATGGCGCCCTGGTAGAGAACTCCGAAGTGGCCAGCACGGACTCGCCTTAAAAGGCTCTGGAATCCGTCCTTGCTGTCTACCTGGAGCACCGTTTTGCATGTATCGATGGGCATTAAAATCATCCGTGCAATTCCAACAATAATAGCTCCAAAAATAGTAGTTCGACCCGGACCCCAGTGCTTTGTCGCTGGAAAGCTTGCGAGGAACGATTGGACCCCGTCATTGGCCGCCGTACTTACGAATCGAGACACTGGAGCCTGAATCAGAGCAAACCCGATTCCTTTATAAAATCGGGCGATTCCACCCTCCTACTTACGGCCAACAAGGAATGAGAGGAAAACTCACCATGACACTGCTTCACGAAGGAGAAACTCACCTTATACAGCAAGTCAAATGCTTTGGCAAAGGTTGTGCCATACCGCATCTGGTAATTTATTATCGTTCGAAAGCCCATCAGTGTAAGAACTTGGATGACTCCAGCGATTGCTCCGGGGATTCCACCGCCGAGTCCCTTGCTACATGCCCTGACAAGAATCTGATTGAATGATAATTTTGTTTCGACAGCGTTTTGCAGCTTTCGTTCTGGTTGTAACGTAGCCGAATCTTCCTCTGACGGGCTGGTAGTTGAAACGACTGTTGTCGCACCAGCAAATCCCACAGAATAGTACTTCCCATCTGAGAAATGAGCGGCTGGAGACAAACTTGTCCACTCGACTGGCAGCAGAAGGCAACAAAAGAGGACTGACGCAATTCCAAAGGAAAAACGGCGCCGGCTCCTCATTTTCAAATTCCGAGAACCGCGCATAGAGCTTCTGACAACAGGCACTCTCTTCCGCTTCACTTGCCCTGGACAACAAGCTGCACCGTTGTGGATACCAGCTATTGATATAGAAGGAGGTAACGATAAATGGTGAAGTCGTCTGCATAATCTACTACAGTTTTTACTTCATTTCCGGGCGTCCCTTCGTCTATCGTCCGTACGCAGTACAGTAGTACCGCACCTCAATTGACTGAAATGACACCAAATGACAGTTCGCGCGTACTGTTGTTTGTACCTCTCCCATACCGTATTCTATTACGCTCGCCCTCTGTTCACCATCATGGCAGCTCCTGTACTCTGGAAGACCAGCAACGGGTAATAGGAGTTCGTCTTTGCTTGACAATAATCGTACAGTGTCTATACGGCAGTTTACAACAACATCTACCGATACTGCTTTATCTAGTGGAGTTGTGCCAAACGAACAATCCAACGCCTACTACTGGTGTGTACATATAGAAGGGAGCCTCGAGACAAAAGCCAAAGAGATGACTCTTGCTGGGGCGGCTATTGACGATGATGTCGAATTTTCTCTTGATTGGGTAACTGGCATGAAACGACGGGATCCATGGACCTCGGTTCGGTTCCGCGAGTAGGCGACGGCTTGCCATTTGGCAGACAGTCAAAGTGGTCCCGTTTTTATCCGTGGTCTCTCGCAGCTTTTCAGTGTTGGTCGAAGGATCTAGGTGCTGAGAATGCTGAACACAAATGCGATGGTGACTTGGCGCTAGGATCAAAACTGCAGGATAGATCCTTACTGATGTCCAGCCTGCGCCTGTGCGGGACCAGGAAACACTTTGTCCTGGAAAGTGAAGCCTTCAAAGGGGTTATCATTGCTCGGCGTCGCACCAAACCCAGGTGCTCTATGCATACTCTGGGGGCTGAATATTGGCATGCTCGTGAATTCCTTGTCGAACTGGCTCGTGTCGCTGCTACCAGCAATCGGAGGTGTCCACGGTGGCGGCACTTCGCCTCGCTGCAGCTTCTCCCAATCAACAGAAGCGAAGAAGGGATGACGCTTGATGTCTTCTGCATCATTGGGTCCACTGCCGAGCCGCTTTGTTGGGTCCTTGGTTAGCAGACCACGAAGGACATTCTTGGCATTTGGAGAAAGGCTTGCGGGATAGTGAAGTTCGCTCTTTCGGATCTTCTCAAATAGCCGCTCGCGATCTTGACAGTAGAATGGGGGGAGACCAGTCAACATTTCATACAAGAGGGCTCCGAGACTCCACCAATCAACAGCGCGACCGTGCCCCTGTCTGTTTAGAATCTCGGGCGCCAAATACTCTGGGGTACCACAGAAGCTGTTTGCTCCGGTGGCGCTTCCACTGATCCCTTCCTTGGAGAGGCCAAAGTCAGTCAAACGAATATGGCCTTGGGCGTCAAGGAGAACGTTTTCGGGTTTAAGGTCGCGATAAATAATGTCAAGACTGTGAACGTAGCTGATCGCAAGGATTATCTCCGCAGCATAGAAACGCGCCCTCGGCTCCGGGAACTTGCCCAGCTTTCCTAAATGGAAGAACAATTCACCACCGGCACAATAATCCAAAACAAAATATAGCTTGTTCTTTGACTGGAACGCCATGTTCATTCCGACAATGAAAGGATGCCGGACATACCCCAAGACACTGCGTTCTGTTTTTGTGTGCTCGACTTGATTGCGCTTAATGATGTTGTCCTTCTTCAGAACTTTCAATGCAAACATGTGACCAGTTTTAATCTCCCTAACAAGAAATACTTTTCCTGTAACCCATGTGTTAGACTACGGTCACAACACGCTCCGACCAGCGCAGACTCGTAATAAACTCACCAAAAGAACCTTTGCCGATAACTTTAACCAACTTGAACGCGTCCAGTCGCGGCGGAGACTCCGGCTTTGTTTGGTTGAAACTTCCCCCCAGCCCAGGCGTGGCGTTCTCCATTGCGCTACCAATTCCACCTCTGCTCATCCCAAAGACCGCATCACCCAGTTGAAGACCGTGTTGGTTCGTCAGGTTTCCATAGTTCTGATGGCTTGCAACCCCCGACATTTCCTCCTGTAACATGAGCGACCGTCCGATGTGGGAAGCTCCGAGGCTTTGCGCCAAAAAACCAATATCTTCAATCATTTCTACCTCCCCTGCCATCTGGGCGATGTCCATCTCATCCTCGGCAGTCAATGGCTCATCCGTAGGCTGATATCGCAGTGATGGTCGATAATCTTCTTCGTCGTCGTCTGTTTCCTCGTGCTGCGTGGGGGCGCCCTCTTCGCCGGCTTCGAACATGTCTTCCATAACCATGTCATCCATCGTGAATTCCGTTCCTGGAGCCGGTGCGGGAGGAGCCGGAGCTGGAGCGGGTTCAGAATATGCCGGAGCAGGTGCAGCAGGTGGAGAGGCAACTTGCCCGTTGGCAGCAAACATTGTCCAGGGAACATTTTCGTATTGCGGCGGTATAATGTTCGCAGCATCCGTCAAAAACAAACGAATGGCTGGGGACTCCCTGGCGCCTGGAAACATAAGTACAGATATCAGCCATTGCTGAAGTTGATTCCGAGCAGAAACCAACGCCTCCACATTTGTCCCAACACTTTCAAGCTTCGGACACGATGGGATTCCGTCCAGGTATGATGCTAAGTTTCTCTCCATTGTAATAAAATCATTTTGCCCACGTATCACAGTCCATGTTTGAACAGGCTGAATCACTGTAACAGCGTGAACTAAGCCCCCTTCTGTCGTCGGCGCCGACGCAGCAATAACTACATTGAACTCTACTGTACCACCCGGTGCTTGCTGCAACGACGATTACAACAAATGATTAAAAAAGAGTGTGAGATCTTTGCTTTGAAATGGTACAGATGCATATGGTGCCTGTGCGAAGACAGACACAAGGACGGGCGATCATTCGCCCTGGACCAAGAACAGGTTGAATGGAGATACCAGCTTGTTATTGGATCAGCAGCAACAACAACAAATACAGTAAAAGTCCGGTCAAAAGAATGAGGAAAAATCGCCCCACCTCTTGGGAACAACACGAAACGATCCAACCCGCGCCTGTACGCGCCATTGTTGAATTCCGTGGTAATTTTCTTTGAGAAAAAGATCCAGATATTAAAACATACCTGTGGTCTTAACGTCGCCATATCATCCGATTGCGCGGTAGTAGTAAAAGTGGAATGATCGAGGAAGCTTTGTGGTGTCGTTGGTTTCTCTCCGCCGCAAACCTTGGTTTGCCAACGAAGTCAGCGCCGCAGACAGGAACTTTCGAAGAAGTGAAGCGAAAGCATTCAGATCCCCCTCATCGCTGTCGTCGTTTTTCGTCGTGGTTACATAGGCTGTCCCCATCCAACAACCCCAAGAGTGTATCACTGTGGCGCTGGTAGTGTACTGTACTGCCGGGTATGCTTGGTACAGTCCATTGGATTTTAAGCCTTCGCCGGCGACGAGAGAGATTTCCTACGCGGTCACCCTGTAGACTTTGTACTGAATGCATTCCAATATGATTGGAACTGCATGTGATGTATGATATCGTCTGTAATACCGCAGGGTGAATTTTCGTGGTGCAATTCGCAACGGGGGGGCGTAGTTCTCTTTTGGGGGGAGAAAGGCTTCCTCCGGAAGTTGGCGTATTCCAAGAATTCTTTTAGTTCATTCAGGGTTAACATAATTTTTTAAATAAATATGTGATTAAATTGTTGACCCCTGACATTGTAAATTGTTTATATATGAGAGATGGTATGATACATAGATCAAAATATTCCAGGGCTAAAGAAGGGGAGCGCTGAGCAAACCGCCCGCCGGCGGCAGCATGCATCGTGCCCACCATGGTGGCGGTTGTCGACGCTATGAATGACATGCTTTCATCTCTTTATCGGCGATCGTCGGAGCTATTACGTCCGTTGTACTTTCACCGACTTGAGTGCGCCAAAAGCACTTACATAACTGAAATGTTTCCCAAGGTTCTAACAAACAAGACGACGCTTACGGGGTAGGTGCATCTGTTGTTGCTTTGTTGTGGTTGGGCAGGCAACGGCTGCTCTTCGGTTTCTTGTTCATCCAATTTTGAATTTCGCCGCTGTTGTTGTGGTATTGGCAGTCGATGAAAATCTCTGAGGCACTGCCATTTTGACATTTGCAACATTCTCATGCGTCTCTTCTCGTTTCGTGTATCCAGACTGAGAAGCTCCCTTCTAGGGGAGTCTTCTCTGTTCAAGCCTGTATTTGGAGATACAGCAAAAATGGGCAAAGTTGTTACAGCCTCACCGGCACTATTGACACCGACTATGCAGGGTGGATTTAAAGCGGACCTCGGCGCCATGCTCAAATTGACGCCGGAGGGTATTGGTGGCCCGGGCGCTGTGCTCAAGAAATTTGTTCGCTAGCCAGAGGAGGCGTTCTACGGGGGCGGAACCACTCTGATTTCTCGTCTCGTCGTCTATCATAGCATTTGCTTCTCTATTCTAGACCATTAATTTTTCACGTTGCTGGTTTTTCAGAACCTTTTTACTTCTAGTTGAGTGCCAATGGTCCTGTCTCCTTCTCACTCGCTGCCTAGTAGACTGCATCAAGGTTATGGTTGACGGGGAAAAGAAAATTCACCTCCTGGTGCCTAGAGTATGGTGGGCTCAGATGCGTGAATCCCGAGTCGATTTTCTATATTTCCGTAGTTCGATACTCAAGGCCAGCCAATAGCCTGGGGCCTCCAGCTTGCGCTGCCCACAGATCCATCCGGGCTCCACTTAGCACCTCATCTGTCAGCGTAAGAACAATTCTCGCTATGAGGTTTGCAATTTGCGTCCGCAAAACGCCACTCCCGAGGGCTCTTTCGTGCCAGCGGTCAAGAAATTTTAGCTGTTCTCCGACATCCTCGGCAGTTGCCCTAACGGCCGCTTCGAACTCGTCGGCCTTGGCCCGACGGTGATTGAACCCAACGCCTGAAAGGCCGAAATGGTTCATCATGTCTTCTTGGGTGATGGGCGCGAACGAAAAAGTAAGGGAGTGACCGAGAATCTGAAATTGTAATCCCTCAAAAAAGTCAGCAATTATGGCCGTTGACAACGTAATAATGTTTCCGAGGAAGGCACGTTGCCAGGCAATAGGGAAAAGTTTCAAAAGGGGGGCGGAAATTTGGACATGGGACAAAAGCATCTCAGTGACTGCGTCCCTTTGAACAAATGAATCCTCGATACCGTGGTATTTCGAGCGCCGCTTCCCTTTCCTTGCTTTCCGTCTCATTACCGTTTTTATTGTTTCCTGTGCATAATCCGAAGAGCTCCCTGGAATGATTCCTTCTCCAATGCGGGGCAAGTCAGGTGCCTGTTCAAGGACCAAGCGGATATCGGAATGCTTCATGACGTTGACACCGTGCAACGAAGACAACAACCGAGCGAGGAACGCCATGACCGCGGCGCAGACTGCTTTATAGGCGGCAGTTTCTGCTACTTCTCCTATTTTTTCTCCAATGCTCGGTCCTTTGCCCAAGGTCTGGCGAAGAAGCCAGCTCCCTCCACCGCCATTTCGCACTTTTGCTGCCTTGGCTGCCGATGACGTTTTGTCGCGACTTTCGATATCCTGATATAGCTTGTGGGCGTCGGCTGAAGGAGTAAGCAGGTCGTCACCAATCGCATCATCGTCTTCGTCCTCCATTTCTGTGTCCTGCCAAAGGTAGGTATGATTCATTTTTGCGAGCCGCCTACTGGAGAAGGTCATATCCAGATATTCCTCCACCAAATCTTCAGGAGGAAACGTAAACTTTCTTGAAGCCTCGATTTGAATACCAGATTCGGGTTCTTCGCCTTCGCCGGTGGTCCTGCTGACAGTCTCGGTGGTGTAGTTGAACAACGGGTTCGGCCTACGCTGGAGGACATCTTTTTCGCAAATCAAATGCTGAAGACGAGTTTGGCCTTCCGCAATAAGACGATCGATCTCCTTCACTCGTGCCATTCGTAGCTCTTTTTCTTTTGCTTCCTCTTCCTGCCTTTTTCGCTCCTGCATTTCTTCTTCGTTGCGCCTCCTTTCAGCTGCCAGCCTGTCGTCTTCAGATTCCTGTAGGTCTTCTGCGGTTCTTTGTCTTCGTCCAAGCCCGAACAGCCTCCGTCTCTGACGTGGCTCTTCTATCTCGTCCTCATCCTTGGCCTCGGTGCCTTTTCGTACCCTCTCAATGGAAGCAATACGCTTCTGGAGTTCACCCAAATGAGCGCCTTTTCCAGATCCATACTCGGTAGCGGCTGATGGTTTCGAATCACGGGATGGCTTTCCGCTCATGATGCCATGGAGCCCCGTCACTCGCGCCGACAGCTTTCGAACAGTACGAAGTCTCCTGGATATTCGAAGTGACGGCAAACTGCTGGCCAAACCAAGTGTCAACAAGTTGTCGATGGGTACCCACTGTGTGCATATTCTATACATGAGTCCACGGTCAACGTTACACAAAGAAAACAGAATTCGAATATACTCACGAGACCCGAAGAAACGAATGCATCACGATTACCACCATTTACTGGATCGGGCTCTGCCGGGCTGGCAAGTCCCAGCGTGTCTTCCACTTCAATGTCGACCTTGGTGTCGTCCAATTGCTCCTCGGCAGGTATCGGTACCAGCTCGACGACGTCTTCTTCCGTCACCTCCTCATCCTCATCCTCTTCGTCGACGATCGTTTCAGATGAGGAAGATTCGTCGCCACTGTCCACATCAACCTCCTTCTGGGGGACGTCAACCGTGTTGATATCTGAAAGCTGTTGTGTCCAAAGGTTAACCCACCACAGCTTGGCAAAATTTTCTTCTGGTTCTTCCTTCTCTTGCGGCACACCCAGTTCATAATCTGCAGGGTCGTCCTCTCGTTTTTCTTCCTCTACGTCGCTGGAGTCCGATGCTGCATTGTTTTCTTCCAAAAGTCGTAGGGAAAGAGGTGCTACACGGCTTGTATCGACTCCTATGGCATCAGGTGCACCGACCAGCCGATTGTTTCGAGACTTTTGTGTTGTTTGTTGGGCTACAGCCACGGCACCACCCACGAGAGCAACACGTGAATTCGTATTACTTTCCGACAATGTTTCTTCTTCGTCGGGATCATTATTATCGAGACTGTCCGATTCATCGTTGCGGCCCTCCCCGTCGTCATTATTCTGAAAGGTCTCGGGTATCGTATGCGTCAAAGACGCGACTTCTTCTCGAATGTCGTGTAAGAGTCGAAATGGACTGGGTGTAGCTCTCTTGGGGCTCCACCGCGGATTCGGTTCTTTCTTTTCTGCGAAAGAAGGCGTAGCTGTCTCCCCCTTGCTTGCCGTGATGTCTGGTGACGACTCGTCCACAATCGCCGTCGCTTCGGCCAAATCATCTGCGGGATCCCCGGACGAGTCATTGTTATCGCTGACGATGGTGTTGTTCTCCTCGTTTTCGCCTCCAGCACGTATTCGATTCCAAGCGTGGCGGGTAATATGGAATGTGAGCGCCGTGTTGGATGACGCCGCTTGGACGACGATGATGTCATCCAATAACAATAATGAGGCCAAAAGCACGAAGAGAATGTGCAGTAATAACATGACACATGGCCCCATCTTCCAGGAAGCAGCACCGGGTTTGATTCAAAGAAATGATGCACCGGTAGGTACCAGTAATGCTCATCTACTACCTGGTACTCGTTGTTGACCATCATTGTTGGAAGCATAAACTCTTTGAGTTTTTTAGTTGCTGGTGGCGTTGAAATGGATACGCGCGTCATTCACTCATATGCATACCTGGTAACATATGTACTGCTTATGACTATATTCTTTGTCTTCGTCAATTATGGGGGATTTTCGTTTTCGGTAAAATCAAGGGTGCTTCCTCCCCCCTTCAAAGCCAAGATCCTCCCACCCCGCGCTACCGGTAGCGCGCACCGGCAGGTCTCGCTTTCGTGTTTGCCGCCACTTTTGCAATGGTTGAAACGTCCATTATGTACATGAAAGTCATGTTGTTGTAAGCGAATCCCAACCTAGCTAGAAAGGGCGTCCACTTGTTGCCTGACACGCATCGATCAACAAAGGAGGAAAGCACACTATCTTTGGTTGATCCGTTTTGCATCTTCAATTCCCGGAAGCGCTGTTTGTGTGCCTAAAACTTGCCCAAGTAATTTTGCGCGGGCTTTTTGGCGGTAAATCATGGCGAGCCGAAACGGAAAGTTTCTGCAGGACGAACAACGCGATTCCCTGATCAAAGAGCTAAAGATCAAGGGAGAACTACAAAGAGGAAAAACGCCAAAGGAAATCCTAGCCAAGGCAGCTGCTTTGGAGAGCACCGACAGTGCAAGTGGCTTGTCCCCGACCGGGTCATTTGGTACGGGCTGCCTATCTTGCGGAGAGGACGATGATCATGCCAATCTGCTTCTGTGTGAAGGCTGCAATGCCGAGTATCACACGTATTGCTTGTCCCCTCCGCTTAGATCGGTACCTGCTGGCGATTGGTATTGTGGTGAGTAGTAGGCCGGGGTGCCTCGTTTACCGATGGAGCTGCTGGCCTGTTCCGGCGGAAGATAAGTATGCACCCAAATCGATCGTTCGCTCACCAGTTCACCTTTCATCTCTCCCCCATTGTACCAGCGGAATGCAAGATACCGACGTTTGAAGACGACGGGCTGGATAGGTTAGTTAACACTCTGTCCCCAACCTTCACGTCGCGCTTTGGAGAAATTATCTGGGCCCAAGGAGGGGTGGGCTTTGGTTGGTGGCCGGCATTCATTTACGACCCCCGCTTGACAGTTGGAAGTGCGCGACAACTAGCTCGCAAGCATCTCGGCAAACGACACTTAGTTTACTTCTTTGAGTGCCACGATGCGCCGTTTGCGTGTTTGGTAAGTAGTAGCTTGCACACTCCGTGGATGCGGTAACAACCATATTCTGAATTGCACCTCCTCACATCCAATTCTATTCTTTCTTCTCGTTGCCTCCATTATCAACCAGGTGGACTCCAAAATGACCAGGTGGGAAGATGGCTTGTTGGAAGATTACCACATGGGGAAAACTGCCAAGGCTTCAGGTCGTGCGCGGGTGCGTCTCTTTCAGCAGGCCATGCAGGCTGCTACCGTGGAGATGGGAAAGCCCGTGGAACTTCGCATGGAGTTCAACCATACGGACCAACCTCAAATTTTGCCATCGCCCAAATTCAAAAAACCGAAGCGACGATCGATTGCTAACCACAAACGTGGCTTTCAAGATGATGGAGTGTCCAATGGCTCCAAGCGGAGAAACGTCCGGGGATTTCCTCTTTTGTCTGATATGTCAACTACTGTAGATCCTTCCCAAAACCAAAATTCAACGAAACGAAACCTCCTCCGCGCAATGGAAGCGCTTGCCGTAGCAAATACCGAAAATCTGAGTGAATCTGCACCAGACGCAGAATTATGTTGCAAGTTATTAAAACGAGCATCCGACTCGTGCGCCGACGCGGCTGAGAAACTCGACAGGGAGTCTCTAATCAATGTTGGATTTGTCAAACTGCCATCGCGGAAAAACAGTACCTTTGAGGATGCCAGGAAGGTCATCGAACAAGAATTGGTGCCCGACTGTCTGCCTGCGGACAAACAATGGCGATTCTACATCCCATCACTTGGGCCTATGAGTCAGAAGCAGGAGTCGTCGTTGGGTCCCCTCTTCAAGTTCCTCCGTTTGACGACTTTCGACTCCAGCTTGGGAGACGGCACTCTGATGCATCCCCTGAAGATCGTTATCATTGATATGGACTGGGACCGGCTTTGAGCTGTTTCAGTATTTGGCCTCCTTGTCGCCGCCACTCTTCAAGGTTTGGCGGTCAATCCTAATCGCTTATTTCGAGACGATCTCCCCAGACTCAAGGTCCGGTGGGTCGCTTCCACATTGCTAGTCGGTAGAATCGATGAAACTGAATCGTCGATCATGTATTTTGCTCCCAATCAGTATAGTTTTCTCTTCAGATACTTGCTTTTTCGGTTGCAACTGTTGGAACTCGGTCAAACGAATCGACAAGTTTCAGCACGAGTAGCAGTTGCTGTACACGGTCTGTATTACATGATTCGGCACCTGCTAGTAGACCACAGACTGAGAAATAAGGTACATCGTGCAATCTACCATATATAAAAATGCTAGATCCACCATTAACATTGAAAGTACCGCTACTAGATACCGGTGGACGATACAACCATCCTGGTCGGTAGCAGGGCCACAAAACATACCACCGTTGAAAGATGGCGAAGCACGGTCCTACAGTATGCCGAGCTGGTATGTCATGGGCGTGCGGCCCACTTCTCGACGGATTAAGTTTGCATTGGCGCGGTAGGGCTAGGTCTGAGTTCTGGTTAAACATGCATGTTTCGAGAAGGAACCTTAGCTTCCTATTTTCAAGCGGTACTCGAGGGCGGACGAAACAGCTACGAATCTGGACCATTTTGGCGCACTAGTTTTGCTCGGCAGGTGCGGCCTTCGTGCCATGCCGACAGACCATAGGGCTCCAATTGAGCAGAAAGAGTTTCGAACCTTCCATCGTAGCCATTGTGGCAAAGGGTACACCTATGAAGCATTGGTCCGATCATTTTTCGAAAGAGGGTGCAAGATGGTCCACTCCCTCTCGTCTTGAAAACTATTTGAGCCCCGTCGCTCTGAGTACGGAGTGTCGGTGGGATCTAAGGACCAAGCACTGGCTGGTCTCGTTTGTAGGCGATTTAGGCATCTTTCTCAAGATGCTGTAAGCAGACTGTTGCTCAGTTCAACTTCAATGCGTCACTCCTCTTGTCCTTCTGAGTTCAATGAACCCATCGTCGCTGGTACTCACAATCGTGGTGCCGTCTGGCGAGAATGCCACGGAGTAAACACTTGACCCAGCATGACCATTCAAAATATCGGTGCAGAGACCACTCATGGCACACCACACCCGGACAGTTCCGTCATCGCTGGCGCTCGCAATGTGTCTGCCATCTGGAGAAAAGGCGACGGACCACACCAAATCTCGGTGGCCCGTCAGTGTAATGTAGTCTCCCGTCAAAATATTCCAAACTCTAATGTCTCGATGATCAGTCCCGGCTACGAGGTACTGGCCATCTGGAGAATATTGCAGCGCGTGAACACTGGACGATTCATGAAAGGTGGTGATGCATTCTCGCAGATTTAGATCCCAGAAGTGTATCATATGGCCACCAGTACCAGCCGCCATGAATTGTCCGTTTGGCGAAAACGCCACACATTCTACCAAAAATCGAGTTCGTTCCATGGTAAGCACATCAACCCCTATTCCGTTGGGTGAATAGAATTTGATGTCCCCTTCTCCTCCTGCAGCCAGTCGTTGTGCTTCATGATTGTACGCCATACACACGGAATGAGTTGTGTGCGTGGGTACTTGACGTTGCAATGAGTAAGGAGACTCTTCCTCTTCCGACGAACCACTTTCGGAACCGCCATTCATACTCCAAATTCTTAAGTCACCGTCACCACTCAAAGACATCATTGTATTCCCTTCTCGAGTAAATACAATGGAATAGACTCGGCCCAAATGCCCTGTCAACACTTCGGTGGGCCCCTTACGCCGATCAAAGAGCCGGATCCGACCGTCCGTTCCTCCGACTGCCAATGTTTTGTTGTCCGGAGAAAAGGCGACGGACCACAAGCGGCTTCGGAGGTTCAACATGGTACTGGGCCAGGGTGGAAGAACGGATTCTTGACAGGCCTGATAGACCTCCTTACATGTCATTGAAAAACGGTTGAGTGTTATTCGATCGCTGAGAAATGGAGCAATCATGGACACCAAAATAGTGACCGGCAAATCAGGAATACCAGCCCCCTTTTCCTTCTTTGTGTCGACATCTGAAGCTCTCGAGATGGAAGGTAGCCGTTTCCATTCGAATGTCGCTTCTTTAGGACTGCCACAGTGGATTTCTTCTGAAATATCGTTTTCGGTTTTCGATGATTTTTCTGCTCTGGTTTGTTCGAAAAGAATTGACGATTCGTCACCCGAAAACGATACCGTCGCTGTAGCCGTGGTCTCGTTGGTGTTATCAAGCCAAATGATTCCTTTTGATCCATTCTCGGTCGTTGTTTCAGTATCATTTTCCTTCAAAGGCCAACAGAAGCAAGCCCCCCGAGAGAAACCCGCCAAAGAATTTTGCCACCAAACGGACGAAAATATCGACATGTTACCGGAGTAGCACGTATCTATCTGCGCTTCTTGCGGCTGCCTTTTAGCCGATGCCGTCCCTAGTCTTGGAGCAAGCTAGAAGGACGCCTCTTAGTTGTATCGTAGATAAAAATGTCTTTTGAATAGAGATCGTAGTCCTATCGCGTTGATGGATGCAGGTATAGATATGCGTGCTTTTTGCCTTGGGGGCATATTTTGGTCGGGTCATTCGATCAAGAAGATCTTTGCCCTGATAGATGGACAGACTTACACGTGCGCATGCTTCGTTTCGTGCGACCGCGACTCGTGCGACCAGATTGACAGATATGGGATGATGGGCGCCGACCAAAGGTCCAAGGGAGAAAGTGGAAGTTGGCGAATCCCGTCAGGCCGTTGACTTAGTCACGAGCACGTTATTTCAGCGCGTCGTCATCGTGAAAACATATGTGGTAAGTACGACTTTGAGAGTTCCGATAAGTTGTGTCGCCGCATTTGCATTCTCGCTGGGGCCAAGAAAGGCCCCAGAGCCAACGACACCATTGTTGTCATAGCTTGACACTCGTTTGCAGTTGCCAAAATCTTTTTTGACATCACCCGCCGAACCCGCCCCCAACCACCGCCGGTCTCACAAAATGATTGCCGTTCAATTTTCTGCCAAGAATTTTTCGAAGAGGATATTCACGTCGTCTGCACATTACAGGGCCATGTCGCAAGTTTTTAAACCAAATTGGGCCACCGCCGACCCCTCCACGATGGGGGTAAGCACGGAGATCCATGCCGTCGCTAACTTGGTCGGAGGAAAATGGTCCGATGCCAAGTCGAGGATGACCATTCCGGATCCCATGGACAAAAATGCCAAGCCGATCTTTACCATCCCTGATACTCAAGTGGACGAGCTCGGGCCGTTTCTCGAATCCCTTCGCAAGGTTCCCAAGTCGGGAATGCACAACCCACTCAAGAATCCTGATCGCTACGTAAAGTATGGAGAAATTTCTCGACGGGTAAGTGGTCAAATCCAGTTGAATGACATCTGCGACCGAAAGGGTTCCGACTAACTTTCATCCTCTCCTTAGGCTGGAAATGCCCTTTCGACCCCTGAGGTCGCCGACTACTTTGCCAGGTGTATCATGAAGTGCGTGCCAAAGTCCTACCCTCAAGCCCTGGGTGAAGTCAAGGTTACTGCCGACTTTTTGAACAATTTTTCCGGCGACAACGTCCGTCGGTTGGCCAAGGTATGTTATGTTAATTTACAGCTTCCAATTTTTCTCGATCGGACTTTGCCTTGTCTTATTTTACGTTTTTGTTGCGACAGTCGTTTGGTGTCCCTGGTGACCACTACGGACAAATGTCGGTCGGCTACCGTTGGCCCTATGGACCCGTGGCACTTGTCACACCCTTCAACTTCCCCCTAGAGATTCCTGTGTTGCAACTCATGGGATCCTTGTTTATGGGAAACAAGCCTGTCTTGAAGCCGTCGGAGCAAGTCGCATTTGTGATGGAGCAGTACGTGCGTCTCCTCATCGATTGCGGAATGGATCCCAACGACGTGGACTTTTTGAACTGCAAGGGACCGGTAGCCCAAGAATTGATTGTCAACACCCCCGTCCGCATTACTCAGTTCACTGGTAGCTCGCGCGTCGCAGAGTTGTTGTTGAAGGCGACCAATGGAAAGGTCAAGATTGAGGATGCTGGCTTTGATTGGAAGGTTATCGGCCCGGATGTTGGTGATGTCGACTACGTGGCATGGCAGTGCGACCAAGATGCCTACGCAACCATCGGCCAAAAGTGCTCTGCTCAATCCATTTGTTTCATCCACGAGAACTGGAAAGAAGTTGGACTTGTGGACAAAATCAAGGCCCTCGCCCAGGCGCGAAAGATTGATGATCTCACTGTTGGCCCAGTTTTGACCGTCACGACCGAACAGTTTCTCTCCCACACCAACAAGTTGGCGAGCATTCCTGGAGCGTCCGTTCTTTGGGGTGGAAAGGAGCTCACCGGCCACAACATTCCAGAACGATACGGAGCGGTGGAGCCCACGGCCGTTTTCGTTCCATTAGACCAGATGATGAAGCCTGAGAATTTCCAAAGTTGCGTCACGGAATTGTTCGCTCCGTTCCAAGTTGTGACGTACTACAACGACGATACTCTCGACGTGGTGCTGCAGGCCTTGGAGGGCATGTCTCACCACTTGACGGCAGCCGTGGTTTCGAACGATCCTGCATTCCAAGCGAAGGTCTTGGCTAACTCTGTCAACGGAAC
Source organism: Nitzschia sp. DOCU1 (assembly GCA_951394045.1). Lineage (NCBI taxonomy): Eukaryota > Bacillariophyta > Bacillariophyceae > Bacillariales > Bacillariaceae > Nitzschia > Nitzschia sp. DOCU1. The sequence continues at coordinate 2,216,303 of OX595988.1, forward strand.
CACATACGCTGGACGACGAGCACGCACAACCGGGGCGCCGCAAAACCATTGGTTTGGCCCAGCTGGTGATCCACGAGGCTGCGGCATCGGTACCCCGGAAGCTATCCAACTTGTATGGTCTTGTCACCGCGAGATTATCAACGACAGTTTTGTTCCTTCTGACTGGAGCCGACCCAAGGCCACCTAATTACAGGAACCATTGCTAGTACAGAGGAGTACGGTAGTTCACCCCAATTTCAACAGCACCTGCATAGATAAATTTTTATAACAAACTTTACTGCGGCTTCAGTAAGTCGGTTTCATCGGTACTTTTGCATCCCCTTGCAAGTGTTGCACGATGATTCAGTGCTTTTGAAGACCTCAAGAAGCTAACGTGTGGAGCGTAGTAGAGCGGGGGAGCCACTGCTTGATGGAAATGAGCGCAGCCTTTTCAACTCATACAGACAGACAGTAGCAATCCTTTGATGATTCAAAAGGCCGGCGCTGTTGTAAAAGGGCGCATTTTGTGCCAGTACATAAGTTGAAAAGAGGGGAGACAAGGGAGGGGGTTAGACTAACTGTCTGTTACTTTGCCCGGCGGTGAATGCCTTGCCCCTGAACCTGAATGGGGACTTGGGCTTAAAAATTATATTGATTTTTGTCATGACAGTTCGAGAATCAACTTTCAGGGGTCATTTTTGCAGGGGCTCTGATTATGGGGTAAGGTCCGTTACAGTAGACCCCACCTGACAACGGACGGTTACGGAACCTACGCGGTGGATCGCCTGCGAGACGTCTCGTACAAAATGCGCCTTATTTCGTTGCAACTTTTTGTCGGGCGTCGCCTTCCTTTGCATGGTGATTACCGTCAACTCAAATCGGGGACATCCAACAACGACAATTGCTTGTGCTGTCAAGCAATCAGCCAGCTACTGCAACGCTACGAGCAAGTTCTTTTTGTTTCGTCGATCAAAATGGATGAAGGTGACGCTCCCGGTCCTGATCAAACGCCGGAGGCCGAGGTCGTGGATGAAACTCCAGTAGACATTGATGAAACGGGACGTTCACCCGGCCCACAAGAAGCGGAAGAAGTCATCGCGGTTGCAGAGGACCACACAGACAACGACGCAGCCCAGGATGCTATGGATATCGATCAAGAAGTCGAAAATTCTGGTAGCTCCACGGCAATCGAAAAATCTGAGGGGGGGCAGAGAGACGATGAGAAACCTGATACTGGGGACGAATCCCAACAACAAACGGGACCATCACAAATCGATGGATCAGAAGAGATCGCTCAAAAGGAAGAAGCCGAACATGAACCCTCTGCAAAGGCGGAGACCCCGTCGGTGACTGAAAAAGAGGGCGACGAGAATATTGCGAAGGGTGATATTCCTTCACAAGGCGCTATTAGGTCAATGGAATCCAAACAAGACGTGCCGCCGGCCCAGGAAGCCATGGACGAAAGCTCTTCAAAAGGGGATACTCCAAGCGTCATCAACCCTTTAGCAGGTCCGATGGCTAGGCTGAATCTGGACGAAGAGACTCTCTCAACTTTGAGCGACTATCTCAAGTCCAAAGAATACGCACACATAGATTTGGACGACGAAAAAGTTATGGAGTTTACTCATTCCATACACCGTAATGCAACAGAACGAACCCGACATCGGAAGAATCTTACCGAAAACTTCCAAGCTGTAGGGGACAGGGATGAAACATACGATCGAATGTACAAGGAGGAAGAAAAGTTCTCCCTGGCTTCCACATTTTTCAAAAAGCTAGTCGATGAGGCGTCAGCCGCGGCGGATGATGTCGACATGGATCCCAGGACATTATCCTGGGTAAAAAAAGCAGCTGGGCTGCAAAGGCCTGATGATCCTCTCGACAAGAGCAATGATTACTTTTCAGATTCGGAGGAGGAGGCCGAGGCAGCAACCTCCCGGCGTATGACTCGAGGTGTGAGAAAGGAACGCCGAAGAGAGCGCATACGCAAAGAAACTGAAACCCTCTCGATCTTCGTGGACGCAATCAAAGAAATCGAGAAAGAACGCAAGACATCATTTGGTACAGCAAGCCAACAGGTATGTTCCTTCGTGTCCCACAAGCGAGGCTCGGCCTCGGCCCGTAGTTGCGTGGTATCATCTCACCAAATGCTTTTCTTGTTTCGTGGTGTATCAGTCATCGGAGGAATACGAGGCCCTTTCGACTTCTGACGCGTCGGAGGAGTCTTCGACTAATCCTTTCATCACTTCGTTTGGATCATCAACTCGTGATTACCCACCAGAATCAGAATTGATCGCAACTTCGGCCGACGGAAGCGATATTGCGGTTCGTCTGATGTTCAGGGGGCGCATTATCAGTGGTGCAGGTTACGAAGAATTGGTAAGTGAATTTGGCATCATGCTGTTTTACTCTATTCTTCAAAATCTAATGGCTGCAATGTAGAAAGATTGGCACATGGAACGAAAACGTGCGAGAGAAAAGGATCGCCTCGTTTCAACGAAACGATCAAAGAAGTCGGAACAAGTCGAGACCGGGCAAGCACAGGTTTCAGGTCAGGTACCATCAACCAGTGAAGGGCAGAATAAGGATGGCTCCACCTTGCAGAAGGGTTACGTCGAATATTATCTTCCAGACGTCGACCAGTCGGTTGCATCGTCGAAGCTGCCGGGGCAGAATAGACGAGTAGGTGCCATGCGTCCGTACCCCCAGGGTTCTATCTGCTCGAGATTCTACAAATTTTTGGGTGGAAGGGCAAGAAGATGGGTAAGACACGAATTCTTCTACCCCGACTTGGACGCTGCTTGGTATGAATTTGATACCCGTGTGGCGAAGATTGCTTCGTGGGTGCCTCCTAACGTAAAACTGACATGGCGAGAATGGAAAACGATCCGTCGTCAGTTCAAAAGGCCGGTGCGGTTTTCGAAGGCTTTCATTGCTAAGGAAGTGGCCAAACGAAACCACTTTCGCCAACTGGTGAGAAATTTTCAGCATAATCCCTCCGCATCAAATTCGTATGGATTCCCGGTGCCTCCCATCATAAAACCTGGTACAAGTGTCGATGCCTATAACAAGAGGTACCATATTATTCATCGGGGTACCGTCCTATTCTACTCGCGAGGCGACGGTGGCTATTTTGTCCAATTCGATGCCGAAGAACTTGGATGCGAGTTCTGCCCTGACACAGAAGTCGCCTGTGTGTCGCCGCCAACTCTCTTACCCACGAACAAGAAAGGAGAAACTCCTGCAAACGGCAAACCAGTGGCTAAGATTCTGAAGCCAGACCCTCCTGACGAAGAGGGAGTAAGGAGAATCTCCGAGAATGATGGGGCGTTTGAACGAAGGAGTCTTGTTTCGCTAATTGCCAACGTAGAGAGGGCCATAAAGAGGAAGAACGCAATTCTTGACGCAATTGAGGAGCAAAATAATTTTGTTTCTCCATACAACAGATCCCAGCACCGCCATTCTGAAGCAAGCTCTTTGAACGCAAATGAAGGACTGCAGCAAACCATTGCTGCCTGGCTTCATGCCAATTTGATCCTAACGAATCGTTCCCTTCGAGAGGCCATGGAACATTTAAACTCAACGTACGCCGGATGTGCAGAGGCGAAAACCGGTGAAAGGTAAACCAAGCATGCTGATGTTCTCTTTCCGACACTTGCTTCGAGATCCACCCCAAATACTCACCATTATGCCCTTGTCCCATTCCCAGTGCACCACCTGCTGCGATGCCAGGTGATGACGATGATGATGGGGGTTTTGACGACGAATTGTTCTCCAAGATGGCCAAGAGGCTAGCCCGGTCCCTGGGCTACAAGGAAGCAAGCCCGCAATTCTTGGCGAGCACGAAGAAATTGATGAAAATGGAGATGCGCAAAGCTTTGGCCCTCCCCAGTCGTTGAAGCAGGACACCTAGCCTGCACGCAAGAGTCGAGCTTAGGTTTTAGATATGGCCTCGTCGTCGCTTCTTATACCTCCATTTACTGATATAATACCATCGTGACTGGATTTCGTCTGAACTCGACAAGCACGAGATTGATGAGTCATGTGGCATAGGATTCGATTCCACCGCCTCCGTATTTACGCTCTAGGATAGAGCTGATTCCACCAGAGTGAGAGACAGTGCTGCTTGGGGGGTTCTACATTCACGCTGTCGTTCCGGTCGCTCTCGGGCGGTCAAGATAGCTTTGAGTGTAGACAGCCACTCTTCGCTCCTTATATCATACCTTCCGGCGCTTTCATAGTTTGTAGCTTGAGATGGGGGGGCGGCGCCTGAGCGCTCTTCGCTGGATCCGATGATGATTCATATTCGAGACGAATGAGTCAATGAAATCGAACTAGTCCTTCATCATCCGTGTCCGCGCGTCTCTCGCTATTAAAGATTCACTCAAAAAATGACCATGACACACAATGGATGAGACTGGACGGCTGAGTGGTGTGAAAAGCACAACTCGGTTGCTCCATTTGTCGTTTACAGCAACCGCTAATTTTCATCTCTGCATCGCACCGACGTACTGTTAGCCGTTTGCGTGAATGAGCAAGTCGAAAAAGATTCAGTTCCTTGGCAAAGTACAAGAATGTTCAAAGGCTGCCTCCAACAACAACGTACGTCATCGCCCATTATCCAGGATGGACGCTGATCATTTTTTGCCGTCTTATCCTTGGCGCATGTTAAGGAATCGCCTGCGATTGTGGCTTTCATTTGTATTGCTCTGCCTTTCCATATCAGCGCCGCATGCATTGTCGTGGACGTTTGATTTGCGTCACCCCCAGCCTGGACCACGAAACGTATCTGCCAAGCCGCCCTTTTGTGCCGACCGAGTCCAACAACCAACACAAGTCCGTCGCCATTCTAGGATTTGGAGGTCTGCCGCCTCGGACGACTCCGCGGGAGCGCCCTCACCGCTGGATTCCAAGCTAGAAGCCTTGTTTGAATCTTTGGGCGATGCGTCCTCTCGATCACCCCTTCCTATTTACACAGTCCTACCCGAGTTGATGGAGACCATGGCTAGCAGAAGCTGCAATGTTCTTTTGGAAGCTCCGCCGGGTGCCGGAAAAACAACCATTGTTCCATTAGCCATATTGTATCATTACCACAAGACTCGCCGTATAGAGAAAACCAGCAGCTATCAGATTTGGATGGTCGAACCACGACGCGTCGCCACTCGGTCGGCGGCGACTCGAATGGCGAGTTTGTTGGGAGAAGCCGTCGGAGCTGGGACAGTGGGATATCAAGTGCGAGGTGAAAAGCGAGTATCCGCGGAAACACAAATCACAGTGGTGACGGATGGAATTCTGCTTCAGCATTTGCGGTCTGACCCCGAATTGACAGGCATTGATATGGTCATCTTTGATGAATTTCATGAACGTGGAGTCGATTCGGATGTTGCCTTGGCGCTTTGCCGAGAATCGCAGCAACTATTGCGAGATGGCACTAGCAGTGGTGGCGATGACGATGGCAATCCTCCACTTCAAATCATTGTTATGTCGGCAACCTTGTTGGGTGACGCCAGCGAGGATGATGAGACGACCATAGCCAGTCCAGCCACAAAACTTGTCCGATCACTCGGCGGGATAGAGCAATGCAAGATATTAAAGAGCGACGGCCGGCAGTATCCCATTTCGCTGTATCACTCACAAGATCTTCAGTGGAACGGAGGCAGACCACTACCACTACGCATTCTTCAGCGGGATCGAAAGGAACTTGTCAACGTCATGTGCGACGCTATTCAGCAAGGTGTATGGCTAGCTCCTGCCAAGGGTGATGTGCTGGCGTTTCTTCCAGGTGCCGCCGAAATCCGAAGGACCATTCAACAGCTCTCGGAATCTAGCAATCTACAAAATGACGTTGAAATTGTTCCCCTCTATGGAGCTCAGACAAAAGAACAACAAGACTATGCACTTTTCCCAACTTCGAACAAACGACGAGTCATTGTGTCCTCTCCCATTGCAGAAGCATCGCTGACATTGGAACGAGTAACTTGTGTTGTAGACTCAGGTCTACGTCGGGAGCCACGCTGCGATGTGGATACCAATATGCCTCGTCTTGTGACTGTTCCGTGCTCCCAGGCTTCGGCCATTCAGAGGGCAGGGCGGGCGGGACGGGTCCAAGAGGGAATTTGTCTCCGAGTCTACACTTCGACCGAGTTTGAGGAAACGATGAAAGATCAGTCACCACCGGAAATCCTCAGTACAGATCTATCGCCGACTGTATTGCTGCTTGTTGACTGGGGTTGCTACAGCCGAGAAAACATCATTGTCGATGTGCCTTTTGTGGATCCGCCCCCAGTAGAATCACTTGATAGTGCAATCCGACTATTGGGTGAACTTGGCGCAATTGCCGAAACCAACGGTAGACTGTCTATCACTCCCCAAGGGAAACATATTGCAAAGCTACCGACGCATCCACGTTTTGCTACCGCCATTGAAATCGCGAGAAGCAACAACGATCCGACAAGCTTGGCTGCAGCCATTGCAGTGACCTTTCTGTTGGACGATGATACAAGTATCCGAGCACCCAATGCAAACAGCCCTGATCTTGTTTCTCGGGTCTATGACTTGTTCAGTGCTAGTGGTGGCGACAAGCGAGCATCTCAAATGGTTCAAGCCCTTCTCAAGTATGCTAGCCGCTTTGGACCCCAAGTCACCGGGGCTGTGCAGGATGTCTTGGATGATCGAATCCCTCTTTTGAATGTCCTCCGGGCTATTGGACCAGCGCTGCTACCTGGGTTTGTGGATTTAGTTGGAGAACTTAAAGGTGGTGCATCCTATGGTGGCAGTACCTACCTTTTATCGAATGGACGCTCCGCTCGACTCGATGACTACAGTCCTAATGACAAATGGGGCGAATCGTCACAATATGTGGTGGTAGTGGATACTTCTACTGGGGACGATGGCAAGACACGAATCCGCTCCTTTGCTTCCGTGACAAAGGAGAAGTTACTGGAACTTTCAGTGGCGAAAGAGGTTCTCTTTACAATACCCTCTCAAGGTCATGAAGTTCGTGCTCGGAGCGTTCGTGTTGTGGGGTCGCTGGAGCTAGAGTCGACACCACTACCAGCGCCATCAGCCGACAAGGTTGTGGAGGTTTTGAAGGAAACGATCTCAAATCTTGGGGGATACAGTGTGGCGTTGACACAGTCAATGCCGCAAGATAAACTCAAGGAACTAGAGGAGCTTTGCCAGCGGGTCAAGTTGGCTTCCAATTCCTCGACGAAGGAGGATCTCCCATGGCCTCGCTGCTTTTTCGCACTTGGCAGGCAACGCCACGACGATTCAAGTACGAACCCTGTGGATGACAACCGAGTCCTTGAAGAGGTCGTCGAACCATGGATTGCGGCAGCTGGATCACTCAAGAAGATTGACCTCCTTGAAATCCTCAAAAGTTCCCTATCACCAGAGCAAAATCGGAAACTCGACAACGAATTTCCGGCAAGAATCGAGGCCCCTGATGGATCCCTCATCCCCGTCTCATACACCACTGACCCACCGTCGGCAACTGCCAAGTTACAGCAGTTCTTTGGTACCGCAAATTCTCCCACAGTTGGACCAAGTCATAGTCCAATCCGTCTTTCGTTATCCCTTTTGAGCCCGGCAGGAAAGATTGTTGCAAAAACTGTGGATTTGCCTTTCTTTTGGCGTGAAACCTACCCTCAAGTTCGGGCAGAGCTTAGGGGCCGATATGCAAAACACCCTTGGCCGGACGATCCAATGACAGCAGTTGCGACCCGCCAAACGAAAAAACAACTTTCCGCCAGTGATTCTGCAACAAATAGCAGCGACAACGGCGGGTCCAAGAAGAAACAACGGGGTCGAAAGAAATAGGGGGTATGGAATTCAAACTGTGCAGCACAGTATTCTTTTTGCGTGCTGCACCAAAGGGCAGTGGCTGTCTGGTTGCGAATCTTTATTCCTGTTTATGCTACAAGAGCCCGATTGGCTTGCGCGGCTTGCTTCTAGCTAGACACGTCTGGTGGCCTCCAATGCTGTTTGAGGATCCACTGGGTTTTCTCGTTGACGGTTGTCGTTACGGCCTCTTTGGCTGTAAGGTAGCTCTTAGTTTAGACAGCCACTCTTCGCTGCTTCTAACTATTTGTAGAGTAGAATATTTCGGAGTCCAGTCTGGGCTACAGTATGATGCATCAGATCTGCTACGCCGGCCGGATAGTTTAGTAGGCTCGAAAAGTCGAATGGGTCGTAGGTTAAGTCGAGCTTGTCGATTCAATAAAATCGAAGTAGTCCTCCCTGAGCCTGCTTCCACAAAGATTTCGCGCAAAAATGACGATGGCGGCGGGTGGATGGTGTGCAGAAGCACAACTCAACTGCATATTTTTCGGTCGCAATATCCATTAACTGCTATTTCATCTCTGCATCACACCGACGTACTGTTAGCTGTTTGCATGAATGAGCAAGTCGAAAAAGATTCAATTCCTTGCCAAGGTCCAAGAATGCTGCAAGGCTGCCTCCGACAATGATGGTGCCGCCGTTACCAAACTGGAATCCTTGGCACAAACTTATGCCCAAGAACATAACATTCCACTTCACGAAACGTTCCAGCTCAAGGATGAGCGCAAGCGAACCCCGCTTCACTATGCTTGTCGGGCAAGAAGTAGTGACAAAGAAAGCCTGCTGACGTTCCTCCTCGCGTCGTTTCCAGACGCCGAGTCACTGGCTGCAGCACTCAAAATAAAGGACAAGGATGGATTGACATGTCTCATGGTAGCCGTTCAATCGTTGGATCCCCTGGTTGCTGAAAGGCGAACTTTATTGATTTTAGAGAAAGCTGGAAGAGGCTCCAAATCGGGACTGGTGCGATCCAAAGCGGGTGCAACCGCATTGCATTATGCCGCGGGAGCTGGAGCCACGGCCACGACGATACGGACGTTGTGGGAGAATGGCAAAGTGGCGCTAAAGACATTTGCTTTGCAAGGAGGAACGCCGTTGCACTGGGCCTGCTCTTCGTCAAAAGATGTTACAGTGACTATTCAGACACTTGTGAAGTGCGGAGCCGAGGTGAATGCAAGTCGAGAGGCAAGCGACAGCGAAACAGCAGTACCGCCTCCGCTGGCGTTAGCATTGGCAGTTGGAAACGACTCGAATGCTTGCACTCTATTAGAGTCACCCGATATTGTGGTAGATACCTTTCTTTCTGGCGGCAAAAGGACTCTATTTCATTTGGCGGCCCAGAAGAATTTGCATTGTGCGTTAAAAATGATGCTTGCCAAGCTAAGCCATTTGGAGTTTTTGCTACAAAAAGACAAGGACGGTCTCACAGCGTTAGATGTTGCGGAAAAGATCAAGAGCACGGAGTGTGTAGAGTTGCTTCGCCCTGCTGCACCAGCCGATGAAACAGTCTCGCATGCGAACACGAAGGAAAGTCCAAAATCGGCTACTTCCTCAGATCCAGAAGGAGAAACGACTACAGCAAATGTCAATGCAAGTACAATAGAAGAAACTCGGGCGCTTGAGATTTGGAGGGAGCTGCAGGCAATGTCAACTGTGCCAGATGAAAAGGCACAGGCAGCGCTGGAATGCAAAGCACAGGGAAACAGTCATTTTCAACGAAGCGAATGGCAGCTGGCTATTGATTGCTACACTCAAGCGATCGAGGCTAATCCTAGAGACCCCACATTCTACGCCAATCGATCAGCCTGCCTCCTTCAGCTTGGAAATGCCTCGGCGGCATTGACGGATGCCACTTTGGCGCGTCTTTTGAAACCAAAGTGGACAAAAGCGTATTACCGGAGGGCAATGGCTTTGCTTGAACTTGAACGACATCAAGATGCAGCTCTGGCAGCTTACGAGGGGCTACAGATAGAACCAAGCAATACCGAGTTGCAACGACTACTTCGCACTTGCATAAGCAAAGGCCGCTCGGCCCATCAAAAGTCGAAACAAGGGCAGGAGGAAGAGTCCAAGGCCACAACCGATTAGTCAATAGAGAAGGTAGCTAGCAACTTTAATGGAGTTCTTCTACAAGTCATTTCGGAAGTATTGTAGAAACCAAACATTGTTCAAACAACCCAACGTGGCTACAAGGAGCGATGCAAACGACTACCGGTACGTCCCGATTTCGCTTTGAGGATAACATGACGCACTCTGATTTATTCGACCACAAAGTCGTCGACGACTGACTGACTCCTCAGACGAGTTGTTCCGACTATTTAGACTGACGGAGGACGGACATGACGATATTTGATTTATTCGACCTTTAAAGCACTTGACTCCGACTCAGTCGAGTGGTTTCATTTTTTGATTCCTTCGACTCGACACATTTTGAAACGACAGCACACCATCATCATCCAAACCCACTTTGAGCTCTGCCGACCATGGCCATCGTCAGACATAATAATAGCGCTAGATCTCACATAAGCAAGACACTTTTCATCGATACCCTCATAGTCGGTGTCTATTACTTGAGCGCTCGAGGGCTTGAATTGTTGCGATAATCAAAATGCCTCGATTTAGCCTCTCTGATGAAGATGTGCCATTACTGTCTGAAGACGACGATGCCAACATTGAGCCTCCGCATCCAGTCGGCTTTGGATCCCAGTGGAGTCGAACGTGGGTCGGATTGGAACCTCCTTCAGCCTTCTTCTTGTCTTCTCCTGGGCGTAGCACGTATGCCTTGGATGATAATGACGATGATGAGTACGCCTTTATGAACCGCGCGTACGCTGAGCAGGCCTATCCTCCCTTGTCTTCCTACATCCGCGGAGCCTCGACCCCGGCCTTGTTGAAATATCGATTTCAAGAGGAGAAAAAGCAGGAATCAATCGATGGTCTCATGGAAGAGGATGAGGTAGCGTTATTACAACGCATGCTTCAACGTCAATCGGTAGGTCAAACTTTGAAATTTTCTTCCCCACCATCGAAACCATTGCCTCCTGTTTCGGAGACAATCCGTCGCGTGGAGCAAAAGATGCAACTGGAGCGTCAGCGCATGGAGCAAGAGCACTTGAGAACAACAAAACAACTCAAAAACGTTGTTCTTCTGCTGGAGCAAGAGGCCGCTGCCGTTCTCAAGACACGACAACGGCAAGAAGATGAGGAGAAACGCAAACAGGAAGCGGACGAAGCCTTGCAGCAAAGGCGAAAGGAAGAGCAACAGCGGCAACAAGAAGAAGTTGAGAAGGTCGTTGCAGAAAAACAGGCAGTAGAGAAAGAAAAGAAACGAAGAGAAGAAAAGAAACGAGCTGAATCCGAGGCTCAGCAAGCGGCCAAAACCGAATACGTCGTCAAGGCCAAGAAACTTGTCCACCAGCTTGTAGCTGTTCGAGAGTCGATTGCACCCTTTGAAAGCAACAAGGCCATAGGAAAACGTCGGCTAGGAATGAAAAAGATTGCTGGGGGCAAACTCAACACTTTGAGTGAAAACGCTGAAAAGATTCAGGAAGTAGCATCAGTGGTCTCCAATGCTATTAATGAGGCTAGGGCGGAGGATGAACGAATAAAAAAGGCACTCGAGAACAAAGAAGCTGGCTACACGTCGGACATGGCGCGTGGAAAGCGTTATCTGGTGGATCTTTTGGCGTCCAATACTATCCAACGCGTTCAAGCGGAAGGCTTCAATGGTCCTCGTGGCGATGGTTTTCCGCTGGCCAACATGTTGGCCATGGTCTCTGTAGAAAACAAGGAACTGGTACCAATCTTGGCGGCACACATTTACACCGTGTGCCCGACGGCAATCCCCACCTTGCCTACTCCAGCTCCAAGTGCCAGTGAAGACGAGCTGATGGAGAGTCTGGGTATGATCAAGGACAAAAAAGGAGAGTATGAATCGTTTGATCGATTTTTGAGCAGAACCGAGGTGAGTTTTACCACTGTTGGGATACGTACACGCTATACCGTTCCTTTCTCTCAGCTCTGTTGAAATTGTGCAGAATATTGTATCCCTCGTGTCCAACATTATGGCCTCCTCCCCGTCATCCCATGTCCTGCTGGGTGGGAATCGTGGGGCAGTGGACTGGCTAACCAGGTTCTTGGATCTTCTCCCGGATGCTCCAACAGCACCTTTGCCACTTTTGACTGCTCCTGTTCTTCATGGTTTTCTGTCGGGGGCGGGGCACATGCTAGCAAACAAACATCCTGATGAATTTAAGAAACACATCAAGTTTATTACCGACGATGTACTTACCCGGCTGGATGAAGGACCAATTGGGAAACCAAGCTCGATTCGGCTGAGCAAACTGGTAGATGGTGGATTTGAAAAGTTTCAATCTACTCTTCCTTCAAAGGCGCTACCAGAGTTGTACTATGGTGCAAATGGATCTGGTGGTGGACATGGCAGCGGTGGAGGAACAATGTTCGGGTCATCAGGGGGTGCGGGAGGCCATTCAAATGCAAGTCCGTTTGGAGCTGGATCAATGTCTTCTGCTCCCAGCAATCCGTTTGGGGGCAGAGCCGCTTCTACGGCCTCATCCTTTGGTAGTGGTATGGATCAATCTTCATTATCCGCTCCCAGCAACCCATTCGGAGGCTCGTCGAAAACAACTTCATCGCCCTTTGGCGTTGGTCAGGCCCCTGTAGCCAACCCATTTGGTTCTACCTCGTCCACTCAGGTATCAGGTGGCTTTGGGTCGACCTCGGATTCAGCTTCCGGTGGTTTTGATAGCATGGCGGACGAATCACAACCGTCCATGCCTGTTGGCAATACGCCATTTGGATCATCGTCCGGGGGAGCGTTTGGTGGAAATGCTGCTATGAGCAATGCAAGCCCATTTGGCGCACCTTCTGGAGGTGGCAGCAATGCATTCGGGTCTTCGTCTGCTATGAGTAACGCAAGCCCATTTGGTGCACCTTCTGGGGGCGGGAGCAATGCATTCGGTTCGTCGTCTGGGGGAGGTTTCGGCTCGTCAGCTACCACGGCGAGTAATCCCAGCCCTTTCGGAGCAACATCTTCGCCCTATGGTGCCTCGCCGTCCCCTTTTGGTGCCACTGGCGTTGCATCGCCTTTTGGGAAGCCGGCCCCAAGTCCATCTCCATTTGGAGCACCGAGCAGCAATACAAACACGCCGTTCGGAAATGCCCCGTCGTCGTCTACGTTTGGGGGAGGATCCTCATTTGGTGGTGGAGGCCGAGGTGGCGGCGGGGGAAGCTCCGGCAAGCCACCGTGCACATATTTTGCCCAAGGGCGGTGCAAGTTCGGGCAGAACTGCAAATTCAGTCATGAGACTGGCGGTGGTGGGGGTGGCGTCGGCGTCGGCGGCTTCGGACGCAGTGGCGGCGGCTTTGGAAACACTGGCGGCGGTGGTCGTGGTCGTCGAGGCGGCGGCGGCTTTGGAAACAGTGGTGGTGGTGGTGGTGGTGGCGCTTTTGGCGGTGGTCGCGGTGGTGGCTCTTTCGGGGGCAGTAGTTTGGGCAGAGGAGGAGGAGGAGGCTTTGGTGGTGGTTCCCAGTTTACGGGGGGTAGTACCAGTAATCCATTTGGCGCACCCCGACGATGAAATGGGAGGAGGGTTCCTGTCGAAAAAAGTCATTTATAGTTTAGATGCTAGCGTTACCAACTTTTTGAACGGCTGATGTGCACCTTCGGCGTTCTGAACGCCGACAACAGCCACTTTGATGCTAACAAAAGACATTTGAGTCATACAGTTGCATAGAAATATCACTGTTGCAATTGCGCACTTACCTCTTGCCTACCGCCTTGCCAAGGCTCCGCTTTGTAAACTCAAAAAAGAGTGGGACGCCTTCGTTATGTGCTAGATCAATGATTTCTTGCAGTTTTTCATCAATCACACCGTACTCGTCCAGATTATTTGCCATGATTACCATTTTGACCTTGTGAGACCGGATTCCTCTGGCAACCTCCCTCAGACCCATCACCAAGCGCCTCTTGGCCTTGGTATTGTTTTCCTCGACGGCCCGTTTCTGTAGACGCATTAATTCACCTAACATCTCGGTTAGCAATGGGCGAACTCGCTCGTCGTTGGTCTCTTTGGCATACTCTCTTGGACCGGGGTTGTTTGGGATCTTGGGAACACGTTTGGCCTGGGCAAATCGCTCGGGGATAAGCTTGTCTCCAGAGTATAGGGGTTGCGAATCGTCCGTTCTGGCTTTCTTGCTGATGATATCATCCTCTTCACCTGACTTGCGCTTAACTGCGTCATTCTCATCGACTACGATTCCTGCCGCGTTCGCAGCGGGAACGTCATTCCCGAGCGCAGCTCTCGATTTTGCCGAGACGATAAGTCCACCAACCACCATGCCTTCAAATTCTTCGAGAGCCGACTTGATAGAATGGACTTCGCCTTCGTCATACGCTATACGAACAAGACTGGATCCTTCTTCTTTCACCACTTCGACTTCTCGCACCTTGCCGTGTCTGGAGGCCATCGCCCGAATATCACTAAGACTTTCTCGCAGGCAGTCATCGTCTTCCAGGTCATCTTCGGTCAGAATGTTGGAAAGATAAACACAGTTGTCCTCCTCCATTGTGTCACCTCGATCGTCATTAGTTGCAGCACGAGCGACAACAGGGACACCGCCCAATGTCAGTCCGTTTAATGCATTCGCACTTTCCTCGGCCACAGTCAATGGGCCCTCGTATATCACTTTGACTATCCTGTCCGCACCGACTTGTAAATCCTTGATCTTACCATGGCGACCTACCAATTCGCGAAGGTCACCCAACGTTTCAACAAGACAGTCCTCGTCCTCCAGATCATCGTCGGTGAGCACATTCTCGAGTATTAAGATCGACGACTCTGGGACTTGCTCAGTCACAATATGGGGCGTCAACGCTCTACCTCCAATTGTAATGCCTTGCAACTGCATCAAGATCTCGTTGGCCTCTGAGGGCCCCGCCTCATACGTCAACGTCACGCTGCCGTCCTTGCTCTCACTTGGTTCCAGGCTCTGGAGGCTTCCAAATTTTCCAGCCACAGTCTTGAGATCTTCCAAGCTTTCTGTCATGCAATCCTCGTCTTCATAGTCTTCTTCAGTGAGAATCCCTGGCAAGGTTATGACCGCGATCGCTCTACCATTACTAGAGTCCGGCAATTTGGCCTCGCCTGACGTCATTGATGACTCTGCGCGGATCACCATTTCTTTCCACTCGGCATCCTCCGCTGCACCTACGGGGACAAGAACGACCCGAAGCGTATCACCAGCAACCATCAGACCGTCCCAACAGGCCTGCGCTGCTGCCGCCTCTTTGGTTGTGGCAAAGCGAACAAAGGCGGGAAAATTCTCGGTGCGATCCAAAGCTTGTCGAGGTATCAATAGTTCTTGAACATTTCCAACTTTGCTCGCCATTTCTTGTAAATTCTCCAAAATTTCCTGATACTCGTCGTCCTCTTGCACCTCGTCTGGGTGAACGTAATTGTAAATGCACACTGTGCAAGACGACGTGGACGCGTCCGGAGCGGTAGCAGTCCTTGAATCTTCTCCCTTCTCTTCAGGATGCAAAGCATGCCATTTATCTAGTCTCTCCTGCAAAACTTTCTTTTTCAGGGCAGTGAATTTCTTTTTGCGTGGGTTCAGTCGTTGACGACCTTTTTTCTGGTAGACGGTTCGGTCTTGTACTAATCGCAGCAATTGATGCTCGTCACCTTCGCGGGCAGTATCTGTTTTGGGCTGAAAGAACGTGGCAGCAGATGGCGCAGAAGGAGCGGCGGCATTGTTGTTATTGTTGGGTTTGGGCTTGTTAGTTTTGGACTCGGCAGGTCCTTTTGCTTTGGGTTTCTTTGAAGCCGACTCGGCCGCCGTCGGTTTGGCGGAACTTGCCGCCGGTTTACCCCAAGTGGATTTGGCAAGGAGAGATTTGGATCCGACAGCACCTGATGTAGTAGACGACGATCCCAGTGCCGGAAAGTCTCTTGTCGAGTCCATTGCCAGCGACGCTGTCGGTGCCGTTGCTGCTTGTGGTCGCGCATTCTTGCCCTTGCCTGATGGCTGCGTCGCAATCATGTCCCCAATTGACATTGACTTTAACTGGGGTTTAGGCTTTCTCTTAGACTTTGCTGACTGCTGGGGGGCTTGTTGCTGTTTTGGCTGTTGTTGCTGTGCACCCTTTGCAGGTGGCTTGTTGACTGTTGTTTGATTCGTTTGCGGTTTGGGTGTTGGCCGCTGCTGCTGATTCGTTCCTATTTGAGGAGATGAATTCGTCGATGAAGACGGCGGACCATTACTTCCTGCCGGTTTTTCTTGACGCAATATCCGAACGGGGGTATTCTTGGCACTCGAACTGCTTTTTTGGTTCCCAGGGGGGGGAGCTGGCCTGGCTGCTAATTGTGCTGGTTGTCCCCACGGATTTTGTGGATTTCGAGGACGTGCTTGAGTTGCAGCGCTGTCAGCCCCTTGCTTTCCCCAGGCTGATGGCGGAGGCTTAGGGCCAGGCACTGAAGGGGATGTGGCATCTCGAGGACGACTGTGCTGTGGCTGTTGTGACGGCGTTTGCGCTGGATGGTGCTTGCTTGCTCGTTGTGCAACGGTGGCAGATTTCGGCCCATCACTACTTTTCTGGACAACTGATGCTGCAGGGGGAGCCGAGCTTTGTTTCTTTTTCATCGCCTCGGCATAGCTCAACGTCATCTTTCTTTATCCGAGTAAATGCTACAACTAATCGATTCAGGAGAAACTGTTTGTCCATACACATCAAAAGCTCCTTTGCCATGGGGGGAAAAACAGATAAAAAGTGTACATTACCGCCATCGAAATTTAACGGCGCGACGACGACGCGACACTGTGGACTGTGACACTGGGAGCCACGGCCGTAAGTCTAAGATGATGACGTCATTCACGTGATTACCGATACGAAAAGACCATCATGCCGATGGTCGCATACCTTCTCATTTGACTCGGCGTGAGAAGATCAACATTCTCCATACTGTGCACTATTTCATTATCTCAACTTTCCTTGCCCAATCCACAACATGTCGGTGGCTAACGCACAAGTGGTAAACTCAGTGGTCGAAGAAGGTGGTTTCATTTCTCTGTGCCGATACCAACCCGAGCGAGAAATTGTCGAAATGTTGCAGCAACTTCGCAAAGAAAACTATCAAGCTGAAATCACTTTCACCATTGATGGATTACATTTGACAGAGGGCATTGCATCCGAACTGATCCGGACCTTCCAATACTATGCCAATTCCAATTTACGATGGAACGAAATAAACTTTGAGAACTCCTTTGAATCCGATCGATTTTTCCGGGTGGTGGAAGCTGCCGCCAAGCTCAAACTATTTCGTCGATTAAGATTTTGGCAAAGGTTGGACTTTGAAGGCTCTGAACGCCCCCTGGAACAGTACCTGAGCACTAGGCTTGCGGCTGCAGTTGCGTTCGTTATTCAGGAAGGGCGACATCTGGAGAGGCTCACTATCGAAAATTTTGAAATTTCAGCAAATTCCATGGCTGTTCTGGCCACAGGGCTGGCAACGGCTGGACAGACTGTTGGGTTAACAGAATTGCGCTTTTCAAACAATATTTTTGTTGGAAGGTATGCAAGTGGAGGGTTAATGGGTGCACCAGAATATCTGGCTGCTGGGCTGGCTTCCAACAGGACGTTGAAGAAGTTTCGCATTATAAACGGCCAACGGCCACGTGAATGACACCTCATTGGCCGGCATTGTCCAAGCTCTTGCCAGCCACCCATCATTGGAAGTGCTAAAATTGGGCAGTTGCAAATATGGAAGAAATACAATACAATCCATTCATCAGAGGTTGAGGGGGGATGGCTGTCGACTCAGGGAACTACATATGAATATTGACAGTGAGGGCTATGGGGTCTATGACGAAAACCCTTATGATCAGAACTTTGATCAATTAGAAGGTGAATTGAACCTTGTACACCTCTTTGTGCAAGATCTGCCGCAAAGCACCTCACTGGAATCACTATCGTTTGCGAGGCTGTTTCTCGATGAGAAAGACATCAATCTGTTGCTACACAGCATATGGAAACTTCCGAATCTTAGATCCTTGGATGTTTCAGGGAACAAAATTGCTGACTTTGTAGCTCTAGCGGCGAATGTGACGGCCACAATGCCGGCAAGTCGGTTGCGGAGCCTAGATTTTGATGATAATGATTTGCGGAGCCTAGATCTCAGTGCTAATGAATGGATGGGGTTCAAAGGGACCATGCAGGATGACGATGGTGCTTCCATTAAGAATTCAATTCTCCAGCTCTTGGGAGATGCCTTTCCAGAATTGAGCTACCTGGGGGAAGATTTCGAGCAGGCAGTTAAACAAGGTATCGTCCCGTCCATTTTGGGGCTGCAACTGGATTGCAACCGGTGTTTTGGGCTTTTACAGCGTGGTGCAACGATACCTCATTCCGTGTGGCCTTTGGTCATGGGGAAGGTGAATAAGGACCAATTTCTAGTAACAGAACCGTCACGAAGAGCGACCATTTTATACCAGATGCTTCAGGGGCCGGGGTTGGCACAAAGAGGATCTTTGTAATATAGTATAACATTTTGCGTGGTAATAGTACTCTAGCTTGCGGTGCGTATACTACTAAGGGGTATGTGGTCCCCGCTTGGGCACGACCATGCTACCGTATTCCTGCCCCACCAAAAGTAGCGTCAACACAGCCTGTCAAGGTATTAGCTACGTAGTAGAAAGTGCGTACTCAACACTGTAGCATCAAGGAGTCAAGGGCGGGGCGGGCCAAAACAGGGCGACTGTCATCCCACTTTTTGGTCCCACAAAAACAATTTATGAGATATGGACGAGCCTACAGCAAAGTTCCTCTTTGATAAGAACGACGACAACCGATGAATCGAGCTGCTCATGGTTCGGGCTGCCTTCAAGGCGGCCTCGAACGAGACCGATGCAATTCTCCCAGAGAAATGCTAGCCGGCACTTTTCTTTGTCCCCTTGACTTCCGTGTATAAGTGAATCATCTCTTGCGTATTTTGACGCTCGATTCCCTTCATCGCTCGCGCACCACAATAATATGCAATCTACCGTGTATAGGCTAGCAAAACTCTTGCATCAGTTGAAATCAAGATCCGCAGAATTACACGCATGCTGCACTGAAACGACCCTGTAGTGGAACAATCCACGCTTTGCCGATTTACCCACTAGTTCTTAGGAGACCAGGATCCAAGTGTGATCCAGCTTGCTTCTTTTAAGAGGCTCGATATACGGGGCGTGTGATCCTCATTGCGAATTTTGTGAAACAACTGCTCTACAGCAGCACCGTAATACTTTATGGCATGATCCAATATTTCTTGGATGGCATGATTATCGCATTCATCCACCACAGATGGAACTGCAAGTCGCGGATCCATGCTACGGGGGAAAAATGTCATTCCATTCTCCCCCGCGGCAGGACGATCAACAACAAGAACAACAGCCTCGTTTGCAGATAGCACAGCTGGTTTGTCATGATCAGTTTCATTACGTCGTAAGTCAACAACTGCGTCAAAAATGGCACCCACCGCACAATACCAATCGTAGCTCAAAGGACTTTCAAAACAATAAACCTCGTTCTCATAGCAGTTCCCGCTATCCCGTGCCAGCCCTTCCATATCGACAACGAAATCTTCAACACTAGTTTCCATCACAGATTGCAATCTATTCCCAGCATCGGTCCAATATGACGTTTCATACTTCATCAGCGCCTTTGCATTCCGGGAATCGAAGATGGACGTCCCATCTCCCTTTTGCCACCTCCTTGGCTTTTGCCAATGCTTGTAAAAAATAGACTCCTCATTATCATTTTGTTCCAAGAAATGACCGCCGTAATGAAAATGACTTTCTCCCATTATCCACAAAGTACCATGCAATACATGCCACCCCAAGATGTATGTTTCGTAGAAATATATTCGACAATGAAGTGCCACAGTCTGCAGATATGGTCTGGCATGACAAGAAAGGGTCTGAGACCACCAGAATGACAATTTTGCCATTGACACAGCCCGCTGCCCTCCGCGAGTGATATCGTCCCATGGATCATCTGACGCCAATAATACCATTAAGGTCACCACAAGAAGAAGGCACACGTAGATTCTCCACTGAAGAGCCGTCGTCATGGATGAACACTGGATGAAATGATTGCTATCTTTGGGATTGTTGGTGATCTCAGTCTTCTTTGTGTCGGAGGAAGTGTTTGCCTGTTGGCTGTCGAGGTGATGGTCACATGCTGGCGTTGCCGCCGCAGGACTGGACATCGGTCGGGCAAAGCTCCGTCGAAGCGAAATCGTCGCCGTCGCCACTGACTTTTGTTTCTCAGCAAGTGCACTCAACGCCTCAATGGCTTCTCGTGATGCCCGGAGAGGAGGTAATTTGTTTAGTCGCTTGGCCGTGACATCAATGGCTAGGACCTCAGGCGAGGACGTGTTGGAAGCCACCCATTTCGACTGAAGCTCACGGCATCGATCAGCATCAAAGTCAGCCGATGCACTCCGACGCCACAGTGCCTTTGGAGATATTATTGGAGATGAGGTTTCTTTAGCAGACTTGAGATGTCGCAAAGGGCGGGGGACGCCCCCTACGTCTTGTTTAGCCACCGGAGTGGCAGCTGAATCAGGAGTAGATATTCTAGCCGGCGGTGGGGTGCTATTTTCTTGTAAAAAAGGGGAATCAAGGATGGATACTTGTCAGCATTCTCACGCAGCGATTGCAGCTGTTCTTCTTGGATTCTGCGCCTCATCTTGTGCGATGACAACGAAGATTGCACGCTTCGATCTTGGATATACTGTTGAAAACTGGGCTGATGACGACCAGCCTCCTGTGACCCTAGTCATTTACCTTGAAATCCAATTTGTCAAAGCACTACCTTGAAGCCCACGATCAACGATGAACTACTGCGATTGCATCCCGAGGATGCTGAAGAATGAAAGAACTCAAATTTGATATCTTTCCAAAGATAGTGAACCCCGCCAAGTGGAGGCAGCCTTAGTCGAATAGGTCGAAGGACGGGTGATTCGTCCGTCCGTCTATCGTAGTCATCAGTCAGCCACGCGCAGGATACACTTATTAGTTCCCGTTTATGACGTCACAACACATCAACGGACGTCTCGCCGTCTTGCCAAATCGCCCTCGACAATGACCCTTCCATGATCCTGTCGATATCGGTAGCTTCACTCCTCGACACAACTTGCCCACTACGGTCAATCTCACGCAGAAAGTGCCACAGGATAACACTAGAGAAATCTTGTAATTTTCAAGAGCGAAAATGAAATCAGGAGCTGCCAGTCGGCGGCGAAACAATCCCTTCGAGATCAAATCCACGCGGCGTGTCATTCCCCTGCAATGGCTGCTACTCGGATGTACGGCGCTTGTACTTTTTGGATACATGTCGGCATTCTATGTTGTTCTTCTAGGCAATCCCAAAGAGACGCCGCAGCAGACCGAAGCAAAGATTGTCCCTGAACATAAACTTCTCGAACTCAACAACGCCCCTCCCTCTCCCGTCATCCACCAGCACCAAGTCACTCCTGCCGATGTCACCGTAGGCTTTGCCGTGACTATCACGGGCTGTGGCGCGGATCCCATCACCGAAGGAGCAGCTGTTCTCAAACACGCGATTCATTTGGCATCGATTCATGGGAATATTGGTGGGCGCTACGACTATAAAATGTATGCTATTTATCATCCCGATGGAGCTAAATGTGCTTTACCGCTCAAAGATCTGGGATATGAATTAGTGGAAAGAGAAACACCCGTCGCGGTGAAGGATATCGAAGGGGACTTTTTGCGAAAGAATATTGAAAAGAATGGATGTTGCGGAGAAAAAGAACTCGTTAAATTGGAAGCGTACACTTTGGTGGAACATCCGATTGTTGTGCATTTGGATTTGGATGTGCTCGTCTTGAAGCCTCTGGATGCCTTGTTTGATTGGATGATGGCGGATCCAGATGATAAAAAAGACTTTGATACATCTGATGTACCTATAATGTGGCCCGAGATGGAAAAACCCAAAAGAGTAAATGCCTTTTTCACGAGAGATTGTAAGTGGTGGCCTTCCGTTTCTCCCTTTTGATTCCCGAAACTTGTGACTGACTGACTTTCGCTTGCCCGGCCTTTCGATTCATTAGACAACATGGTAGGTCCCGGCCGTCAGTTTAAACCTGTTCAAGGAGGATTCTTAGTGCTGAGACCCGACACGGATGTCTATAATGAATACGTATCTATCATTAAAAAGGGTGACTTTCGGGAACATGGTGGCTGGGGTGGTCTGGTCGGACCCTTCTATGGGTCCATGACATTTCAAGGGCTCATTCCATACTACTATGATGTCCTTCATGTTGGTGAAGCCGTGGAGCTGAATCGATGCGTCTACAACCAAATGGCAGACAATCCCAAAGATAAGCCGACCGTCGATGGTATACCACAAGGGCGATGCCGAACAAATCAGGAAGAGTGTGAAGATTGTCGAAACAGGCCCATTACGGATGTGGTTACATGTCATTTTACATTGTGCCAAAAACCATGGCTGTGTCTGCCGCAGGATACAGATATTATTCAACAGCGTCTCTGCCGCAAATTGCACCATGAATGGCATCGAATAAGGGCGGACTTGGAGGAGAGCTGGGGGCGAAGCCAGTTTGGAACAGGAACATTCCAAAAGGATCACTTTTATGGACACTGTTCCAAGTTTGGAAAGAATGGATACTTGCCAATCGAACAACCATTTGGACCACCACAAAATTAGGAAACTCCAACCTTGTGGTTCACGTTCAGTCGGATTGGTCATGACAGCGCATCCACGACTCGACACAATCACATGCACCATTTCCACAATGGCATTGCCTCATCTTCGCCACAAAGGATCGTCTCTGAGAATGAAGTTGCTTGTTTTTCCTTTTCTTTTCCTGGTTGCAACTGGAGGAACCCTCCTTAGAGCGGGGGGTCATCCCACCACCTGTCCCGCTCCGGAGGACATCCAATCTGAGTACGTGAGAAGAGAATATCAAGAGAAGAAGCACGCCGGATTTTACTACGAGTTAGCGTTCAAGGATGCAACACAGCCAAGAGGGTGCAAATGTATTACTTCCAACAAGACAATTATGTCCGCCGATACGTTGCTGGACGACTTTAGTGTCGAGTGCGCCAGCCGCATTTATCACTCGGACCTTTCCTTTGATTTGGCCGTGGACCCGAACCGAAGGGGATACATGATTGGAAAATGGAACAACTTCTCTTTGGTACGGGGAGTTTCCTTCCCCAATACTATTGTCGACGTCGGGGTAAACGAGGATTCGGGAAACTATGACTGGGTGATTGAATTTCAGTGCAAAGAACAAAACGTTTTTGGGTACAAGTGGATCGAATACTACGGTTTGAACCTATACAGCAGGACCTACAGGAATCAAGCTTCGGTGGTGGCAGAAATGGTAGCGTCGGCCAGAATCCATGGATTGGCAGAGTTTCTTGATTCTGGTCTTGAACTCTACATCGTCGACCACAGGGATTGCTTGGTGGATCATCGTTGAGATGAAATTCCCTAATGCTTGTCTTGGCACAATTTCGAGTATGAATGAACTGCGTCCAAAGGCTAGGAAATTTTACTGTTGCGATTCCACTGATTGGGCTAGAGTAGACAATGTCTTGCTAGTAGTATATCAATGACGGCAGTTAAGTTCTAAACTCCGAAGTCTTATTTCCTCTCTCTAGCATGAGCAATATGCGCCCTACCACTAACTATCTTTCGCCACGCGGTGGAATGAGCGAAGGCGTAGAAAAGGAGCGACGGCCAGGCCAGATTCCGTCACATAGATACTTTTCATTGAGTTTTATTCAGATACGAATATTTTGATAGTCAAATTTTTGGCGGCTGCACCGGATCGCTCAAAATCTGAGCACACGGAAATTGCTGCCAACAAAGACATTGACGTATTTGCGTAGGTTTCGTACTGAATCCTACAGAGGCACCTCTTCCTATGTGACGCCAAGGCTTGAGTTTTGTTCTTTTGGCACCATTTCGCGAAAGTCTCTTTCCGTTTCAAATTGTGAGAGAATTCATCCCTCTCAGCATCCATGGCAAAAGATGATGGAAGCAAGTCCACGCTTAGCGAGTTTCATTCATTTTGCCCCATCGCCGCCTGATAGAACATGGGCACAAAATAAGATGGCGAGGACTCCTCCGAGATGTGCAGGTCCTGGAAAACCGAACAAGCGAAGGCAGGAGCAGAACCCGGTTGATGTTTTGGTAGAAAGCCAGGTATTGAAGCTTTGTCGTGCAAAAGATTGGGCAAGTGTCATCCAGCGATGCCGGTCTAATCCTGAGGAGACAAAGCCAGTTCTAGTCCCTGAAAACCAGAGCGGAAATCGCTTTTATTCGCATTCTGCGAAACGAAGTGTCGCCAACACCTTCTTCAACTCTAGCGAGGTCGACCCCGTTTACTTTGAAACCTCACTGGGACTGGCCTGTGCCTCTGCGGATCTAGACTCAGACATGTTGCATGAAGTTATAATTGCACTCATCATGGCGTGCCCAGACCAAGTTAGAGCGAGCCAGTTAATTCCAGGCCACACGCCATTGAGAGATGTCATTTTGAACCCTCGCTGTGACGTACGCACGCTCAGGGCACTGTTGGATGCCGATGAGATATGCAGCATGCGGGAAAGCTCGGCAATTACGGCTCTTGTTAGAGCGGACCGAAATGGACAACTTCCAGTGGACCACCTCCTGATGGGAATCCAGCTCGGTGCAACCGGTAAATCGTTGGAACTGTTCCAAGCCTATTTTGAGCATAAGACACAGAAGAGGCAGAACGACCAGATTGAATGTTCTCCTTTGATAAGGTTGCTCACAATTGGCTCTTCGCTGAGCATGAAAAAAATCAACGCCCCGGGCTCAAGTGCGGGTGGGGCTGATCAAGAAGGCATCGAATGTGCCCGGCGCAAACGAATACTACTGACAGCAAAATTTCTTCTGGATAGCGATCCCTCTATTCTGTTACAATGCTCCAAGCTAACGGGCTGCTCGCCGCTTCATACTGCTCTTCGAAATTTTGGAAACTACCTTCCGTTGATCAATGTTCTCGTGTCAAGGTCTGAGTCGCAACAATTGATGGGACTGCGCAATCGATTTGGAGATCTGCCACTGCACGTGGCGTGTTCTGTAGGAGCGCCGTTCGAGGTTCTCAAAACAATTGTGGAGAATACTATTGCGGCTGCGAAGCCATCGAATATTGGGTCCCCTCTCTCTATTCATCCGTTGCTGTGGTCGACAAACGATTCGGGTTACACGCCCATCGATCTTGAGTGGGTACGCCATATTGAAGGAGGACAAGGCTTCTACAGCACACGATCTTTCTATCCACTGGAGCCTTCAGGTGTCACAAAGCACTGTTTCAAGCAAGATGAGTACTATCATGATCTCCTACGAGAAGCTGTTGACAATGTTATAAAGCCACAGACCACGAGCAACGTCGAATCAGACCAAGAACGACTGGCTGGCGCCAAGAACACTTTTGGATCGCTTCTTGATCGAATTTCATTGCTGGTGACAGCCGCGGCCTCATCGATCCCAGCGACTTCATCCCCGACACTCTTGCACAACGTTTGTAAGCTCTCTGCTCTCCAAGGGCCCAGGCTCCCTGAGCCGTTAATCGAGCTCTTCCTGTGGATTCACCGGGACGAAGTACTCTTGAAAGATCCCTTCGGAATGCTTCCAATACATTACTCGCTTGGCTTTCATTCGTCCGATTGCAAGGTTGAAGGCAAAGCACCTTCCTTGTCTCACGTCCTCAAGCTTCTCAGAATGGAGCCAACTTCAAGTCAGGTGCCCACCAAGGATGGCCGTCTCCCCCTCCACCTCATCCTTGATCACGCTACACATAAGGAAAACGACCATCCGTGTCCAGAGATGGTGCAGCTTTTGGAGGCGTTAGTTCGCTGCTTCCCTGAAAGTATTGACCGCCCCGACCCTCTGACGCGGCTAGACCCATTTCTGCTCGCCGCAAGAAACCCGTTCCTGCCATTAGATGTTGCCTACTTCCTACTTCGTCGGTCCCCATCTCGATGTGCTCCACGCGTTCCCACGAATGGAGCATAAGCTATCGTTTTACAAAATTCATATCAATCTACTACTACATACATACAGCTGTAGTTCATAAGTTATAACGACTTTTTTCTTACATTGCCTCGTAGAACAGCATATAAGCCTGGCAATTGCGGATCTGCTTCCAGGAAAACGCAGTGACAGAGTTGTCACTGATTCTATACCACGAAGACCCGAAACGGCGGTAGCAGACGTAATGTCCACCGTGGGCATTACCGCGATGTTCAATGACGCTTTGAAGTCGATACAGCATAGGACGCTTCTCTTTGCGCTGCAGGTCAGAAGATCGTGAGCTCCCCGCTACCCAAGCCGTGCTCGCCTCCGGGCTGTAGGCGCAATAGGGGGCCAGGTTCAAAATCTCGTCAAACAAGACCTGTTGGTTACACTTCTCCATTCGATTCGAGTATGGATCGTAGTACCGTCGTTGAATGTGGCAACACAAAATGGAAGGACAGCGCGTAAGGAATAAGCACTTTCGAGCGTCGCACCGGGCTAAACGCGTGGATCGGCCAAAGTTCGGGTCGTCCAGCAAGAGACTCTCGTCGCCATAGGTTGAAGGGTCGGCGAGCGTCAAATCTTCGTCGTCGGGGTCCATAGTTTGGAGCTTGAAAAGTCGAAGTTGAATCTGGTTCAATTCTTCATGTAGACTCTTTGTTTCCTTTAAAGGATCCCCGCCCTTGGCCTTGATGCGTTTTTCGGTAGATTCAATGGCCCCGTCCAAAAGCATTTGTTCCTCCTGGAGCTCTCGAATCTCAGCTTGAATGGTACAATATCGACACTCAACATCTTGAACACGCTCCACACTGGTAAAGTCAGCCAGACATTGTTCAATGGTACAAGCAGGAATGTGCGGAGAATTGGGTCCTTGCTTGTGTACTCCTCCCAAAAAGGCAGGTACCGATGTCGGTACCAATGGAATATCCAAAAATGGAGAGTTTCGAATCGGTCTTACATGCTGGCAGTTGCAGCACTGAATGGTAGAACCTAACCACCCGCTCAAGGGAGAAGGCGTTATGGACGAAATGGTACTCTTGACAATTTTCATGGCCATGGACTGGTTGTTGGAAGCAGCGCTCGTACGTGACTCCTCTCCCCACGTGGTATCACTCAAAGCCGAAGTACTCAAACACCGATTGCTTTTGGGTAGTTGGATAACATGCGCGGGCGGCGGAGACTGCTTTGTTAGTTTTTCCAAACATAGCTCAGACGCCACAAATGGAACCGAAATCTCAAAATCTTCTTGTTTCTTTTCTTCTGGATATGGGTGTGCTTCGTTGCGCGACAAGGATTCCACGCTTTTGGACGAACTACTGGTAGTCAGCAAATCTTCACTCGATCGACGACTCTGTAGCAGCATCGACCGTTGCCCTTCATCGATTCGTTCGAGCAACGACGAAAGTGAGAGGGCATTAAATGGCTCACCGTCACTGGAGCTGCTGCTACTGGCAGTCGACGAACGTAAAGGTACATCCAAGGCAAGTCCCGCCACACCTGCCATGACTGCCGTCAAGGGCCCATCGTCCCCAGCACTTCCATAATTTTCTTCGTCGTCTTCAAAACGCATATGATCCGATGCTGCCGTAATGGAATCCAATGACGAATCACTGATTACCACTCCAAGTAGGGCTTGGAGCCATTCTTGGGCATCTTGTTGTTCCCCCATGTGCTTTCGTTGAAATTGAGAATGAGTTTCCCCAACACGCCGTAATAAAGGACGAGGATCAATTTTGAGACGATTATGATTTCCTCGCTGCGCCCGAGATACAAAGGTTCTTTTACAAGTATTGTCAATGGATGCTGCGGCTGTTTCAGCCTCTAATCCATTGGTGGCCATGAGTACATCGAGCACTTGTCGCGCAAAGGAATCTTGGGGTGATGACAATAAATTCGTGGTCGTCGTTGTCGTCCCCATGGTCTGTGTGTCATGGTGAATCCGTTCCAGCCGTTCCAGATAGGCCAGAAAGGGCTCTAGACTCGCCAGTGACTGTAATACCGAATTCATAAAGCAAGTTTGACCAAAATTTTGGATTCCCTGAACAACGCCCTGCCGCAGGGAAGGAGCGTTGGAAAAGGGCGATCCGACGACTCCTCGACTACAACTTCTAGCAGAAGCAATACTACCTTCTCGAGGCGATGAAGCTTGTCGCGTCGTCAACAATGGAGTCTCCATTCTTAAGCGTTGTCTGGAACCCAATACTTTTCCTGACGATGACAAGATTGTGCGTTGCCATAGTGTAATGATCAAATTCCGAAGCAATGTCCAGGGAACCCCCGTTTTGATGATATCGCACGCCACAGAATACGGCATTACCTGCAAGAATAATGATATCCAAAACTCGCCTTCTGATCCTCCTGAACCTACTGCTGTCGAGGCTGTTGATTCCATGGTACTTTCGTGAATACCCCAGGCCAGGGAAAAATTCTGGGATGCTATCGGCGATGCCATTGAACTTTGCTGCCGCGGAGACCTCTGGATCGGGGATGAAATTTGCCTTTGCCTTGCCATCATGGTGGGCGTGACTCGCTTTGTCGGGGAACCAAACTCTTGTACAGTAGCCATTCGAGGGGAAAAACATACTGGTGTATCTTCCAGCAAGGGTCGTTCCAGTTCAATCGGTTCGGCCGTCAGACTGGAAAACCGAGCTTCTTGCGACGACAAGGAACTGCACGACGTACTGTGTTCGGAATTTTGCAGCGACAACGACGGCGGAGCCGGGGCACCATCCAGGCTCAACGGGGGAGGCAAATAGCTAGGCGAGCCGCGATTGGAAATGGTGGGTGTGGGAGCCTCTTCGCCGTATTGCTGCGGATGGGAAGGAGTGGCAAAATTCGATACGGGAGGAGCCGCTGAAGGTCGCATGGTGATTTTCGTGGTTGGGTGGAGCAACCTTTTGCTTCCTATCTGCTAACCCTTATAACGAACAACAGACCTGATAGGGGAAACTGATGGGGTTGATGAATGATCCTTTAGTAGAGACGAGTCTGTTACTATGAAGTGTTCTTAGTAAGCATGTGGTCGTCGGAGGGGAACTACCCCTTTGCAGAAAAATGCGTATCCCAGACCATTTGGCGCGAAACCTTGGCTTGTCCAAAGGGACATTGGATAAGGGGTCCAAATGTTGTTTGAGCAAAAAACCCTTCGCCATCGCCATCATTCTCCGCCGCGACCGCGTAGGTTTAGTACTGAAGTATACGTGATGCCTCGTGACGTTTGAGGCACGACGCGTCACAACAGGAAAGGAATCCGGAATTTCAAAGGACTCAAAATAAAGAGATGTCAGAAATATGCAGACGTCACCGAAAACGCGATCTTTCCGCGTCGCACGAAGATCGATCATCGACACAGGCTTTGACCATGGCCCAATATTTCTGCTTTTCAACCTCTAGAAGCGAGTCCCCAAGCCGAAGTAAGCAACCTTGTAGGACCCGGCCATGAGAGCATCGCTAATGAGATTTACAATTCTTGCTGCCAGTGCTGCCACTCCTAACCGACTTATCAAGGCATTTACCGCTCATTCGACGTCTACAGCTGCTGCTCCCCGAATCTTTGGAACTAGTACTCTTCGGATGATGTCTTCTCCGACTTCCCTGATCAATTGCCCCACCATTCCTCTTCGCAATGGCATGTCCCATCCTGCCATTGGATTTGGTACCTACAAGGTGGGTTTCATTCCAGCTTCGGCGTCGGCGGCAGTCGCTGGCACAGCGGGGGGAGTGGAACGCACCGCCCAAGAATGCGTCGCGGACGCTCTCCGTGTGGGATATCGCTTTTTGGAATGCGCCGAATTTTATGGAAACGAGCATGAAGTAGGCAAAGCCATTGCACAATCTGGGATTGACCGCAAAGACTTGTTCATCTGCAGCAAAGTGTGGACGACCACTATTGAGAAAGGACCCGACGCCATTCGAGCTCAACTCGACAAAACTCTAGCCGACCTAGGCACGGACTATGTCGATTTGTACTTGATTCACTGGCCCGTTCCCGGAAAACACGTAGACGCCTACAAAACGCTAGAGGTGCTCCAAAAAGAAGGCAAAATTAAGGGCCTTGGTGTCTCCAACTACGCATGGGAAGACTATATCGAATTGAAGGAAAACGGCGTCGAACAATTGCCGCTGGTCAATCAAATTGAAATCAACCCATTCTTGTATCGGAAAAATACGATTGAAAAATTTCAACAAGACGGCGTCGTAATGCAATCTTATCGCAGTTTACGAGATGGCAAGGCCTTTGATAATCCGACACTGATCAAGATTGCCCAAGCCAAGGGTAAGTCACCAGCTCAAATCTTGGGTCGATGGTGTGTACAAAAGGGGTTCATCTATGTGCCAAAGTCAGTCAAGAAAGAACGCATGGAGGAAAATGCACAAGTTTTTGATTTTTCCTTGTCAGAAGACGAAATGGAGAAATTGGATAGTTTGACAACGCCGGCAGCTATTGAGACGTTTGTAGGTCTCTATCGAAAATGTGTCAACCGGGATACGAGCAAGGATGGTTCGATGGACGGCGTCAAAATGGATATCACCGAAGACTAGCCAAAAATTTGTATAGAGAATGCGACTTTCTGACCGATATTCACGTCACTTGCACCTCCATACAAATACCCAACGAAAAGCAAGGATCGGCGGCACTTCTAGTAGGAAAACCTGGTAAGGAGCTGGACAACCATAAAGTAGGCAGCAGTCAATGAAGTAAATACAATACTGGAAGATGGTAAATCAAGAAAGAAGCTACAGTACCTGTTTCGCAAAGTGCAACGAACAAGTTTGTTATCTTAGGATTGCACAGCAGGAGAACAAATAATGGCGTTGGCCGGCAATAGCAAGAATCTATAGTACTGGTAATTATGTATAGTCTCACAAGCTAGTTGACTGGTTATACTCTCTCACACGTTTAGGGATAATGCATCCACGGCCACCAACCCAAACACAAGCAGGCATATCGTCAGTAACAGGCCCTGCCGCCGAACTCCAACAGAAGTGTCCAATGTGTCCGAGGTGCCATCGTTGGAAGTGGGAGCTGTATTGGAGGCGCCACCATTGGAAGCAGGAGCGGTGTCCGATGTGTCAGAGGTACCATCAGTATTGGAAGTGGCAGGCGAGTTGCTCCCGTCACCGTTTACGGTTGACGAATCGCAGTCAACATCACTAGTGATACCCGGACACACGCTGGGATTTCCGTCGTAAATATCCGCGTACACCGCATCGAAGTGCTCTACCAGACTGGTTGAAGTTAGAACACTTTCGCCATTCGACTTGGCAAGTGTCCCAGCCCAAACAGCGGCACATTCTCGCTGTCCCGGCGTACCATGAAACATGAGCCCTTCAGTATCATCTACTATAGGATCCCCAAAAGTCATTGCGTGCTTAGCAACCAGGGAAACTTCATCCATGGAAAGATTTCCACCCTGTTGGTGAGCCAGGTAGTACACACTGAATACATCACACATTAGCTCCAATCGCTCCTTGTCGTCCAGAGGGACATTTTGAAACACAGATGTTGGATCCAACAACCCAATATCCGACTGGATCACGTGACAAAATTCATGCCCCAAAATAAAATCCATTCCAAGACTGCTATCGACGGAGGAATTGTCGATAAATTCCAGCGTACCATCTCCCAGCAAAATAAGCCTGGGATCATCTCCAACAAATGGCAACAACTCCGGACTCAAAGCACTCGGGAAGGCGGTTTGTGTGTTTAACGTGAGAAACGGACTGTTGTATCCTCCTGGTAATTTCTGGATGTAGCTATCCATCGAGGCCGCCCAATCGTCGCATGTGTAGAAAGCACACGATGTGAAGAGGCCTGCTTGTTCGAATAGGCTGCAAAGTGCAATCAAGCTGTCGGCCGTTGCAATATCAGCTCCGTGGACACCCAGCAAAGTGACGGGATCGGAACTTGTTGCTCCCAAGGTAGGATCGTGGAGCCGCCAAAAGGCTTCAATGTCTTCCATCCGAGCCAACACCATGTCCGTATACTCTCCACTAGCACCAAAATATTCCCCATCTTCGCTCTTGTCAATGAGGAACTTGTAAACAAATGCCATATAGTCCACGCCAACATCAATCAATGTCTGCAAGTCTACCAAGGACACTCCGGCCAATGCGTTAATTGTGAACTCTGTAAACTCGGAATTACACACATTGAAGATGCTCTGTAGTTGCCGAGAATCGTTGGCGTCCTGCCTCATACGAAGAAGACTCTTCGACCAGAGATTGCGGTTGTCGAACAATGGAACTATTTGTCCATCAGGGACCTTGACGCCAAGAGCCCCGTCCAGCAATACCAGGAGCGCGACTACCCACGCTAGTAGTCGGAACGTTGTGGACATGGCAAAGCTCCTGTCCTTGGTTGTTGTTTGCTCTTTTCCGCTCGTCGAAACCAGTTGTAAACTTGCCCGTGAACAAAGTCGCACTTGTGTACGTTGTCCTATTTTAGTTTTGTCGACTGTTAATGGTCATGGGGATGAGAGTCGTGTCGTGTTGCCTTGGTCGTCGGGAGCCAGGAGCATCCGGAAGAAAGAAAACGGACACGTGCAAGATTTTCGTTTCCCTTCTCCAGCCACATCAGCCAGCATGACTGGAATCTTTGACACGTTAGACCCAAATTAGACTAAAACGACCATTCTGTGTCCTGTAGAAAAAGAATGGAAGTGCTCGTAGAAGACCTCCTTTGTCAAAGCTTTTTGAGGTAATTGTCCGCATCCTTTCTTCTGGGTCGTCCAATCCAATACTTGGGACAAGTACTCTACATCATGTCGTCTTGATAATAAAAACTGACGGGGGTTCAAGGGATGATTTGTAAACCCAATCAGGTATTTGCTTTGGCCACGCGGAAGGAAGGAAAAAAGCAATGCATTACTAAACACACACTAGCTGTACTACTTTTAACGGCCCGTGCATGGATTCACCGAGAGACCAATGCAACCCACATTCTAAAATCGTTGTTCGTTCCAATGCTCGGTCTCGAGGGTTCTTCTTGTAGACCAATGTGGGCGATTCAATTGCATTCAAACAATGACTGTTACTCCACAACAAATCGTGCAAAGAAATCCACGATTACTAAGCGTGAATCGTCGAACCGGTACAGTCGTCCATATATTGTTTCATTGGCATCAAGTTTGATGATGATCATGCGTTGGATTGGATCTTCTCTCTCGTTAACCAGTGTGACCTATGTTGCTTTGAATCCAAATGCAAGCTGCGCTCTCACCCAACAAAAATGTGAGCACAATTTGAACAAGTGCGATCTCTATGTATTTCAAAACCTTTTGCGCGCCTTTTTCTCGAGCGTCGGCATGTCCTCTGCCATATGGATACTTAAGGGACGTGAGCTGGCAGGCATGTCTAAATTTTTTGGTTGGATAGATACTTAAAGCAATTTGCGTGTGTGTTGTGCCGGTGCCTCATTCGAACCCAATCGTTCCATTTCGTCACAATATTGAACCGAGATTCCGTGTTTGTCGGTCCTTGTGTTTCTCTCTCTGAAAATCCTTTACGACGTTGCCCTTGGTTCCGTCTTTCACATTTGGAGATAAATATAACTTGTGCACCATGGTAGAAACAACACGTTTGAACACTACAGTCGTAGTGACTCCTCCGGCATCTGCCACTAAAAGTGGCAAGGGGGTCCCCTCCAGTGGTGCGACCGCCGCGGAAACGCCGACGGCAGGATCCCCCGACAGCAACAACATCCGCGTTGTCAAATTGGACGATTCTTCCTCGGAGGATTCGGCCCCGACTACGCCTCGTAAAGATGATTACAGCAACTACAATAACCGCTCGATTGGAAGCATTACGGAAGAAAGTGATTCCGCTGCGACGACTCCCAAACGCGTTGGTTCTTCTTCTGGTAGCAAAGGAGGGTCGACGCGAGGGACTCTCTTGTCGCAAATGCAAGATGCCATTCCTTCACCCGACTCCGTGGCGAATGGAAAGCATCGTTTTATGGAGTTGGATGTGTCTGCCTTGACGACTCCTCCATTGCCAGAAACTCCCCCGACCAAGAATGCCTCTCGCTTTGTGGACGGCTGCAAAATGGAGACGGATTCGCAGGAAACGCCCGTCAAGCCGAGCAAACTTTATTTTCCACAGGACCCTTCGAAGCGGGACCTCCATATGGTGGCTCCAGCTCCAAATAAGACTTCTCCTGGTGCCTTGATGCATCCCCTCTCGGGGCTGTCGGTGCCCTATGCCATGGCCCCCGTAGATTCCTACGCTTCCCAGCCCTTTGACTGCGTTGAAGATGCCAAGCGTAAAATGTTTCCTCCTCGACCAGAAGACGACTCGGACGAAGAGTTGTTTGTGGATGAAGACTATACTATCAACGACAAGAAGGATACTGCCCCTAAACCACTGGTTCGAACCCTCTTTGGCTGGGTCGAGACGGCTGTGAGCACTGAATCGGTCAAGTCCACTACCCCTATCAAGGCCAGGGTACTCAGTGATCGAGACGTGGGACTAAATCATCCCAGGGATCGATCTTTTGTGAGAACGACTCTGACCGAGGAGGAGCCGATTCTACCAAAGACGGAGGAACTGGAAAAACGCATGTTTCGTCCGTCCTTGGATGGTCCAGGCCACTCTGCTTTGGTAGCTAGCAAGTGGTTCGGTTCTGGAACACAGGATGAAGAAGACGAACCTGGTCACATTGACCATGTCAAGGAGGCCATCGCAGAAGCTCTCGAAAAGAAGCGAGAAGTCAATTTCGTCGAAGAAAAGAAGAAAAGGCCGCCTCGAAACTGGTACAATACTTGCCTGTATGCTGGAATCATTGTCGTCATGATTATTATTGTGATCATTTCGTCCATGCTCTTGGCGGGCAATGCTCGAGATGAAAAGAAGGCCGCTTCTGCCCAGGATGACGGTGATGACAGCTTGTTCCCTGGAGGGTTCTATTCCACCACCAACCAGTTTTGCACTGGTGCCGCACCGCTAACAGAACTCGGAGTCGTCTACTCGGGTACGACCAAAGACTCTGCCTGGAATGATAGCGTTGATAAATGTGGCGATTTCATGAGCACCGGACGATCTTCTTGGTTTGTCTACAAGGCTGAAACGAGTCAAATGATGGAGGCCTCGACTTGTGGTGCAGGTACTGACTTTGACACGCGAATTACGGTGGGGTCGGGCCGTTGTGAGCAATTGACCTGTGTCACCTTTAATGATCAGGCCTGTGGTGACCAAAGTCGCGCGGTTTGGTACGCTCAAGCCGGACGAACCTATTATATCAATGTGCACGGGTATCGTATGGCCAAGGGCAACTTTGAGCTTGTGGTCCAACCCACCAATCAAAACGATCAGTGCAATTCAGCCTTTGGTCCGGTCGCGGTCGGTTCCACCGTCTATGGCACCACATCAGGAAGCAATCTGGACAATGCGATGGATCAGTGTGGAGATGTCAATCTCCAACAGACCCCCGGAGTTTGGTACAGGTTGGCGGACTTGGAAGGGTGGCTTCGAGCCGAAGTTGTCTCTCGTCACTCGGGCTTTCTTCCCCAAGTGTCTGTCTACAGTGGTGTGGGTTGCAGTCTCCTAGCCTGTGAAGGTGGTAGCAGCACTGGAAGTCTGGCATTTAAAGCCACCAGTGGCATGACTTACTACATCCTGGTCAACGGTCTGAACACTGCAAAGGGAGACTTTGATTTGTCTCTCTCATGGGAATATCAAGATGCATGCGAGTTTGCAACTCCTCTGCCCGTGAACGGCCCTGCCTTTGCTGCCACTACGACTGCTGCACGATTGCACGATGTTCCTCCCTGTGGAGAAATCGGGTTCCACACGGCCCCTGGAATGTGGTTTTCCGTCACTGGAACTGGCAACATGCTTTCTGCAACTACTTGTGGCAAAAACTCGGAATTGGATTCCCACGTTTCCGTCTTTCGCAATGGATGTACTGCTCTTCAGTGCGTAGGATCCACTGGTCAAGATTTGCCCTGTGGCGCTAGCGGCGCTGTCTCGTGGTTCTCCGAGAGTGAAACCGAGTATATCATTTACGTTTCTGGCCGCGGTGGCCGCGTCGGTGACTTTACTCTGTCCATCACCGACAGCTCCACCCAAGCTGGAGAAATGTGCCAAACGTCCGTTGCCCTCGGATCGGGCACTATTACTGTTACTGGATCAACCGTGGATGCCGAAACGACTTCTAATGTGTGTGGCAATATTACATCGGCTGAAGGTGTCTGGTACGAATTTGTGGGTACCGGCAGTACCATGACTCTTTGGACGTGTGATCCTCAGACCACCTTTGATGCTCGAGTATCCGTCTTTACTGGTACTTGCACTAGTCTCACTTGTGAGTATGCTTCATCGGCATCCTGTAGTGAGCTATCCAACGGTCCTTCGCAGTTTACTACGGTAGCTGGTGTCAAGTACCACATGCTGGTTCATGGCAGCGAACCCGACATGACAGGATCGTTTTCATTGACCATGTCGGACGCTGCCACCAACGAAGCTTGCGCCAGTGCCACGCTCATTAGTGCTGACACCAACACGTATTTTGGAAGCACAACGGATGTTACCGACGGCCGTGCCATTTTCTGTGCCGATGGGGAAGATACCACCGAAGGACCCAAGGGTGTTTGGTACACCTTTGAAGGTACCGGTGGTCGTTTTTCGTTTAGCACCTGTTCCGAAAACACCGAGTTCGCCACTGCCATCGACGTCTTTTCGGGCGCTTGCCTCGACCCAGAATGTGTGGAGACCGAATATACGGCTTGTGGCTTCCAGGGCGTCGCGACATTCTCCACCGTGCAAGGAGAAACCTACTTCGTTCGAGTCAGTGCTGCCAATGCCGACGAATCCGGCAGCTTTGTGTTGAGCGTTTCCGTCAAAAATCTCTTTTTTGGATGGTAGATACCATTGCTGCGAGTATCCTATCTCGACGAGCCACGCATACTACTATTATTGAGGGAGCTGTTTTCTTGTTCTCTTTGCTCGTTTTGTATCAACATACATTTTATATACTAATGATAAGGAAGAAGTTAGTTAATCAACCAATCGAATAACAAACATTATGTAGTAAGGCCTGCATCTCTCCCCTCCCTGTGACTGTGCATCCATTCCAACCAACGAATAACGATGTTACGGTGACACGGGCCGCATGGGACGAAAGGAAAAGAGTGCATGTTCAATCACATTTGTTGTTTCATCACCATTTGCTTTTGAAAATTGTGGCATCAAATACAGGGGTGTCGCGGCGGCATGATTCTTTTGTTGGGATTCTTCCTGTTCTTGTTGCAAATGATTTTGAATCTTGACGGCTTCTTCTAGTCGTTGTTGAATGATTTCCCCCGACACGACTCCCGATTCAAATTGTTCAATCATGGCTTGAACTTGTTGAAAATCATGC
Organism: Nitzschia sp. DOCU1; assembly: GCA_951394045.1. NCBI lineage: Eukaryota > Bacillariophyta > Bacillariophyceae > Bacillariales > Bacillariaceae > Nitzschia > Nitzschia sp. DOCU1. The sequence continues at coordinate 2,253,586 of OX595988.1, forward strand.
TCTCCTACTTTCGATCGTTTGCGAGGCGAAAAGTCATCGTTTTGTTCATTCGTTTGTTCTTTCTCCTTTAATGCCAAATGTCGTTGTTGCATTCCTTCCAATAATCCCACCAATGATCGTGTCACATCCGGAATATACTTGGTCAATCGACTTTGACGTTCCTTTTGATCTCGCAAGGCATTTCGTTTTTGCAAATGCGTACGCAATTGTTGACAACACGATTGTAAGGCACGTTTGACCGAATGAGAAATTTCCGTAATATCATCACCAATATATTCCTTGCCGGTGCCTTTATAGGGGATTTTGGTACTGACAATACTGACAAAGACTCCAATCTTGTCGCGTTTGTGATCGATTTTATACGACGACCATTTGATTTTGGTTTGAGCGACACGGGTCGATACATCGGCACCGGCTTCAAACAAAAGAGGAATTCGATTGGCAAATCGAATGACATTAATGCCTTCCTTGACGTCTTTGCCACCCAAACTCACAGCCGCTTCCACCACGAAGGGATGACCTTCATAGGCACACGGTTTATCGCGGGCCGTGGCAACATAGTCGGGCTCTAATACTTTGCGAATGCCCAAATTCAAATTGTATTCTCCCAGGGGCGACAAACAAGATCCATCGGGTGGTTTAAAGAGTTGGACCGTCCTGAGTACTTGGACAAGTTTGGTAATTTGACGATCCGTCAACTGCTGGGGTGCTACCTCTTCTAAAATACCACATTCTTGACAAATGCGCTGGGCGACACTTGGTGTGACACACGACAATTCCTTTTCCAAGAATTTTGGGAGTGTCGTTTGTTTGGTTTGATGCAACAATTGTTGAATGACCAGATTATTGACACTGGATGGATGATGTTGGACTTGACGTGCCGGTGGTGGCATTTGTTCACTCCGACGTTGATATTGAATTTGTAAATTGCGTTGCGGTTCCGCCACATTTTCATACGCCAAACTAAGAGCGGCATAGGGCGTGACAATGGCAAGTTCACGCAAATATTGGACAATCCGAGCCTTGTAGGTCGTAAAGTTGCCAGCAATCAAAATCTCCAATTGTGTCCCGACAAATTGCTTGATAGCATTAGGATGTTTTTTGTGTGAAATAATCTTTGGCGTATTCTTGGCAATGTCCATATCCAAAGTACACGTGGAATAGTGCGTGGGTATCGGACTATTGGCTTTGGGTCGATGCGCCGTGGTGATTTCAATCGGAACGCCCGTACTTTTCTTGGACCAAATCAAGGCCATTTTGGCCCCTAAACCAAACTTTCCTCGGGTTTGACGGACCCCATATTTCGAACCACTCAATACACGACCTAACAAGTCGGGAATCTTGTCGTGCTGCATGCCACAACCATTGTCTTTGACGCTAATGCGAAAATACGCTTCAGCGCCTCGACTTTTTTTGGTGGCAGTTTCCTCTGCTTTCTTTCCCTTGAAGAGTTCGACATCCTTCGTGTGACCCGAAATTCCTCGTACTTTGTTAAATTCGGCTTGCGTCAATTCTTGGACCTTGACTTCAATGTCTGGAAGCTGTCCAATGGTTTCGCAAGCATCCAAGGAATTTTCCACCAGTTCGCGAATGCTCGTATACAAAGATTTGCCTAAATTGTCAAAGCCGGCAATGGCTTGATTTTCCGCAAAAAATTCCGCAGGACTCTTTTGAAGTTGAGTTTCGCCGCCAATGGAAGATTTGGGGGGCATGATGATGAGAATAGAAGAAGAAAAAGAAGAAGGATAAAGTCAACAAAGTGTGGGTGTCTACTAGCAGCAGCAATGACAACAATGTGGCTAATGGCTCACCAATGCTGCCGCTGGGAAACCGCCGTGCTTTTCCGTGCGCCAAAAAATCCATGATCGATGTAGTCGATTCATCCGACCAGGCGCTCGCTCGCCATTACAGTACAACAACAAGGTCTTGCCGTGAAGCAAAAACAAGCAATGGAGTAGTGGATGATACAAGAGGATGGTTTGGTACATACCTCACTGACATGACAAGAACGACACGCTACTGACTGATAGTAGCACTTTTTGGTGAGATTATACAAAATATCTACGGCTGATACTACCGGTAGTAGTTAACCATCCAGCCACTCAATCTGTACTTGCTTCAATGACTCTAGTGGTCGTTGACTTCGTAGTTCTTGATAAAATCGAAGATCAAACGAATTGACTTGATGAAGTTGTTCCATGAACTCGCCTGGCGGAGACTTTCTGCGTCGGAATCTATTCTTGTTGGCATGTACGATTTGCGTCTCTTGTCTTGTGTAATTGCTCATCCCCACACTTTTTGCAAGGATCAAAGCGCATTGTTCCAGATCTTCCAGAAAACACACAAAATCCAACTGACGAATCGCAAAATCGACGGCATTTTGATAGGCTTGTTCGTGTACCGGAGTGTTGCAATACTCCCGATGATGGTAGTTGGTCCACGTGGTGGACAAACCAGAAAACATACGCACCATATCGTTTTGATACTGGCACCACGTCGGACATGTTGCATCTCGAAAATTGATTGCAGCAGGGGTATTGTTTGTTGATAAACATGGGTTCCCGTCACCTGGTTTGTGGTGGTGGTAGTATAAAGCGGAAATGACCCTGTCAATGGGTTCTCGTATCGTTGTCATGGTGATGCAATTCTCCGTCTGAGTCTTGTTGGTAAAGTGTGGTGGAACAAAATGCCCCATGTGCCAGAAATTCGGTGCATAACTGGTCTGGGATATAAAGTTTTGGGAGTACCAGGATAATGCAGTCCAGTTCAAATAATCGGAGAAGATTGGTTTTAGCATCTCGCCAGTAGACAACCCACCGACTTTAGGAATGTGGTAGAATACGAGACATCGTCTTCGCTTCAGTACAACCTTGGAATCAACCCTTTCCCCTACAGCAGTAGCAGTCGTCGTCGTGGTATCTGGGCCAGTCATTGTTGTTGGTGTTATTTCTTCGGAACGATTTCGACCGGTTGCGGACGCAGATAATCTCGTATACGTCACACTTTGTTCAGCAGTGGTAGTGTTATTTGGATCGAACGTAATCGTATGGTTGCTACCATCTCGACCAGCAAAGTTTGCAGCAGCAGCAGCAGCTTTACTAGTGACACTGGCATCAAGGACTATTTCGGCGTGCTTCTGGGAGGGAATAGAATGACCATTCACGTTACTGGTCGAGTAGTATCGCGTGAGCATCACGTCATGGTAAAGCGACCACAGACCGACGGAAACGAGAATGCTGGTGAGAAAGAATTTCGGCCTCTTCTTGGTAACTCCAGCAACGCCAGCATCCTTGCTGCGCCTTGTAGTTTCGGTCGGATCTACTGGTGCGCTCAATGTTGTCATTGTATGCTTATCGGCAACCACCACAATCACCCATAAGCTGTATCGTATTTGTACACAATCGAAAGGAGTAAGATAACGGCACACGGCACTTCTCTCTCGGCACCACCGCCGTTTTTCGCACCGCCACCATCCATGGGCAGCATCATCGTTTCGGCGGAATATTCAAAATTTCAAAAGAAAGTCGAAGTGGTCCAATCACAGCACGCGAGCGACCACGCGTGCATAACCCTGGGTTAAGTCGACAGGGTCATTTCTTCGCCCTGCCGCCGGCCGCCAGTAATAGCACGCATTGATGGATTGAAGATCTTTCCTTAGAGCATGATAGTTGCTGATCCAAGAGGATGGTTTGGTTCCTCGCTGACATGACAAGAATAGATGATCATCTTCTCCTTGTACTGATGACTCACGAGGATAAAACTTGCTCTACGTTGGACCTAGTCAGGCAGCAAGCACACTGGAATGCTGCACTCAAGGTACTATCTCATCATCCCAAAATAGGACCACATATTGTGGAGCACTTCTTGGTGAGATTATACAAAATATCTACGGCTGATACTAGTAGTTAGCCATCCGCTGATACTAGTAGTTAGCCATCCAGCCACTCAATCTGTACTTGCTTCAATGACTCTGGTGGTCGTTGCCTTCGTAGTTCTTGATAAAATCGAATGTCGAACGAATTGACTTGACCAAGTCGTTCCATGATTTCGCTGGATAGAGACATTCTGGGTCGAAATCTATTTACGTTGGCATGTACTACCTGCGTTTCTTGTCTTGTGTAGTTGACTATTCCAACACTCTGTGCAAGGACCAAGGCGCACTGCTCCAGATCTTCCATATAACACACAAAATCCAACTGACGAATCGCAAAATCAACGGCATTCTGATAGGCTTGTTCGTGTACAGGAGTGCTGCAATACTCCTGAATGTTGTAGGAGCTCCACGTGGTGGACAAACCAGAAAACAAGCGCACCATATCATTTTGATATTGGCACCACGTCGGACATAGTGCATCTCGCAAAGTCATCGCAGCAGGACGCTTGTTGGTCGACAAACATGTGTTCCAGTCATCTGGTTTCCGTTTGTGGTAGTATAAAGCGGAAATGACCCGATCAATGGGTTCTCGTAATGTTGTCATGGTGATGCAATTCTCCGTTTGAGTCTTGTTGGCAAAGTGCGGTGGCACAACATGCCCCATGTGCCAGAAATTCGGTGCATAACTGGTCTTGGATATAAAGTTTTCGGAATACCAGGATAATTTAGACCACTTTAGATAACCGGAGAAGATTGGTTTTAGCACCGCTTGAGTAGACATCCCACCGACTTTAGGAATGTGGTAGAATACGAGACATCGTCTTCGCTTCAGCACAACATTGGAATCGACCGTTGTTCCCTCCTGTACAGTACCAGTAGTGGTCCTCGTCGTGATATTTGGGCCAGTCATTCCTGTTCTTGTTGCTCCTGGTGTTTCTTCCGAACGATTTTGACCGGTTATGTTTGCAGAGTATTTTGTGGGCGTCACACTTTGTTCAGCAATGGTAGTGTTATTTGGACCGATCGTCATCATATGGTTGCTAAGATCTTGACCGCCGGTCAAGTTTGCAGCAGCAGCTGAAGTAGTGACATTGGTATCAACAATGACTACCACTTCGTGCTTATTGGAGGGATTAGAAGAATGGCCATTCACGTTGCCAGTCGAGTAGTATCGCGTCAGCATCACGTCATGGTAAAACGACCACAGCCCGACGGAAACAAGAATGCTGGTGAGAAGGAATTTCGGCCTCTTGATAACACCATACTTTCTGCTGCAACTTGTAGTTTCGGCATGATCTACTGGTGCGCTCAATGTTGTCATTGTATGCTTATCGGCAACCACAACAATCACCCCAAAGCTGTATGATATCTTTATTTCAACAACCAAATGGAGTAACGGCAAACGGTGCACCTCTCTCTCTCGGCACCGCCGTTTTTCATACCACTATCGGCATCTCTGGGTTCGGCACCGCCGTTTTTCATACCACTATCGGCATCTCTGGGTTTCGGCGAGGGACCATTCAAAATTTCAAACGAAAGCAGTCGAAGTGATCTGTGACCCAGTTACTGCGCGACCGCGCGTCGACAACCAAGGATTGAGTCGATGGGGTCCTTTCCGCGCGCCTCATTTACTTCCCGCCATTCTTTCCAAAAAAAGTAAAAAGCGAAACAGCATCCACCACGCGTGCCAAGAACAGCATCCTCCACAATCTAACTACAACAATAGAGCAAAACTCTCCATCCGACCATTATCGACACTATCATGACGGCCGTATCTCCCTATGCACCTCATCGTCGGAATTCCTTATTGCGTCGTCGATCTTCATCGTCGGGCAATCATCCTAGCGGCAACAACACCGCGTTGGTCGCCATCATGTTGGTGGCTCTGCGTGTTGTTTGGTCGCCAGAATATCGGGAACGGTTTTGGGAATTTTGGAGACGTACCACTTTGTGGGGATGGATGCGACAAAGTATGCGGTCCTTGTTGACGTTACCGCAACAACAAAAACAAGAAGAGCCACGGGATAGTGACGACGACCAGTCTTCTCTCGATCGAATACGAGACAACCAACGACTCATTCAAAAAGTCTTACAGTACTGGTTTGGTCAATACACGCCGGACGAATCGCAAAAACACTTGTGGATGATTGCTCATTCTTCCGAAGCCTTGCGCCAACAAGTCGATCAAGACATTACGCGGCAATTTGAAGCCTTGTTGTTGGAATTAGTTGGAGATAAAGAACCATCCAGACGTTGGAAGGAATGGTGTCATGACGACATTTATGGATATTCAGGAAAACTAGCAGCTATTGTGGTATTGGATCAATGCTCCAGACACATTTTACGGCATTACGAGCAATCATCATCTACCACAAATTTGCCCTCCAAATCTCATTTGGATGAATGGGCGCTTCGGACGGCCGAATTATTGGTGGACGTTCATGCCCAGGAAATTACATGTGGTATGATTCCATTGCCTCAATACATTTTTGCACTCATGCCCTTTCGACACCAATCTACCAAACAAAGTGTCGCCTTGGTGCAACAACGCATTGAAGATTGTGCCGGCCTTGCGACACAACTCGAGGCCATGTTGGGACGGTTTCGAAAAGCTACCAATCGAAGAATGGCCGTCTTGCAAGATGAAGCTCGGCGGACGGGTAATACTACGCAAATTCATCCATCTGACGATTTGAATGGAGAAGAGTCGTCTCCCACTACAACGTTTACAGATGATGATATTTTGGAAACCTTTGCCTTTGATGCCGACATGACACCGGCACACAACCATCCCGTCGTCAAGACAATCCAAAGCTTTTTACAGGAACAAGGGATTCAACCATCCTCCTCCTCAGATACACAACAACAGCCGCGCCCCGTCATTGTTTCTTTGTCGGGAGGTGTTGATAGTATGGTGATTGCTTCCGTTCTAGCCCATCTCCGAAATTCGTGTGGTTACTCGAATTTGCAGCTATGGGCCGTTCACATTGACTATGCAAATCGTCCAGAATCAGGTGCCGAAGCGGATTTTGTTCGTCGTTATTGTGAGCGTTTGGATATTCCATTTCAATGTCGGCGTATTGAGGAAGTCACTCGTGGCATCACTGCTCGGGACGACTATGAACGAATTGCTCGCGATTTACGGTATACCAGCTACAAGGAAACCATTGCATTGGCATTGCATCAACAACAACAACAACAACAACAACAACAACAACAACAACAACAAGACTCGGCGACTACTATTACCGTTGGCGTCATGTTGGGTCATCATCGGGGCGATTTGAGAGAAAATGTGTTGTCGAATGCCCATAAAGGATGTGGACCGTTGGATTTGAGTGGCATGACGGCAGTCTCTCGAAATGATGGTGTGACAATCTATCGACCCCTGTTGCCTCTGGAAAAATCCTTCATTTTTGACTATGCACATAAATTTGGAGTTCCCTATTTCAAAGGTACGTTATTTTGCATGTCCACGTCATGGTGCTTTGCTTGTACTGACGATGCTGTATGCACAGATACAACTCCTCATTGGTCGACGAGAGGCAAACTCCGAAACAAGCTAATTCCACTGCTAGAAGAAATATATGGAGATGGGAGCATGAAGAATCTGAGCAATCTGGCAGTTGAAAGTGACGAGTGCCGGGCGTTGCTGCAAGAATCCATGATTGGACCCTTTCTAGACAAGATCGAGCGCTATCCCATGGGCATTGTGATGGAAACGACACCGTGGAAGAATCACGCTCTTTTCTTTTGGAAGTTTGTCCTACGAGAAGCCTTGCACAGCGCCAGTTTGGGAATGTTTAGTGACAAGAGCGTCGTCTCGTTTCTCGAGCGAGTGCAGGCTACCAAACCACGATCGGGGTGGTTGCAATGTCGACGGGATTACGCTGTCTACCTGCAAGACGATGGCCGCGTCTATGTTTTGTATCCATCGAGTTTTCCCTTTGCGAAAAAGGACATGTACAATGTTACGGGGCAAGGTACGTTTATGTTTCCAATGGTCGGTGGAGCGAAATCAGTAGGTGCCAACTCTCACTTCCTTGTCCCCGTTCCAGCTGTTCCCTATGGAGAAGAACGACGAGTAGGGCCGTGGGTAGTAAAGGCGGAGATTGCAAGCGAAAAGGCGGACTGTCCCGAAACCTTTCGACTGGCACAGAAAGCTATTCCGTCCATGGACCACTTCATGAACGGGCGTACCGAATACATGGTCGAGGTACCTACCTGGAGGGAAGGTGGAAAGTTTGTTCCGCGTCCGCTGGTGTTTAACAAGTTTACCAAAGCATCTCGGCCCAGCGCTTGGAAGAACAACGAATATAATCGACTTCTTTACCTCAAAGTCCAGGAGACACTACCGCTCCTCGGTGTGGACGAGGTCGCCCAGGCAGCCATTACGGACCCTTTGGAGCAAGGCTGCGTACACGTCGAAAACGGTGAACAGCGAGTCAATCCCACGAGACTAGTGCGAGTGACGTTGGCTCTCCACAAAGGATGACAGTGAAATGCGACTAGGTAGGGACCGCTTCGTTGTTTGTCACTCTTGCAATACCCGGCAACTCCTCGAGTTGATTCCCACGCAACGTCGGGTATTCGCTAGCGAGTCGTGGTTCCTGAAATTCTCAGACGATCAAAGTAGGGCTTTAACTTAGACAGCCACTCTTCGCTGCTTTTAGCTATAACTACTGTAGGAGTGCGGGAGAAAATCGGATACAAGCAGCATTAGCTAGTCTGTCTTTTTTGCAATAGCGGGTACCCCCGAATAACAGGCATCATCCTTGGTTGTCATCAACTACTATCTGGACGAAATTCCAGCAGGTAGCTGGTAGCTTCTCATTCTTGGTCTTGAAGAAACTCTTGTGCTACCACGCAGATCTTTGGCGCGCATTGACAGCCTAAGTTCTCTGAACAAAGAGATTTATCATTTCTTCGCCACCTACCGAACTTGGAAAAGGAAGGCTGCGATCTTTCGTAAGATAGCGTATTTTGGGACAAGTAGAGAAACTGAGCTCGTGCTACCGGTAGTCAGATAGCTTGTTGTTTTGTTCCTGGATGTCTTGTGCGACAACCCAAGCAAAGCCTTCGCACCGACATTATGGGTCTGGCACCACAACTATGATACATAGCACACCCATCGGCTCGCTACCCAGTCCTTCTCCAAAAAATGAGGCGAAATTCAACGGGAAAATGGAGAAGTGTGATCGTAAGCCCCGCGCATCTACCGTATGCGGAACAGAATAAATAGCACGCTTCACTATGGTAGCTCGGGTAGTACCAATAGATTGCGTAGCGGGCACTTTCGGTCAATAATCTTCCGCAACGCAAGAAGAACATTCCCGCCACTTTCTGAGCAATATTGGCAGGTTCCGTAATTCGTGGCGGCTTCCGGCCCTCCTCGCTCGCAAGCGAAACGGTTTATAGAAAAAAGCAAAGTATTTATTCCCGGAAGGCGCAGAAATGTCATGGTGCCGATCAAATAGAGCAAGCACATACACGGGGGAAAAATTCCACGTTGGGAATCCGAAGCAAGGAAACCAGCGAAGAACGTGGGCAATTTCGGGTATTCCGAGCGTTGTTTCGGTGTCAGTCACAGGATCCAAGAGCTCCCTCCATTATTTTGATAGAACATCAGGCAAAGGTGTATTTGCACTCAAATGCTCACTCCAAGCACCATGAGAGACCACATTCCATTCGACGAAGCCTCGTTATACTTTCAAGATCCCGCATACGAAAAACCCGTTTCGTTCTCTCGTTTTTCAAGAGGCCGCGCCATAATGGACGTGCCATCGAAAGTTCGCGTCCCCACAAGAATCTCCATGAACATTCGAGTTGACAGTGTCTCTCCGATGGACAGTGTCTCTCCCGCGGACAAGCAACGCGGCTTCATCATGAATCCTGCGCATGGCTTTGATCCAGACGCATGGATGAGTGACTTGATTGCAGACGATGAATCATCTTGCGGAACTCTTGACTACAGCGTGGACACAATAGAAGAAGAAAGAATCAATCAAGTTCAACGAGCTTTGACAAGAGAGGTCTATGGACTACCTCTGACGGAGTCTGTGCGACAGATCAAAGTAGAGCCAGAGGGTGACGAAAAGATCGTTTACGAAGATGATAAGATGAATCAGCTGGATGTCCACGCCAAGAATGGAAGTGAAGACGAATGTTTCGGTATTCCCATTGGTTGGCTGGCGAAGCTTCTCGACAACTTCAAAAGATAGGAGAGCCTCGACTATCTACAGTGACTTGGAGATTACTACCAAATGCATCATCATCGGCGAAAACATCCATAGAAAGGATCGATGAACGTGTCCACGCTCGGGTCCATGTACAGGCAAGAATGAATATGGTGGAAGAGGTCCGAGCTCGCCCGCTACTTGTACCGTACAAGGACAAGACAGCTACTGACGCTATCAATATACATTCTTCATTAAACAAAAGTGGGATTCTTATCCCATTCAGCTTCACTAAGGTGAAAGACAGAAGCATCAACAGAACTGAAGAAAGTTCTAGCGAGCCCTGTCACAGTGATCCATAGCTATTAACAACGAGTAACAGACACAGTTGCGTATTACAAACGTGTATCTTCCTTTCTATACTTAGTAAGTCTCTTCTAGTTCACGTTCAGGATATTGGATATACCCTCACATGACGGGTTTGATGCAACACGAAAGTCAGATTCGTTGAAAGAAAAACCATGCGCGGATTGCCATTCCACAGAACATCAATGATACCTTCGGTTCTCCTACACGTACTACCGGCTAGCTCGGATTTTTGTGGGGAGCGTTGACTTACAAAGACGGTCCGTCTTTTGTTCCCGTATTGGATGATTGTTCCGTCCTTGATGGAGCAGTTAATGGTAGAGGTGCTCGAAGGTGAATATTTTGCCATGAGGCCCCATGGTGCTGTCATGGTGAGAAATTGCTTCCGAGCAGCTCTCTGGCATCGAGGCTGGCAGGCTCATTTTTCGGTCTTGGCGGTGTCAGCGTTCCGACAAAATTCTCATTCGCCAAAGTCGACCTCGACCAGCGTCAAAGAGAGTAAAGTCGTCAATAGGTATTACTACTATGCTAGCACCTGGGTCTCAGTTCTCTACTAGCGGTAGGTATAGAAATAATATCGCTATGATTGAAGACTTTTCTCGAGACATACAGTTCGATAGCGGATGCGACAACAAGTCTAGACGAGCACCCAACAGGAATTGGAAGAAGATCGATCGCCATTTGACATCTAGCTGAAAGAGTAACCGAATGGGCTCCTTCTTCTCGACCAACTATTACTACGGTTTCGGTGGTACAGGTACGATGCTTGAGAGAAATAGGAAAGTTTTAAAAAAACATAGTCTATCGGTCTTTGATGGGATACGCCTGGAAAGCTTGAATTATATCGGACTCGAGCCCACCACGGGAGGGCTTGAGAGTTGACATGTTGCCAGATGCAGTTACGTCATTGCTTCCCACCTCGACACCTCGCCCATCACGTTCTTTGTCGCGGAGTGGCTTTGAAGGTATCATACCAACGGAACAAAATCATTTGGTCTGTCCGTCCATAGGATCTTTAGGAATTGTCGATGATTGGGACAATGAATGTCGACGACAGTCGCCAAGACATACTTGAACCAATCATTTATTCGCAAATTTGACGCATATCCGGGTTGTCGCCACATCTTCAATTGATGGTCGGCCACACGCACCATTTTTCGTGCCACTCGACGTTATCCATCGACATCATCGCACGAAGGAGGGAATACGTCGTGCTAAAGAAGAATCTGTCACCATTGGTCACGGTCGTCGCCCCCATCAAAGATACTCTTTGCGTACTCATAATTCTCGGTTGTACCTTTCTAACCTTCTATTTCATCATTAGGTAATTTCTAGCAAGATGAAGCTCTCAGCCGCCCTTATTGCCGCTTTCTTTTTGCAGGCGGAGTCCTTTGTGCCTCGGCACATTCCCTCGTCGATCAGCCGATCGGAATCTGCCCTGAATGTGGCAACAAACTACGGTACCACTAACGGCGATCAGAGTATCAATTCCTACTTTGGTGCCCCCAAGCAGGAAACTACCGTGGCGGCGGTTCCAAAGGTTGCCCAGAGATGGCGAAAGTCTACCAAGCAGCTTGTCACCTTGGGTCCTGCCTCGTCGACACGTGAAATGATTGAAAAATTGTTCCTTGCCGGCGCGGATTGCTTCAGGCTTAACTTCAGCCACGGATCTCAAGAGCAAAAGAAAGAGCTTTTGATGACTATCCGAGAGATCGAAGAAAAGTATGCTCACCCGATCTGCATTTTGGGTGATTTGCAAGGACCAAAGTTGCGGGTAGGTCTCTTTTACTCAAATGGGTATCCATGTTGCGAAAATATCACTAACAATGCTTGTGCTTCATTTATCGTTGTTGTATTAGGTGGGAGAGTTCTCAAACCCTGGTGGTGAAATTCTTCAAAAAGGACAGAGTTTCCGTCTCGACCTGGATGAAGCCAAGGGTGACAACACCCGTGTTCAGCTTCCTCACCCTGAAATTATCGCGGCAAGTGAGGTTGGACACACTCTTATGGTTGACGACGGAAAGGTCCGTCTTACAGTCACAGGCAAGGGCGCAACCTACCTGGATTGTGTCGTCGAAGTTCCAGGAAAGATTAGCAACCGCAAGGGAGTTAACACACCTGATTCCATCTTGAAGATCAGCCCCCTCACTCCCAAGGATCGAAGCGATTTGGAGTACATGTTGTCGATTGGTGTTGACTGGGTTGCCCTCTCGTTCGTTCAGCGCCCCGAAGACATTGAGGAAATCCGCTCCATCATCGATTCCAGGATCCCTGAAGGTAGCTTCAAGCCTTGCGTCATGGCTAAAATCGAGAAGCCATCCTGCTTCGACGGCGATAACTTGCAAAGATTGGTCAACTTGTGTGACGGAATCATGGTGGCTCGAGGTGATTTGGGTGTTGAATGCCCGCCTGAGGACGTCCCGATTCTTCAAAAGACCATTATCGATGAATGCCGTCGCCAAGGACGTCCAGTCGTCGTCGCCACTCAAATGGTAAGTTGCATAACTTTACAGCTTAGATTTTCGACCCGAAAAATCTCACTCCTTTCGTTTCTAAAGTTGGAGTCCATGATTGAAAGTCCCACTCCTACTCGTGCTGAAGCTAGTGACGTGGCTACCGCTATCTATGATGGCGCCGATGCTATCATGTTGAGCGCTGAATCGGCAGCTGGACTTGTAAGTGGTGCCCGTTTGGAGACACTTCTTTGTTTTCCGTGGCGATATTCTCATGTTTCCTCCCTCCAACACACCACAGTACCCAGAGGAATCGGTTACCATGCAACAACGTATTATCAACCGTGTGGAAAGCGACCCCCACTACCGCGCATATTTGGACGCTCAAACTCCGGAGCCCGATAAGACCCCCACCGACGCTATGATTGTTGCTGCCCGACAGATTGCTAAGACGGTTGGCGCGAAGGCTATCGTTTGCTTTTCCCTCCGTGGATCTACCGTGCACCGTGCATCCAAAAAGCGACCACCTGTCCCGATCATGGCGTTGTGCCCCTTCAAGGAAACGGCCCGACAATTGGTGTTGAGCTGGGGTGTCTATCCGGACCTGCCAAAGGCAGGAAGTTACGGCTACACTGTGAGCGAGGATTCTATGTTTGACTACGGAAAGCCTATGGTTGAAGAGGCCACGGATGACTTGGACTTGGTTTTGCGAAACGCTTGCCGCGCGGCGCTGAAGAAGGGATTGGTGTCCGATCCTGACGATCTTTTGGTCGTGACCGCTGGTCTTCCGTTTGGTACACCGGGAGCTGCCAACCTCTTGCGAATTGTTCCTGCTGCTGGTCCAAGCTGCTGGGACGGAATGTGCCGCGTTGATTAAATCGGGGTTCATTCAACGTGAAATGTCAAACCACTATCACGGACATCATACACAAGAGCATTCCTTGTCGCGCTAATTTTTATACATCATTCTGGTCCAGAAGACTGTTCTAACAACTCGAACGCAGTGACGTTGACCAGATCTCACTCCCACAGTCAGATAACATCTTTTATAATTCGAATCAAATAGCTGCCGCACACCTTTGAATTCTCGATTACTTTTTCTTCTTAGTTGTTGTCTTGGCCTTTCTTCCATTTTGCGCTTCCCTGAGCTTCGACTGCAAGGTGGCCGCGGCTCTTGTATTGGTTTGGGCAGGTCTGGGTTCCGGACGAGCATTCAAAATTCCGTTCACGACTGTACGGTATCCCTTGCCCGAGCCTGCAACGTTTCGTCCGTGTGCCGTTTGAGCCTTTTCGATCTGAGCATCTAGAAAAGCCATGTCGTCGAGGTCGTCGAGATTGTCTTCTTGCTTAGACTCGGGTACTTTGGTTCCTCCTAGCTTTTGAGGACCCTTGGGCTTCTTCTGCTTCTTCCCGTTTTTCTTTGCTGGTGTCGTCGTAGCATGAGCCGAACCGCGAACCTGTTGGCGCTCTGCCCGTTCTTTGGCCAGCGAAGCAAGCAGCGAATTGTTCACTACACCTTCCGAAACGGGTGCATCGGCTCTGGTCTCGTCGGAAGGGACGGCGATATCGTCGCTTTCCGAATCGCTATCATCACTGTCATCAATTGCCAGGGCACTAAATAGTATACCCGAGGATGAAGTGGAAGTGGGTTCTTCGTCCTTCTCTGTAGCTGCTACTTCCGTCGCAGATGCGGCTTCGGCCGTTGCCGTTTCGGTCGCCAGCACAAGCGGGTCCAAACTCTTTTGTTCCTTCTTCAAGATTATTCGACGATCTTGACCCTCTGTCCCCTCACTTCTATGTCCCAGCCCAATCTGCTCAGCAAACTCATGCACCAAGCGTCGATCAAAACTTGTCAAAGTGGTGCTCAGGGTCATTTCTTCGCCGGGTTTTGCTCTCTTGGCAAATGCAGCAATCTCGTCCATGAGCCCTTGCCGCGCCTCTGGGCCCATTTTTGGAGTTTCCTTTTGCGTGCCAGTTTTCTTTGCCGTCGAGCTCTTGCTGGTCGTTTGCGGTACGGATGCTTCCACTAGCTTCAAAAGCTCTGCTTCGGCCGCCTGGAGATCGTCCTCGTCGGGACTTGTATGATTCGAGATGGCCTGATATTCCATGGCAGACCGCTGCTCCCCGTGTTCTTCCATCCACGCAATCAAAGAAGCAATGAATTTGCTTTGGGATACCGTCTCGGTGTCACAAATGACAGCCAAATGCCGTTTGGCTCTTGTGACAGCGACATTTTGACGTCGATCATCTTTCAAAAAACCAATACCATCTTTGCCGCCCCGCCCACTGCTCCTTACCAAACTCAGAATCACAGCTTCTCGCTCGCCGCCTTGAAAGCCGTCCACAGAACGAATTTCCAAGGTCGGGTAATCTGGAAGGAGCACATTGCGAAGATACTCACACTGTCCGTTGTAAGGTGTAATGACACACATTTGGTGTGGTTTCAGTCCCATACCAATAAGGGTTTGAACATGTCGGACCACCAGCGTTGCCTCTCCAGGATTGTATCGAGATCCTGCAGCATTGACTAGCTCATGCATGTCACATCCAGCAGTATCAATCAAGAGCAGAGGAGTTGTCGACAGAGAATCGTCGTTGTTTCCATCATCCTGCATGATTCCTTCGAGTTGCGATAAAGTTCGTTTTTGTACACTTTGGTGCGTCTCCAATTTGCCATGATACATGGCAGAACTCGCCCAATTGGCAATATCTTGATGCATCCGGTATTGAACATTAAGCATTCTTGATACGATTGGCTTGTTGTGTCCACTACTACTACCCGGCTTATCGTCTCCATATAATTGCATGAGACGTTCAAACATGGTCCGCCCCAGACCCTTTTGCGCTCGACTATGCTTGCTCTTGATGGTGGGTGGTAACTGACAATGATCCCCTGCCAAGACCACCCGTTTGCCTCGTAAGATTGGAATCCAACAGGAGGCTTCCAACGCTTGCGCCGCTTCATCAATGACAACCAAATCAAAGCCTTGATCGACACGGTCGAGTATCCGATTGGCCGCCCCCACTGTCGTGGCAAGCACTACTTGCGCTGAATCAATGAGCTCTTGTACTACCTTTTCTTCTCGCATTCGAATTTCTTTTCGTAATGTTTTGAGTTCTCGATAGGCTAGTCGTTTGTCGCTCCCCTTGGCTCTGGGATTGGAAGCAATCTTGAGATACGACCCCAGTTCTCGTCGGACATCGGCTACAATATCTGTTCCGTCGGCCGATTGTACCAACGCTTCCAAACTATACGGCAAAATGGAAGATTTGAGACGCGCCGGGTGTCCCAATCGAACGGCCCGTATCTTGGAAACGGATGCTTTGCGATGGCCAGCCTTTTTGGAGGATGTTGTTCCACTAGTAGAAGCAACCAGTCGTTCCAAGACATTGTCCACTGCCACATTGGATGGCGCCGTGACTAGAACCTTCCAATTGTGCACAAACACGGCTTGTTGAATGAGTTCCGTGACAGTGGTAGTTTTGCCTGTACCTGGTGGTCCATGTATCAGAGCAAAGGGTCGATCGGAGGACATGAGTCCAAAGGCAATGGCATCTAATTGACTGGAATCCAATCCCTCATTAAAGGGTTGTAGATTGGCAAACGATGATGGAGGTGGGGGTGGAAAGGACTCGGGAATAAACATGGCTTGAATGACTCGACCAGCAATGGGATGATCGACGCCTTGTTTCTGCAGTGTTTCGAGAGCCTGCAACAGTTTCTTGTGAACTTCGGCCGAACTGACAGGCACCAATGTCAATGGTGGAATCCCTAGACCATCATCATTGTCGTCGTCATCTGCTGCATTACTCTTTTTTTGTGATTGCTGTTTTTTGGAAAACAATGCCACGGCCACATGCGTATCGGATACTTCACTCACCACACCGGCTGGAAAAGGAGGTTTCGTTTGTTTGGAGCGAACTTGTACTTCATCTCCCACCGTCAAACGATGTGCCGGCAATAAGTTTGTCAATGTAGCCTTTTCTGACCACAAGGTCAATTGTACTACGGTTCGTCCATACAATCCCACCGATACATCCAAAGCCTCCAAGTTGCCCAGGACATGGGACGCTCGTTCTTCCTTGTTGTCGTCATCATCATTGTCATTATCGGCTTGAAGTTCGAGTGCCAAGAGCTCTTTTTGTTCGGCGACAAAGGAGGATATTATGGAATCCGTCATGATGATGATCACAACAATAATAATAAGGAGACAAACAGGACGACAAAGAAGCAAGCAAAGGAATGATCAATGATAGTAGTAGTAGGTCAACGATGGGAAAATGGAAAGACATGTTTTTTTTGGATGACACGGGTTCCATGTGTAGTCGAACGAGTCAACAAGGAACGTGCGACTGCCAGCAGATGCTACCGGTGCGATGACGGGTGATTCTGTGGCCATGTGATGACGAGAGAGACGATGGAAGGGCCGCCCCAAAGTGAAACTTTTGTGCACTTTTTTCGCCTCCTTTGATCATCATCATCATCATCAGCAGCAGCAGCAGCAGCAGAAGCAGCAGGGCTACTTCTCATACCGCTATCCAATCCTCCAAGCTACTCGTTTGAGTTTCATTTCACTGCATCGATCGATTATCGACCCAAACTAATATATTATGCTTCCAAAAGAACGCGCCATGGCCTTGGCAGGGCCCGCCTTGGAGACTCTGATTGCAGACCCGCAAGATCGTCAACGAATTCTGGATGGTAGTCATCCGAAAATCAAAGTACGCATCGTCCAACTCTGTCGATTATGGGCTGGCATGGGATCCATTTACAAAGTCTCACTGGAAGATCCGCCGAATGTTGTGGCCGAGTTTGTCGTCAAACATGTCACACCACCTCCTCCTGATCAACAAGATTTTGGCGATCGTCGCAAAGCCAAATCGTATCAAGTGGAAGCCAACTTTTATCAACACGTGGCCAAAGAGTTACTGACAAAAGTCAAGTTACCGACTCCCTTTACGGTGGAGTATGGTCCAAAACCCGACGAAATTACCATTGGCATGTCCTACTTGCAAGGATCATGGATTCAATCCGATAGTAAACAAGATATTCAAGGAACATTGAAATGGTTAGCCCACTTTCATGCCGCATATTGGGGAGAAACGGTGGTGAACGAGTTGGTGTCCCGTGTCGGGTTACAAGAAATGGCAAGTTATTGGCATTTGGAGACTCGGCCCGATGAACATGCCGGTATGTCTCCTCGAGGATTACAAGGACGACTCAAACGAGCCGCGCGTGCGATTGATTTGTGTTTGAAACGAGATCCCATGCAATGTCTCATTCATGGTGATCCCAAGGAAGCCAATGTCATGAAATTATCATCGTCGTCGAATGATGACGGCAGTATTATTATTGCCATGTATGATTTTCAATATTGTGGCAAAGGAACACCCACCCGGGATCTAGCATATTTTTTATGCAGTTCCTGCCATGAACGTTGGGAAGTTGAAATGGTGGAATATTATCATGAACAATTGTCCGAACAATTGACACGGCAAGGCTTGACGCCGCCCACCTTGCTACATTTCAATCAGTCGTTACAATTGGCCTTTTGTGATTTTTATCGGTTTTTGTGTGGATGGGGACAGTGGGGGTATGACCTACAAGACAAGGTGCACGACTTGTTACACAAAATTGACGGGGGCAAAGAACTGTCATCGGAAGCTGCCTACGAGGAGGCAGTCCAACAACACTTTTGGTAATAGTACTATTATTATGATGATGATGATCAACGATGTCTCCCACTCAAGACCCTGCTGTTTCTTTGTGGAGTTGGGCACGATTGTAGTTCCTTCCCGGGGAGCTAGGCGATGTACACTTTTTCGAAATAGTGAGGGCGGCGAGGCTTCATCCAATCGAATGAGTCGCCACTTTTTCGAAAAACAATTAGTCGATGAAGTCAAAGATCGTGTTTCGGCTCGAGAACATGCAAAAAGATATGGCGCCACCCACACAAAACGACCATGACGAGGGGTGAAGGACCGAAACATTAATTATGGGGGTACGAAGTAACCCTGTGGGATGCGACGCATTGATTGGAATCATGGCCAGACATCAGCGACGATCGTCACTACCGGTGATGTGGCGGATCCACGGCGGTGCCTTCGTTTACGGACTATTATGCACTGTGCTGCTGTCCGGGTCGGTGCATGGGTGGGGAATACCATGGCCAACCACGACCAAGATGACGACTGCTCCTCCTAACATCGACTTGGAGTATGGTTTAGTTATTATTGGCGCCGGTGCTTCTGGACTCTTTGCGTCGGGTGCTGCCACCACGTTGGGATCCCGAACACTCCTGGTGGATCTTGTATTGGACGGGAGCGATGGTAGCAACAACGTTCATACCAATGTGACATCCAACATTGGTGGAGACTGCACCAATTCTGCCTGTGTCCCTAGCAAGGCTGTACGTTCCGTGGCTCGCATGGCAGCAGCAGCAGCGTCTTCCAATCATCAATGGAAAACGACAAGGAAAAACAATGACGGCCGTCACAATTTCATGGCTTTGGCCAGACGACATGCCATAAATACGGTGCTGACCGTCCGTGAACGAGAAGATCCAAATGCCATGGTAGAACGGAATCCAAATCTGGATATTGCTCTGGTATCGGACTGTCATTTCACATCTTCCAACAAACTCTCATTGACAGTGCAACAGGCCTATTCTTGCAATAACACCAACAGAACGAAAATAAGGGCTTTGGATTCCAACACGCCAACGATTGTACGGAGCAAAAAGTTCCTGATTGCTACTGGAGCATCTCCTGTCGTTCCAGATCATTTGGAAAACGCCGCCGAGGCAGCACGGATACCTACATTTACATACCAGACATTGCTGCGTCCGAGCCGTGAAGAGGAACATTCCATTTGGCAAATACTTGCTAGCGACGACGACAATGACGAGACAAAGCGGAAACACATTGTGATTGCAGGAGGTGGAGCAACAGCCTGTGAACTTGGTCAATCATTGGCGCGATTGTCGGGTGGCAACGTTATCATTGATGTGGTAGCACCCATTCTGCTTCGTAGCGAGGATGTCACACTTCAAAATGCAGCGGCACAGATACTATTAGAAAACGACAATCTAAATTTACACTTGGGACAAAGAGTGCAAGATGTATTGGCCAACCGAACAATCCGCCTGTCCAATGGAGACATGATTTTGTCTTGCGATGCTTTGGTCCTCTGTATGGGGCGGAAGCCAGGCCCTGGATTGGCGCGGTTAAATCTCCAAGCCGCTAACATTCAATGGAACGTGACGACAGGAGTCACAGTGAAAGCTTCCAATCTCCAATCCATTTCGGCACCTCACGTCTATGCTTGTGGTGATTGTTGTTCCGCAGTTGCTTCCAACCCCCTTGGCCGCACCGCCACCCATGCGGCATGGACAGGCTATTTTGCGGCTGCTAATGCGTGTCTCCCCCGGTTCCTGACCATGGGGAGCAAGGCCGTACACGAAACGGTTCCAAGAGTTATCTACACGGATCCCGAGCTTGCTTCTGTCGGGCTGTCGCTCGAGGAATGCGTGATGAGGTATGGAATAGATGGGTTTGACCGTCTGATGGTACCCACAGCTCAGACAGACCGAGCTGATATGGAGGTTCTGGAGCGTGGAAAAGACGTTTATGGTTTCATTGAGCTTCGAGCAACCAAAGTCGATGGAAAGATTCTTGGTATGACCGCGTGTGGACCTGCGGCATCCGAACTCGCCAACGAACTGAGCGTGGTTCTTGAGAATGGCTTACGGGCAATCGACATGGCGCGCAGTCTCCATAGCTATCCATCGTATGGATATATTCTTCACAGGGTCGCTCTAGCAATCGCCTTTGGCAATCTGTGGGGTTCGTTGGAGGCGTCTGGTACTATCGGAGGCTGGGTAGCCTGGTGGGGGAGAAAGGTGTCCAAGGGAGTGTCACTTGCAAAGAAGGCATTTAGTCGGCGAAAGAAACAAAGAATTCGGAGAGCCTGGGAGGCGGAAGGTGCATCGAGATCGTTGATATTGCTGATTGATGACGATGATGGTGCTTCGTCAAGCAGGGGAATAGAACGTCGATCATTCATGGACCTGGCCAATAGTAAGAAATGGAGTACGGACGAGATCAAGCGACGAGCTATCGCCTACACGTCGAGCCAGAAAGATGCCTGCGGTGACTTTGATTCCTGGCTTTCCCGGGGTCCTTGACATCGATGAAGCATTGGCAAGTCCTCGGGGCTGCAGACTTCGCCTTGAGTACTCTGCCTGCTGACTCCTACACAAGGGCAAGCCGAGCTAAGTACAGTATGTTCTGGAATTCAAACAGCAATAGGACCTTTCCCATCCTTTTTTAACCTAACTACACTACACTATTCGTGCTGGACAAGACTGTAGCTCGGTAGGGATATCACCTACCGTATATAGATACAAGAGGTATTTACGTAGTCAGAAGATAGGCCGCACTAGAGGGGCACTAATGAAGAAACAGAACGAATAAATCCTTGACGTCGGAAATTCTGTGATGGCACGTAGATTCTTACAGAGAATCTGCGTATCTGCTTATCAAAGATTCCATTTCAAGAAGGTCAGAACCAATTTTCGAATTTGCGATCTTCTTGCTGTCGCGGAGTTGGCGGGCGGTATCATGCGTTTAGTCATCGTCATCGCCATTTTTGCATTGTTCTTCTTGCTTGACAACAAGAGCAACCACAACGCGAAGAGGAAGATTCTTATTCCAATCGCGGTGTGTTGTTGACAACTCTCTCTCTCTTCTTGATATATTTGCAATCAAGTGCAACCTTGCAAAAAGGACTCCCTTTTCTTAAGCAACTACGACTGATCATTGCAGTCTGAAAAGGGGAAGGGTTCAAACCTGCACCCACCAACTTAATTTCCATTCAACTTAACACAACTGTACATATATTCACTGGGACCCCCTCCTGTACGCTGACACACAGCTACTGAAACGAATCACCTGCTACTACTACCCCCACGGCTTATCATAATCACGATGAGTTCTGCCACTGCTACAACCGCGCCTGCGCTAACCCTGCAAACAATACCAAGAGAAATGCAAGTTTACCTGCTCAGTTACTTGCGAGCCTACGATCTTTCGGCTGTGCAACAAACATGCAAGTTTTACAACGACCCTGACTTGATTGACAGTCTGGTCCTCTATGCAGCCGATCAAGTGTACGACCCCCAATTTACGAAGGATATCGTCCAGCCTGAAAACGAAAAAGACAAAAAGACAAAATATACGCTGGAACATCTTCGGAATATCGAACTGACAGTGGTCGCACGTGTGCTTTCCTTACCCGAACCGAAAAACGGGTTCTACGTCTCCAAAGCCTGGATTAAGAAAACGCTCTTGTGGCTCGAAACCGTCAATGAACCGCCCCGCAAGAAAAAGCTAAACAAGAAGCAGCAACGTCAGAGAGCACGCCGATTGTCAGACGTTAGCCCCCCATGGCCCAACGTTAATAGCGATCTGCTGTGCTGTCACCAGAATCTTCAGCGATGTGGCGCCAAGGCAGCTCGAAGTCGGCGCCGATTAATGGACAAGCAAGCATGGAAGATTTTGAAGAAACTGTACCCTGATTCGACCCAATTGGAATCTGTTAGTGGGGAATGTCTGCAGTGTCTCATGGAGACGGAGACGGCTCGAAAGAATGAGCAAGATCGGGCCGAAAAAGAAAAGCTGGAACGTAAGCTCCCTCTCGCCGATCCTCGTGTTCGCAGGTTCTATACTAGAACACGAGGCGTTCCCACGGATTGCCTCGTAGCCGAAGACTCGATGGAATCCCCACCCGATTTTTCCTTGATGGAAAAGTGTAAGCGCTGCTGCCCGTTAAAAAGCGGCACCTACGTCATTCTTCCTCGTGCCTGGTGTCACCAGTGGCGCCGCTACATCAAGACAGGAGAGGGTAGCATGCCTTCTCCCCCAGATTCTTCTGCATTGCTCTGTGATGCCCACAAGTATGCTCTTATTCCTCCTCATTTGGAGGCCTTTCTCAACGGCGAAACAGCACAGCTCCTGTCGACGACTCGAGTCTCGTCAGATGCTGTGGCGCAAATGCCGCTCTGTCCTACGTCTCCGGCAGGGTCTTTCTCCTTGAACCATGTCCCCGTGGGCGTCCAACCAAGTCTCGACTTGGAGATGGTGAATGCACTCATGGCCGCTGGTTTGTCTCCGGCTGAAATGGCTACCCAACGTATGGCCATGCTTCAGATTCAACAAGAACAGCAGCAGCAACAACTACCAACTCGTCGTGATTCAGCTGCTGCTGCTGCAGTCACTCTCAACGATCTTTTGGATCGCGAAAATCATGTCGTGGTTGAATTGGTGACTGAAGAAGAGTGGGCCGCGATCCGAGAAGTGGGTGGGTGGCCCAAACAATTGAGCCATTTTGCTGTCCGCGTGACTGTCCGGGACAACCAGTCGTTTGCTGTATCGACTCAAGCTTGCCGAGAATGTGATCCGACCGGATCCAGGTTCTTGGCCTGTGCGGAAGTAAAGTACCGTCGGAAACGATGGGAACCAAAGAGTGTGGAACAAAAGAGAATTCCCCGTGTGGAGTACTGAAACAAGACGACGACGATGAGTTGCGAGAACGTGTAATATTATAAAGGGACAAGCTACTAGCTAAGCAATAGGCCATTAGACGCTGAACAAAACAATTCATCCATGCCTTTGATAGGACGACTGTACGCTGGCCATCGAGCACCTTCTTGGCAGATAATTTACTTGCACTCTTCCCTCCTTGCCATCTGGTACGCAAACGAGTAGTTTATTATCTACTTGAGTGTTGGTGATCTAAAAAAATTATCTACCCCTGCGTCCTCTACAAGATGTGGAAAAATCGTACTCCCTCGCCACGCCTTCCCTACGGACAGTGTAAGAATGGATGGATAGGAGCTGCTGTATGTCTATAGCCGACGGTGCTCCTGATTCATTCGACATTGTCGATACTCCTTGTACCCCGTTTCTATCAGCATGGATATTAGAGCCACTGCCGCCACCCAGGAGGTCCAATTCGAAGCAAACGATCCCGGTTCCTGAGCTGTAGACAATTTGGAAGTATCGTCCAGTATGAGTCGTTCTCCTTCTGTCGGGGCCCCAAACACTGGTCGGCTTTCTCCTGCTCTAGCCATGGCAAGGTTGGAGCGTGTTTTGCGAACGTTCCTTGACGCGTTCTGAATTCGGTGAGGGTCTACAACGACGTCGCCTGTAGGCAACGCTGCCTTTTGTTCGCCTTCGGGCATGTTCCTGGAGGAAATGTTTCGGTGAGCACCGCCCGATATTGATTGCACTGGCAACAATACCTCATCTCTGGGGGTGGTCAACTCTGGAGTACTGGCTGATCCCGCACTCTTTGCCAAGTGCCCGCTGCCTCCGGATAGTGAAGCCAGCACGAGTGTCAGCGTGCACACAGTCATGCAAAATCGCAACGACGGAGCTCGTGGGTGCCGAGCAATCCGGACATCATCGTCCCAGCTGCTCAGCGTGTCCACTCGAGAACGTCTCCTCTTCGGAGTGCCCTCTTCCTCATCTGGTCGCCGATTCATCCGGCTGCGGAATGAGGGCGTATGCGGCAAATCTTTGACATCACGGCCCGTGTCAACGGAATTACAATTGTTCAGGTCTACTAGGGAGCCACTTTCCAGGCTCAGCACCAGCGACCGGTGCATCAGCGGTTCTTCAAAATCTTCAACCCTGGAACATGGATCCACATTAGGTTGAGCTTCCTGAACCCCGCAGACCTCGTCGTCCCAGCAACTGCTGTGTTGAGAATCACTCAAATCGCTAGCGCAACTCGCCGAGCCGCTTTCAATGGAAAGTCCTACCCGGCAATCCTCCATTCTCATTGTTCCGCCTGGTCAGATACTCATAAAAAGAATGAAAAATCTGGTGAGGATGGAAGTGTTGTTGATGACTACGTAAATACTCCGAAAGATCTTTTTGAGTTTGCTGTTGCTTTCTCGCGCTTGGGATGACCTCTTCCCTTGACAGAGAAACGCCATCTGGGTCATGGGGGGAGAACAGCATGGAAAGGTGCGATCGACGCGGGTTCACGGGGCAGGCCCTCGCTCGCCGGCGGAATCCAGAGAGGCAAGAGAAGAGGAGCATCGAGCTACTTTTTGAGTCAGCGCAGTCGTGACCGACTCCGAAATAAATAGACTTTAGCGAGAAAAGAGACACGTCATGATGAAATTTCAACTCTGACATACCGAAGAATGCCATGTGTTTGTCGCCAACGCTCGCTGGGTTTTAGGTCACCATAGATCCACAATACCGTGCTCCTGGGAAATCTGGACCTCTCGTGATTGAATTTCAATCTGGACCGCGCTTGCTCGGAATTCTTTCATCATGTGTATCGATCAAACCAAAATATCTACTATGAATTCCGACGAGATGGCTTTTTCCCCAGTCGTGGGTGGACCTGGCGCGCGCCGGGCGGTCTGAACACACGGTGGTTCGTCCTAGCAAAGCATGTCTGTTTCCTTCGAGATTAAAGTACCTTGTACAGTAGACTCGTAGTGATCGTGCATACGTATAAACCAACCATTTCCAACTACAAAGCTCATAACCCGCTATTTCCAACCAGCCAGTCTGTTGGAGGGAAAAATGAAGCAATCGTCCTATGATGGTTCCGTTGGATCATTGCATTTTTTCTCTGGTTGATCTTGGTCTCCACTAGAATTCCATCCTACTACTCACTCCAATGAAAAAGCAAAAGCTTGTCTCCGCTTCCTTTGACGAGGCCAGCAGTAGTGATAGTGATGACAGCAGTAGCGATGATGACGCGTCGAGTGCTGGAAGCAATAGTGAGGCATTCGAGGATGAACATGGTCAAGACGAGTTGGATCGCAAGGACGCTTCTTCTTCTACTACCAGCGGAGACGATGACGATGAGAGCGGTAGCGACCAAGAAACAATGAGTGATGAGGACAGGGATGATGCGTCTGGCAGCGAAGATGATGAGCCGGTATTGAAACAATCATCACTGCGAGCTGACAAATCACGCAACAATGCTGATGATGGATCATCTGACAGCGACGATGATGAAGACGAAGATGAGAAGGATTTGCCTCTTCAAGATCGTATTCGACGTAATGATGCAAAGGGATTGTCGCTGAAATTGCAACGAGAAAGAAAGCGTAATGCTTTGGAAGTTGCCAGTGAGCGTCTGGCAAAATTTAAAAAGGCGAAAATCGAAGAAACCAGTTCGTCGTCTCCTGCCACCAAAAAGAAGAAATCGAAACATGCCCCGACTGAAGCGTCGTCCAAACGAGCAGATTTCTTTCGAAGGGGCGCTCCCAGACTGAATGAAAGCGGCGTGGGTGTCGAAGTTGGCGCCCATCGCTACAAGCCGCTGGATCCGCGAGCGTCGTCCTTGAGCGGACACTTGAATGAAGAGCAGTTTGAAAAGAATTATGAATTCTTGCAAGAAATGAGAAACAAGGAAATTTCCCAATTGAAGAAGCAGATTGCAGCTCGCAAGTTGACGGGGAAGAAAGGCAAACGCATGCGCCGCCAGCTTAATGTTTCTATCGCCGAAGAAAGCATGGAAGAGGATGAGCAGCGATTGCGCCAGCTCAAGCAAGAAAAGGCGGACTTTGAGCGACGCAAGATTGAACGAACAGCCAAACAGTCTGTCAAGCGAAAGATTCAGGTAGACGTGGAAGAAGGAAAGAGTGGGGCTTACTTCCTAAAGAGGAAGGAAAGGAAGCGTCTAGAGTTTGAAGCCAAGATGGAAGAGCTCAAGAAACGTGGAGGTCACAAAGCTGTAGAGAAGGCCTTGGACAAGCGACGCCGAAAAGCCAAGTCTCGAGATGCCGGTCTCTTTGCAAAGTAACTCTTTTTATTAAATATATAAAGTTGCTATAATCGATTAATGTATATATATTCACTTCTATTGTGTGTTGGTTTTCAGGACTCTCTAAAAAATTGTCCAGAATCTATTGGATTTCTTGATGATGAATGCGTTTATACTTCTTGATCATGAATTCGTTGCCAGACTCGCTCGAAGAACATCTTTCGGAGTCCTCGGCGATTCTTTGCTTGTGACTGCTCCTTGGATAACTCCGCAAGCTTCGACTTAGTCTGCTGCGGGCATCGTCTGCATTTCTGTATATGATTGAAAATATTTCGATCGGAATTGGCAAGAGCCAGAGCATTGGCAGAGGTTGGGAAATATCTGCCGAATCCTGCTTTCCCTTGGCAGTGCTTGCACTGCATACCAGGGAAACCGACCTCGTTGTCCTTGATCTTGCTTCGACCACCAATACGGTCTTCTTCTGCGAATTTGCAGGTTTCCATCTGGTCCATGAGCAGATAGAGGTAGTCAGTGACCAATTCCCGATCTCTTGCTTGAAGGATCGGTTTGGATGGAGTCTCGACACAGATTTGGGGCGACACTTGTTGTTCTGGCTCCCCCAAGTCTCCGGGTGTTCGCGAGAAGCGAACGCCGTGTGGAGTGTCGATCATACCCAGTCGGCGTGCAGAGTCTTCCCAGTATTGGCGGCGTCCTCCAGCTCGCGACTTGGAAGATTCCATCAGTTCCACGATGCTCTTTCGCACCCAGTGTGGAATATCACTGCAGACCAAGCTGTGCCTGCGTTGCTGTGGAAGCAAATGGAAGAAGAGAGGGTGAGATGAGAAAATCCCTAACCGAGCGGAGCAACGAGGAAAGACTTACCCATGTCTCGATCGAGTGATAAATATTGCGTAGCGACGATGGAAAGCAGACTGCACGCTCTGGGCGCTTTCCTGGCGCACGGTGCTTGCAATAGAGGCACCTGATGCCAACTTGACCCACCACCACTTTGACTCCGTGAGACTTGCCGTAGCGGGGAGTTGCTACGTCATCTGGGCTTGCGCTGAAAACTTCCACGCAGTACCTTCGCATGAAGCAGTGTAGCGGGCTGAGGACGTCGGAATCTTCTGGAAGAGCAAGGGAAACACTTCCTTGAAACCAGTTGCCGTCCTCGACTGGTTGGCAATGGCTTGTAGAGTTGCATTCATTTGTGCAAGCATTGGAGCACAACTTACTGGGAGAGATGCGTGCATTATCGCTGGCATTGGAGAGAGATTCGTCGGCGAAAGAAGAGTCCTCGTCAGAACTACCTCCGTAGCTTGCACCAGTGCCCTCTGCACCGGAATGGTCGCTGACCTGGCTTGGTGATGAGAGATCGTTATTCGGCGAAGCGCCGAAAGTGTAAACATTCTCCCAGCGTCGAACATAGCTTGAAGGAATCGCAATTGTCTCGGGTACATGAGAAATCTGTAGCGAAGGGGGAGGCTGCAACTGTTCCCATGGCGAAATCGGACTCTTCTTTGGCGAAAGGGGCGGAGAGGCCTTGCTTGCTTCATCGTTGTGAGTTAGATTCAGCAAAACGTTGACGGCGCAAAGTTCATCAGCACTTGCGTACTCAGTACGCGGCGATGGTTTGGGTGAAGGCATTGGCGGGTATGGCCGACGAACGGCGACCGTGGCGGGCACCCATACATGGCGGTAGACAGCCGGATATCTTCTGGGATAGTCAACAAGCCTGGCGTTTCTTGATGATACGGGGATCATGATGATGGCTTTTATCTTCTAGAGCGTTTGTGGGCAAGCTAGATGTGGATTATCTTTCGTGATCGTTATTTGCAAAATGTGTCCCAAGTGTCATGGGAACAACAAGAGCGAGAGATTAGATCGGGTTTTCGAGGACCGTTGCTGCTCCCCACATGGTTATGATGGTAACATGAAAAACAGAGCGGGAACCCCGAACCCCGAGTCAAGCAAGATTGGAGCGAGTGGACAAGTCACATATAAAATTTCGCCACGCTCTCTCCTCTTCGACAAGATCAATAGCCCTCGGAACACACCAAGCCAGTCCTGGGAATTCAATTTTATACATGCATGAATAATATAATCGATCACAGTCGGTTTCTCCATATTAGTAATTTCGAACGATTGCACTATTCAATTTATGTTGTGCTTAATTCCCGATAGATGAGTTATAAAGTATCAAATCCAGAGTCCAGCTCACGCTAAAATAAATTATTTGGGCACAGTGGCCTTCAGATTTCAGGCACGTGACGGGAGTCACCGAACTTTGCTTCCACATGGTAAATGTCAATCCCACGTGTTAAGAAGTTTCTTTCCCTCTCATAACAAAATAGGCAGTAATCGCGATGATAGGGCAATGGCGACTACGCCGACTGAAGATTTTTCCTCGCAGGGCAGATTCGATCCAAGGAAAGTTCGACAGGGGCACGACATGAATCTATCGCTAACCATGGTGACCTATGACGCAGACTTTCTCACTTAACTGCTGCCTGCCAAGAAACCTTTTTACAGTTGGATCGTATGAAATAGAGGAAGTAGTCCGAAAATAGTCGCTACTATGGCGTTGGGGCTTTCATTCGTTACGATACGATGGTTATATTTGAATTTACCTCTCCTCTTTGAGACGTGGTTGAATATGGATCAGGATCGCGTCTAACTATCGCCGGGTTACTTAGTTGCAGTATGGTGCTCTCGCAGTGAGCTCTTGCGAAATGATCCCTAGCTAGAGTAGCTTGTTAAGCTAGATTCAATATCTACATTTCCCACAGCTTCCATAAGCTGGATTGTTGAGGGAAGGCCTGTGCATGAGGGTGTTCAAGAATTCGTCCGTTCGTACGCTGAGCATACAACGCGGATTTTCCTGCGAGACTTTCCCTGAAAGAGCAAGCCGGGTCGATGCAGTCGACGTCGCCATCTATTATTGCTGTGTCGTAGCTTTGAATTGTTGAGGTATCTTGAAGCTTTGGCACCATCAAACAATGTCTACAAATCTTTGGCGTGCTTTTGGACCAGCTCTCGGACAATTTCCTCCCCGTTTTCCTCCCACTCTGCACGGTTTTTGATTGCGTAGTCCTGAGAGCAGAGAAACGAAACGCAAGAGTTTGTTGAGAGATTGCATAGTTCAACCTAAAACGACTCCATCACCAGGATTCCACCTACCAAGCATACGTCGCTTGCCGCGCCAAACACTCGACATGCCTTAAGTTTCTTGGCCAGGGGAATGATATAGTTGTCAAAGAACCACAGTTCTCCTTTATACCATCCAATGGAAGGGTCCTTGTCGCCGCGTTGGACCTGAAAGGCAGAGTACATCTCTTCGAACAAACGCTCGTTCCATTTTCGATAGACTTGCCAGTGTTGCATAGTGTGGCTCACGTCGGATGCCTGCATGATATATTCAATCACGATCGTCGCTTTCAGGCTCTTGTCTTCCTCCACGCTTAACTCCGAATCCGGCGTTGTCTCACCGAACGCTTTCTCCCACCGTGAGTTGCGGACCTTGATCATATCCGGGTCAAAAATGTCGGTCGCAAGAACGACATTGACAACCAGCTGGCGGAAACGTTGCAGCTCGGCTTGGTTGGCAAAGATGGCTCTCTGGAGATCTCGATATTCCCTTGACATCAAAAGATCCCACGCCAGGTCCAACGAGTTTTGCTCGGCGATGGATTTGTTCTTGTAGAGGGAGGCGATATGTGCATTTTCTTTAACAAGCTGCATGTTAGGTACACCTAGCGACAAGTCGGAAAGTGAGCAAAAACGTTGGAAGATTTGTCGCGGTAGGGTCGATTTGGCCATCTTACCAGTATGGTCGACATCGTGAATCAGTGCTGCAAACACAATTGCAAACTGGGTCAACGGGTCAGAGGCAATAATCGAGGTATAGCCGTCGTCTAGTTCTGATTCCTGATTCTTGTCCGCGGCGATGACACGCTGTAGCAACTTCTGGGATGACATCAAAACGTGGCTGTCACGACGCATGAATACGACGGGAAACTTAGCACGACAGCCTTCTGCAAAACGATAGCACCAATTTCAATAACTCACCTGGCATGCTCAAAATTGTGGAAGAAGTTATCCCGATACATACATGCGATCATCGTGACGTATTCACGGAGTTGGTTTTCCACTTTTATGGAAAGCTCGACACCAGTTATGTCAATGCCGGATAGTTTGTCGTTACTCGGGGCGGAAGACGCCAAGGGGATGATTTCAACAATCTCATCCAAAGCGTTTTGTCCATCGGGTTTTTCAAAGACCAAATCCTCCTGAACAACTCGTTTCCCCCTTCGTGGCCTAGGAGTGTTAGCAACTTCTCCAGTTGTTGCTTCGCGCCATGCAACAATGCGTTTTAGGAGGCCAGACAAAATTTGAACATTCCAGTCGATAAGACGCTCTTGCCGGTTGTCATCGTCGAAACCATCATCATCATCATCATCGCCTTCCATACGACTACCCGTAGTAGACCAAATTCGAGAATGATGGGAACTGCTCATCAGGCTCCTACGTGACGCGTTCAGAGTAGTGTCAATACTGCTCGGAGGCGCCGAGTGAGAACTGCTCCCTTTCTTGTCCGTTACAATAGTCTTTTTGGGGCGACTTTTTAATTGAACCAATGAGCTCTTGCGCTCCACTTCAATCGGTGCTGCTCCAAGTGATCTCAAGCTATTATTCAGGGATGTGACGCTGCCACCGGAACTCGAGTTCGACCTGGGATTTATCCAATATGTCTGAACTTGTCCTTTTCCCTTTGCATGGACTAACTCTTCACGCGGATGCACCCAGTTTGCCCGTCCCGATGCAATGAGCAAGTCAGCAGTATCCTGTGAGCACTGGATTCGGTTCCTTAGGCCAGTGGACTCCATACGGGAGGCGTAGTTCACAGTATCACCGAAAAGCTGAAATCGAGATTTCTCGCCACGGAGCACACCAGCAGTTACAGGTCTTCAGTATAATGCGGGCCGTTAGTTCGTGCATCTCCTAATAATGCTATTGATCCTCGTACCAGACTTACCCGCTGTGCATTCCAAATCTCATGCAGAGATCTCCTTCAGTAGCATGCATGCCGTTAGTTCGTTCATCTCCTACTAGAGCAATCGATCCTTTGTTCGAGATCTTACCGGTGTCGGGTCCAAGTGATACTTCCAGCTTCCGCGTTACTGCTCTCATCTTACCCATGCACTCCTTCGAGAACTGCACACACGTGTCATGAAAAGTATGTGAGGAAATAGCATATCACCGACCTCGCAAACTCAAAAGGCTACGTACCTTTGCCATGATGATAGCGTGATCTGGTTGAGGCTGAGGAAGCCCAGTCACCGCGACGTAACAATCTCCGATGGTTTCGACCTTGAACACGTTTCGCTTTCTTGCAAGTTTGTCGAAAGAACGGTAGATAGTTTCCAACAACTTGAAGACCTGAGCTGGTTCTCTGGCCGAGCTCCAGGCCGTAAAACCAGAAATGTCGGCAAACATTACAGTCGCATCCGGGAACTGCAGGTGCGTGCAACAAATATGGAGAAACTGTGAGCTGCCTCAGCGGGAAGCAATCACCGTGCCCATGCTACTTACCAAGTCGGCAATTGGTTCGTCTTTGGTAATGTCGTCCACAGGAACGTGTCCGGATTGTGCAGGTGTGGTGTTAGGATCTGAAGTGATAAGGCTGCGCAAACGTTGCAATGTGGGCTCGGCACCACCTCCACCGCTGAGCTTGCGCATGCTCCGCATGCTGGCAGTTCTTGCCAGGAGCCCCCCACGCATACTGCCTTGTTTGCTGTTGGTGCTTAGGACGGAGAATGAATCGTTGCTACTGGTCCTCGGTCTGGCGGAATGAGTACTCGTCGCGAGCTCCCCGGTTTTAGCGGCTTCAGGGGCCTCTTCTGACCCCCCGTTGGCACGGTGGTCTTCTTTCTCGAGTACCACTTCACTTTCGCCTTTCAGAGGTACCTCAAAAAATCCAGACACGACTTCGCCCATTTTCTGGAGATCTGGAGAGTTCGGCAACCCGTTTGCTATGTCGCCACCAGCAGATTGAAAGAGTCTGTCGTGGACTTGCTCAGGGAATAAGGAAGTGACGATGTTCCGTGTCCTGTCGGCCTCCTTGGTGATA
Organism: Nitzschia sp. DOCU1; assembly: GCA_951394045.1. Taxonomy (NCBI): domain Eukaryota; phylum Bacillariophyta; class Bacillariophyceae; order Bacillariales; family Bacillariaceae; genus Nitzschia; species Nitzschia sp. DOCU1. Next base: position 2,286,383 of record OX595988.1, read on the forward strand.
ACATTGTCACGGTATCGAACCTTCCGATCGAACCACAAGAATGCAAGAGCCAGCGAAAATGCAAACACCAATACTCCCGTCACAATGTTGATGGGGATCCGGTTCTCCTCCTGATCCAAAGTATCAGCTTCGGCATCGTTTCCACTCGCCCGTGTCACTTGAATAGAGTAACTACAAGCTCCTGTTCTATTGACCTTGAGAGGTATACCATGGTATTTTAGCCCAGCAGTCAAGTCCAATGTCTCCGAGGGACCCCAATTGTCTCCCGTAGAACTTGCAGATGGTTGGCCTTGCAGGTCCAACCAGACTGTCTCGTATTCGTCCCTTTCCCCGGAACAATCAACCAATGGAATGGCGACTCTGCTCATTGATTCACTCGCCACCGATTCCACCGTCAACAGCTCGTCCCACAAAATAATAGTAGATAAAATCCCCACAAGTTCTGAAGTCTCGGTGGCGAAATCTTCAAATATCGGATAGAATAGAAGCGCGGTCGGCCGATCCTCGGCAAGTATTGAAGCAAAAAAAACACCCCCGTCACTAGACTCGTTGCGAAGAAATGTTTGTGAAAGAATTGGCTGCCTTGAATCTACTACCGCTTCAATACTGGCTCCAAGTTGAGGATGTGAGCGTAAATTGTAGTTGATCAACGATGGCTGAATAGGATACGCGTGTTGCCAGATTGGAGAGTAGTAGGGAGCCGACGGGTCCGCTTGTTGAATGCTTCCATCAGGCCCAGTTTCAAAAATAGTATCGGAGATATCGCTGTTCTTGTCGGAGTTCTCTTGCAGCTGTCGATTCCTTTGATCATAATCGATCCAGTCATCGATGGCGTTCCTAGAATAATTTCCCCATGACTCGAGAACCAACGTACCCTCTTCCCCACCACCACGGATCAATGGCATCCAAAAGCTAAAACTTTGCAAGGCAGCTGCTTGTCTTGCAAAATCTGGTATTGACACAAAGGGCCAAGGTAGCGCTTGGAACTTGGCAGTTGAAGTCATGGAAGTCCCCAGAGCTTCCATTCCCTGCAGTTTTGACCCCAACCGCGACTTCCATATTTGTTCTAGCAAATCGACTTGATTCTCAGTAAGAAGGCTATCAATATCATTTTGCAAGTCTGCGTACCGATTTTCGCCTTCATTCTTTGCCATAGCCCACAAGCTTGTAGTCACCGAGATCGTCCCCACAACCCAAACAAGCCAAAAGCACCACCGTCCCCTTCTTACGGCAAAATAGGTTGATTTCAAGAAAATAGAGGAAGCGGTCTCTTTCGGTGGGCTTGTTGCGGGCGATGCCACGACGGAAGACGAGCCTGCCGACTGTGAACCCTCTGACAAACCTTCACTTCCCGGTAAGGAATCTCCAGCGTCGTCTACCAACGAAAATCCTTCACTTGACTCGTTACTTCCCGTCGTTATGGGGAGCTGAAGCTGGTCATGGTTCAAGCTCTCCGAGCTGCCTTCCATTCCAAGTTCCCCGTTGCGTCCTCCAGGAACAGCACTGACGATTTGCATCGAAGGGGTGGTCAACGGCGAGGATCCAGCAGTCTCAGAAGCAGCTTCGACGTCGGAATCTATAATTCCTCGTTTCTTCGTTGTGATCGCCATTTCGAAATATAGGTGCAGGCGGCGTTGCAGGCAGAGAGATTTGTCCGCATGCAAAGGAGAACCGATATTTTAAATTTTGTTGACTGGACCTTTCGCCTTGGCTAAATGTATTCTCTTCAGGCGGCGGGCTTTTGCAAGGAACTTTGAATACCGTGGCTTGTTGATGCGCTTGATACTCTTCTTGCAAATCAGAGGAAGTGCACTTAGTTGCTGAAAGTTAGAACAGCTATGATAGCATTTGTGGTCGGACGGTCTTTTGGTTCCTGGTGGTCTGTTGCTGTGGCTGTATGTAGTGCTCACGGCAAAAAAACGTACAGTCAGTACTCTTTCGCCGGAAAAATTTCGCATATTTCACTGGACCGCGAGCACCCATTCTGCAGTCTTTTTTTACCGATCACTGTGCCTTTCGGAATACCCCAATGGAATGCATATATATGCCCTATGATGACTTGGTAATGACAGGCTCTATTGTGTCGAGCGCAGTTACATAATGAAAGACACGATGGGACATCCTTATGTTCTGTGCGCATTGGGCCTTTGACCCCACCTGATGACTGCAAGGCGGTCGGCGGCAATCCCATTCCCGCCCGAACGGATTGAGGATCGAGTTGCGGCGAGATAGATGAGATCTGGATGCGAAAACATGCTCCTCCGCGGGGCTCGTGGCCCTCGGTAGAGAGGGAAAGCGTGTGGGCTGCCACGCGGTGATTAAAAGTTGTGGCATCACACATCACGGAAAAATCGTTATTTCAATCGCAGTTGTTCTTTTTTCTCATAGAACTTGTCTCGACTCTTCCCCTTTTGCGACTTGAATCGCATCTACAATGACTGCTATAGTGACTGATGACGAGTCGTCGACCGGAGGCGGTCCACCTCGTGCAAGAAAGCGCCCACGGACCGATGTAAGAGTGAAGGAGTTTATGTCGCGCGTACTTTTTGGCAGGCGGAACTCATCCATTGTTCGTTTTCTATTGTAGGAGGGACCTCGAGCAACCATGTATGTTCGTGTTCGAATGGATCAGGTAAGGACTGTTGTGGAGGAGTATAGCATGGCAAGATACGGATCCGTTGTACCGTCGTTTTGTATGTTTTTCACTTATACGTCCACTCGCCTCTGTTTTTTAAAGGCGCAGCCACAAGAGACAGAGACTATATTCAAGATTCGTATGAATACGCTGATGCGGAGAGTCTTTGATGTTTTTGCAGAACGACACGGTCTTGTAAACGGGGAGTTGAGGTACACGCATGGTGGATCATCGATTGAGCCTACAGATACCGCCCTGAATTTGGGACTCGAGAATTTGTGCGTCATTTTGTGCCACCGGTTGACGCCGTAGCAGCGTAACGTTGGACGCCGTCGAGATCTCATGGCTGATGATCTATAGAACTGGACACCATCATGCGTGATTACGGGTGGGAGTTTGAGCGACATTTATGTCGTTGCTTGGAAAGGACACGCCGGTTATGGGGACCTCGTAGGGTGCAGAAGATTTCTTGCTACATCGTGAAACTGATTACGCTGGGCAACTATCCAAAGGAGCCCCCCCCCCCTCTCCACGTCTAACTGCAAGTCTTGTCGAAGAGTAGCAGTATATTCATATATCGTGAAAACTATATTTGCTTTACGCTCAGTATTTTAAGATTTCATACTGTCGGCCCTCTGGCCGTACCCCTCCCAGATACAAAGGAGACTAACGGAGTTCCCCATCCTTGAACTCCTTGTATCTCTTCTTGAGCTCTTCCACAGCAGCTCCTCCGTTAACGACCCATTCCTTACGGTTCGACAATGCGCATCGGACGGAATCTTCACCTGCCATACCGAAGACGCCACAATCCTTCAGCCTGTTGGCCATTGGAATCACAATCTCGTCAAAGAACTTAATCTCTTCTTGGTACCAAGTGGTAGTGGGATCCTTCTCCAGCCGGCCATTGAGGAAGGCATCGTACCACTCGAAGTATAAACGCTCGTTCCAGCGCTTGAAAGAATGCCAGTGCTGAACGCAGTGGCCGATATCTGAGGCCATGAGAACATGCTCCACAACAACTGTTGCTCGAAGATTTTCTTGCTCTTCCACAGAGAGCGATGGGTCGCGGGCCTCCTCGTCGAAGGCCTGCTTCCAACGCAGGAGCCGATCTTCCACCAACTCTGGGTCGAAGAGATCGGTAGCCATGACTGTGTTGACGATCATCTTGCGGAATCGTTCCATCTCTGCTTGATTGGCATATATGGCCATTTGCAGAGCCCTGTATTCCGAATCCATCAGAACGTTCCACGCCGAATCAACAGAATTCTGTTCTGCGATACTCTTGCCCTTGTAAATCTCGGCAAGGTGATGCGACTCAGCAACCAGCTGAGAGTTCGGTACTCCAGGATGATCCACATCGTGAATGAGCGACGAAAAGATAATCGCAAATTGTGTGAGGGGATCGAAGACCTGCATTTCAAGCGTGTCGTCCTTGATACGTTGCAAGAACTTGTTGGCCGTAGTGGCAACATTCGAGGCGTGCTTGAAGTTGTGGAAGGCGTGTTCCTTGTACATGCTAGCAATGTAAAGAATGTATTCTCGGAGCTGTTCTTCCACAGCAGGGTCAAGTTCGATCGTTTCGGGGTCGACCTTGAGCTTGGAAGCCTCTTTATCAAAGAATGGGAAGGAGATGATACGCGAAAGCTCGTCTCGAACGGTAGATCCCTCCTTAATCACCAGTGTAAGATCAAGAAGAGCTCGCTTGGTTTGCTTTCCAGATCCCATGCGATGAGCCAAGATTTGACGAAGGAGTCGCTTGAATAGATCAACGTTCCATTCAACCAAGTGCTTATCAGAATCAGAAGCTTTCTTCTTTTCCTCGGCCTTAGTGTCGTTATTATCATCCGGGTTGTCTTCTTTCTCCTGGGCGACTGCCGCTGCTGCTGCTACTTCTTCGTCCGCCTCTTCCTTCTTCTTCTGGACCTTGTCGATCAAGCCTGCCACCAATGCACCTCCTCTCATGGCCCATTCTTTCTTGTTATCGATTGCGTTACGGTACGTGTCTTCTCCAAGCGCTCCAAAGACCTTGGTGTTTCTAACACGCTCAGCCATGGGAATGACACAGTTGTCGAAGAACCAGATTTCACCCTGGTACCAATCATCGGAAGGATCCTTCTTCGAGCGGCCAGCTTGGTAAGCGGCGTACATTTCTTCGAAGAGACGTTCGTTCCAGCCGCAGTAACTGTGGAAGTGTTGTGTGGTGTGCATGATATCTGAAAGCTGCATGGCGCATTCGATAGCGACAGTAGCGCGCAGGTTCGCTATTTCTTCGGTGTGAAGTTCTTCCTCCTTCACTTCTTCAAAGGATTTCTTCCATCGCTCGTCACGATTTCCATTCAATTCCTGAGACGAAAGAAGTTAGAAAATGATTCGACGTCGAAAACGTAGCACAACTGAGAATTTACTCACCCTATCGAAAATATCAGTCGACATGACAATATTGACGACAATCTGTCGGAAGCGCCTGAACTCTTCATTTGTGTAAAAAATGGTCTCTTGCAATTTTCCAAATTCCGGGTCCTGGAGGCAAATGCCAGTGAGAAACGACATAAACAGGTGCATTCCTTGAAACTCGGAAAAATTCTTACCAAGAGAAGGTTCCATGCCAAATCAACACTGTTCTGCTCGGCGCATGACTTGTTCTTGTAGAGGGCGGCAAGACGGGGTTTTTCCTTCATCAAAGTCATGTTGGGCACACCTTCGTGATCGGCGTCATGAATAAGGGCAGAGAAGACCACCGCGAACTGGGTGAGTGGATCATTTGTCCTTTGATAGATATCTTGGTCGGTGATACTGTTCATCAGCTTATTGGCATTGGTGCAGACGTTGGAAGCGTGCTTGAAGTTGTGGAATGGATTATCGTGGTACATGCTTTCAATCAAGGTCACAAACTTTCGAAGCTGTTCCTCAACTTCTTGACCAAGATTGATACTTTCGGGCTTAGTCACCGACTTTGCCTTGTCATACACGGGAAGACTAATGCTAGGAACAATCTCATCGCGTACAACAGTTCCAGGAGCAGAAATTTCAAAGTTCACTTGTTCCTTCTTGACACCCGTATCCTTGCGATGTGCAACAACGCGCTTGAGAAGTCTCTTCAACAAGTCGGTATTCCAGTTGATGAGGCGCTCCGAGTGGTCGACTTCACCAGTCTTGGCAGTCACGCGCGTCGCCATCGCATTGTTGTGTTTGGCCTCTTGGGCCGAAGATTGGGGTTCAACCCAGTAAGTTTGGATACCTCCACGCTCCGCGATATCGTCGACACGGAGGAAAATCCAGTGGCCCTTCCCAGCAGCAGTGATAAGATCAGCAGTTTCAGAACTGATTTGGATTTTATTCTTTTGACCTGTGTTTTCCATTCTTGCAGCGGTGTTGACAGTGTTTCCGAACAGCTGGAATCGCGATTTTTCGCCACGCAACACACCAGCGGTAACAGGTCTACGAAGAAGAAGAATACGATTAGAAACCACAATTCTGCCGCTGTTACAAGCACCACACCCCGGCAACTTACCCTGAGTGAAGCCCAAAGCGCATTGCCAACTCTGCAGTATCCTCTCCCAACGACAACTTGAGCATCTCGACGACAGAGGTGAACTTCTCCTTACACTCGTTTGCAAACTGCAAGCAAGAAATGAGTTAGAACGTGCTCGAAGCCTTTAGAATTCCAAATACAACTTTCTTTCTCACCTTGGCCATTCGAATTGCGTGGTCAGGCTGAGGATCAGGAAGCCCAGTCACCGCGACGTAACAATCTCCAATGGTTTCGACCTTGAACACGCTTCGCTTCTTGGCAACTTTGTCAAACGCTGCGTACACTGTCTGCAACAAAGTGAACACATGCGTCGGGTCACGCTCCGAGGACCATCGCGTAAAACCCGCGATATCTGCGAACATGACGGTGGTGTGCGGGAACTACAGAAAAAACGACGAAGAGAGACATTTTTTAAGGAACTCGAGAATTCAATGGAACGCCATCAATCACCCAAAAGTCACTTACCAAGTCGGCGATGGGCTTGACCTCTGGGGCCGGTCTCTGTTCCTTGGGCATGATATCGCTCAAGAAGTTCTTCATTTTGCTCTTGACTTGGTCCTTTTTCATGTTCTTGTCCTTGGGCTTGCTGCCCGTTGAGTCCTCAGATCGGAACAATCGGTCCCGGACAGCAGCGGGGAAAAGCGAAGAGACAATGGCCCGCGACTGCACAGCGCGTTTCATGACTTGCTGCTGACGCTTGGTGACAACGTAATCATATCCAAGGAAAAGGATGATCGTGGAGGCAAAGATCGCGACAACCCCGATCGTAAAGTTGACCGGATCGGAGGTAACGTAGGTCTCCTCGAGTTCCGAAGATGGGTAGACCGAAAGCTTGTAAGGACAGTACTCGACGTTAAGGCCAACGAATGCTAAGAGTTTCGCGCTGTCGTCATTGTTGAAAAGCTGTTCGAACGTTTGAGTTCTCCCCATGCTACCATATTCTTTCTCATGCTGATCACCCGGGCCCACGTATTCGGATTCTTCACCCGTAATTTTGTACGTGTAAACTTGGTCGCATTCGTTGCTCAAGACAACAATGATCCCCGAGATTTGAGGAGGAAGAATGTTGGTGAAAAATGAGCCCCAATTGATGAGAGCAGCAGTGAGGGCCACCAGTTGGCGCTTCTCGTTATGCAAGACGTCGAAAACGGGGAAAAAGATCTTGCTGATTGGGGCCTCGGGATCGATTTGCTCGTCCAACCAAGGAGACAGCATCGACGTAAAACCATCCGACGTGTCATTAAGATGCCACGCCTTACCAATCACGGCCTCTTCGGATTCCAAGGCTGCTTCGACGTCATCCTGAAAGACGGAGTAATGGAGCAAGTCGAAATTGACAAGCTCAGGAATAACGGGAGAGTGTTGCCACAATGGCGTGTACAGGGGAGATTCCCCTTCGACAGCTGGAATGCCACTTTGCGTCGTAAAAATCTGGCTTGAAACGCCATTGTTAATGTTTGGGGCTTCCAGTTCGCGTTTGATGAAGGCATCTTGAAACTCTACACCCTCTTGGATCCATGCTCCATTTTCTACAGAGTATGTTTCCCAGTCAGACCTTTCTTCCGAGGTGACAATAGGAAGGTAGAGGATTGCTGCAGCGCTAGCAAGCACCCGGGCGCCAGCCACACGGAACGCAAAGTCCGGCATGGTGAAGAAAGGGAAGGTAGAACCGCTGTCCAAAGCGAGAGAAGTGACCTCGATACCGTACTTGTCGAGGGCACCGAGCTTGCGCTCAACGCTGAACGTGAAGGTTTCGAATACCTTGACAGCGTTATCTTCAAATGCACTCTGAAAAGACTCTACTTCTCCATTTTTGGTGGTCAAATATACGGCAGCTCCAACCATCGCCGTCGCAGCGACGAGAATGAAGATGACAAAGAACTTTAGGCAAAACACTTGTTTACCCGCCTTTTGGGCAATGATCTCAGCTTCTGAGGCACCCGTAGTACCACTGAGGTCGTTGCCCGAAGAATCGTTATTCGACCCCGACTTGGAGTTACTCATGCTGTTGCTGCCGCTGTAGCTTCCAGCGCTTTTATCTTGTTCCGAGTGGACCGACAGCTCCTCGAGCCGGTCGAGACTCGCTAACATCTTACTCATCTTGCCTGGTTTTAAGTTCTCCTTGTTTGGAGGTGAAAGAGGCAAGTCAAAGAGAGGAGTTGAGAATAAATGTCAAGGACGACTTTGTATGCAAGTGATATGTCTCTGTTTGCAAACAACCACTTCGGTCCGTCGATGACTTGTGGTGCCTGAAAGTGTTCTTTGTTTCCCGAAGGTGATGCCGCGCTTTACTGTAGGATTTGGATCTTTTCGCACGGTCGGTGCCAAAACGCGACGAAGGAGGCAAAGGCTCGTCGGGCTGTACCTGCTGTCGGGGAAACAAAGTAATATGCCCAATACCCCCCAGTAGTAATTGCACTATGAAAAACAGGTTGAAATGACAAAAACCGCAAGTATAAAAAAGCCACCGTTCCAAAAAGCGCCGAAGTCATTCGTTCAGAAGGCGCTCACCATCGATCAGCCAATCAAAATGGATTCGAATGTCAAAAAGGCCCAAATTGCGTGACATCGCGTCGTCGGCTACAAGAAATCTGGTGCGGATGATACGGAAGATGACCCGATTTAGTAAATCGTGCAGCTCCTCTTCTCGAGATGGCCTTTATCTCCTTCGGATGAACTCTCTATCTGGAAGTTCTCTGTGCGTAGAAATATGGCCCATCAAGACGAGCCAGCGAACGTCTTTATCGTCTAACATATGCTGGCCTTATGTACTTAGATGGCAACAGCCGAGGAAAAGGTTCTTTGCTCGTTCTCTCTGCGTTGTCTTCTCTCTTCTTTTACCGGACCGGAGCCCACAGGATTATTTTTTATCGTGTACGAACGATGATGATGATTGATTGATTCATCAGGCCCATCCGTTACTCAAGCTGACAAAGGACGGACATGCGTCGGAGTAATTAAGATGAACGGCTCTTTTGGCGATACACATACACATGGAAACATGTTAATTATTTGGCGTTGAATAATATATTCCAAGTTGATTCAAGAGAAGCCCCCATTTGGTAACTTCCCCCAGTTCCAATTGCCCTATCAGCATCAAAAGCGTTAAATCATAAGCCTTGGAAGAATCATCGCAAAATCACCGCGAAATCACCGCGAAATCATCGCGAAATCATCGCGAAATCATCGCGAAATCATCGCGAAATCATCGCGAAATCACCGCGAAATCATCGCGAAATCACCGCGAGAACATGGCAGAACTTTGACACGGCTGACACAACCTTGACATGATATTGTACACCACGTACTAGCTTGTACAAATACCTGGTACGATGAAGGATTTCACCGCATGGTCCAAGCGTATTCGACCTTTGTGCCAGTGGTGATGCATTATCGCTTTGCCGAATTCTGTCACAAGCATTTCGGCGCTCTTTCAGATGCCGAGTGGGCCATCATGGATGAGCTGTATGCCGTTCCGACTGTCACAACGTTAGGGCGGCTTCAGGGAATGTACACGAAATATGGTCAGCCGGCGGCTGGATTTACAAATACGTTCAGCGATGTTTGGATTCGAGAATTTAGAAAACTCGAAAATGAAGTTCCTCCCAGGTCTATTAAGAGTGTACTCAAAACTATTGAAGAGGAAACGGGCAAGGCAGTCGAGGAAACCTTTTCGTATTTGGAAGAAGAGCCCCTGGGAAGTGCGAGTATCGGTCAAGTGCACCGAGCAACTCTTCTAGATGGCCGCGAGGTAGCCATCAAGGTGCAATATCCCGAAGCCCAAGAATTATTTCATGAAGATGTTGCGACGATACGGAACTTTTGTGAGGTGTTTGCACCGGAACATATTGTCATTATGAATGCCCTAGAAAAACAAAATGCCGTCGAGCTTGATTATAGGAATGAAGCTAAGAATCTTGAGGAAGTACGGGAGAATATGATTCGACATGGCTTTCAACCATCCGAAGTTCTAGTTCCGTCGCCAATCCCCGAGTATTCCACGAAACGATTGCTGGTTATGGAACTTTTGCATGGGCCCAGCTGATTGACGGCATTCGAAGTTACTTTGAGATTTGGGCGCGGGACAATGGAACTACGTTACATGATCTAGAACAAGAAGCGCGTGATCGAATCGAACGAGAGGGAATACCTGCCAAGTATGATGGTCCGTCGGCGTGGAGAATGGCGAGCTATCGCAGATGGTTGCGCACTAAAGACTTTGTCTGCAATGTTGGCATTGGAACGTACAATATGACAGTTGGGAAACTTCGTGGAAGGCCCGTCGAGTATTCTCATTCTGTATTACCGCCAAATATTCCTCGGATTATTGATACTTTGATGCGAGTCCATGGTATTCAGCTGCTAAAGCATGGTGTATTCAATGCGGATCCGCACGGTGGCAACTTTGTACTCATGCCTGACTCTCGCATCGGAATGATTGACTACGGAGCAACGAAACGCCTTACACGTAATGAGCGCTTGTCGGCTTGTCTCCTATTTGCCGCGCTCTATCGTCAAGATGAAGAAAAACTATTTCAGATGGCCGATGTGGGCGGCTACAAGAGCAAGTCTGGTCGCCGTGATGTTCTGCTCAAGCTGCTTCAATTTGGATACGATTCCTACGGGAAGGATGTGACGGGAGACAAGAATATCCAACAATTTTTGGACGAGCTCAAGGAAAAGGATCCTTGGGAAGAAGTCCCCAATAATTTTGTAATGGCTCAGGTAAGTGTCGCGATTTGGGACAAGTTCATGTCTGAAATTGGGACATTCCATGACTTGACTGAAATTTATGGTCACAGCACTAACACTATGCATAACTCGTCCAGTATCTTTTCATCACTTTTCTGTCTCTGCTGCATCATGGTGTTTTGACGATTCAAATCATTGGGGTGTAGTTTATGAGCATTCGCTTGCAGCTTTGGGGATGAACCATCCAGTTAAGTGCTCTGAGTGGTGGGGTCCTCAAGCGGAACGAATTTTGGAGGAGGAAGGTCTGCCGTACGATACTTGGACAGTGGAGCAGATGATAGAGTACAAGCCCGAGTTGAACATGCAGCGGTATAAATTCGCGTAGCTTAACTTAACATGTTATTTGCTTGCATGAGTTCTTGCTATGATAGAAGTTGCATATCGTTGACATGGTGAACAACTATATATAAATGGAGCTGCACAAGAAGGATTTATCTTTATCGGTTAAAGACAGCAATTCCAGCAGCCGCGGGATAGCTTCCCACGGCTGCTAAAGATGAGGGTATGCGTGAAGGAGAGGAGGAGAAGAAAGTGGAACTGCGTGAAGAAACATGTAATTCAGCAGATGGTGTGAAACATGAGTTCATGAACAGCCGTTGAAGGCAAGGAATAGCATCGGCAAGAGATGGCAACTTTGCCCGCCTTAAGTAGCTTAACTGGGCAGTGATGGGATATCATCGGCGAGCGTCGTGCCTGAACGACCCCCAATCAGTTAGAAGAATGAGGCACCAGCCTTATCTAATGGAAGTACCCGACCCATCCATCCTCGGCGTGCACTTCAGCAGGCAGAGTAAAATGCCGTACGTCAGTGGCGTCCAAATCAAAGCGAACGGATGAACAAATCGACGCCGAGTCATCGGCACCGAGATCGTCCTCTTCGTGAATGCTGGTGCTGGTAAGACGACGCAAATCGTTCAGGGAACTGCGTTCGCCAGAATAGATAGGATCCCGGCGGAGGCAACTCTGGAGTGGCCCTCGAGATCTATGAAGGCTACCAGACGCTGAAAGATCGCCGACAGAAACCGATTTACGTTCCTTGGAGAGCGGCTGGGTCTCCACAATTCCCGGAAGAGAATTGTGAGACCCATTCGATGGGAAAAAGATGAAGCGGCGGCTGGGTTGAACAACTGTGGCAGGAGAACAGGCATCGGGCCGCTTCCCTATTGTTGTTGGGGGCGCCTGGCCAGTAGCACTCCAGTATTTGGAAAACACGGATCTCCTTGACGAACTCATGGTGCTTCCCATGGTCGATACAGAAGAATCGTCATCAGCAGCCTGAGATGACATTGTTAGACTGTCTAGCGCAGGCAAGCTCTCCTCTGACGCAGAACGAGAAAGGCAGCCTTTTGCAGCGTCGTTAGCAGTTGCTCTCGTCGAGCCCTGATCTTGTGCTGCGAGCTCTTCCCGCTGGCGTCCATTGGACGGCCGCTGGTTTTGCTGTTGTTGGATTAAAGACAGGTCAAAGACGCCTTCAGTTGAGACGTAAGGTGGCAGCATCGTGATGAAATTATATCGAAATACAAGGGTTCCTGAAGCAAACAATCCAAGCGATGAGATACCAGCTAGGATTGTCAAAAAGTGAGACTTTGCGCCTTTTGCGGACCGAAGTTGTGAGACGAAGATGAAAAGGATGTCGGTTGGACAACAACAAACTTGGCTATGGCCAAAAGATAAAAAGCCCGTGTCGTGTAGACCGACAAAAGACCTCTATTCTCCGTCCAGAAGATGGACAAGTCTTTCATCCAGTGGCGAAAGCGAGGTCTGTGGTTGGATAGCATCGTTGCACACCACCTGCCTAACAACCCGACAGCTTCGCAATTACCAGGTGTGGACCTTGTCGTGTTGGCGCCACATCTGCGTTGGCAAGATCATGGCAGATCATGGTGAAATCATCGCGAAATCATCGCGAAATCACCGCGAAATCACCGCGAAATCACCGCGAAATCACCGCGAAATCACCGCGAAATCATGGCAGAACTGCGACAAGGTTTTGAGGAGAACCCGAGTGCCGGAACTGTTGAGCGCGGTAACCTGCACTCGCTTTTGGGGGAAAGAACAAGATAAGTGGGGGCTTCCGCTGGCTTCCGCTATCGATTTCATGAACCAATATAAATATAAAATATCAATCAACAGTCCACCCACATTGGTCTTGCCAACAGGCATATGAAATTATGCTCGGCCGGCGCGAGTTGGCCGTACTAACGCATGGGCCAGGGGTCAATTGTGGGGAACCAGTTGTTGCGAAAATTAATTGACCCCTGTGATTCATTCGATGACATTCAGCATTCATTCCTTTCGGGATAATACAGTACGATACGAAGTATGAATAATGACTATCATTATACCAATGTACTAGTCGGCACAAGGCCGAGTTGAGAGAAGAGCTATGGCATTTTTGGATTCCAACTATGAATACTTTGGGTAGCTAGAGTAGGGTCTGCCAATAATCGATCGGCACAAGCCTACCGTTAGCTTTCCCCCTACTCAAGGCAAAGGAAGCTTACTGTAGGATTTCAATAATCTCGATTTTCCTTCACATTGCTAGAGTACCAGCAGCTAGACTTGTATTAGCAACAGTTGGTAAATGCTAAAATTGAACCACCGACGGCGAAAGTGTCGTATCAGACCATCTAGTAGCAGAACTATCACCTATTACTAGCTACATCGGTAAGTATGAAATGGCGAAAATTCCGAAATTATTTGTTGCTTCCCGAAGATACTAAGATTGGTCCGTTCTAGCAGACTGCTACTACTGTGCCACTTTATTCTTGTCGTTTTCATGCTTACAACAGGTTTGTAGCGAATGAAATTGAAAAGCCGACCGTTCAGAGCGCAATTTTCTTTGTTTGCCTATCGTGGCGGGATATCCTTCCGACGCTCAAACCCACATAAGGGGGCGCGAGGATAGCAGCAGGCGGGGTTTCGAAAAGCCATTGTCATGGCAAGCAAAGCTCAACACCTTGCCTTCTCTTCTCGGATGAATCCTTGGCGCCGTAAGATCAAGACGAACATTCACGTTGTCGTTAGTTGGGGTCGCCCCAACTGCCATCATGGGAACTTGGATATCCTTGAGTGGCAATCCCTTATCATCAAAGGCACGTGTAATGCGATGATTGAAACTTAATAATCGTCCATCTCGTTTGCTCTTCACCAAAATGCGAAGAGTATACCATTCTGGTGTTTTGGCAACCAGTTGTGATGACTGATATGAAAGCGCAAAGGGAATATTGCTGGAGTGTCCCAGATACGGCACTTCCATGCTCAACTGGGAAATGTCCTTCTCTTCAATGGAATTACAATCTTGAAGTTTGATGGTGATCTCGATTTTGGAAAGGGGTTGGTGTGAGACATCGGGCAGTTGGATATGGCCCGTGACAAATTTGTTTTTCCTGGTCGAAGCGGTTCTCAGTGCCCTCATATTTTAATACTGATTCCGATGATAGTTCAAAGCGTTGCTATCGTCAATCCTTTTTGAAAATTATGAGCCATTATGAACCATTCTGTCCCTTCCAGTGGCCCGTGAGTGGTATCTTTGAGTGACGGTCGTGCGAAAATTGAATTTCGTACAATGGTTCGACTCGACTCAAACATGGAGAATTTCGTCTTTTACTGCTTGGGGGCTTTCAGAGTGGGCAATCAAAGCTGCAGTAATTATGTTGTCTTTTCGGCCGCCGACATGAGATGGACTCGACGATGATCCATCACTCTTCGCGCTCCAACGCCTCGGCATGAAATTTTTGGCAGACAAAAAAGTGAGTCTCCGAAGGCTGCTCCGGCGCGCAAAGGGTTGCCGGCGCGTTGGCAAAATATAGCCTACCAGGTACGTACAGGGATTATGTACCAACGGTGACGTCGTCGGAGTGGGTTTGACAACTGGGAAGCCGATCACGCGAAACTGCCCGATATCCAAATCCACGACGATGGCGGAATACCGGTTTATCGGTATCCGTTGTGGTGGCCACCACCGCGGTGGTGGATCTCTCTGTTTGTAATGTAGACATATAATAGCTCAAGATGAATTTATTCCATTGACTCGACTAGAAGGAGGAAACTGATTAGCAAATAAATAATCTCTTAGACGCAATGCCTCCACAAATGACAGCGTGTCCTGTCCCAATAAGCTCCCTCGAAGTGCCTCTGTTGCAAAATGAAAGTCTTTCGGCAACAGATGAACCAGCAACCCCAATTTCGATGCCAAATAAAGATATCCTGATACCAAAGTTCTGGGGTAAGGAAAGATTTGTCAGGTGCAATCATAATGTCTTTTTGAATTTGGTTTTGGCAGTTTTGTACGGCATTTCTGGCAGTTTGTGGTACGGCACTGCATATGCCGCTTATGTCCAGAAACTGGGGGGTGGTCGAAATGGCCCATTTGGAGACATTGAAGCCGTGTACGGCTTGGCGACGCTGGCCACAGCTTTGCCTGTTGGCTACCTGGCCGATCGATGGGGTCGATCCAAAGTTATTGTGACAGGAGGATTCTTGTTGCTAGCGACGACATTCATGCAGATTGGCATAATGGAATATGTCGGTACATCGCCTGATTCGAAACAAAGTAATATTGCTCTATGGCTATTGGGTGGAATCAACGTGTTCTGGGGGCTGGGAGAAGGCGTCGTGGACGGTCCCTGTGCTGCTCTCTTTGCCGACTCTACACCGAGAGGGGAGCGTTCCAAATACTACAACTATCTATTTATTTGCTCATCTCTGGCCGAGGCAACTGGGCCACTCGTCTCGATTATTCTTTTCCAGACACTAGGTGACGATTGGAGTATGTACGATTTGAGATCAGTCATGTTTGTTGGCCTAGGGATAGAGGTCTTCAATTCGATGCTCATGATGCGATTTGATGACAAGAAGGCGCTGGAAGACAGTGTTGATACGCTTAGCACCAGCGACAGTAGTGACAGCGATGATGAAGCACCAGACAATGAAAGTCTGATAAGTCATCACAATCCGAATGAAAACGCAGCGATGGAACACGAGGCATCAATATTACGGGAGCGGCAAGAGTGGATTCCCTACATCATTTTTGCATGTGACATGATTGGGAGCATTGGATCTGGCATGACAGTCAAGTTCTTTCCCCTTTTCTTCAAGGATGATGTGGGCATGAGCCCTTCGCTTGTGCAAACTATCTTTTTCGTGGCACCCTTGGCCATGGCACTGACGTCCTCCCTCGGGTCCAGGCTTGCTTCGTCAGGCTGGGGACGGGTGCAAACTCAACTTCTATTTTCAAGTATGGGCGTCGCATGTCTCTATATTATGGTGTTCTTTAAAGATTACTTGTCGCATCGACCACTCTGGTTGGTGGTAGTCTACGTGCTGAGAACCGGTCTTATGAATGGCACTTATCCTCTCCAAGAATCCATCTTGATGGACTTTGTCCCCAAATCGCAGCGAGGACGTTGGAAAAGCCTGGATTCAGTAGCGTCGTTTGGGTGGTGTGGATCGGCTGCCGTGGGGGGCTGGGTAGCAGATCGCTACGACTATACGACGACGTTCTTGCTCACAGCAGTGATTTCAAGTGTGGGTGTGGCTGTGTGGGCACTTTTGTTGCCGTTGGTGCCAAGGGTAGAAGGGACCGACAACAATAGTTCATTTTCTTCGGGCCAAGGTGCTTACGCCGCCTTGGCAGAGTCCTGCGATGTAGTGCCATTCACTACGACTGGGAGCGATCAAGATGCTTGTCCGGCAGACGATTTGCATTGCCCTGTGGACATTTCGATCGTCGCCGCGGGAAACACTGGTTTCACCGCAACAGTTAGTAACCCAGGAATCGGGGCGGATAACCGGGGGTCGTCAAAGGGCAAGAGGGCTTCGGAGTCACATGAAGTGTGTCAAAAACGGATGACCCTGACTACTGGCAAGTGAATTTGATCGCACGCCGCTAGTCTCTGCGATTCTCTCGTACCCCTGTTTGGTAGTACCGCCATTTGCAAGCTTCCAAAAGCACGATGACAATACCATCTGCGAGGAAGCCCGGTGATTAGGCTGTGACCCAGCCTATCACAGGTTCTGGAAGCCTTTTGAGGGCTATAAAATAGCTACATCATAGCAGTTCCATGTCATTTTCATCGTCATAGTCGTCATCGCCGCTCTCGTGGTTGTCATTTTCGTGAGTTTCTTGCAGTTCAAACTCGTTATCAATCTCCGCCAGTTGTTGCGCCGTCACCAGGGCCGACGTATCTTCCACCACGGGGTGAGGTGCCATTTCATACAAGACGACACCACCAAGGACAAAGACCAATGCCACAAAAAAGAGTGGTCCAGGAACAATTTTCTCGGCGACAATCGAAAACGCCACACTCCACAAGTCCCCTGTCAGTAACGAGAGATTGAAAAAGGCAGCTTCGGACATCATCAAAAAGCGGGATGCGCCCATGTAACTACCAAGCACGACTGCGACAAAGATCGCCATTAATCCCCATCCCTGGGAAAGAGAGCACGTCGAGGTGGCATCTGGATCTCTCCCAAAAAACTCTAGAATTGCATCCCACTCAAAGATTAACGCCTGAGCAAGCGATACAAGAAACCCAAAGAGTCCTACCATGGCCAGATATTCTGTTGTACTGGCATTGTGGCGCACCGTCGCTTCCGTCAAGACATCATTCAGCCCATACAAAATCCCCCCTATAGTGGCCAGAATGTCGCCCAATAGTTTGTGTGGATACTTTTCATCAATCTTTGTGGCATCCAGGTCGTCTTTGGCATCCTGCAAGACATTGATTACGACTCCCAGCATACATCCCACCACACCGAGCAAGTGGACCCACGTGTACTGTCGCCCCAAGAAGTACTTACTAATCAACATGGCCGAGGGAATCGCCAGGGCGTCCAAGAGCGTTATCGACGTGAGTGTTGTGTATTTGAAGGACAGCATCGTAATGGCATTGGCTTCGACATCCAATATTGCCATAATGGCGTATTGCCAGACGGGACGTTGCAATTGAAAGCCTCCAAAGTCGTATCGCGGCTGATCGACCAAGAGGACTTGATGTGTGTCATGGGCATGTTGTCTCTGTTGTTGACGTTCCTTCCCTTGCCGCCAGGACAGCAAGGTAAAGTGAACCACCGCCAAAATCAAGTAAATGGCGCCCATGGTAAACGTGGGAGCCGACAAGTCGCAATTCAAATGCAACGTGGCCTGGGCGGCGCCTGCCGACGCTAGCAACACGCTGAGGACTTGACCCAACACTAGGATCTTCCAGTGATGTTGTAAATGATAACAACCCTGTGCGAGGAAACCGCCGGAACGACGAGCTGACATGTCAGCGTCATTGTATTCATCGTCGCCGTCGTCGCGATAATGGTGGTCGGCATGGCTTTGCTGTGCAGACGACGTCTCTTTGCTGCTGCTATCATCGGCATCGTGGCCATTTTGCGTGAAAGACAAAGACATTCCAGGAGACTATAAGGCAACTGCTGCTGGTGGAGTTTACGCGGTAGTTGTTGCATAAACACCTTTGTCGTTTGGCAAGCATCTCTCTGTCATTGTCGTCCTGTCCATCAGACGTTTTTAGCCGTTGGGTTTTGCGTCTCGCATTTCTCGCTTGGATTTGCAATTTCCGATCTTCCTCAAAGTCGTATTGGTCAATTTTTCAATTCGACTCGCTCGAGCTTAAAAGAGACTCGCGTCGTCGGGTTACTCCTCCCGGTAACCAAAAGAGTACTACTAGCTAGAGAGGTGTCTGTGGCCAAAAAGACTTTAGGCTACAATTGCGTTCGATCCCTACTACCATGCATCTGCAGTAGAGACAGTAGCTTCCCGAAAAAGATATGTTGCGAAATAGGGCCGTCACAAGCGGCAGATAAAGACTCGATCGCTGCTAGCATCCTATTCCATTAGCAATATCACGCCAAACCCCTAGATGCCAGAAAAGTCAATGCACCAAGAGGCAAATCCTCGCCCTCGACGTGCCTCATCTCCTCGGCTAGACATTCGTCTTCTTCGGGAGGCCTTCTGTCACCCTTGGGCCTCTTCTTTTCCAGTTCCAAGAGTGCTTCTTTCCATGCCTCTCGATAGTCCTCCTCCTTGGCGATAAAGATCAGCAAATCACTGATAACATCTTGTTGCGTCCGCCCTTCTTTTGTCAACACCTTGATGATTGTCTCAAACCATTTGGTGGCACGCGCCTGCCGTTGCAGATTTTTCCAATCATCGGGAGCAGAAGGTATCTTTACAAATACAGTCTTTTTGTTATTGCCTATGATGTGAAACGATAAGATGATTTTTGCTTGTCAAATCGCATTCCAAACACTTGCCTTGTTCTTACCTAGATCGCAGACAATCGGTGGATGAGCTTTGCCAGGATTCCTCGCCTTGTGTAAAGTGTAAATATCTCTGAGAAACCCGTTCTGTACAAGTGCGTCATCAATGTCCACTCCGTACTGAGTCAGCGTAGGAACCATGATTCGAGCTGCCGCGGGGTCCATCGACAAGGGTGGCTGAGGTTTTTCGACCTCCAAGATCTCCGCCAGTCGGCTGTTTTTGGCGCGCCGATGCTCATTTACAATGTCTTGCATCGTCTCCTCGACCAGTCGAGTGTCCACGGATAGATTGAGATTTTCTTCCACATTAATCATTAACAAAGGAAGTAACCGCTCCTTTATTTGCTGCAGCAAAGGAGACGTGCAAAAGGGATCGATGGGTGCTGCGGGAAAAATCGGTGTTGCTGGGGGAGCCAGTCGAGTAGTAGTAGAAGACGGCAGTTTTCTGCGTTTGGCGGGGGGAGGTGCATCGACTGCCGGTCCATTGCTTCGTGTAAACATACCAGTAGACATTGCTGAATTCAGGTGGTCGTAAGCGATGAATGAAGGTGCTTATTTTGTGGTTTGTTGCAGAGTTCAGAGAGTGAGAAGAGAGAGAGAGAGATGTCTTCCTCATCAAGATTCACACCATTCAGAGAAGTGGTCATTCATTTCTACTGACCCGCAAAGCACGCGTTCCAAAGAGCCTTCCAGCAGGCCGCATTGGAATGATTCCTTCGATTCATTTTTTGATTTGATTTGATTTGATTGACCGACCCGACGCGACGCGACGCGACGCGACTGACTGACATGACTAGACGCGAAATTGGAGAGGTCACGTTAGTTTTGTACTGCTGTCCACACCTTCGTGGAGGCCACTGCAAGAGGCCCTTTTGCTTGCTTCCCTCCCGTTCGCTTGCGTTTGCTTTCCTCGCGCCACGCGCAAAGTGGCGGGAAAGACGCAAGACCCACCACCCGACCACCATGTGCATTGGAGTAGCAAGTCATTGACTGACCGATAAAGTCAGGGAAGGAAGACAAGTAAAGTTGAGACCCTCTCATATTTCGGCAGCAATACTAAACGAGAGACTTTGGCTTTATAATGATTGGTGGAGAATTTTTCAACAAACTCAGCGACGAGATTCTCGAGGCCTCGAATCACATTTCGACACGGTTCGAAGAAGGACTCTCGGTGTTACTGAATGGAAAGCTACCTGAAGGCAGTGAAAGTCAAGATGGTGCGACGGCCTCGGCAGCAGATGCGCACTATGGCTACTCTGCAGAGGACTTTGATGATCTCGACTTGGACGGCTTGAGTCAGGAAGAAATCGATCAAATTATACAGCAGCAATCGATGGATTGGTCTCCGCTCGAAGGAATTGCCGACGGTGTCATTGCAGACATTGTGTCGAGACAGGTAAGTCAGAAGCAGCAAGGTGTTTGGATCATTGTCTCCCTGCTGGCCACTCTTATCCTTTTTCGCACCAATGCTATTGTCATCGCTGTTGGAGTAGGCTGGTCCCAGTAGCCCGTTAGAGCACTTTCACGCCTTTCGCAGTGCCATCACGTGGTCCGAAACGTTCATCCTGTCACTACTTGCCTTTCAAGTGTTCATGTTTCTAGTGTGTCTATGGGCTTCTAGAAACCATCGGGCCCTGGGTTGGCGGGTGGTTGTCATGGTAGTAATTGGTGTCATTGTTCGCTCGGCCGAGTGGCTTAATGGGATGGGCGCCAGGAACTGGCAGCAGTTTGCGACGCAAAATTATTTTGACAAACGTGGTATCTTTGTGGGGATCATGTTGTGTGGGCCACTTTTGTTGGACTCGTTCATGATGTTGGTATTCTTTGTTCTGGAGGCGTCGCAGTTGTTGGTGGACGTCAAGAGAGGAGAACTAGCGAGAAAAAAGAAGGCCGCTAAGACGAAATCGGAGGGAAGGGCTAAAACTTCGAAAGGCACTAAAAGTGACTAGAGAGTCAATCTTGTTGCAATCGATAGTTAAAACCTTCTGCCGTTAGGCTTTGTTTTGGGGCCGTTACTAAAACTTATGAGTAATTTTCCCAAGAAGTCTGCTGACGCCTCAAGAAAGGATTCAAAGAAAAATGTATCCCGTCGAAGAGACTTGCAATGTCGTTGACAGATACCGTTACCACTTCACACAGGAAAGATCCAGACGGTCTAGCGCTTGAATCGGACCTGCCATCTTTTTCTCCATCAAAATTTTGGTGGAGAGAAAACGAACCAACGTACAAAACCAGGGCAAGTAGTGACCCTAGCAGTAAGCAGCAAGTTCCATCAAACGGTGGTATTCTTCCTTGCTGTAAAGACCAGGAAGCGAAAGGAGCCACCGAAATGACACCCAATATTTCTGCCGCAAATTTGAGCCCGTTTGTGAAATGCCCACCACCGAAATGTGTGTACCGTCGCTTTTCCGAGCTAACTGATTCCATCTTATTGGCCGATGCTGTCTTGTAAAGGATAGCAGAAGATGCTCGGCCGAAAATGCTCGACAAAACAATGCCCGACATTAAAATAATGGTGATTGCCATCACCAACACTGCATCCGATCTCTCCGACGGCATTGCCATTCTGGGGAGAATGGCCAGCAATGCCAATAGAACAGACTGTGCACCGACACCGATTCGGAAAGACCGCATGGGTGATTTACATGGAATTTGGGACAAAGCCTTGGATACTTTTGTCCTGAAGATCCACAGCAAAACCATGGCAGAGGAAAACATCGCAACGCCACTTCTGGAAGGAGCGTAGCCCAAACCACCCATCTCGGGCGGCGTCAAAATCCAAAGTGGAATCGCAATTTCAATAAATCCCTGTAGAGCGTTCCATAGGACGAAAATGGTTGATACAATCAACCATACCTCCTGGACGCCATAGGGTGCTCTCTCATATCGATCCTTCCCCTCGTCGTCAGGACTGTTTGACACACCTTTTTCCATTGACGAACCTATGTCAGTCTGATGGTCCGCTCTCCGTCTTCTGGTGTGAAGACCGGTAGTAGTTGTATTGACCTCGTTTTTGGGAGGCACAATGACATTGAGAGATTCCGGGTCTTCGGCGTAGACGGTCAGTCCCTTATGTGATGAACTCGCAGAGGACTCGAAATGCTGATCGAGCTCCTCACCAGAACCTGCCTCTTCCACCAGATCGTGAAGCAGAGATTCAAAAGGGTGCTCGCCGAGTTTATAAGGGCTTGAGCCACCGTACTCGCGGGGAATCTGATCATCGTCAATGTATTCCCTCAGCGCTGACAAATACTGATGTTTTGATAGAATGTCTACCTGAACAGAATCTGGGAGAAGGCCCTTCACACTACGCCACGTCCCCGCAAGCCAGAAAGGAGAATTTACGAGAAAAGCACGTTTCAGACTTAGCGGGTAGTGCGAATTGTTGATTTCCCCTGCCCCCTTCAGATAAGTCAGCACATCACCACTTAAATGTGATATTCCAGCGCCCCCAACATCCATTACGACCAGGATGCCCCACGCCGACGAACAATGCGGTGGCGTAGGGTACCCTAGTCTCGTCCTGACTTCATCCCGTGTGCAGATGTGATTGGAAAGAAACTCTAGGAAAAACATGTAGTGCCGCAGCATATCATCGACGCGGCACCCGTCACGAAATAGCTGCTTCAATTCCATCTTTCCAGGTTGCTCGTAAATGATCGGGAAGCCACGCTTGCTCACCCCGTGTACGAAATGCGGATAGGCTTGCTTGATCTTGTGGAACCAGTGCTGCGGTACCGTGTGTATCCGCCAAACGTCATTCTGCCGACGCCACCGTTGCGTTTCCTCCCACATAGCTCTTGCCTTCCTTTCTCTCCCACCGCAGAGGGTGAGATAGTTTTTCGGTACTATTCTTGGCGAATCTCCATTGGGTACATAGGAGGGTGCACCAGTTCCGTCGACACACTTTCGGTCAACATATCGGCATTTGTCAACCTCGTCGTCGTCTTGAGAGGGATTGTCAAATTGATCCAAGTCCTCCATCCCAGAAAGAACAGAATTACAATCAAAGAACTCGGAATCCGACGTATCAAAGCGGCCTCTTGTCGTCGGCAGGCACGTCGTAGAGTTGACAGAATCAATTCGCGACCGTAGGGCAACGAGTGGTGCCTCCTCATCTGATTCTTCGAGTTTCACCGGCTGTGATTTCCCCACGAGGTCGAGCTTCGAATCCTCATCCAAAGAAAGGGGGCGATGGGGTGGCTCCAACACTGTCTCGATAGAGTCTTTGAAGAAGGAAAAAAAGCATCGAAGTATCGATTCGCCAATCAGAGAAACGGCTACAAGAAATAAGGGGGATAAGGTGAATTGCCTGGACCCTGTAAGTGCCCGGAAGGTGGCGTCGCCAGTGGCATGTCGGTACAGTAGTCCTCCCGCTAAGATGGAGAAAGCAACCGCGGTCATGTATATTTTTGCTGTCCCTGGTGTAAAATCTGATTTCTCGCTTCGACCATTGGCCGATGGGGTAAGTGACTGCCCAGCTAATAGTCCTTCTTCCATCTGTTCCTCGGGCGTAGTATTAACTTGCTGACCGGCTGCAACATTCTCAGACTGTGAATCTCTCGTAATCTTGCAAAGAACGCCAACAATGACACCAGAAACAAACCGTATAAGGAAGAGCCACCAAACAGACTTCAGGCCAGCCCCGAAGGTAAACACGAGAAGAGAAATCGCGGCACCAGAAAGACGTGCAACTATCCGAGGCTGTGTTTCGTCCTTTATATGAATTTTTGACGAGATTGTGCTTCCACTTCCCCTACCTAGGAGAAAGGCAGCGGCCACTGCGGCCAAGGGGACGGCAACTTTAGCGCAGTCCACACCTAGCTTCAAAGTTCCACCATGAAGCAAGCGATAGATGAGGCTAGGACCAAATGGAAATATCAGACCACGTGACATCCCATCCAAAAACAGAGCAATTGTTCGCATAACAGCCTGCTTCGAAGGACCATAATGCCTTGTAGACTTCGTTTGATTTGGTGGTTTCTTTAACATTTTGACAACCGGGCGTGGGCGGAAGAAAGGCTACCAGAAGAGGAAGCTTCCGTTTACCCGTTAATTCAAGATCGCTTGGAGACGAATCAATGTGAATATACAATCTGGTGGTGTCGATTCGTTCACTGAAGCCCCAATTCACAATGTTTGGTAACAATGAAGTGAGTTCGGATAGTAACAGTACCGTGCGCCATTTGTGCAAGATTAAAAAGGAAGCGAGCGAGCCAATGCAACAGCACGTCGTCCGGAAGCAACAAGAAAAAACGGCGATAGGACTCCGTAAACACTTATGTTTCCACATCATGGTCTTGGGTGGGAACCTACCTTTCTTCTGGATCGATGATGATGATGGCGTAGGTGGACGACTAATGCGACCCTGAACGCGCAATCCATCCATCATCCATTTTTCTACCCCGATCCTACTACTACCGGTACTACCTGGGTACCATCATACAGTGACTGTTGGGGATTGTCTCTCTGTCAAAGCACTTTCGGTTGATGCAAAGCTACAAACTAGATCTCTTTCTTCGGAAGTTTGAGCATTATAGATCGCCGAGGTGAAGGGAACTGAAAACACAGCACTAGGATCGTAGCAGATAGAGAAGAGAACAATCTCAGACTTTGATACCTTCTTCTAGTCAGTCACTACCATGTGAGGAAGCATATAAAGAAGAAGTCAAATGTAAGTCGTGGTTGATATACAATCTCTCTAGTTTGCTATGCTTTTGTCATCAAGTCCATGCTCCAATTTACTCAATGGCAGCGGTCACCTGGATCTCCACCAACAGTGAGGGCCGCGCCATGGGAGATTGAACTGTCGCCCGCACAGGCTTGTGATCCGCATCCAACCACTTAACCCAAACATCATTCATGGCCTGGAAATCATTGTCGATATCCTTCAACCAGATGCTTGCTGATATGATATTCGATTTGGACGTGCCGGCCTGTTCCAACAAGCCATCCACTTCCTTCAGGACGTTCTGAGTTTGCGCCGTCACATCAACACCAGTTAGATCAATCAATCCACTCAAGTAAACAATTCCATTGTGGACGACCGCTTTGGACATTCGTGGATCGTCCGTGCCGATTCTCTTAATCGAAGTAACGTGGTGGCTTCTGGCGATCGTTGTAGATACCTTGTTGCCGAGTCGTTTTGCCGCGGTTAACCCAAACATGATGCCTCTGCAGCTTTCTTGTATCCGATCAAAGATGAAATATCCTTCTACTATTCGTAAGGGGAGATGATCGCTCTGCTACGACCGATGTTTTGCCGTCTTCAGAGGGAGAAGTGTCGAACGAAATCCTTCGTTGTTGCCTTTTGGCGGCGCTGCGAATGCGCAAGCGAATGGGGGGAAGTAATCTGATAAGTCGTTTCAATTCTCGCGCGATCCAAATGCGCGGGATTCCATAGAATCCAATAAGTCACGAGTACCTAGAATAATCATCGCATCATGCGTCACCAATAATGCTTGCCCCCTCTCTAGTAGACCCTTCCTTGCTTTGGCGCATATTTTCATTATGGTCATTACCGGATAAGCTAGTGAGCTTCGATGATGATTTTGACCCAGAGAGTTACTCTCAGCCATGGTTTAAGAAAAGCGATGAAAACTTTCGAAACGCCTCCGGCACTGAAAATCATCAAAAAACGTTTCACTTTCACTGTTAGTAATACATTAACTAGACCACTTAAAACTAGGTCCTCCAGCGACGAATAGGAGCATCCGCAGGGAGTTACAAGACGCACAACTATGCTAGCGTCGAATCGGCGTATCGTATTGCCATTCTCCATCATGTCTGATGGATCCATCGGGGTTTGTCTCCTTTCCTTTTCCATGCGCCTGTCCCATTGCCCACATACCAGTGTAAATGCGACCATCTGACCATGTGCACGTTCTATCAACGACAAAGAAAGCAAGTCATAAGTTAGCTGTTGCCACAAATCCTCCCACCATATCGGTCAGAGCAACCAAAGATACTCACCCAAAACCATGATATAATCCCTGGCGCCACGCTCTGGTAAATACAAGAAGAAAGTCATAAAATGAGATCTTGCCGCAATTCCTTCAAGCCAGACAGACTGCACAACAAAAAAGACTCACCCCGTGTATACACTTCCATCGGCAAACTGAGCAGGCAACGAGAAAACAGAAAAGTCATGAGTATCGCAATCACAAAAAATAGAAAAGCCCGTCTCCCAAGTTCCCACAAATATACTACATACCCGATACGTTCCTTGTCCATCATGCTGTCCATCCCGAAAGTATCCTTCGTATTTGGCACCATCCGGCCACGTGTAGACGCCGTGCCCTTCGCGTCGATCCGCAACGAACCCACCCGAATACACTCGGCCATCGTTCCAAGAATACGTTCCCTTGCCATGTCGTTGATCAAAACTGTATTGCCCATCATACGTATCACCATTGGTGAACGTTGCCCGACCTTGTCCATGCCAGCGGCCTTCATGCCACTCGCCCACATAGGTTCGTCCATCATCGTATTTCATCGTTCCCTTTCCATGCGCCTTTTCGTTGTGGATTTGTCCGGTATATTTTCCAGAATCACCATAGGGATCTGTTAAAAATAAATCTCGCACATGATGTTTGCTCAAGAGTGCGAGTTGTTCTTGAAGTATGGCGACTTCTTCCAATTTGTCGGCCAATAAATCTTCCAGGTAGGCGACGGCATCTTCGCGGAGTTGAGAGATTTTGGCGCTGCGTCCAATTTCAACCGACATGACGCTGCTGAATAGTTTGTAGATCTAGAAAGAGGAGTGTGGATCAAGAGAAGGAAAGGAGTGACATGCGGGGATGGGAGACAAAGGCTTTCATCATCACTCACTCTCGATGAGAAGGATCTGCGATTAGAGTTGCTGCCAACGACGAAGAGCCGCCCACGCGCGGGGCGGGGAGGGGACCGCAACGAAAGTGACGTGTCTGATTTGTTTTAGTCGCTTGAGTCAATCAAATAAACCCCTTTGGTCGAACCGGTCAACCCCATGAATCCTTTTTCCTCGAATTCTAAAATCGGATGGTGAGTCGGGGGGGATGGTGGTGCAGAAGCACAAGGACAGACACATGTTCCTTCATTAGAGGCGTTCCAACTCTGCAACTCTGAAAGGTCCCACCTTCTTGCTCGACATCTCAAACGTTTGCTTTTGGATCATGTCGACAGCTGACGCCCACGACATTGCTCAGAATGAGTTGAGACAGCCCCTTTTAGTCGCAAGTGAGACTCCTTCCGAACTCCAGGGCAATGCTGCCCCCGATTCTGCCAGCGACAGCAGCGACGATGATATTCCCCCCATTAACAAAGACATTACATTGCCAAAATTCTGGGGCGAGGAACGCCATTTGAAGATCAATCACAATGTCTTTTTGAATTTAATCCTTGCTGCCCTGTATGGCATTTCGGGCAGTCTGTGGAACGGCACTGCCTATGTTGCCTATTTGAAAAAGCTAGGTCACGATCGCAATGGTCCTCTGGGCGACATTGAAGCAGTCAGTGGGCTAGCGACTGTGGTGACAGCCTTGCCGGTTGGTTACTTTGCCGACCGTCTGGGGCGCTCCCGAGTTATCATGGCAGGTGGAATGCTGCTGCTCGTGACCACGCTAGTGCAGGCGGGCGTTATGGAGTATGTGGGGACTTCGCCGTCTCACCACCGGTCCGAAACGGCTCTCTATTTGCTAGGAATGATCATGTGGCTGTGGGGTGTCGGAGATGGAGTAGTGAATGGGCCCTGCGCAGCACTGTACGCAGACTCGACACCCAAAGGTGAACGATCCAAGGTACGTGTCGGCAAAAACGACGGTCGCAGAAAGATGACCATGAGCATGAACTGATGGGAAATGGCCTTCGTTTCGCTTCAAAATTTTTTAGTATTACAACTACTTGTTTACCTGTTGGGCGGCCGCGTCGGCAGTCGGACCACTCGTGTCGATTATACTTTTTCAAACGCTCGGGGATGATTGGAGCTTGTACGATCTTCGCATTGTTATCTACGTCGGACTTGGAATTGAACTCTTCAATTCGATACTCATGATGATGTTTGATGACAAGAAGGCCTTGGATGAAACCGAGCAAGACGACGATAGTAACCAGGAAGCGAATGACGGAGATGAACAAGACGATGGGCCTGCGGAAACCAACGATGATGCTCCTGAGGCAGATTCTTCGTCATCCTTGACGCCCTTGCAAAAGCGACAAAAGTGGATTCCTTATATCATCTTTGTTCAGGACGTTATCTTTGCCCTTGGGTCGGGGATGACCATCAAGTTTTTCCCTCTCTTTTTCAAAGATGAAGTCGGCATGAGTCCCACCCAGGTCCAAGTTATTTTCGTTGCGGTTCCTATTGCAATGGCCATTTGTTCCACATTGAGTTCCAAAGTAGCAGCCAGTGGAGTCGGCCGCGTCCAAACGCAAATCTTGTCGCAAGCCATTGCGATTGCACTCTTATATGCAATGGTGTTCTTCAAGCAGTATCTGGATAAGCATCCAGTCTTGCTGGTTCCCATTTATGTTTTCCGAACCAGTCTCATGAATGCTACCTATCCTTTGCAAGAATCCATTTTGATGGACTTTGTGCCTAAAGAAGTGCGGGCACGATGGAAGTCACTCGATGCCGTGGCTTCCTTTGGATGGTGCGGATCGGCTGCCTTTGGAGGGTGGCTCGCAGACAAATACGATTATACGTATACTTTCTTTTTGACAGCCGTTATTCAGACCGTCGGGTTGGCGGTATTTGCATTGTTGCTGCCTTTGGTACCCCGGCACGAAAACGCCTCTACTTTCGAAGCCGAGGAGGAACTTAACCGGGAAGAACCGGCATCCTTTGCTGACACACTTACCGAACCACTACTACCAATTACCTAGAAACAAAAGTAGAGCAGGCGCTTCTATTTGTCTATCGAAAACGTAGTCTATTAGTTTTGTTTTCTATGATTCTTTCTTTGCACCGACGCTCTTGCTGCTTTGGCATACGACTGTTTCGTAACCCCAGTAGACCAGCGTGAACACAACACCATACAAGGATAGAACTGCTAGCAATGGACCTTGCACTGGATGAAGCTTGGCCAACGCACCACCCAAAACGGGTCCGGCAATTCCGGATATGCTTTCCACACTCGCCAGGACACCAAATAAACCACCCAAATCTTGCGGCTCGGCAATTTTGCTGGTATCTGCCGTAAATATGGTGTTTACAACTCCCAATGCTGTCACAATGCCCCCAAACAAGACAAAGACTACGGTGATATCATGTGTCTGGTACGCCAAGAGTCGGCCTCCACCAAGCGCCAATGCACAGAAGAGCAAAACCCGCGATCGGCCTCGGTCTGTTTGAGCAAACCTTTGAATGATTAATTTTGCAAGGAATCCTTGGGAAACCGCAAAGGTCAACCCGATAAAGCCAAAGTACCTACTGTAGTCGCTAGGACCAAAGTTGAATCGTTCCTTCAAAGCCACCGTCCATATGGTTTGAAAAATATGGAAAGCAAGGCCCATGCAGAGCCGGGCGACGGCAATGAAAATGGCGGGTGGAGTTCGCGCGGCGGGAACCAAGTCTGGCAAGAGCCCTCTGAAAAAGCCTGGCGTTATTGTTGCTGTTGTTGCTTGCTGCGAGATACCCGAACTATCTTCTTCCTTACTCGTTCGTTTGACACTAGGCAGCAAATAGGTAAAGACAGCTGCTGGTACCAAACAAACTCCTCCAAACACCGAGGCAGCCGTGTAGGAATCCAGCAGGGTCGAGCTCACCAGCGGGCCCAACATAAAGGCCAGCCCCACCGCCATGCCAAGCCTGCCTGCGCTCCCTGCTCGATCAGCCGCCGACGCTGAGTCGTCGTGATATTCACCAAACAATGCTTTCAACACATTGAAATTTTGTTGAAATAGGGCCGATGGGATCATACTCATCCAGAGGCCAGGCAAAGTCGTAGCAGTGCTCGAAAGGAACAAGTCTAGGCCCAGTGCTACAACGCCCAAGAACAAAAATAGCCGTCGGGCTCCACCCATGTGGTCAAAGGCTCGCGAATCGGACCAGCGGCCAATGATGGTGGCACCCAGCAAAGTGAGGGTCGATCTTGCAGAAGTCATGCTGCCGACGCATAGAGCGTCGCAGCCCAGTTCGTTGCGCCGACTTTGATAGTGCCCCATTGTGACCGATCCAGCTGTCACTAGAGCAGCGAGAGATATCGTTCCATACAAAAATCCCCGATGCGATTGTTTTTCTTCCTTCGGCAATACGGTTTCCTGGTCCACTTGGGACACCGTGTCGGTTTTTGTGGTAGGCGGCGCGCACATGATGCCAATCGTTTTCTTTGTTTCGTCTTGTTACTCGTCGAATTGTGAATAAATGCTCCAACAAATGAATCAACTGCTACTCTAATGGTGGAAACGTGGGAGACAAGGTGAAATGAAATGACGGGAACATGGGAATGCGGCAGAAACGACACGTTGCAAAGATCAAAAGAACGGAACAAAAGCAAAAAGTAAAGATGATGAGGTGGTGTGTCCCCCACCAAGCAAAAGGTGGCGGGAACAACGCAACAAGCTGGCCCGATTGAGTCAGTCATGGATGCATGTGTGATAAAGTCGGTTCGGTCGACTGGACCACGTCAGCGATCCGGGCCCTCCAATCAGGAGTCGCCGGTGCGTCTCCGCGCGCGGATGATGTCCAACCGAGAAATGACAGTGTTCCCATAAAATCCAGATTTGGATTTCGTTGATGCCGATTTCCGTACCACGAGTATATTGGATCCCTTTGGCTGTGTTGCGCTATTCTTCTGACCATGAAGCTCCTTGCCACTTTCGTTTCGATTCTATCAGTTCAAACTCTGGCCACTGCCGCCAAAAATGAAGAAGGAGGACGATTCCTCAATCCCTTGACATCCATGAAAGCCAATGATATTGCCACGATTCAACAACCTTCGCTGCCATCACCGTCATGGTTCGGGGCACCGCCCATCAACATGATGGTGAATTCCAAGTACCAATGTGATAATGACGGCATCCGTGTCATTTGCAACATTCCTCGAGGAGGAGGCTGGTTTGCGGATACTGCCAAGGAAGTAGAATCGTCGACCACGTCCGCCAAGGCCAAAGCCAAGGCTGCCTACAACGATGCGTCCACCAAAGCCAAAGACGAAGTGTCGAAAGCCAAGGCAGCGGCCAACAAGGCTTGGATGAAACGTGTGGATGACTTGGAACAACGATTGCGAGAGGAGAAAACCAAAGCGTCGGAACGCTTGGAAGCAGAGCGAAAGCATTTGATAGAGCAAAAGGACAAGGGAGTGAAGAAGCTGGAATCCAAGATCAATGAGCTTCAGGGTAAGTTGGAAGAAGCCAAGAAGAAGCAAAGCAATTAAGTATACATTGTGGGGTGAGATTACAGAATGGAAAATTGCATGAATGGGGGGGGGAGTATGACGCAATAACAACAACGAGGTTGTTCTCGCGCAGGGACATCATGGTAGTATGAATCCTTTGAAGACACTCCATCGTCATCCAGCTACTTTTACCTGATTCCAACTAGGAGCAATATTTATCGAAACTTCTTCTTCAATCGCAT
Organism: Nitzschia sp. DOCU1; assembly: GCA_951394045.1. NCBI lineage: Eukaryota > Bacillariophyta > Bacillariophyceae > Bacillariales > Bacillariaceae > Nitzschia > Nitzschia sp. DOCU1. The sequence goes on from OX595988.1 coordinate 2,318,129, forward strand.
TACCAGGCGCCGCATCTACTGTTACTTGCGTATCGACTGCTACCCACGTAGTTTGTTGCTAGAGTCGAGAGTCACGACCTTGGATGGTTACGCCAAGCAACGGCTCTCCGGTTTGATGGTGGGCAAGATTGAGGAGCAGTAGACGTTCTCTCACCACTCGATCGATCACTGGAATCATCGTCTATCACAGACCGTAGTAATAGATTGACTAATAGGACTTCTAAGACAAACTGGTCAATTTCAATTATTATGAGCTGCTAGTGAAACAATTATATGCCATTTTATATGCCAAGTGTCTTGTACGTTCACGATTGTTAAGTAATCATTATTGCCCATGTTCGTAGAATCATGCCATTTCGGGAACGACACTTATGACCAACCACCATAACACACATTTTGTTGAAGATAACAAGGCGTCGCATCAATGAGGTGATACGATCACGAACGACCGAAGGCATCGCTTCGTTTTCGGAACCTTCGTGCATTTATCATTCGAGCAGACGCTTTCCAGTGAAAGTCTCGGGTTATTTTTTGTCGCGTCGCAGTGCAGGGGACAAAAGGTACACTGGAGGTGCAGCCGTCCAGCCACAATAACAATTTACCGCTATTACGACTCATTCTCTTTCTCCTCCTTTTGTTTTGGTAGAAGGACGATAACACTCAAGCATCGACAGCTCTAGCTCTTACCCTCAGAAATCCGTCTACAATGGTTTCATTTACTAAAATCGCTATTTTGCTGGTTTCTTCGGCCGGAGTCGCAGCAGCAATTTCTGCAGACTCAAACGTTGAGGTGAGTACCCCCAGCGCCGCTTCAACAAACGGGAATGATTAATTTGCTCATTGGCTTTCTTCTTCTCGTTCTTTGCTTTTTTAAATGCAGCACCGTGATTTGCAGAATTACAATGTCTATGCATATATGTGCGATGACGACTATAAAGAGATTGACGATAAACGGCCCCTGGAGGGGGCGGAGCCGTTCCGCGTCTGCCTCCGAACCAGTGAAACGACCGCCAATGCAGGTGTGACGATTATGAAGATTAATTTCTTTCGATTTTACAAGCCCCAGACAGAGGGAAAGACGTTGACACAAGATGCGATTGATGCGGGAGCTCCTGCCAACGATGTTTCGTTTTTGGACTGTCCTGGGGGCGACGAACATTGCAGTTTCAAAACCACCTTGCGAAATGCTTATTATTACGAAGATGGACAAGTAGAAGGAATCGGATCAGTAGCCTTGCAGTTTGGTTCCCGTCGAAGTTTATTGCGGGGTGGTGGTGACGACCGAGACCTTCAGGAATTTGCTGGCCTGGTCGCTGTCAACTTTTATTTTGACATTGAAGATGGCATGAACAAGCCCAAGATTGAGACACAGAAACAGAATTTCAAAGATTTCTGGAATAACCAGGATGATCAAGTCCAGGGTCTCTTTATTGGTGCCATCTTGGTTGCATTCTTGTTGTTTTGCTGCATCTGTGGTGGTTGCGTTCTTTGGCAACGCTGTTGCGCTGATATTGGTGCCAACTGGGTCAAGCGGGAGGTGGACGAAGAAGACGAAATCCATGTCATGCCCCCCATGGGAGTCGATGGCAAAGGAACAGATGGCGACGATCAGTCCGAGACGTATTCATTGGACGATGAAGATGTCGTTCCATCCGAAGACGAAGACGAGGAATCGTCAGAAGACGAATCGACCCGGAGATACGATGTGCCTCAGTCCTACAATTCGCGAATGTTGGGTGACAATACGACTATTTCATCCTCCAGGAGCGCCCGAACCGGGAACAGCCAGGTTGGGGAAGGTGCGCTCGTTACGTATGGCAGCAGCCAAAGTGAACAAAGCACCCGAAGCGAACGAAGCAACAGCCGACGAAGCCGAACTAGCCAAAGTGAGCAAACAGAACAAAGCAGCCGACGTAGCCGTCAATAATTTGGTTGGCGCGCTCGTTCACGGCGACCATGATTCTGCAGACATGGCATTTGCATGGCCAGAGAATGAAATACGTTATACTACACATTTAATATGGAACAACAAACTAAGTTGGGATTTTCAGCGCCCCGGTTCTTCGTGGAGCATTATCCGTGGCTTCGTTCTTAGCATAAATCGTTTGACGCTTCTCTGCCCTGGTTCCACGGAGAAAATCGCCCCGACTTCTTATTCGGTAGACTGCCTTCCTAGTGAAATGCCCCAACAAGCTCTGGACCAATTACTGTGGCAAAAGGGAACAACGAACTTGGACGGAACCAACAGATCATCATGCAGTGTCCGGTATGTAATGAGGGCCTCCAAAATAAGGTTGAATTCTGGCTGTAGACGCTCCCAAACGAATCCCAATTGATTGAGATCGGCAACGCGGTCGGGTCTTTGTTGCACATGCCGCAGCCACCATTTCATATCATAGACAGTAGCCGCCAAATCAACACATGCCATTCTTCCGGGTATTTTTCTTTGTCTTCGATGACATATTTTCGAGGCATGACTAGATGGGAATGTTCCTCATGGTAAATTCTGAGTGCCTTGATGGCAGACTCGTAGGGTAGGTCAATGGTGCGTATCGTTTTCGGGGCAATGGTTTTGCGGCGCCTTGTTGCCTCTCGTTTGGGTTTGATGGTTGGCGTTGATCTACTTGTAGACGTCGTTTGTGACATTGGAGATCTTTCAGTATCACTCTAGTAGAACGAGCCTACTGTAGCTACTTCAGTACTAACTAGTACTGCCACGAGGACCGTAAGGCAGGGGAGCCTCCATTGCATCATCCTACCTGCGGCGCCGGTGGCACTCATAGGCCCTAGTATAGTAGTACTAGTACTAGTAACAGCCCGACAGCATGATGGCTTCTGGTGGCTGCTGTATCTCTACTACTAGTAGTAATACTACTATTAATACTAGCAGCTCGTCACAGCAGCTAGCCATTACTACTACTAACACCAGGTGTCTGGTGAGCTGTGCTGGTACTATTACTAGCTGTAGCTATGAAGTTTAGTGCTGCATCGTACTTGTTCTTGTTAATAGCAGGCAGCCTTCGGCGCATCTCCGATGCACCGCCCCTCCCCCTTTTCCCCAAAGCCGGCCAGGAAGGGGTAAAAATTGCCCAAGTTATTATTGCAGTGAAAATAAGCCTCGGGGTATTTTTTGTCGCGTGTGACACCACGCAGTGCATGCAGGATCGAAGGTGTGTCCAGTCACATTCTCCTCCTTTTGTTTTGGTAGAAGGAAGATAACACTCAAGCATCGACAGCTCTAGCTCTTACCCTCAGAAATCCGTCTACAATGGTTTCATTTACTAAAATGGCTACTTTGCTGGTTTCTTCGGCCGCAGTCGCAACAGCAGTTTCTGCAGACTCGGACGTTGAGGTGAGTACCCCCAGCGCCGCTTCAACAAACGGGAATGATTAATTTGCTCATTGGCTTTCTTCTTCTCGTTCTTTGCTTTTTAAATGCAGCACCGTGATTTGCAGAATTACAATGTCTATGCATATATGTGCGATGACGACTATAAGGAGATTGACGATAAACGGCCCCTGGAGGGGGCGGAGCCGTTCCGCGTCTGCCTCCGAACCAGTGAAACGACCGCCAATGCAGGTGTGACGATTATGAAGATTAATTTCTTTCGATTTTACAAGCCCCAGTCAGAGGGAAAGACGTTGACACAAAATGCGATTGATGCGGAAGCTCCTGCCAACGATGTTACGTTTTTGGACTGTCCTGGGGGCGACGAACATTGCAGTTTCAAAACTACCTTGCGAGATGCTTATTATTACGAAGATGGACAAGTAGAAGGAATCGGATCAGTAGCTTTGCAGTTTGGTTCCCGTCGAAATTTATTGCGGGGTGGTGGTGACGACCGAGACCTTCAGGAATTTGCTGGCCTGGCCCCTGTCAACTTTTATTTTGACATTGATGGCATGAACAAGCCCAAGAATGAGACACAGAATGAGAATCTCAATGATTTTTGGAACAACCAGACTGATCAAGTCCAGGGTCTCTGTATTGGTGCCATCTTGGTTGCGTTCTTGTTGTTTTGCTGCATCTGTGGTGGCTGCGTTCTTTGGAAACGCTGTTGCGCGGATATTGGAGCCAGATGGGTCAAGCGGGAGGTGGACGAAGAAGACGAAATCCATGTCATGCCCCCCAAGGGAGTCGGTGGCAAAGGAACGGATGGCGACGATCCGTCCGAGATTTATTCATTGGGCGATGAAGATGTCGTTCCATCCGAAGACGAAGACGAGGAATCGTCAGAAGACGAATCGACCCGGAGATACGATGTGCCTCAGTCCTACAATTCGCGAATGTTGGGTGACAATACGACTATTTCATCCCCCAGGAGCGCCCGAACCGGGAACAGCCAGGTTGGGGAAGGTGCGCTCGTGATGTATGGCAGCAGCCAAAGTGAACAAAACAGCCGACGTAGCCGAAACAGCCGACAATAATTTGCTTGGCGCGTTCATTCACAGCGAGCGTGATTCTGCAGGCATTGCATTTGCATGGCCAGAGAAAAATACGCAACCTGAAAAACTTGTACATACTACAGACTTAATATGAGATATTAAAGAACCCTTATTTTTCATTGTGTGCATTGTCTAGCCTTAGAACTTGAGATCGTCAAATGTAATGCTTGCGGAACCGTTCATAATGCTGTCAACGTCATCATCCTCGTCATCTTCTTCTTCCTCGAGCACCCGCGCTCGCCCCCGATGATAGGATTGTTGTAGTTCCTTGTTGTTGTCAAAATTTCTTACCATAACTTTGATGTAATCTCGCCCAACAGCCTCCCATTCTTGTCGATTTTCAAGAGCATAGTTCAGGTACTCATTTTGGGCTATGCCAAAGACTTCCAGTCCCTGCAAACGTTTGGCCAGAGGAATGACGTAATTGTCGAAAAAGTCCAACTCTTGCTCATACCAATGCAGGGAAGGATTTTGTTTCTCGCGACCCTTCTTGTAGGCCCGCATACGCTCGTGCAACAAACGTTCATTCCATTTGACATAAACTTCCCAGTGCTGCATCGTATGGGCGACATCCGAAACTTGCATAATGTGCTCAATAATAATTGTTGCTTGTCGGTTGCCCAGAACAATGTCCTCAGAATCATGGGTGATATCTCCAAATTCTTTCTCCCATCGCCTTTCTCGCATGGATCTCATTTCCGGATCAAACATGTCGGTTGCAATGACACAGTTGACCACGAGCTGACGGAACCGCTGGAGCTCGGCTTTACTGGCGTAAATGCAGGATCTCAGATCCAGGTATTTGGGATCCATGAGCAGATTCCAGGCAATATCGAAGGACTTCTGTTCGGCCATACTCTTGTTTCGGTACAGCAAGGCCAGGTCGGGGTCTTCCTGGGCCAGTGTCTCATTTGGTACTCCTGGGTGGTCGACATCATGAATCAATGCTGCAAAGACCAGTGCAAACTGGGTCAGCGGATCCGAGTTGATGCCGTCGGTGGAAATATGCAAATCAGTCGCCTTCGTTACATTGTCCACGTCCAGCACCACAATGCGGTTCAACAATTTCATCGCACTCATTGCCACATGAGAGGCGTGCTCAAAATTGTGGAATGCCAAGTTGTCAGTGTACATAGAGGCCAACATGGACACGTAATCATGGACCTGGGTAAGCAGTGCAGGTGACAACACGACATCTTCTGGGTCTACAGCTGCAGCGATGGCTTTGGCATCAAAGTCCGGTAATTCAACGGCCTCGACAACTTCGTCCAATATTATGCCATCTTCTGGCAGATCCAACGTTAATTTGGAAACGTCCATCGGGACGTTGCATTTCTGGCCCCGTCGAGCGACAATCAGCTTGAGAGCCCGAATTATGATTTCCGACTGCCACATAATAACCTTGCTTTGTTTCTTCATGTACGACTTGCGCTCGGGTGGTTCTTCTTCGAACAGCGTAGACATGTGCCCATTGATCATCATGCTTTGGCCACCCTTTCCCTCCTCCTCGTCATCATCCGAGTCGCTAAAATCGGCTCCCAGTCCCATGCGAGTCGATACTTGATCTTCCGATGACATGGTAGATGCCAACAAGTTACGTCGGCTGGGCGAGAGAAGATCTCCAGGGGCTTTCTTGTCCTCTTCGTTCGAACGTGACGCCAACCAGTATGTCTGAACCATGCCCTTACCCTTGGCCTGAATCATTTCAGATCGAGGTCGTAACCAGCCACCCTTTCCTAGTTCCTTCAATCTATCAGCCGTAGCCTGTGAACATTGAATTCTATTGGGCATTCCTGTGGATTCCATCCGACTTGCAAAATTTACTGTGTCCCCAAACAGTTGGAAGCGAGATTTGTCGCCCCGAAGCACTCCTGCGGTAGTCGGCCCCGAATGCATGCCAAACCGCATCGACAATTCTGATGTGTCAGGTCCGAGCACCCTCTCCAAATCCTGAAGAACTTCTGCCATTTTGGTTCGGGCATCCAAGGCAAACTTGGCCATTACCCAAGCGTGATCTGGCTGAGGATCAGGAAGCCCCGTCACGCACATGTAGCAGTCCCCGATGGTTTCAACTTTAAAGACCTAGTAGTCGAAATGAACAGACGCGGGGGGAGATTGTAAGTAAGAAAATCATGATGCATACATTCAAAACAACTCGAAAAGCTTACCCCGCGTTTTCTTGCAATTTTGTCATAGGTCCTGAAAATGGTCTCCAAAAGTGTAAACACATTTTCAGGATCTCGCTGTGAACACCAAGAGGTAAAGCCAACAATATCTCCAAACAACACGGTTGTTTGTGGAAAAAGATCCGCAATGGGGCGAGTTTGGGGTTCGTCCTGACCATCGTTTACAACTGTAGAGCTTTCGTTCAAGAATGTCTTAAGTCTCAGAGTCGACTGGCTGACCAAACCGGGACTTTTCGTAAGCGTGCGCACAGGAAGTTGTCCCTCCTCTTCGTGGCTGGATTCTGGAGATCCTTCCTCCGTATTGGCGCCTACCGAGGCGGAGGGTGAACGTCGACCACCCGATTTTCGTCCTTTTAGTTGAAATAATGATTTCATGCCAGTAGAAATTTGCTGCCGCTGCTGTTCAAAAAGGCGGCCACGGAATTGTTGCGGGAAGAGAGACGCGACAATGGCGCGTGCCTCCACCGCCGTAGTGAGCACTCGTTGTTGTCGGCGTTCCATGATGAAATCGTAGCATCCAAACACACCAGCCGTGAGGAGAAAAATGATAAAGACGCTGAGTGTGTACAACATTGGGTAGTTGGTTTGGTACATCTCTTCCAGCTGTAGTGTGGGGTAAATTCGTAGATTGTACGGGCAATAGTCGTCGTTGATGGACAATTGAGAACCTGGAGTGACAAAGCTTTTGGATGCTCGTACAATGTTGTCAAAGGAATATGCGTAGAAAAAGTCGTCATATGCTGTGTCGTGATCGTCACCTGGAACTGCCGAGGTCACGGAAGGACCTTGTATCTGAAAAGAATAAACCTGGCCGCACTCGTTGTTCATGACAACGACAAATACTTGACCCTCCTCGTCTTCAGATAAGCTGTTCTGAAACAAAGAACTCCAGACTACCGAGGTAGAAAATAGTGCAACCAGTTCGTCGTTTTCTTCGTCTTGAAATACTGGTACGAGCATGCTACTTACGGGCCCGTAATCTGTTGTCTCTTCATCTTGAGTCATCATCATTGATACAGTCTCGTTCTTTGCACCATAAATCTTCCCAATAACAATCTGGCGGCTTTGGTAGGCCTCATCAACGGCACTGCCGATCAGTGGTTCGCTTTTAAAATCCAAATTGATGATATCAGGAACAATCGGAAACATGGTCCAGGCGGGGAAGAACGGCCCATCTCCCGTCACAGCTACCAATCCATCTCCCTCTCGTTTGGAAACGAACGGCGAAACGTTGTCGACTTCGTCGGCTGGTACCCAGGTGTCGACATTGAGCTGCGTATAGGCTTCATACTCTAACCGATCTTCATTCGTAACAAGTGGCAAGAGTACCGTCGACATGCTCCCCGAAAACCCCACAGCGCTTTGGCCACGCAAATCAAAGTCTGGAACCGTCACCAGCGGCCATGTCGATTGACGGCTACTGGCCCAAGAAGTCACGTGAATGCCCAACGAATCCATTGCCCGAATTTGCAACCCCATGTTGCGTTCCCACGTTGCGGCAATCCGCTGAGCTCCATCCCAAAAATTCTCTTGAAAATCATCTTGTTCTTCCTTACGAACACTGAAGAAAACCACCAAGGACACTGTTAGGGCCAGCAGTGTCAATATCACCATAGTGACAAATTTGAGGTAGCGAATCTGGTACTTGTCGTCTTTAGCTATTTCTTCTCGTTCCTTGGCATAGTCAAATTGGAAGGCAGTGGAACTAGACCTGTTATTGAAGGAGCTTTGAACGACAGAGCTGCTCAGCTCTCCCAGATCACCAATGGAAAAGTCCCCGTCAATCGAAGCATGGCCAGATGGTCGACGGTTGTTTCCTCCTCTCTTGTGCGACGACATTACAATATTGAGCTCCGACAATAAAAAAAACCTGGAGAGTTACGGCAGTCTGCAGTTTTGATGCAATGAAGGACCTGACAAACAACAATCCGCAACAAGGCAAAAAATGATACCTGGTACCCTGTCTCTGTTGTTGTGTGTTGTTGAAGGAGAGGAAAAAATCTGCAGGGGTGGTGAAGATGTGTCGCTGGATATCTACCGGTATGCGGTCTCGTCGGTGGTGTGGTTCGTGTTGGAGGGCAGCGAAGGTCCAAGGCAATACCAGGTAACATTGTGAGCTTGTCCGCGTATGGCACCTCATTTCCACGTATCGATAATTCTTCACTGGATTTCTGATTAGTGCCTTTGCATCTTGGTTCCTAATAAATCTTCTTATTGGCCTTGTCCTAGAGGTGAACTGGGGCATATTCTTAGAATCCAATATCTTGATCGGATTTATAGGAATCGTGACTGAAGAGTGGATCTTCTTCCCCGCTAATTTGTCCGACCCTAACGATCGTACCTCTCTATCGTCTACACCAGCGAGTGTAGGTACTACGATACACATCTATGTACAATAGCACAGCCCACTCTAGCTAGCATAGCATCGCGTCGGACACATGAAAGTTTTTTCTTCGAGCCATGGGCTCTCGAGCACCCACAAGTAACGCCGATGGAATTGTTTGGTTTTCACCCAACCAATGCGGAAGCTTTGTGTGCTTGGTCGCCGCGGACGGACAAGAGGAACTCGATTTCGAGATGACGGGTTCAAGTTACGCTGGCCTGTACCCTGACAACTTTTGACGAGGTGGAGTGAAAATATAACACAACTATGCCTTCTATTTCTTTCTGTTGGTTTCTCTCGCTTGTCTAGTAGATCTGTGCCCGCGTTTGTCCTTTCTTGTTGTCGAAAAGGCTGAAGTTGAAAAACTCATTACGGCCTTGAGAAGATGATTGTGGGTGCTGAGCAGCCTCGTAGTCGAGTTCATTGAAAGCATACCCAGTATCAACCCAATCGTGATCAACGGCGGTAACATTAGCTTCTTGTGGTTCGTGGTGGTACGACTTTGCTTTGAAGCACCAAGTTTCTTTCGCGTCAAAAGCGAATACGATCCCTACAATTGTCATTGCAATACTCAGTCCGAACCAAAAACCAGCCCAGATCCGGTAGTCTCCTCCCCATATCTCGGCAACAGACTGTGCATCAGTTCTGGAAGTTGATTCTCCATTCACCATAAAGCCATTTGCAGAGAATAGGTCGTGAATGGATTCTACTGCATTCAAACAACAGGTTGCGGCCAAGAAATTATACAAGTGGTCCAAGAGAATCGCTGGAAGTTTCCACGCCAGTAAAATCAACAATAATCCTCCGCCCGAGATCATAAGTACACCAAATAATCCTCGAACCCACAAAATCGCAGACAACACCATGCAGACTCCGAGACCTATAGTTCCAATGGTTGGCCCCAACGTAGTTCGTCGGAACAAGAGCAACAGACACCCGGTAACGGCTGTTCCCGGGTAGCCCGCTGAAGCCACAAAGCCACGTTTCCAGTCAGAATATGTTGCAGTGTATGCTAGGCCACTTCCGTCGGGGAAGATGTTTAGTTTGGCAATATATCCTCCAGTTAGAATGGCCGCCAGCCCGTGGCACATTTCATGCACCCATGTAGAAAAGATCTTGAACGGGTAGAGAACATATTGACCTTCTGTAAAGTTCATGAAAACTCCGATAACAACACATGCGATTATCAATATGTGTTCTCGGTCCACAAAACGTTGGATAGGACCACGGCCGTCCTTGTTCTGCCTACGAATCAGTTTCTGCTCCCGTATGTCATTCGAACATGCATCAGGCAAGTGATCTGCTATTGCCGCATCACAGCACCCAGCTTCTTGGTCATGGGGAAAAGTGTTGGTATTCATCATGATTGTTGGATGTTGTTAGGCGGCTGGTTTGTTAGTTCGGCAGTCCCCAGCATGCAAATCGTTCGTTTTGGAGGGGCATCTGAAGATGGATTTTTTCAATCCTGTTTCTTTGGCGATTGGCGATGGATACACCCTTCCGTTGGGGCATATTGGAAAATGGCGCGAAGGGGCAAGCCGACTACATTGACCATGAACTCATAGTTCAGGTCGGCTCTGTCGAATATTCGACGGACGACGACGAGGGCAAGACCGAGCCGATTGCAGACGCGACAAACGTGGGGCCCGCCATTTTGTTGCACCTTCATGCAACAATGAGTTGCCCGCAACAACAGTGAGACTCCTATGGTGGTTTAAAGTCCGTCTTCAGCTCATTTGTATATTGCCGCAACCGTCAGTTATCAGTAGAATCGAAGTCGTCGTCATGTCTACCAACTTGAATTACAAGCAAGTCGCCAACGTTGAGCGTCGCACCTGGGATCGCGAAGCGTACGAGAAAAAAGCCAAGGAACGCGCCAAGAACGATGAAGACAATGGCGGCGACGACAAGAAGAAACGAAAGCCCAAAACCCCTATCCTCAATACGCTGGGACCACAGGATGATGGACGAGCAGAAGAGCAGAAAGAAGAGTTTCAGCGGGCTGCCAAGGGAGCGGCAGGTCCTGAGAAATCCGACCGAGCCTTTTTGAAAGCCCGACGAAGCCGCGTGGACGTGGACTCGAAGATTGGCTCGGTGGAAATGATCAATCCGGAAGCGGTGGCTACCACCAAATCTCACGTAGGGGAGCCGGGGTCAGTCAAGGTAAGTAAATGGTGTGGTATGGTGCAACCGATCCAGGAATTCAGTTTGTTGCTAACTCTTTGTCTGAAAAAACAGGATGGCGTAACAAAGTCTGGGGTCGGCTGGCATTGCAAAGTCTGTGACTGTTTTCTACGTGATTCGCACACCTACTTAGATCATATCAATGGGCGCAAGCACCAGCGCAATTTGGGTTACTCCATGCGAGTTGAAAGATCCACCAAAGACCAGGTATCTTCGAGGCTAGCAATGCTAGCCAAGGAAAAAGAAAAACAGAAGAATTTTATGGTGGACGAGGCTGAAGAAAGTTTTCATAGTATTGTCAAAGCAAAGGACGAGGAAGCTAGGAGGCGAAAGGAAGAGCGGGCAAAACAACGGAAGGAACGAAAGAAGATGAAAAAGGAAATGGCGGAACGTTCCGCTGAAGACGAAGAAGAAGAGGAGGAAGAGCCGGCAGTTTCAGAAGAGAAAGTTGAAACGAATGAAGACGAGGAAGAAGCAGAGGAAGTTGAAGAGGAGGAAATCAATCCTGACCTTGCAGCCATGATGGGTTTCTCCGGTTTTCGGTAGAGTGGGTGATCTGAAAGGTCAAGGTGGTGCCAAATGTCAATTTGAGGTTATCATTACACTAGTCAACAAGGAAACGGGCTTCAGGGGGAATTTCGCCCGTGTTTGGTACTATGGCGAATATCTAGCACAACTCGGGGAGCACAATATTTTTGGGGTGCAATGTGGTGTGCGCATTTGGAGCGTTCGGGGTTTCGATGATACGCTTATCGTCGAGTCCCCGCCTTGCTTCCATAGCATCGTGCTGAATAAAATTTGGAATACAATTCTCGCTATCATCGTGGGCGTCAGCGCCCTGGACTGATCTCTTGTCGTCGAGACGAGATGCTGATGCATTCTGTTTAGGGAAACCAAGCTTAGCTCGGATTTGGCGTGGTACATCAAAGGATCCCTTTTTCAAAGGAGGGCCAGATTCATTTGAATCGCTTTCTTCCATAGAACCACTTGGGTTGAAAACTGAAGATGGCACAACTTCTGAGAGGCTCTCGTCGCTCTCTTGCGATACAATCTGGACGGCTTGTTTGAGGGTCATCATGGTAGCGCTCAGGGATGGAGCCAATGCGTTTGAGCACCAGGAAATATCGGCATTTTTGTTGAGGTCGGTGTCCTTTGATTCACTGAGTTCATATAGGGCGCTCAGTTCTGCAGCTCTTGATCGGCTGATCCTTTCTCGTTCCATGTCGCTCAGGCGTGGACGAAAGATTGGCCCGCCATGCGACGCAGTGCTACTCACCAAGTCGCTCTTCTCGTTGTTCACGACATCCTTTTTGGGTTCTTTGCTCAACAAATCCAGAGCCCTGTATTTCATGATTCCAGAGCGGTGACCGAGGGCTTTGAAATGGTAACCATCGACTGTCCCGTTGTTGTTCTGCTGCCGCTTTCGCGATTCCTGGACGTTTCTGTCCGAAGACTGAGTTGTGTCACCTGATTCTGTAGCACCCGTCGATTTCGTATGTGAAACTCCTTGTGGTCCCCGAGAAGGATTATCTTGAGTTGAACGTAAGTGGTGCATTTTGTAAATGGTTAATCCTGAAATGAAAATATTAGAAATGAACGCTGTCTCAAAATGTGAGCTACAGAACACATGCAAGCATATGGGATTAGGTAGCCGGTTGTCTCCTTTTCTTTTCATCGACCTTGACCCACCTTGTTATCTCGTCCTGGTCCCCGTAGAGGACGTGTTTACCAATGTTAATAATGACGAAAAGGAAGCGTCGTTTGTGGGTTGGGAGAAATGAGTTCTGTGAAACTTTCACGGAACGGGTGGAACGAATTCTCGAGTGTCTCGTTTTTACCGGTACAACAACAACTTCGTCTCGCCGGTTGCGGGAAAATTTTTATCGTAGTAGGAAACTACACGGAGACTTGTGATCGTTCTATGTGGCTGTTAAATATAGACTCTAAATAGACTAAACATGGTTGCATAAGCATATATTTAGGGAGGTCGTCGAGCTAAATTCTAGTACTAGCAATACTCACGGACTTGCCGTTCACGAGTCGGTGTTCGGGTGCGCACAGAATGAAATATCTACTACACCCAAAAACCTAAAATCTTGATGTTGATGGTGACGATCGATGAGAGGCGGTTGTGCTGGAACTATGAGTTACGCCATGATGCATGCGGGGATGTGTAGTACTGTACTAACTTTTACAATGGAATCAATGATTATTCAACCTCTAATGGTATAAAATATTGTTTGCTTGCCATCAGGTATTGTTCGAATTTGACTTCCAGAGCACCATCCGGTCATCGCGTGAGGATTGCATTGCGATCGATCCTTTCCTGTGGTCTAACTGGTCAAATCGGCCGCCTTTGCATCCGTCCGCACATCACTCAACTCGAACCACCATGATGTCGTCGGCAACCTTTATTGTATCTGTTATGATGTATCTCTAATACCAACATGAAGTCTCTAGTAATACGCAGCTGTCTACATCGCTGCGGGCGAAAGAGCCTACTACCAGCCAGCAGCAGCAGCAGGAAACGATGCATCCATGCACTTGCGGCGACGACGAGCCATCACCACACGCCATCTCATTCTCCCGCCGTCGGCAGCCAGTACGTTTCTTGGACGACGACACCGTGTACTATTGCTAGGTCTACCTTGTCGTCGTCTTTTCGGATATCTGGGGTACAGAATGTCCTGTTGCAGTTTTGTGTCCCGACTCGTTCGACACGTTCTCTGTCATCATCGTCGTCGTCGTCGGGAGTTACGGCCGCTTCCTCTGAAGACGCTCCACCCAGCCTCCAGGATCAAATGGATTTGGAATACCGCCAACACATTACCGATTTGTTGTTGACGGACAACAAGATTGCCGTCGGCTCCATCCCTCGAAATTTAATTGTCGACGCCGAGTCGGCTCTTCTTTCCTGGGCCAAGGAGTATTCCACTCCAGGATTCGACCATGCGTGGCGTCTCTTGCTTCGACTAGTCGAGGAACAAGAGGCGCAACAAGAGCAAGAGCAGCAGAACGGGAGGACGGAGGACGATAATGATGCTGATGAATGGGATCATAGTGCTGACGGAAAAGCCAGACGACGGCCTTACTTTGTTCGTCGCTTTCTCGTCAGTCGAGTAGTGGATTGTTGGCGGATTTGTTGGTGTCGCGGCAATGACAACAGTGAACCACCGCACAACATGCTCGCTCGATTGGAGGAACTAGAAACACGAGGTGTCATGATTGACAATCGGGCTTTTACCATGATCATTGAGGGACTCTTGAAACGAGGAGATGCCTTTGAAGCTCCTTTGCTCGCTCAATGGATACTAGATCAACGTATCGAAGAAGCAGAAGACAACTCGAACTTGCGACCAGACTCGTTTTTGCTTACTAGTGTCATTCGAGCCTGGGCCAAGTCGGGGCGGTTAGAAGGGCCAGAAATGGCGGAAGCCATATTGGACTTGATGCATGACTTGTATGAGAGTGGATGGTCCGACGCGGCTCCCAACCTTGTCAGTTATGCGGCTGTGATGGATGCCTGGGTGCTGCACAGCCGTCGTCGACCGGAAGAAGCCACTCAAGCTTTGGAGCGTCTCTTTTGCAAAATGAAGGCCTCTCACGTTCCTGGACTCGAGCCAGATACATATATCTATACGCACATGATTGATGCCTGGACGCGCTCGACGCCGAACAGTCACACTAATCCTGCTGTCAAGGCTCAAAATGCTTTGGGATATCTGCAGGAAATGGTAGCGCTGTTCGAAAGTGGAAATGATAGGGTCACACCCACCACAGCGAACTTTTCACGCGTCATTTATGCATTGGCCAAATGTGGGGACAGTCGTCGCGCCGAAATTGAATACAATCGACTGGTGGAACTATTCCAACGGACTCGAAACCCACAATTAGAGCCGGACGAGGATTGTCAAAAAGCGCTTTTGACGGCCTTCGCCAAGAAGGGTGTGGCGGACAAGGCTCAACGATTACTGGATGAAATCACCCATACCGCGGCCGACGGCAATGCCCGCATGCCAAGGCGGAGCTACTACATTGATGTTTTGGTGGCATGGACCAATCAAGGCAACGCACTAATTGCCGCAACCCGGTCCGAGAAGCTACTGAGACGAATGGTGGATTTGGCCAAAGCAGGCCACCCCGCCCTCATGCCCGACTCGATTACCTTTCTGAAAGTTGCAAAGGCATGGTCTCGGGTCCGAAAAGCGGAAAGACGCGTGGAGTCCTTGCGTCGTCTCATGGAAGAAGTCTATCACAATACAGGCAACAAGGCGCTCAAGCCCAACGCAAAATTCATAGAGGTTCAAGTCCTCACTCTTTGTCGGTCCTCGGATCCGGATGCCCCAAAACGAGCCGAGGCGCTGATCAAGGAAATGGAAGAGGCATATTTGGGTGGTGACTCCAGTATGAAGCCTAGTCGAGGAATCTATACCACCCTCATGCAAGCATGGGTTCGAAGGGATCAACACAATCACGCCGCAGTTCTGGAAATTTACGACAAGTTGAATATTCTCTACTCGCAAGGTCATCCTGACTACCGTCCCGACAAAATTGTATATTCTGTTCTCATGGAATCTTGGGCACTGCGTGGCGATCCCGGCAAAGTACAGGCAATCTTTGATGCCATGATTGAGGACTACAAGCGGGGCAATACCGCGGCAAAGCCTGACATGCGGGCATTCAACTCTGTCCTAAAAGCATGGTCAGTGTCGGAGAATCCCAACGCGGCCCAAAAGGCAGAAATAGCGCTTGACAAAATTGCAGAGGCTGGTGCCATTGCTGGCTTGCATCTCGTGCCGGATGCTTACAGTTTTGCTGAAATGATCAAGATTTACTGTTGCAACGAGGCCCCAGATGCTCCCGAAAGGGCAGATTTCTACCTCCGAACAATGGTTGAGAAAGGGTTTCAGCCTTCCTTTTCCTTGTACTGGGCTGTAATTCGTCGGTGGCTGAAGAGAAGTGATGATAAAGCGACTCGTTTTGCTGGCATACTCTTGGAAGACCTCCTGGCAGCAGCCCACTCGAAGAACGTTCGTGCCCCCAAAGCCCATGAATACCGGCAGTTCCTGGCATCCATTAGCAACAGCAGCATTACTGGCAGGAATCAGCAAGCCCGAAAGCTTCTTGAAAAGCTTCCAGAAGGCCAGGTTATGCCAGCACTCATGCCGGCTCGTCGACACAAGAATCTAGTAGGATCATAGGAACTATTCTAAACCGCAATCGCTCAGCGCAGAATACCACATTTCCTTGTACTCTAGCTTTACTCTGCGATAGACCTACCTAGTCGTCCAAAGATTTCCCCGCCATCTCATATTCATTGTCCAGTCTGTCCAGAAACAAATGTACATCGAATAGCATTTCCTTGACTTCGAAATTCTGGCTATCAAATCGTTTCTGCGTAAGCACAGAGGGTGGGCGTTAGCGAAAAAGTCGCATTTGATACTAATAAGAATCATCAACGAATGTCTCAAGCCTTACCTGACTGTCGTCCACAAACGTAAAAACAACTTCTGGTGGATCTGCCGTACCGGAGACATTTGTGTTGATCTTCAGATTTGGATTGGCGTCGTGGTACCTCGTGGCTTGCATTTGTCGCCACATTTCCCGTGCCGACTTGGTCCTGGAATCAAAAGCTGCGCACGAATTATTGTTAGATCTCAACCCACCTCAGCCAGTCGCTCTGACCCATAAGCTTCCGCTCGTAAAGGACTTACGATTGAATTTAATGTCCACGGATTTCACATATCGGAACAACCGCGTGGACGTTGCTTTTGTAAATTTGATTGGCATGGTGATGGCTCTGGTAGTTTGAATCCCGGCGTTTTATTGGCTTGCACGAGGTATTGTCGGGTCCCTATTGTAACTGGAACAGCAGAGAGGCCAAGGGAAGTAGATTGTTTGGCTGAGGTAAGAATAGAATGCAGAAACTGTCGGTTTCGGCCGCCGCATACTTTACTTTGCCAAAAGGAGATTCCTCGTCGTCATCGTCGCTACGACAAAGATGAAGCACGAGAGTGTTGAATTTTGCGGTGCAGGTGGGATCGGTTTGGTCGGCTAATGTCTCCTTCGATTCAAAGGTGACCACATGGATTCAATGACGATGACGTCATACCAGTACCTCGAGCGAAACCGCACTGTTTTTGCGCGAAGACGAAGGAAGAAAAATGAGTGACGACAATGCAATCCACCGGCGCCACTCACTAGCTAGCGTCCCACCCGTAAATGTACTCTAAAAAATCGGTGGTCGACAATGGTTGAGCACAAAAGGCCCGATGTTGGACCTTTAGCAGCACTCCCCCACCCCCACCTATTTACCATTGCTCTAATAATCTGAACCTGTGAAGATGCCCAAGTTAACCGCCCAAGAGAAGCTCGAACGAAAACGTCTTCTCGACGAGAAACGAGAGGCGCGGCGCATAGCCAAGGAACAAAAGGAGAAAGAAATGGCTGCTGCCCCAAATTCCGAGGCTGAAGAAGTGGCAAAAGAAAATACCAGTGGGTCGACTGAAGACAACACTGGAGAATGCTGGATTTCCAAGCTTTCTGATGACTCCTTGAACCATATTTTATGGTTCACGTCGGCACGAGATATGGGTGCACTGGCCATGACGTGTCGGCAGTTTAGCAAGTTGTTGGTGGATGCCCGCGTCAGCTTTTTACTCTCCAGGCTGCATCGGCCTGGTGAAAAGACTAAGGGGGCCGTGGGTGGTATCAATATGTGCACCAACCAGGCCGAGGCGAGATTGATTATCGAACAATCCTATGGCGGTGGTGATACAGGACGAATTCGTCTCAAAGGAAAGGCCGGAAAGGACTTTGCCAGCGAGTTTGTCACGTATGCTCGATTTTTAGAGGAAGCTGTCAGCGGCTACGCAACTCAAAACTATGGTGGCAAGACACCTACTCAACTTCCCCCATTTGTCAATGGACGGTTCGTCTCTGTATCACCCGAGCATTCCGTTTGCCGTGTTGGTGGTGGAGGAAATTCGGGTGGCGGTGGTAGCGGCGTCGCCACTTGGGGTGTTGGAAAGCGTGGCCAGCTTGGACACGGGCAACGTCACGATGAAAGACTTCCGAGGATGCTACTTGGTGGCATTGGATATGGAATTCGAATCGTGCAAGTCTCTGCGGGCGGCGGTCTCGTTCGAGTTGCACACACACTTTTACTAACTTCGTCCGGTAGAGTTCTCAGTTTTGGTTCCGGTCAATATGGAGCCCTGGGGCATGGCTACAGCGGAGGCAAGACACTGCCTGATATTCTGAGGCCTCAGTACATTGAAGCCTTTTCGGGAACTCGCATCGTTTGCGTAGCGGCCGGCGAGATCCATAGTGCGGCAGTATCCGCGGATGGTGACGTTTACACTTGGGGTGATGGCTTTTGTGGGCAACTTGGCCATGGTGACAAGAAACCTCAGGTGGCGCCCGTACAAGTGGAAAGTGGTGGGTTGGAAGACGAATGCGTCTCGCATGTCAGCTGTGGGGCCCGTCACACTTTGGCTGTAACTGAAGATGGCGAAGTGTTCTCATGGGGTCTGGGTCATTTTGGGGTGTTGGGCCGTAGTTACACACCGTACGACCATGATTCTGCAGCTGCACTGGCGGGTATTGTGGGAGAAGAGGATGAAGCTGAGCTGGCGGCGGCCATCGACGCAGCCCTTGCGGCTCCCCCAGTGGCCGTCGCGCCGCAACCTGTTGACAATGATGGAAGCACCCAAGGGAATCCATACGATTTTGGGAATCTCATGGCTCATCTCGATATGATTGCGAATCTGTCTCTAACAGACAGCAGTGATCAATGTATACCAAAAGTAATCGACTCGATGCAAGGAATCAAAGTTGTTGGGGCCAGCGCGGGTCACCGACACACGTTACTGCTAGATGAACATGGTTCACTGTACTCTTGTGGCGCCGGCATCACGGGGTGCCTGGGACATGGCGATAATTTGTCATCTTCGCATCCCATGAAAATCAAAACTTTTGGTACGTCAACGCACTAGTTAGTTCTACGCTGTCTAATTTGCGCTCTATGAAACAATCTCATAATCTGCGTCTTCTTCGTTCAGATGACGATAACATCAAAATCATGCAAATGAGTGCTGGAGTCGATATGAGCATGGCCGTGAGCACAACGGGCGATGTCTACGCCTGGGGTAAGACAGACGGTGGAAGACTTGGTCTCGAAATGCAAAATGCACGTGTCACGCTTCCAAGGCGAGTAAGAATATATTCGGGGGGTGACGTTGATGGTGGATCCCAGATCAAGGCAGTCGACGTGGAATGCGGATATGTTCATTCTATGATCGTATCTCTCGACGGTACAGTTTATCAGTGTGGTGGTGTCGGTGTGGATGGGGAGGCAGATGGCCAACAAGAATCGCTAAGACCTGTACCACTAGAAAATTTCAACATCTGGCACCGTATCCCTGAACCAAGAGAACAAAAGGCCAAACAAGAACGCTGGAAGAAATTTGGGACCTACGAGGTCAAAGGCCGCCAAAAAATGATGGAGGAGAGCTACGATTCAGCTTTGAAGTAGATGGCCAAAACCTCTTTCGTTTACCTACAAGTCTTTCGAGGTTACTCTAGCTACTGACTTCCCTGTAGTCTTTGACTCGACTCTGCTGTCCTCGTTCAATTAGGTCAGCTTTACAGAACAGCATAGTGGTATGATAGCCGCTCCTACTTCAATGGCTTCTATGGCGAGTAGAACCTATGCAGTAATTGTATGATACATATATACAATCATAGGTACCGGCATGGCGCGCGCAACCGCAACAATAAAAAGGGCGTGCCTTTCACCGGCACCACGAAAAATTCCAGCTGACAACTACCGCCAACACAAGTGGCATCAATTCAATTTACTTCCTGCGAGAATGGCCATTGTATCCCACCCATGACTGGTGGTACGTAATATAGCACTTTAAACCATGGCAAAGAAAAAAGGAAAGGATGTTGAAAAGAAGCTGGCTTTGGCCGCTCGTAAAGAGGCAAAACAGGAAAAAGCGGCAAAGAAGCGACTGGCAAAGGAGCAAGGCTCGGCCGTTGGAGACGACGATCAGGACGAAGAAATTGATCAAGTATTGCATGCTTATAAGAGCCAAGACAGAGCCACTGCCGCTGCAGTGGTGGAAAGTGACAAGCCTTTCCTTGAGGCTATAGCGACGCCCTTTCCTCTGCCACGAGCAAATGGTACATTGTGTGACGTTGATGGCGAGAAGCGAGACTATTTCTACCTCTTTGGCGGCGAATATTTTGACGGTGTCTCCAATATCTTTCTGGATGATCTACTGCGATACGAAGTTGCAAAGAAAGAGTGGAAACAAATCTTCACGTCACCGCGACCTAGTGCTCGATGCGCTCATTCTTGTGTATCGTACAAGCAATGCTTATACATTTTTGGCGGCGAGATGGAGACCGCGGATCAATTCCACCACTATCGCGACCTGTGGAAGTTCGATACCAATACCCTCAAGTGGACAGAAATCGCCGCAAAAAATCCGCCATCTCCTCGTTCGGGACATGGTGCATTTGTATGGAAGAACTATATGATTCTCTTTGGCGGCTTTTTCGAAGCTCTCAGAGAGACAAAGTGGTACAATGACGTTTGCGTCTTCAATCTTCAAACAGAAACGTGGATGGATGTCCCGCAGTCCAGACTAGCCGTAAAGCCGGAGCCACGGTCAGCGTGCAATATTGCGTTGTATGGTACGGACAAAATTATTATGCATGGGGGGTTCTCGAAAATGAAGAGCGTCAATGCTTCCACCGAGACCAAGGTACACTCCGATGCTTGGGTCCTTCATCTGGCACCCCTATTGCAAGAAAAGCCTCCTACGTGGGAACGGTGGATATCCTCTTCCAAGGGTGTATCTAATTCTACGCCAAACAATCGTGCTGGAACAGCCTCCGTCTCCTACAAAAATCGTATGTTAGTCTTTGGAGGTGTGGTCGACTCGGAACAACAGAACCACAAGGTTGACAGTGTCTTTTACAACTCCCTTTTTGCCTTGGATGTCGAACGACGAAAATGGTTCCCATTGAGGGTAAAAGAAAGGGCGGTAGCTGGTAGCGCTGGTCGACGACGACGAAAACCTAAAGATGACACTGATGGACAAGATCAAGCTCCGGCCGACCAGTCGAACAATCAGGACGATGAGAGCAGTAGTTCGGATTTAGAAGAAGAGGAAGACGCTGCTGTCGGAGACGACGAGAAGAGTGGATGGGATTTAGAGATGCTGCGTGCCAACATGTTTGCCTTTGTGGACGGGGACGGAAATATAGTCTATGAGAAGATCGAGGAAGAAGAGGAGGAAAAGAAAGAGCACGATGAAGTGGAGGAAACCAAAGAAACAGAAGAGACAAAAGACGGTGATAATCACTCGGAGGAGGAAGAAGAGAAAGAAGAGACAAAGGAGGAGGAGAGCGACGATGAGGAAAAGGAGGGAAAAGATATCAATGCTCCTCCCAATGGTTCAGCGCTACCTGGCAAACCGCCAAATGCTTCGAAAGTTACCTCGTCGTCGGTGATGATACTGAATCCCGAGACCAATGTACCCGAAGCCGTCGAAAGAAAAGATCCACTTCCGAGGATAAACTCTTCTCTGGTGGTTATAGGTCATATGCTTTACCTGTATGGCGGAATACTCGAAGTTGGTGATCGAGAGGTCACACTCGATGATATGTGGGCACTGGATTTGCGAAAGAGAGAAAGTTGGGAATGTCTTTGGCCCGGTACGATGCACAAACAAGTCTGGCGGGGTGCAGTCTTTGATGACGACGACAGCTATATAAGTACCGGCAAGGAGGACGGCAGCGACGACGAAGGGGACGATGGCGACACCTCAAGCGATGATGAGAATGAAAAAGAGACGACCAAAGTGAAGAAGGCAGGCAAGAAGAAGGGACTTCGACAGGAAATTTCAAGAATAAATGAAAAATACGAACTCGGCGACGAAAATCGGACACCCCGTGATGGAGAGTCGTTGGCCGACTTCTACTCTCGAACTTCAACATATTGGAATGGGCAAGCAGCAGAGGCTCTTACCGGAACAGATGCGGAATTATCGAACAAGGAACTCAAGAGACAAGGGTTCATATTAGCGCAGAATCGCTTTGAGGAGCTCAAGCCGGTTCTTGATCGACTTGCAGAGCTAAGCCTATCCTCCAGCAAGGACGGCAAAAGCGAAAAGAAGAAGGATAAAGACAAGAAGAAAAGCAAAAGATAAACTATGCTAAATCAAGCCTTATTTTTCTATGGTACACAGCGATTTGGATCGCGCGGGAACATAGAAGCCTTTCGAACGTTGTCCAGCCCAAGGTAGAGGAATACAACACGCTCCAGCCCAATTCCTGCACCGGCATGAGGGTATACACCGTCTCGGAATGATTTTATGTACGCCTGCAGTCCTTCGCCGGCCTCAATACCTTTCATTTTGAGGTTTTCTTCTACGAGATCGGGATCATGACAACGCTGGGCTCCTGAACAAATCTCTTGGCCGCGAATGAAAATGTCATATGAATTCGAAAACTTTGGATCGTCAGGGTCGGGCATAGTATAGAAAGGTCTCACATCCATAGGATACTTATCCAGCATGAAGAAATCAGTCCCGTATTTTTCCTTTACTATCTTACCAAGAGCCAGTTCCTGTCCGAAGAATTGGTGTTGAGGAGACCTAGAGCAAAAGAAAAGATGACAGCAGCATTCAGCGAGTACTCACCATTGCTCCTGATAAATCCCCCATTCCGTCTCCAATATCAAATCCTTCCTCCTTCAAGATTTCCATTGCTTCGGGCCAATGAATAACGCAGGGTTCCTCCGTGAAGGTGCAAGGCTCGGACGGGTACTGTTCGCGAATGACAGCCAACTCCTTGGCGAGTCTCGACTCAAGACCTGTAAAGATGTGTCGGAACATGTTATGTATCACCTCCAATGTCTCCATATAATGATCGTTGATGGCCATCTCAAGGTCCAAACCAGTAAATTCGCAAAGGTGCCGACGAGTGTGGGAATTTTCGGCGCGAAAGACAGGGCCAATCTCAAAGACCCTGGTCAGATCGGATGAAATGGCCATTTGTTTGTAGAGCTGGGGAGACTGAGCCAGACAGGCCGTCTGACCGAAGTAGTCCGTCGTGAAAACACCGGCGCCACTTTCACTTTCTCCAGCAATTAGTTTAGGCGTATGGATTTCGATAAATCCTTGAGAATACAACGATTCACGGAAAAGCTGACAAACCATGGACTGAACACGGAGGATGGCATTGTTGGCAGGCGCTCGGAGATCCATCCAGCGATTGTCCAATCGCAGTTCCTGACCCAGGCGAGGGAAGGGTCGGTCCGTATCTTGAGACGCGTCGACCTCAGCTTCACTACGCGCGGCATCTTCGACAAGGAAAGGAAGAATTGCATTTGCTTTTGCAACCGAGTGAATTCTGTCAATCTGAACCTCGACATTTTGAACGGAGCATGATCGGACTTCAGACTCCACGAGCGTTCCTTCTATATCGATGATGCTTTCCGCCGTCAACGATTTCAAATATTGGATCATCTTCTGAGAAAATTCCGGCCTGTCCTTGTCCTTGAAAAATACTGCCTGAACAGTATTGAACGAGTCTTGTCGAAGCACCAAAAAACTAGATCCTCCCTTAACACGGATGGACTGCAATCGCCCTCGTAGCCAGACAGTTTCACCTGGTTTGTGTTTCTCTCCCAGATCTGCTACGTTCGCAAAATTACGCCCGGTCCGGCTTCGCGACATAATCCTTGTCATATCCCCAAAAGGCTCATATGAACCCTGTTCCTCGTAGGACAGGTACGTCACGTCGTGGATTCTCTCGGCGGCTTCTTTTGCTGCCTGCTCAGCAGCCTTCTTAGCTTGCTTTTCCGCCTTCAACCGTTCCTTCTCGGCTTTGCGCTCCTCTCGCTCTTGCTTGATCCTTGCCATTTCCTCCTCCGTCTTTTCAGTGTCTTGCGTGGACATCCAACATCTTGTCGCAAATGATCCAGTGGCTGCTCTTGTCGCGACACGTGGTGCCAGGAATCTCGCGCTCCTCAATGTGAACGACATGACTCCCAAAGCACGTAGCGACGCGATGAATACAACGACCACAATTGAAACTGAGAGATTATGACGCGCCATGACCCGTGTTCCAATTATCAGCTGTGTTATGAGAAGTGCTTACCCCAACACGGAAACTTGGAACATTGACGTTTGATGGCTCTCAACGAGACGCTGATGGAGACAACGAATTTGCGGTCGGTTGAGTGGACGTCCGTCGGTAGCACGAAAGTCGCCCCAGAGAAACGTCACTGCGATCCCCTGATGTATCTTCCTCGGTATGTACGTCGACCGACGCGATCTTTCGTTTCGGTTGACCAAAGCGACTGTCAGGTCTCCCGATTCCGACTAAGGCAATAATCGTTCATTTAACAACTTTTTGGTAATTATGGACAATGACTCTAACAACAAAATGTCATAGGAGTCGACTTCTTTTGTCGTCGTGAAAGTGGGCGTGGCGGGAAAGGCATCTCATTCTGATCCAATGATGATGTCAACCTCGACCAAAGAATATGGAAAGCAGGCTGCAAAAGCTACAGACGCGGCAAAGAATCACCAATCAAAAATGAGTCCACCAACCTGCTCTCCCATCAAACGTCGGTCAAAGCCAACGCTGCTTCCGACATGAAGAAAGTTCCCATCAGAGCAAATCCAAAAATCGTTCAACGACGACAAAAACATCTTCCTTCTTGAAAGAAGACGTTTCGTCCCATTGCCGAAAAGGTGAGTCTAATCTTGCATTGCAATGATCGAGACCGGGGATTGTTGGATTGTTGCATGTAATCGTTGTTGCTTTTGTTGCTGTTTTTGTTCCATCGTTAAGAACTCTTTTTCGATCGTATCGTATGCGATGTGCTTTCGTCGTTGTCGTCGTCGTCGTCGTCGACATTGTTGTTGGTGGGCTGCCTCAAACCACCGTGAATGCGAATTTCTCGTTGTTGGATATGCTTCACATCTTGCTTGAGCATCACATGTTAAAACATGTGTCATCCGTTGAATGCCGTCGTTGTTTGTCACCGTCAATGACAAAAAGACAAATATCATCTCCACATATTCGAATTCCCCGCCAATACTTGCATCCAACACGCACGGAAAGTTTCCCACGGAAATCCTCAATCATCGTCTCTTGCTACCTAACACCACACGCACAAGAAAGAGATTATTTACTTGGCATGGTGCTGTTGATGCTGGTTGCTTGCCCGTTCCGTCCATCACCCTTGTCCATCATCGTCAATTCCATGCAGTCGCACAACCAGGTGCGTGGATGTGATGGGGGCAATGGTGACGACCACCACGTACTCGTTCTTTAACTGTTGGACCACTCGCAAACGCATCACATTTATTTGTCCGACATATGGAGCAAAGGAGAGAAAGACTCGTTTCGTGCTCTCGTGGTCGTCGGTCTGTGTCGGATGGATTTTTCTTCATATCCTCAACCGCGGCATGCATCAGTCAACTCTCCTTCCACCAACACATCATAGTCTGGTACGCTTCTACGCGTTTCTACGTAGTACCAACTATCTACCAATCACAGCTCGCGAATCGGCTTTGCACTTGTTGGTCGGCGATGTGGCATGTGACGTTTCATGATGTTTCTATCAAAGGCAGATGTTCATGCTTCTCCGTTTATCTAAATCTTTCGCAACTTATATGCGTGGCTGTTGTCACCAGATGACACTGTCAACTTTGTTATGATCGAGCATGTCTGGCTGCATTTTTCCCGCCAATCATTTTGTCAAATGGCCCTGAGTCAAATGGCCGAGTGATGTCTTTCAACTTTTTCTGCTTGCGAAAAAGATTTGCGTTTTTTTCTGTGCCGGCTGACGACAACTCACCTTGCACCTTTTTTCGCTTTTCGCCAACAGGTTACCCATCAAAAGAGACATAAAAAAGCGTTCCGAGAGTGCAGATCTGATTCTGCACCACCTGTCACAGACCAAGACACAAGGCTAACAAAATCAATACAATGGCATCGGATAGTCCCTGCAAGTCCAAGAGCGGACGAGGATCTAAAAAGACGTCGAGTCTTCCTACCGAAACGGTGGAATACTTGAAAGCCTGGATGATGTCTCCAGAACACATCGCCCATCCCTATCCCACCGAACAAGAGAAGGCGCAAATCATGATTGACACTGGGATCGAACTGAAGCAGCTCACTAACTGGTTTGTTAACAACCGCAAGCGATACTGGAAACCACGAGTCGAGGCACGTATCCAGCAGCAAGCTCACGCTGCAGCAGTTGCCGTAACGGCTCATGCTGCTGTCGTCGCTGCTACCGCCAACGCCTCTCAGGCAGTGACGCCAGTCACTCCTGATCCTGGTTTCAGGCCCACGTTTAACCTGGGTTCCAATGGCCTCATTCAATTTGACATTCCCAGAACCTCAAGTCAGAACTCGCTGGTGGGTACCGATCTTTCCAAGGTTCTTTCTCGAAGGGACAGCGCTCAGTCGCTTCATATGGTGAGCGAGGCCTCGAGCTCTGGCTCAGAAGCTGGGGACGCAAACTCGGAAGTCACGGAAGATTACACGACGGAATCTTTCACTAAAGCCGAAGAGGAGGAACAACCAGCTGTATTTACCCCCTTTCAACAAAGTACAGGACAAAACTCAAGTCAAGTCAGTCCCCCCCCTTCGCCTCCCAAGAAACGATTGATCGTGTCCAGGATGGAAGAGACCATGCCCAGCACACCAAGGAAGAAGTTCCGAAGAGTGAGTTTGGAGACTTGGCGGGACGCCTGCCAAGAAGCCACTGATGTCTATTGTGACAGCCTTCCAACGTTGGAAGAAGCCACTCAGCTCTTTGGCTACGCAAATTGAACTTGTCGACCATCGATTACGTTCTTGATATGAGAGGTTTCTTTCTTCTACTACCCCAATCAATCGCTGCAATTGAATTATCTTATTCGGCTAGCTACAGCGTTCCCTCGCGATCGCCATGCTACTTGTCTATGGTACCATCCCCCACGACTGTATATTTGCTGACAACTGTGTTTCGCCACAGTTTCACGCGCCAGATCCAGAAGGAAATGATGGGTATCGTTCCTCTGGCATGGCGCGTCCATGCACAAAAACCAAAGACATTTTCCTGTTGTCTCTATTAATAGTATCCTATTTTGCACTCTACCATTTGCAATTTTGTACCAACTGTTCGTAGCGAGATGTGTTCGTCGGGCAATTGAAATTTTTTGAATTTGCTCAAAAGGTGCTGAAGAGATCAAGGACTTCACATGTTGCTGTGGCTTCGATAAGTTGTTCTTTGATGTGATGGCGTTTGTAAGTGTTTGGGCAATCGATGCATACGCAATTGGCCAAGGGCAAACGCAAACATTCCCCACCCGGTCCACCGTTGATCAAATCCATTGTTCTGAGTTTACGGCTCTCGGAGTCGTCCGGTTCCACGAGACTAGCAAATGTGTCCTCGTCCTCAAAACAACCATTGCACGCCGAACATTCCTTGGCCAGGTTCTTCGCTGCCATTTGCACTTTGCTGAGATGGGATAAGGCAAGCTGAGTTGAGTTGATTTCATCTTTTCGGCAGTCGGAACAGACCACTACAAATGCTCTGCCACTAGCTTGGCATTTGCGGTGACATAAGGAACATACGTCACTCCCAAAGTAATTAGTGATCATAGCTCGACCGCGCGATCGGACGGGCCAGAAATGGATACGACGCCGTGGTTTGGGGCAGGCTTGATACCAAGCACTGACATCGACAAAATGCGGGGCCAATCCAAGGCATCTCTTAAGAGATGCATTCACGTGCTAGAAAAATTGGGAGGGACAAAATGAAGCAAAAGCACAAATAAGCTCAACTAGTGGGGCCAGGCAAACAAATTCAAGCGCGACGTACCCTCTCGATGTAGTACGCCGTATGGATGGTGTATGCATCCCATCGTTCTAGCAGTTCTGTGGGCGTAAGAACACAGTCCTTCAAACGAAAGGTCACACCGGGTGTTGCAACGATCACGTATGGTAGTCTCTCTTTGTGGCGGATGATTCTTCCAGGATCTGCTTCGCCGATTCTCTTGGCAAGGACAGCTTGCACCGGGCCTTCTTTTCCACCGCGGTACTTGCTGCGGACCCGCCCCGTTAGAATGAAGTCTGCGACGGGAATGTGACCGGCTTCGATCATTGACCACTGGCGGTACAAATAGTCCCTTACGCCGTCAATGCCGTCCCGAAAGAGGGTGATTAACGCGTTCCTGAGAATCTTTTGTGTCAGGCCACATTGATCCCGTCGTACCGTCTCGAGTCCCTTGGCCTCAAATGTCGGTTTTTTCTGGCTCTTCGACTCAAACTTCATGCCACAATATCGTTTCATCGTTTGCATGATCGATCCAAGATATACCTTCTCCAGCTTGAGTTGCACTGGCGGTGGGTTGTCTGCTGTCACAGCTCGACACAATTCTTCACCGAAATCGAACGCTTCCTGGTAGGAACGTCCAGGAAGTTTAACAAAGAGTGAGTCAGTGTCCCCATAAATGACTTTGGCCCCTCTCCACCTATTCCCCCTCCCCCAACGGTTGGCCAGGTCAATAGCCTTCCGAAGCGTTTTCCTCCCACATTCGACAATGGTGTCTGCTAGAAGGGGCATTGCACATCGCCCACTGAAGGTGGCCGAGGTATAACCCTGGAAACGACAAGTCAGAACTGATTGAGATAGTTCAGGCAAGACAGCAGACTCAGGAATATACTTACATAGGTGACGTTTGCAACGTACTTCAACGCCAGTTGTCGAGCTTCTAGCTGCCGCAAAATAGCGGGGGATAGATCCTTCACATGTTTCTTGTACTCCTTTGCTGCTCTTTTCAGCATGGCTCTGGGATACGCAAACGTTTGAGTTAACAGGGTGCCAGACAAATCCTACCTGTCAATCACGACGTATACCGTACCTGGTCGTCAACATCTCGTCAAGTACTTGCGGAAGGACTCCTTTTAAAACATCCTCTCCAACGTAGATTGTTCCAGTCGGGGCAATGTATCCTCTGTTTTCCGTCCGATTCTCGTTCGGTGCATTCTGTTCGCAAAGGGATTTAAAGTGATGGTTCAACACAGTGGCAGTTCTCTTTTCGGGGTACGTAAAAGGACCAAGCCTGCCACTCGTTCTCCCCTCCATCCGCATTTCACTCCGGGTACTATGGTACTCCAATTTTCCGGCGCAGGTTGAATAGCAAAGGTTGTAAGCTATCACGAGCGAGGGATATAGCGCCGTGAAGTCGCAGACAACTACGGGCTCCTTATAATGACCAGACTCCGGTTCGAGGGTAAGTGCCTGCACCTCGAGAGCTTCCTGTCGATTAGTGTCATCCAGGGAGGGTGAATAGAAAAAATAGTGCCGACCTTCGAGATTAGATAAGTTTTCGTCGATGCCTCGACGAAGCTTCCATGGGCTCTGGGTCATAGATTTGAGCGGCTCTGGCGAGCCAGAGGTACCAGATGACTGTGACTTTGCAGGCGTAGCCTTCGACGGTGTTTTCGACTTTTTGTACCCCTCCTTCGATCCTCTCTCATCCGACCGTAGGCTTTGTAAAGCGCGCAATAGAACCCCCTCCACTTTGTACTGTGAGCCACGAATCCCGGGGAAGCTCTGTGAAAACTCGACACCGCTCAAGCGAGCGGCTTCTCCAGCTCTGCCAATGATATCTAAGGCATCGAACAAAAGCATCGTGGCCGTTGCCTGAGTGAGGCGGTGATGAAGAACTCGCCATCTCTCTGTCCCTGAAGAATACCAGCGAGTAAGCAGCAAGTCGTCATGGTATGGAATACGCTTGTTTAGCACAGCTGCCGCAACTGCAGGAAGGTAGGAATAGTTCGGGTGCTTCACCTCTTCAGCAACGATTTTCCACCCTGCAAATATTAGGCGGCCGACCTTTACAAATGACTGCGTAAGTTGACGACTAATCAAAAGTGAACGAGTCGAATTCCAAAGTCATACTCACTATGGATGATGCTGCAGCCCCAGCGCCAACCGTGTCGTCCCAGTCACTGCCGAGTCCACTTCCTTTCCATTTCCTCTCCTCGCTATTCCCCGGTGCAGCCATCAGAGCAGGCACGTCCTGCTTTTCGATCAAAGCTTTCACGACGAATGACGACGCTGGGCCGGAGAACGGTGTTCTACCCAGCAGTCTCACCATGTCAAGTGTAGGCTTGTCGCTGGAAGCACCATCCATACCTTCTGTATGACCCACGGGTTTGCTCTCGACCCCCAACGCAACACCGCGTTCGATAATGTAGCCTAATCCTGCACCCTGTGTGTCCCAGCTGAGTAGCATGTCTGGATCCTTTGCCGTCACGAGCGATGACAATCGCAACAGCAAACGTTTCTCACCGTCAAAGCACTCTACGTGCAATGGCGCCGTAACCCCCAAATTGGATCGAGGCATACTGCTTTCAATAGCCGTTGCCAGCAATTGCCTGTCGTCCTGTTCTTGCTCAAAGCGAACAAACAAGCAGCATCGCTCGAGTACCTTCAGGCTCTCGCCACCACCGGGGTCGACTCCATAAACGTAAACGACAGCAAATATTTTGTCTTTGTTCGAATCAGGTGCCATAGAGATTTTCTTGGAATCAAGTCTCGAGGCACCAGTTCGACATTGTACATGAACCTCAATAGACATGAAAGATATTGGAGTTGGCAAGAATTCATACGAATCATCTGCGCCCTCACCCTCACCGTGATCCTGATGCTGCGCTGATGGTTCGACTTGGGTCGCACGTGTCTTTGCTTTCAACGTCCCTCCACCTTGCACGTGTATCCTACCACCCTGTGCCCCGATACCATCCAGAGCGTCATCGGGAGTCAGGATATCACGTTGAGAGTCACTCCCAGAGCCTTCTTTCCGAGAATCTTCCATATAATTATCCGCTTTACACGCACTTCCCTCCTCCATGGGTTGATTGAGGCTATCGCTGACTTCCTTTGTCTCAGTCCGTAGCTCGTCGTTGTGCGAAAGTTGTGACATGCTTAGCTGCCATGGTTGCGACGATTTCCACTCCACTTCTTCTACACGCTGACTTGAAAGATTGGGTTGACTCTGCTCGACGGCACTGGATGTTCCTTGCACAGCCACCACGATCTTTCTCGAATTACCGTCGATTTCTAGGCGAGGAAGATTGGAAGTGTCATTGTCATTCTTCCTTCGTTTCGCCCTCTCACCCGTGCAGTCCCGCCATCTCTTTTTGCACCAGGACTCGACTTTCCTTCTCGTTGGTGGCAAATGAACCGGTTGAACATAATAATCTTTGCGCCCTTGTACCCAAATGTCGGCGGGTGCCCTGCTTTGCATGTACTTGGCGGCGTGGCCCAACCAGCTAGGCGTCGCGCTGCTCCCTGAAGACTTTGGGTGCAAGGAGCCACCGGCAAGCGTCGAGAAGGTCTTCCTAGTTGGTGGAAGTATAGCCGGTGTAATCCATGCAGGGTAGGATGTCGGGGTGTCAATTCTTTTTTGAGAACCTGAGAGCAGGACAGCCCCCCTGTCCCCGTCCGTGCAGGGCGCGGAAGTTTTACCTTCTTCTTGAGCTGCGACGTCGTCAGAACTATGCTCCACTTCTTCGCTATCGTCGCTGGATCCATCGCTTTCCAGCACCATTTCCAATTCCTGGGAGTATTCACGATTCTGCCTTTGCGCCTGCTTGAATAATTGTGAACGGCGAGCAGGAATTGCAGGCGTCATGTCTGGCGATGACGCAGCGTCGGTTCTTCGAATTTGAGTCGCAAGCATTGAAAGGGCTTGCTCAAACCTTTCATTGTCTTCTTCGTCGTAATCATGTTCGGCATGAGAAGTATCCAAAATCCCATCCACAAATGTCCCCGTTGTGACCGTCTTGTAGTAACCAGGGGCAGCTCGTTTAGCCTCACCTTGCTCCACATGGTTTTCACGACGACATCCCGCGTACAAATTCCCACAAATACGAATCGTCCCTGGAGGATCTGTGTCGACCGTAAACTGGACGCGACATCGATTGTCTCCAAAATCTAAGTGCTCGTATGGCAACAACGTTTCTGCATCGATATAATCGTCGAGGTCATCCCTACCCGCAGCCGCGTCTTGAAAAATGGTGTCACCTCGATCGATACGCTGGCTCAACTCGGCGGCATCCAATACCGTCAGAACTTCACTGTCTTTGTGCATTTCTTGAGAAGACGGGTACGACAAACCTCCGCCTATACTTGTCTGCGACTGACTCCATAGGCGGACATCTTCCATGTCGATATCCTCCTCTCGAGCGGCCAACTTGGGTGTCTCCATCCTTAATGGCGTCTCGATTCCTAGTGCTGCTTCACTTGTACCTTCCTGGGGTGACTCGAGGGCCTTTACCGCATCTCCGAGAGAAGGAGTCTTCGGAGTCGTAGTCGTAGTCGCCGAAGCAGCAGCCAGTGACGCCAAGGCTTCAATCGCTTCGTCCATGTTGGGCGTCAACGACAAATCGTGTTCCCGAGCTCGCCTCGCCGGAGTAACGGGTGGGTACAATAACATTTGGTCTGCCTGTTCAATGGCTTGTTTATGCCGTTCCAGAATTTGCCTAAGCGAGCGTTCAAAATCCTCCTCCAGTCCATAGGTGAGTTTCACTAACGACCGCATTCCCTTTTCAGCCAACCTGTTCCCCGAACGTTCCGCTCCTTGTTTGACATTTAGCGTAAAAGGCACCTGGTCTTTTTGCGAAAGTGGAAGATGCGACAAGAAATCCTGTTCCGGCCTCAAAAGTTTGGACATGCGTCGCCGTTCTTGGCGCCAAATTTCTTGCAAACTGGGGACAGCCCGCCATTGAATTCGATCTCGTTCTTCCAAATCCGACGGTAGTGTTTTGAGAACAGTCTCAACATTTTGCAGATCGTGGACAGTACAATCGATTTCGACGTCCGCAACAGTACCCTTGGCAGGAGGCTTGAAATACTCGGAACAGTCCTCCGCATGTTCCTCGCTTTTGAAAGGATCAGGCCACAGATATTCACGTGGCGTGTTGGACCGCAAAAAGACTGCCGGAGCATCCCGTTCCTTGTCAAAGGGCTTGGATCGGTACTTGACAAAACACGTCTCCCGCAAAGACGGGCGTATTCGTCCCCGTTTGACATGCAAATAGGACATTCCAGCCAAGTTCCAGTCTTTGAAAAATTGCATCGTATACGGAATGTGGGCTTCATAGCAATGAAATCGCAAAACGTCTAATTCTTCGTCACTTCGATCATATTGTTGTGCATCTGGATAGTACGAGAGGGGTACTTGCAAACCACGCTCGAGCATCATTTTGACCTTCCATCGTAATTTTGGATCATAATACTCAACGCGCAAAAAGGGAGCGGGCGGGCCTGGACAATACGTATAGAAACCACGACCTTGAACGACAGTGATTCGTCGAATGACAGGCAGCGGTGGATGATTCGAACTTCGTTGTTCCTTGTGCTGCTGCTGTTGTTGTCGTTCCATATCGAGAGACTGAATGGCGTCTTCTAGAATCGTTTTCAGGGATCGCACAATGCGTTCTACCGAGGCAGGGTCATCCCAGTTGACTTGACCATCACTAGGCGAGACTCGTCGTAAGGATCCATCGGGACCGGCAACGACGGGCCGGGCTAGCAAGTACGGAAACGCACCATGCACGTAAAGACATGCGGACTGCAAGGGACCTCGCCTGGCATCCCGTAGTAGGGGACCAAAGATACGAACTACTGGGACCTTGACTGTCTTTTTGTTGTTGTTACCGGCATGATATTCTTCTGGTTCCATTGGAGTTGGATCTTCCATGGAATGATCAATGACAACATTGAGTACCGAACACATGAGGGATTCATCCTGGTAAGAGGATGATGCCGCCTCGCAAGGCGTATGTGTCGCCGTATCTTGAGAGTCGGCGGTGGATGCCATGTTGAAAACGTTATGGTTGATCCACTACCACGATGACTGTCATCTGGAAGTATTGTTATGAGTGAGACGAAGGCATTGTCTTTTTTGTCGCTCGTCGTTGCGCCCAAAAACTTGCCGCCACACGTGGAAAGCGATGAAGTACTTGCTGCCAAGGAACACCGACGAAGCTCGCGTTGGCCACTTCAGGTTGCGACTAACACCACTCAATCCCCTGCTCGCTATCTTAGTGATATGTATGATGCGACGAGTCAGTTGCCGAGACAGTGGTCGAACTTTGGCATGGGATTGACAAAGGCTCTGCGTGGTGTCGGCGATATCTTTGTTGCATCTTGCACGACAAGCGGGTGCTCTCGCGGAGATGGCGGAGGAGAGAGAAAAGAAGAACGAACGAATCGAATGAATCGATCGATCCTTGCCGAAAGGCCTCTTGTAGCGGCCTCCTGGAAGGCTGTTTAGAACGCGTGTTTTGCGGGGACGAGTAAAGTCAATGAACATTTTTTAGCCTCAGTACAAAATACACGTGACCTCTACACACGAACTTCATTCGAACGTTCGAATGTTCAAACGTTCTAACTTTTTAAAATGAATCGAAGCAATCATCCATTCAGGCCGATCGATGGCCTCTTTCTGTGGCCTCCTCGAAGGCTCTTTGGAACGCGTGCTTTGGGGTGTGAAACCAAATAAATGACCTTATTTTTAGCGGCAGTACAAAACCAACGTGACTCTACAGGGGGTTGTGGCCCACCAATTTCCAGTTCGCGCTAAGAACGCCGGACGTACGCATGCGACCACCATGACACCGAAGAAATCGAATCGAAGGAATCAATCATCATCTATCAACCATTCGGGCCGATCGATGGCCTCCCTCCTCCTGTGGCCTCTTGAAGGCTCTTTGGAACGCGTACTTTGCGGGGTACTGGTAAAAAAGATGTCGAGTGGCGCATTCAAAAACTAAACCCATTTTCTTGCTACACCATACCGCCTTCTTGTGTATCTATTCGTCAGAGCTCTACTTTTGCTGACACGCTTCTTGACCTCTGAGCAACAAGGTTTGGGAAAAGAAAGGGAGGAATGGAAGTGATGGCGAGACTGTTATTGCATTGGAGGAAAGCATGAATTTTCTTCCCAGCGACGACGGCAGTGATTATGATAATAGGAGCAGCAACAGTAGTGTGATTGATATTTCCGACTTTTTGAACGACGTGGTTGTCGAAGCCGCAACGGGGAATATTAATAATGAGTTGAGCAGTGTCGTGGATCATAACAACAATGAGGGCACTGGTAATAACAATGCCCCTACAAATGCAGACCCACATGCGATCCAGGGCGACCCATCGAACGCTGCCCCACCAACCGTGGATCCTCCAAGCAAGGTTTCTGCTCGTAGTTCAACGACTACTACTATCACATTGAATTCTACCGAAATTCGAATTCTCATGGGCAATAGCATCTTGCAGTGGAGAAAAAGTCAACGGCAGCAAGACAAGCGAAAATCATTGGCCATTAGGGGCGACGACGACAAGAACGATTCACTGCTTCAACATCAGGACCAGCAGTACTTACTTTGGTGTCACAGAATCACGCCTGGTTCTCTGTCTACTATCAAATGGAGTGATAGTGTAGAGGTGGAGGTTTCGGACAATGACACCGTCCGTCTCATTGACAGCAGCAGAAACAAGAATTCGTCGGTGGGTGGTGACACTGTGGCTTTGCCAAAGGTCTTGTATCACGCCAAGTCTGTACAAATGGGACCGCAAGTTGAAGCTACCACTACTACCACCAGTCCAGCCATGATGGATGTTGTTGCCGTATGGGATCCACAAGCTCAGGTCTATCGTTTGGAAATTCCAGCGCTCATTGCTACGGATCTATTGGTCCCCTCTTCCCCCACAACGACGACGCTAGCTGATACTTCTGCCACCCGTAGCCTATTAGCTGGTGAAGTTAACGCGACCATGGCGCACAATAAGCACGGATCGGTGGCTGCTAGTACTAGCTCTATGAACCGACCACGCAAACGAACCAAGGCGACTTCGAGAAAAACACCAAAAACGTCATGATAGTCGATTCGGATTCTTGCTACTTTCCGAAAACTATATAGTAATAGAGTGGGAGAAGAAAAATGCTCTCACCTCGCTCTCTACACTACCGTAGCTCTCGAGCGGGAGAGATTGGGTTGCAGTTATTTTTTGCGCCCGACATGGTTGCGCGATGTGCACGCGCGCCACATGTAGCGCGTGCTCTGCCGTTCGTTAGCCTTGCCCGCCAATCCTGACCGTAGTTTTATATGGCTAAAAACGTCGCAATTTGAATTAACGAGGACGCCAAACTTGTGCCATCGTCGTCTCACAAAACGAGGACAAAGGAAGGAAGGAATCATCAATCAATCATCTTGCCTGCATATTTTTGCATTTAGCCGTCTTTTTATTGTCAGCCAACCATGGTGTCTACAATAGACGAAGAGGATATTCCTTACTACCGAAATCTCGAAGAGACGGATCATGCTTTCCCACAAGTCAACTCACCCACAGAGAGCCACAGACGAGGAGCTTCCCAGCCCAACCTTTATATCAACCATTGGGTGGATCATTCTTCCAGAAGTTTACCACACCTAGGACATCGGAGAGGAGTCTCTCATCCCGCTAATACTTACCGAGATTACGGTCTTGAGACCTCCAATGATGCATTTAGGTACCTGACGGCGGGCGACAGGCGAAGATCATCTCTTCCAGAGATCTACAACAACAATGGCCCCCAAACCAGATCTTCTGTGTTGAGAGCGATCTTTACACCACGAGTATCCGAGATTGAAGATCTTGAAGATATACATTCTCCATTGTATATCATGCTGCACCCACGTTCAGGGGCTTGGTACTCGGAGATTTTCAAAAAGTTTATTTCGACGTTGATCATTGGAGATTTGCTTGCCTTTGTCATTTCCACTGAGGATTCAATATACCAACAGCATTGGATTTGGTTTCAAGCTATAGAAGGGATCACCGCCTCGATTTTTCTCGTAGAATACATTGCTCGTGTCACTGTCAGTGTCGAGAACAAGAAATTCGGAATTCACGGTCCGGTTTTGGGGCGGATACGTTGGATGACAACCTTTCACGCAATTATTGATATCCTGGCAACGGCACCGTTCTTCATTCAAGTGCTGACTGGACATCCCATGCCAAGGCTCACGTATCTGAGAATTTTTCGGGTTTTAAGAATCATGAAGACTGATTCATACGCCCGAGCATTCTCAGCCTGCTACCGAGTTGTGTATTTCAACCAAGAAATTTTGTGGGTGGCAGTTCTGATTTGTTTCTTTCTCATTGTGACATCGTCTATCTTATTGTACTATTGCCGACCTCGGGATGGTGAAGATGATGACATTGAGTTCCAGTCGATTCCATCAACACTTTATTTGTCGGTTCTGATTTTGACTGGTCAAGATTCCTTCATTCGCTCAAGCCAAACAATGCCGGTACGTGCCACAAAATGTACAAACAGAACGATCTGCGCTCCAGCTCACCGACCCTCTCAACGGCGTACAGTGGTACACAAAAATGGTAGTTGGGTTGACCGGAGCACTGTCTGTTGCACTTTATGCTATCCCCGTGTCGCTGTTGACTTGGGGCTTTGAAGCCGAGGCGGAACGATGCGCTCGAAAGGCCAGGGCGGATATCAAACGACAAAAATCTA
This sequence comes from Nitzschia sp. DOCU1, assembly GCA_951394045.1. Classification (NCBI taxonomy): domain Eukaryota; phylum Bacillariophyta; class Bacillariophyceae; order Bacillariales; family Bacillariaceae; genus Nitzschia; species Nitzschia sp. DOCU1. Next base: position 2,355,940 of record OX595988.1, read on the forward strand.
TGGCGAACAGTACCGTTGATAGAGTTGACTCGATGAATTCGGACGAAGAGTATCTTAAGATTATTGCCAAGGATACAAGCGAGAGCGGAACTGTCGACGTGGACAAGAGGACGGAGAAAATAAAGGAATTGATGGACGCATACATGAAGGATGATCCAGATGGAAGAAAATACTTTGCATTGGCAGACTTCTTGGCCAACGCGGGTTATCGCGACGACTCTTTCTTTGATTCAATAGGTCGAGCGGAGCCTGAGCCGACGCCACATGACGAAATTTCCATCCTCAAATATCGGGTCGAAAACACGGAAATGGCGTTGTCAACTATAAACTCCAAGTTGGACCGGTTGTGCAACCTGCTCGAAACGCAAATTCAACCAGAAAATGTCATTGCGTAGAGGCTAAACCATAGCTTCATTTTTGCATTCCCTCCAACAATCGGCAGATTTTATCGAGCTTTTGACTGTTTTCTTCAATGCGCTTCTCTAAGCTGGTCAATCGAACGTTCAGTTCACGGTTAGAAACAGCCGTCAAACCACCCGCTTTTGCCTGTTCCCTGGACATGGCTAGATACTCAGTGAGTGAAATATTCCCCGATCCATCAACGTCTGCCAGAAAAAATTCTTTGCGGGCCTCAGCATCCTCATCTTCGTCCTCGCCATTGTCACCACCGGCAATAATGCGTCTGTATTCCTCGTCTAGTAATCAATACCTTGTTAGCACTCGATCATCTTGTTTCGTCAACGCTTAGCTACCATTGTCACGCCTCTGCAGTTCGTTCTTACCTGTCAAATAGTCCTCTGATGAAAATGACCAGTTGTCGGCGTTTTCCAAAGCAACTCTGGGTGTCCTCTGACGCGAATAAGCGAGCTGTGCCATTCGTTCCGCTTCCGCCTCGAAACCCCAAGTCTGTAGTACGAAGAAGAACAACCGGTATGAGGTACGGGCTCGGTGGCATTATTCCCGCAATATTTCTCGAACACAACCTACTCACAAGCATACTAGCCGGGATAGCGAACATTCCGATACTAAAGACTCCTGTCAGAAGTACAACTCCCTTGGTATACCAAGGCATTTCTCCATCTGGACCTCCTTGACCAGTCAACATGAGTGTCGAAAGGTACATGGTCGCCCCCAACGATTTGAAATCTTGCGAATGATCCGGATCTTGTGGTCTCAAATAATACATGAGGACGGCAGTAAACAGCACCAACCCCACACAAATCAACAGCGCCACATAGAGGATCTGTCGATTGTAGTAAATCACACGCTTCACGGCATTGGTCGCCTCGACAAATCCACTCGTTTTGAGAATACGCAACAGTCGAAACGAACGAAGATATGTCAGTGTTGGCAAGTCCCAACCAGTCGACAATTCTAAAAAGAATGGAATTGTTGCAGCAAAATCAATCAAGGCAGAGGACGTGAGCGCATAGCTGACCCTGCCCCAGAAAGGGCCCTTTTCATGATATTTGGTCGCCTCTGTCACAACTGCCAGCCGAGTAATGTACTCAATCAGAAAAATGGTCGAAGTGACACCCTCCCAAACATGAAAGATCTGTTGATGGTGCCCGTCAAGATCGGGCTCGGTCGATACGACAAATGCCAAAAGATCCTAGCAGCATACGGGGCGTGGACGTCAGAACCATCAACAAAGTCTATCCATTGCCACCAGCAGAACTGGATGATCATATCGTAGGCTTACCGAGGTAATGACAAGTGTGATGAACCACTTGAAAACGACTGCTTGCCATGCGTCCGACCGCGGATTTAACATGGTGTAGACAAAGGATTTCGGCCGTATGTGCACCGCGTCTACGTGGTCCAATTCCAAAGCAGTACCAACGCCATGCTGGTTCCCCGTCGTTCGATGATGTGCCTTTTCCAGAATCGAAGTTAGCACGGGACCGGATCGAATGCTTTTTGTACGGGCCAATCCGTCTCGACGATTGATGATCGCAGGAGCCGCCGCTGAGGAGCCGCTGATGGAACCAGATCTGCCTGGATTTTGGCTTGGCGGCGGCAAAAGAGGTTGTTGTTGGCTTGGATCCTGTTGCTGCATGGTTCCGTACATGTCACTAGCTGACTCGGTAGTCGAACAAACGTGTGCCAATGTCAACTCTCAGGGATGTCATGTGTAGAAAATGAATGGTATTACATCAGAGTGTGAAAAGATCCACAAGATATCGAATGCCACCATTGTTGACGCCAAAGATGCGCTCATTTGGTCGGGTGCAGTCTCCAACGTCATTTTAACGCTCCAAAAGAACTTTGTTAGTTTCAATGCTCGGGCGGATCGGACGGAAGGAACCGAGTGGAACCTTTTCCACGACTAAAAACCTGGACGTGGCGAGCGATCTTTGTTGGTGCACAGGATCCGCTTTCATCTTTTGGGATTTTTGCCAAACGGTATCGCGAGGATCGGTACAACCCAAACCCACAATCGATTCCCTGCTCAGTCATAATAACGAAAGAATCATCATGGTGGAACACCAAGGCTATGCGATTGAAAGTGATGCCCCTATTGTCTACGTGACGCAGGTACTTGTGGACGCACCTGCTGCTGCCGCCAATAGTGATGGCCAAGAATGGGAATGTCCCATGTGCACACTTTTGAACTCAGTGGATCTCCACTATTGCGAGGCATGTCAAAATCCTGGTCCCATTCTCCAGGATTCAGAACTGGGGGGTATGGTCCAGACCATATCCTTTGACGATGCAGGGGGCAATAATCAAGTGGTTGTTGCATTTGAGGAAGACGACGAGTACCAGGCAAAAGTGGAAGGATCCTATGGCTACAACAACGGAGACATTTATGAAGTCGAGGAAGTCGTTGATCTAGGCGAGTCACCATGGGGCAAAAAGATGCGAAGACGTCGCAGAAGGAAGGGTCGGGTGTGTGCTGGTGCCGTGGGGGGTGCCGTCATTGGCGGAGTTTTGGGTTGTGGAGTCGGCGCCGTAGCGGGTGCACTCGTGGGCGGAGCGATTGCTCGAAACATTAGCAAGCGAGGAGAACGGAAAAAGGATGAGCGCATTGCCCAACAGCAATTGCTACAAAGCATGGATTAACTTCATGCAAGGTGGCATCCTCCACACTAGTTAGTTCATAAATATTCTATCAGGCTTGGGCTGTAACTCAGTTTACATTTTGCACTCGTTGGATTTCTCCTCTGCATTGGTGCTAGTTAGTATCACAGCTTCCGACTAGAAAACAGACACAGCACCTCATCGTCTCGGCAAAAGCCCTGCAAAACATCCCTAATAGAACAACAGAGCACGGACTAGCTAGCTCGAGAACGAGAGTTCAGCTATTGTTAACTCCCTACCTACAATCTTCACTACTTGTGTTTTTGTTACTACCAACTAGGTGAAGCTCTACGATAGCGAACGAATTGATCGTGATCAAAGCCTCAAGTCGTGACGAGCCAACGTCATAAGGCATGGTCGACTAATAAAAGTACTTGTTTAGTCCCGAGGAACTTTCGAGAACGATCCCACGCGAACACGAGTGAACAATGACTTGTTTGACTACTTCCCCGTGATCCAAATTTTTGGCTTGGGATGGCGGGTATGAAAAGGTTGTCACCTTCACACCGGCCTCACAAAATCGAAAACCTTTCACTACGAACAACTAATTCAAGATGATAACATCCAGTTACAGCGAGCAAGCATCAGTGCCACTTGTGGCTGCGACCGCTCCGCCTAGCGTATATTGCGACCCGGTTCATCAGGCATCCTCTCAGAAATGGTCTTGTCCCATGTGTACCCTACTCAACCCTGTTCACGCCACAATTTGCGGGGCGTGCTCCTACCTGAATCTCAAAGCACCTGTCACCTCAACTGACATTGTTACGCGCAATCCTGGGCCAGTTCCCGTGAGAACTTATCTTGACAACAGCAACACAACGCAGGAGTATAACGCGGGCAATGAAGAAAACTACGATGGACAGGATTTCCCAGGCGAAGATCCACTTGCCAAGAAGATGAGGCGGCGGCGCCGTCGTCGGTTGCGAATGGCCGCAGGGGCCACAGTGGGTCTCGTGCTCGGCGCGATTATTTTTGTAGGCCCCTGGGGGGCAATCGCCGGCGGAGTAGCGGGAGGCGCTGGAGCCCGTGTCCTCAGTAAGCGTGGAGAGCGAAAGAAGGATAGTCGTGTAGCTCAAAGCAGATTGTCCCAAGCCGTTGTCAACTAGAAGCTGCATTGGGCAGGATAATGTTCACACGGGTGGCATCGTGGCCACCTTGATACTTTGATTGGGACCTTGATTGTAACCCAGTATCATAATTGATGTTTCACTCCCATAGATCCGTAGACAAGTATTTCAATCCACTATCACAAATCATCACAGCAATCGTACCACCAGCGTGATGCGATTTCAGTAGCCCCAACGCGGCAGAAACGTTTGCTCCAGCGGAAAAGCCTCCAAAGATCCCCTCCAACTTGGCCAAATCTCGAGCCACTTGGATGGCTTCTTCGTCCGTCACTTGAATATAGCCATCTATCAAAGTTGCTTGGTGTTGTTGCGTACTGCCCACGACATTGTCACTTGTTGTCGGGTTCAGGGCGGGAAGCTTTGTCATAATGTAGCCTCCTCCTTGGATACGATGGTTGGCGTTTGTAACTTCTTCTCCCGCCAACACTGCAGCTCCAACAGGTTCTACTACGTAACATCGGACCCCGTGTGGTTTGAAAAAAGCTGCGCATCCACCAAAACTTCCTCCCGTTCCAACAAAGTCACAAAAGGCGGTCACTGTACCATTGCTAGCCTCCCAAATTTCCGGTGCGGTCGCGGTCCAGTGAGCTTTTGGATTGCCATGACGGCCAAACTGATCGCCCCGAAAGGCAGCGAGCTCCCGTACCAATTCTTCCGTTCTCGTTTCGAGCAATTCAATATCTTGCCCCGTCACCTTGCCGGGTGTGCTTCCAGGCGCCTGTGGAACAATTTCCACCCTGGCGCCGAGTGCCCTCATCATTCGCGCACGTTCCACACTATTCCCCGCACTCATGACAGCGACAAAAGGGTGTCCCAGTACAGCACAAACAATAGCTAGCCCCGTCCCTGTGTTGCCACTGGTTAATTCCACGACTGTTTGTCCCTCTTGTAATTCGCCGGATGCTTTGGCATCCATAATAATTTGCTTGGCAATTCGATCCTTTTTGGACAAGCCAGGATTTAGTAGTTCCAATTTGGCAAGAATACGACCACTTTGGATTCCATAATGACGGACCAAACGAGAAAGATCTACCAATGGCGTGTTGCCAATGGCGGCGGTAATGTCTGGCAAAATTCCGTCCGATCGATTGGTACGACCGGTCGTAGCAGAAGTGGCCATTTTCAGTGTAGTGGGGACCCACCAAAACGTGAGTGGGTGGAATGGACTCTCTTGTTCAAATGAAGAGCTGCGAAGCGTCCTGTGTCGCTCTTGTATAGAAGGCCGATTTGGATCAATCACGTCTTGCCGAAGCTGGCAAGCAAATGAGGAGGGATGTGTCAACTAACTCGTCGTGTGTTTCAGCTCACGATGGCAGTAGCACAAAGGAGCCGCCGAAATCTTTTCATCGTTTTGGCGATCGCTCGTGATTCGGGCGGTGCCAGCGTATTCGTGACCAAACCGGTCGGCAGACAAACCGGTACTCCCTCCGACACGATCTTACGCCAAAACTTCAAGAGAAGCAGACCCACAATGACACAAAACGACAGAATTCGCCAATGACACTCATTGGAGACGGCGGCGAAGTACTAGAGAGTGTTTCTTTGTGTAGTATCGAAGGACGATTACAGTCAGAATGGGAAGCTGCTGCATTATGGAAGATGGAGAAAAAGGAGTCAGCGACAACCAGTCGCTGTTGACGGAACCCTTGGTTCAACCGGCGACCCCACCTCGTCAAGCACCGAAAAAGGTGGCCGTTCTACTGACTACGCCCGATCTCATTCGAAAACGACAACAACAACGAGAAGACGAAGAAATTGAAAGGTTGAAAGAGTCGGTACAACGTGAGCAGAAAGTCAAGACTGCAGAGATTCTGGTCCAAAAGAAGAACGGTCCTGTTCTAGAAAAACTATTTTCAGGGAGGAGCTTTATGCCTGCTGGTACAAGAAAACGAAGAACCATGAAATCCAATTTGTACACGGTCCTGAATCCAAGATCACAAACATTGCCAGCTTTGTATTTCAAGTGGTTCGTCACCTTTGTCATTGTCTTTGACTTTCTCCTGTTTGTGGTGTCGACAGAACCAATCTACCGCCAGCAGAAACGCAATGCGGAGCTCTTTCAAATGGTCGAGGGAGTCACATCCAGCATATTTCTCCTAGAGTACCTGGCGAGACTCTACACTATTACAGAATCCAAAAAGTATGGCTCCCATGGACCTGTAATGGGCCGGTTGTACTTTATGGGTCAGCTCGCATCGATTGTCGACCTATGTGCGACTCTACCGTTTTTCTTGGAACTCGTTACGGGTTGGGAACTTCCCCAGCTTACCTATCTTCGGACTTTTCGTCTCCTTCGGATTTTGAAAACCAATGGATTTGTCCGAGCCATGGATGCTGTATGGAGAGTCATGTACTACAATCGACAAATCATGTTCCTCTCGGTCTTTGTCGGATTGTTCATGATTTTGACGACATCTATTCTCATGTTTTATCTGCGCCCGCGAAGCAATGTAAAGTCGGACGACTTTGAATCGATGCTTTCGACCATGTACCTATCGACCTTACTTTTGACGGGATCTAGTTCCGTGGGAGACTTGCCGGAGTTGCCGTGGTATACCAAGGGTGTTGTGTTGTTAACGAGTGCTTTTTCAATAGGTACGTAAACTACTACTATTCTCGGGTAGACGGCAGAAGAGGATATCATAAGCTCATTCACCTTTTTTGCAGGAATGTTTGCGATTCCTGTCGCCATGATAACTTGGGGCTTCGAGGCGGAAGCAGCTAGATGTGCGAAACGTCAGCGCCAGCTTGCGAGGCGGAGGCTGGCCAAAGGAACCAAGGGTAGCGTCCTTGATGGGTCTTCGTCGGATGACTATTCTACAGGTACGATAATATTGCGAATCGTCAGAGGCTGATTCGTACTTTTGGCGGAATTTCTGAACCTGAATCCTTCCACAGACGAAGAATACCAACGGATAATCGCAAACGAAGGGTCTCATGATGATGAAGAGGACCTGACCAAAGAGGCTATCTTACAATTTCTTCAAGCTGACACCGACGGCTCAGGCTCCATGTCATTGAAAGAATACATCGAACTGTCTCGTCAAAACCAGGGTACAGCTCGTAATCTCTTTCCCGCGGCACCTGACCGAAGCATGGCATCACGCTTGGACATGCTGGAAGCGAAGGTTGATTCCATTGCCGAAAAAGTGGACAGATTATGCGAAGAATTGATTCGTCCCAATAGGAAGGTATCATTCGCACGCAGCGAGACCATGTAGCCTCGCACTTCGAAATACAGCGCCATAAAATCTAGACGAGCGACCTTCCTCCAGTATTCCTGCCGCCACCTCGTCCTCGCCCACGTCCGTATCCACGACCTCCAATGGCTGGGGGGCCTCTTCCGGCGGCACCTGCACCTGCTTTGGCCTTATCCGCGGGTCTTAGGTTCCCACCAGATGTCCCAAAGTTGCGATCAATCTCTTCCATGGACAGACGATTCCGAATGACTTGTAGCTTCTCTTGCTCCAGGTACACATTTCCTCCCGAGACTTCGGCCTCCGCACTTTCCGCCTCATACTGAAGAACTCGGGCTTTGATCATATCACGTTCCTTGGCAGCCTCGTCGTCTTGCTTGGTAGCCACAGCAGCCAAATTTGTGTCCGATGGAACAACAAACTGCTTCGCCTCCATTTTCCCCTTATTTCCTTTCTTGAGCAATTGGAAACTGATCCCAGCCTTGCCACCAAGCGCAAAGGCCGGGGCATTTTCAACTTCTCCGGGTTTCTTCCGAATGACCTGCGATCCCGACGGCATACTGTCGGCCACTTTCCCTCCCCGACTGGTGGCTTTTCCTTTCTCGAGTGCATCCATTGTCAAACGCCTCAATTCCCTTTCAAAAGCTTCGGCTTCTAGTTGTTGCATGTATGCTTCCTCGTCAAATTCCTCCTCTGAGGCTTCGTCGTCGTCGCTTTCTTCATCGTCGTCCTCGTCGTCCTCATCATCGTCTTCTTCTACCCCGTCTTCCTCACCGTCCTCGCCCTCCACCGCACCATCGTCAACCGAAAGCTGCTGGTACGATTGGTCGTCATTCAGACTATCCCTCGCGCTGACAGACAAGGCATCTTCGGTCGAGTCGTCGTCGACTTCCTCCATCATCTCGTCGTCCAAAATCATCAGATCACTCGAAACCGAGCCATCGGGATCTATCGACTTGTTGTCCGCAGCAAGACTTTCCAGCCGATAGTTGGCACGTTCTTCGGCAAGAGCCTCTGCCTCCTCGACCGCCACGGTCGCGTTGTGCGCCTCGAGCCATGTCTTATACCGGGGAAATCCTTGCGTCTGAGCTGCTTCACCGCCACTCTTCTTGGACTTTCCGCTGTCTTTCAATATTTTGCGCCACTGAGAATCAATCATGTCGAAAGTGTCGAGCAACGAAAATTCGACCTCGGTGGGGAGGACGGCTTTCGTGAACAAATATCTCTGGAAAGCCGACAGAAAACCCTCCAATTTTACCAAGTTGTTACGGGTGACAATTGTCTTTGCGACTGTTTCAAGGAGGGTGCACACTAGCTTGATGCGAAACACAGAATTTGGGGTGTCTATGAGTGTTGGAACCCGAGGATCAAATTTGGAATATTTCGACACTGCGACTGGTACCGGTTCCTTGGATGTCTCTTCAGGTTTCTCGAGTTCCGCATCCTCCATTTCCTCGTCCTCTTGAATAGTTTTTGCAATGGCTCCGGCGGAATTCGGGGCTGCATTCTCCTCCGCTACCTTTTCGGCAACCTTTGCGCTTGCTTCGCGGAGAGCAGGGGGGATCTCGTGGCCAAAGTTTATGAACTTGTACAATTGTTGAATAATCAATTGTCCGGAAGCCAGAGATGTAACATACAGCTCGCCCAACAGTCGCGCCATGGTTAGAGTGCGCTGCTGATCCTTGAAGGCCGGATACTCCATCGCTAGCTGCAACTCTTCCAGGACTGCATCCAGAAGACGGATGCTTGCCTCGGGTTTATGACGACGCAATTTGGCTGCCACTGATGCAACTGCGTGGATGGACTTATACCTGCCGCGACGACAGGTTTTCAACATGATTTTGCTAACCATCTCACCACACTGCTGGGAAGCATCCGACCATGGGAGTCGGATCAGTTGCTTTGACACAAGAGCGATGCTGGATTCGCTTGGCTGAAGACGAACCATGAGCAAGTGGCGCAAATAGCCCTCAAGGGGAGGATATACTTTGGCTTGCTTCTTGGGACCACTCGCAGGCGGCTTTACCGTATAGAAAGCTGTGTTGATCAACGCTTGGGAACGCTCGTCCAGATGCTAGACGCAATGAAATGAGGAAACTGAAAATGAACTTTGTTACGATTGCTGCTACAAAGCGACGTACCTTTGCCTTGCTTAGTCGCATCATAGTGTCCATAAGAGCAGTCAGCTTCTCGTTCGTGTGCTTCAACCGGTACAAATATCGCCCGCAAGTTTCCAGAACGCAGCACGCAACGTCGACATTTCCGCCCGTAAAGTCATCTAAGCACCTCCGAATGCACCGGAACGCCACCATGGGCGGGGCGAGTCGAAACTTGGTGAGTTCTCCAATGAACCGGGCGGTCTTCAAGCGTGACTCGATATTCTGGTTCTTCTTGTACTTGGCTTGCCCATGGAATTGCTGCTCCAAGTCGGTAACCAAAGAATCAGATACGTCAGTCCATACCCTACTGAGCGTAGCTGCAAGCCGCGAGTAGTATGGTAGCAGATCCAGGCGTGTACGTGGAACCAAGAACAGAGTCTGAGTCAATCGCTTTCTTGAATTCTTCGCAGATCCATGGTTCGTGCAGAACTTCTCAGCGATCTCATCGATTTGTTCGCGGCGACTACATTCAGGCAGCTCTTGCTCCAGAAGAACCATGAGTTTATAATGAGGGGTATCCTTGTTCTCCTCTGTCGCCTCCTTGGGATTTTCCTGCGTCTCTTTCACCTCTTCCTGATAGTCGGCCTCAAGCTGCTCTTCGGATGTTCCAGCAACTTCAGCATTGTACGATTCAGCTTCCTCAACAATACCTTCGAAACCAGAGCCAAACTTGACCAAATTATCCGCCTTGCGTCTATCGATCTCGTCTTGACTCAACCCCAAGAGCGCCGGAGGTACAGTGGTAAGAAAATCTGGAATATCGCAGTAGAAATGCTTAGTCTCCTCGTCATCAAAGGGACCAAAGTCCGCTCCATCTTCTCCACCGCTCTTTGTCCACAATTCCAGACCAACTCCACCGGCTTCTGTCTCCTCATTTTCTTCCTCCTTCAATTTTGGCATGGGTAAAGCTAAGACATCGGAAAGGGTTTCAACACTTCGAAGAAGCGACTCTTTGAGCTTGCGTGCGTCAGCGAGCCCCTTTTCTCTAGCCTCTGGCAAGGAACCGGAGAGCAATCGATCCTGTTCGCATCGTTTCTCCATTTTCTGCAACTTTCCGTGTGTAGCAACGAGAGAGGTTGACAAAGTTTTGTAGGCTCCTTTGCAGTGAGTTAATAATTCAGTGGACAATTCTTCTGAAACGGCGCGCTCTGAAAGAAGCCCTTGCAGTTTGGCGCTGAATTCTTTGCCCTCGGCGATGAGTTTGGCCGATGCTAGAACGGCCTCATCAGCCGCTTTTTCCTCCTCCGACTTGTCTGCCATTTCCTTTTCATGGGCTTCACGTTTCGACGCTTCTTCCTCGATCAGATTCGAGTACGCAGTCACCGCCCCTGGTGTGATACCAAAAACTTCAAAGCCAGCCGTTTTGGCAAAGGCAACCACAACATTGGCATCCGTGACAGCGTAGTTCCCATCCTTGGCTCCTGTTGCTTCTGCGATGAGTTTTACAAGAGGCTTTGTCTCGGTACACAAGCCATTCAAGAGGAACTCGGTCACAATACGGACGTAGATGCGGCGATTCTTGCCCGTTTCTTCGGTCGCCTTGCCGGTAATTACGGTCCACAGCCCAGGAGTTAAGTTTGTCAGAAAGGCGGGGTAACGTTGATGCATAGCTTTGCACAAGGCAATTACAACTGGAAGGTCGGTGGGTTTGAGTTTTGCTTCTAGGATGGCAGCCACAACTTCTTCGACATAACGAGTCAAGTTCAAAGTCGTCACGTCCCTTACAATGTCATCAGGCTTCATTGACCAAGCAGTTCCACCCTTGACCTTCTTGACAAAAGTGGTGCACTTTTTCAAGTCTGACTTGAGAGTCTTCTTACTGGCCTCAAAGGCCTTGCGAGACTCGGCCAAGGCTTCGGGTGCAAGAGCTGCACGGTTTTCCTTGTGCAATGCGGTGGCCTCTGCCAAGGCTTGAAGATACTCATTTGCCTCTTTGACTTTGGCATTGAGGTCTTCCTGTGCCTTTGCGCGAGCTTGGCGTGCTGCTTCTAGAGCCTTTTGTTCTGCCTCTAGCCGTTTACGCTCAGCCTCTGCTTGTTCAGCGAGTTTTCGCTCTTCTTCCTTCTTTTGGAGTTCCTCAGGGGAGAGTTGTGGCTCCTTGGGCGCTTGGTCTTTGGGACCTTTATTGCCTTTGGCATTCCTATTGCGGCGGTTCTTGTTGGCGCCGCCACCACCAGCAACTCCTCCTCCACCACCAGGAGCAGCACCCACAGCGCCGGGTTTCGGGGCTTCCTTGTTTTGATTTCCTTTCCCCTTGGCGGCACCATCACCTCGCCCTTGATTGCCGCCTTCATTGGAACCACGGCCTCCTCCCCCTCCACCACCGCGGCCTCTTCCTCTCCCGCCTCCTCTGCCTTTGCCCCCACGGCCGCCTCCACCTCTACCACCACCACCGCGCGCACCGCCATCACCACCACCACCTGCTGGTCCTTCCACCATGGCAGCAGACGTTGTGCAAGAGGCCGTTACCCCCTTCTTGATTGATTAGCTATAATATCCAGGCGTCAAAGAGAATCTCTTGGCCGAATCTTTGGACTGGTGGCACTACCTAGAGAACGAAGTATTCTCGCAGAGTTTCAACTTAAAAGTATACCACCAGCCTGATATCGTCCGAGAAAATTGAGCCTCTTTTGTCAATGACACATACTTGGAGGCCCTCTTTCTATCGATTATGTGATTGCCATGAAGGTCCACCGATCAGCAACCAGAGCCGAGCAGAACTTCATGGTCCACGCAATGCCTTTATTCCGCCCCACAAAATGGATCCTTCGTACGACGGAAAGGCGGTTAGTCGAAGGTGTCGACGTGGAAATCTCCCGGGAACCACCCGTTCGATTTCGGCGGACAGACGGTGAATGTTTCGTTCCAACAGAAAAAATAGAAACGATGAGCAGTCTCACAATGAGACTGATCGAAGTGCATTGCTAGCGGTCCATTCAAGCTATCCACAACAAATCAGAATCAACCATGGCAACGACCGCTTTGGCTACTATGGGTCAATTTAGCGACGCTCCAGTCGAAGGTGTGGAAGAAGAATTCTGGCATGACGATTTCGATGACGACGACGACGATGATGACTACTACGACTTTGATGAACATGACAATCCGGTCGTCAGTGGCGGCGGCGGTGGTCCTTCGACTTCCGCAGCCATAGCCACGTCTTCCAAAAAGATGAATTTTTCGCATTCCGTTGCCAATACAGTCACCAAAATGCAAGAAATGGAGATCAAAAAGCGGACCCTCCACACGTCTCGTGACGATCGGGCCACAAGCGAACAATGTTTGGATCCACGCACGAGGCTCATGTTGTTCAAAATGTTGAGTAACGGAATGCTCGATGAGATTGATGGCTGCTTGTCTACAGGAAAAGAAGCCAATGTGTACTATGCCAAGGCGGGAAAGAAATCTCCTAACGCGGCAGTGTCCGAGTTTGCGATAAAAATCTACAAAACTTCGATCCTTGTTTTCAAGGATCGTGACAAGTATGTGTCAGGAGAACACCGATGGAGAAAGGGTTATTGTAAGTAAATCATTGATCAATGGAAACACACGGAATCAATCCTCATCATTGGTATCACTGCCGGCGTTTCTCTTTGACAGGTAAATCCAATCCTCGCAAAATGGTCAAAGTTTGGGCAGAAAAAGAAATGCGAAATTACCGTCGTATCCATGCTGCAGGAATCCCTTGCCCGGCCCCCATCTTTTTGAAGTCACATATTTTACTCATGGAATTCTTGGGGACCAATGGGTGGCCTTCCCCGCGGCTCAAAGATGCGACGCTAGGCGAAAAGCACATGAGGGAGGCGTACGTGCAAACTATTTTGATTATGCGTCACCTGTATCAGCGATGCAAACTTGTTCACGGGGATTTTAGTGAATATAATCTGCTTTGGCACAAGAACCAAATTTATGTTATTGATGTGAGTCAATCGGTGGAAACCGATCATCCCTCAGCGCTGGACTTTTTGCGAAAAGATGCCTCCAATGTCAATGATTACTTTGACAAAGTGGGAAAGCTCGATGTCATGACGACACGGCAATTGTTTGAATTCATTACCACTGTGATAGAAGATGGAGATAACGAAGAAGCAGAAATGGAACACTTGGATAAGGTCATGAAACAAGTTCAAGACTCGCAGAAACATTTGGCTGATCAGTCGGAGCAGGAACGTCGTGAAAACCAACAACGAGAATCTGTCGATGAAGCAGTGTTTATGAGCAGCTTTTTGCCAAGAAGCTTAAATCAGGTGGCTGACTATGATGTTCGCCAGATTGAGAAAGGAGAGGTGGAAGAAACTTACGCTCACGCCGTCGCTGCTCTCACTGGGAACCAAGACGTAGTCGAAAAGTACAAGAGCTATCAAATTGGAGAAGGTTTCATGGAGAGCGAGGAGGCAGACGCTTCAGATGATGGTGGTGCTGACCCAGCAAACGACGATGACAGTGAAGATGAGTCTGACAGTGATGGAGAATCAAATAGCGAAGACGAGGATCAATTCATTAAAGTTGCGAAGACACCAGAAGAGCTAGCAGCTTACAGGGAGGAATTGAAGGCTCAACGAAAGGCCAACAAGAAGGCCGTCAAGGAAGCAAAGACCGAGAAACGACAGACAAAGATCAAGAAGAAGGATAAGAAGAGAGCAATCAAGAAAGCAAAGGCAGGCAACCGTAAAACCAACTAGGTCCATACTTCTGTCGAGAAGAGGCTAAGCTAGGAATACGTTGCATTTGCCATTATTATCTTTAACAAAAGTAAGAGCTGCTGCAAAGTTTTCTAACTAGCAGGGGCGAGAACTAATAAAACTAACTGCTGCATTGCTTGAATCCTATCAATTGGCGGGGTCCCCGCACAACAAAGTATGGATCCATCTATACTAGTAGGACTACTCGTGTATACAAACACCATTTCACGTTACTATCCTCCCCCGGTGCGCGAGGAAGAAGCTATGGTGATAACAAAGCGGCCCCACGAAGATGGACAGACCATGACGACGTTATGGCGGGCAGACGCTCGCTCTTCTTCTGCGATGATTTTGAATGAATTCTTGGATTCTTGAAGACGGGAATGCCTTCGCAACCATCGGAATTCCCTTTGGATGGGGTCCCGTAATAGCATACCAGTTAATAAAATTCGTTAGGCCCTTGACATTTTGTTCATACAGGCCCTATTTGGATGTCGGCGGAACTAATGAATGCCACCAATTGGAAATTATGCCAGGCCTGGAAGGGCGGTAGAGGAAACTGCCTACAAATCAAACGGCGAGCATCGCATATTGAAGATAGAAAAATCATAGCGATGACTACGAGAACTCCACGAACGCAAAGAAAACCCCCGAGTTTCGAAGGAATGAAAATGTCCAATCTACTTCAGATATGGTACCTTGTTCGATTCTCTTCACTGTCCTTGCAAGAATGCGTTGGAATTCCCCGCTTCGGATAGATACAAAATGTCATACGGATAGTGCCGTTCGCTCTGCGTTTTCACAGCACGTAAGTTCGTTGATCGTAGAAAAGCAACGCAACACGAAGCGCCGTGGCGATGCGAAGTTTCCAGACAGCGCCGCTATTAGGACTGTTGGCAAGGACATTCTCAGCACACGAGAAAGAGGCCCACCCTTGCTTCCACAATAAACAAAGCGATACGAGGTTAAAGGTCTTAGTTGACATTCGACAAATACGCAACGCATCCAATCTGCACCAGTTTGATAGCTTAGAAGAAATGAACACAGAACAAAAGGTAGAAGAGATTAGAGCTCCGGTGGATGAAGAAGCCACCGAAGCCGCAGCCACAGCTCTTACGGCCCTCTGTATCAGCGCCAGGGACGACGACGACGACGAGGATGAGGGTGATGAGTCCTTTGCAATCCCACAAAGATTCACGAAAAGTGGAAGGAAACGAGCAGTTCCATTTCCTCTCAAAGTAAGCATTGCACAACATTCGAAATGTTGGTTCCATTAGGTGTCTACTAGTCCGTGAAGGCTTACAGTGCATTTTCCGTTGTTTTGTTCGATGTAGTTGATGAAAGTCCTATCAGACAAGAGATTCAATGATATCATCACTTGGACCCCTAGCGGCAAGTCTTTTACTATTGTTAACCCAAAGGCTTTCACCGCTGATATTCTTCCGGAACACTTCAAATCCGCAAAGTATTCCTCTTTTACTCGGAAACTCCACCGCTGGGGCTTCATGCGACACTACCGGGGCGAAGAGTCTGGTGCCTTTTATCACGATGACTTCCAGAGAGACCGTCTGGATCTTGTAGAAAAGATGACCTGCAAATCAGAGCAGCCGCCCAAAGCTGTTGCTGCCATCACGAAGGCTCCGGCTGCCAAGAAGCTTTTTCACAAGGCAGTTTCGGCAGCTCCCCGGTCAGAGGTCGGTCTGCAACAAACCGTTGTCCCACGCTCTTTGCACACCGCCGTGCCTGAAGCTCCCGTACAAGCACCCCTCAACGCCCCTCCCGCCACTATTGTGGCCAGTCAATTGGACGCTGCTATCGAAGCCGAAGTTAATAGGCGCCTGGAAGAACGGCTTCAGCAAGCCGCTCTTTCCCGAATGTTCATGCAGCAACAACTTAATACTCCTGCGATTCCTCTTGCGCTTCGCATTCAACTCATGGAAATGCAACAGAAGAAGCTCAACTCAATCGGGGGACCGCGGATTCCCCTCTCGGGAACTATCAATCCCAATAGTTCTGCACTTGGAGGCCTTCCTCGAACCAACATCCAAGGAGCCAAAACGGCGTAAGGCACTACGCCAAACTGGACAGCTTTTCATCGAGGCATATCGGATGGTTTCTCGTGTTTACCATCGCTTGTTTGGTTCGATGGAATGGCTGGATCCGGCTACTTGATGTTAGAGAAACGGCCGTTGCAAAGGATGCTTCAGTCGCAGATATGATAGATTCGCACTCGTCCATGAATGGACATCGCAGGTTTGGGAACCTGCATCATACATTCACTATACCACTTTTTTGCATTGTAATGGAGTACATGCTACCCAAAATTAGAACGACTTCTTGGTTATAAACTTGATAGGCAAGACGCAACGACTAGGCTATTTGTGATGAGTGGGCGAGGCTATGATTCTAAAAGATATAGTATTTCTGTTAATTTGGACCAAAATCTCATCATTGCTTTCGATTTGAATACGGAACCTCCCAGCCAAAAGCTCGCCCCGAGGCAGCAAGCTGATTCCACGACGCCAGTAGCTTTCGTTGAAGCTTCGTTTCAACCTCCAAGCACTCCTTCTCAGTAGCCATCCAGGTGGTCTGATATAATTCCTTAGCACAAGCCAGTGCATCCGGCGAGCGCTGAACCAGTTCCTTGGCAAATATCTCGGCTTCCTCTAGCGGATTATCGCATACCTTTGTCACTAGTCCCAATGAGGCGGCTTCTTCACCCGATATGATCCGCCCAGTCATGGTGAGCTCTTTGGCCACATCCATTCGCACCAGCTCGCGTAACGTAACGGCGGCCCCCATATCTGGTATCAGACCCCACTTGGTCTCCATGATAGACAACTTGCAATCTGGAGTAGCATAACGAAAGTCTGCCCCCAGCGCAATCTGAAGCCCCGCCCCATAACACATTCCTTGCAGAACACAAATCACTGGTACCGGCAATTCTCGCCAGAGATAGCTCACATCTTGCACTAGATTTCCAATTTCATTCCCTTTGACCCCATATCCTGACGGTCTTTCTAATAACCTCGGCAACTGTTTCAGTGGATTGCTGCCCATGACAGCCTTGACATCCAGCCCCGTACAAAAGGCCCGACCCTCGCCACGTAAAATCACAGCTCGAACCGATCGATCCGATCTTAACTCGGCGGCGGTTTCGGCAATCGCTTCAAACATTTTCATATCCACCGCATTCAACTTTTCGGGTCGATTTAAAACCACATGGCAAATGCCACCACTGGAATCCTTAATTGTCGAGACACGTGGAGTCGCCGAATTCTTACTGGCAGTGGCATCATCGGTAGTTGAGGAGAAGGAAGCTCGACCTACAGCCATGCGCCAGCAATACTCTCTCGAAAGTACACAACTCCATGATGATAGCGCTCGTTTTTGGAGGAGAACTCTCATTGTTATGGTTCTTTTTGGTGGGGATCGGTTTGGAAGAAGCTGAGAAAGGCTCGATAAGGATGCGCTTTTGAGGAAGGAGTGAATGAGTTTGAGCGCATGTGGATGCAGCTTGAATGTGTTGGACGCGATATTTCGCGACGATGAATCACATGAATCAAGAGTACTGAATTAGGCGCAGATAGACCGCTGAAACACGAATCAAATACGACTGACTCAGACAACTACCACTGCGAGAGATTTCTATGGAGAGATGAAGACATTCGAAGAAAGATTGAAAGAGGATGAAGAAAGAGACAAAAGGACAATACGAGAAATAGCTCATACTTTCTATAATATCTTAGACTCGACGACTATCACCAGATCTACCTGATTTTTTACTTCTACCGAGATTCTATTTCATTCACGGACTGTTCAAGAGACAGACGGAGCGATACCAGGCGCTACGTGAATTGAATTTCAACATATTATAGAAAGTACCGGCTGAAGAGTCGAAAAGCAACTTTGTGGAGATCCGAGCCGTGGAAAGGGTTCGAAGAAGACGCCAAGTGCGCACGTTACTGAACTTTGGAAGAAGTCGAATTGTCAACAAGTTTATCCGACCATGAGCGGTCGAGGAAAAGGAAATTTTCGGTCCAAAGACCATCGAAGGAACGGACCGGGACGTGGAGCCAACAAGAGCAAGCCGGCGGCAAAGAAGTCCGTCGAAGACTACGTTTACTATTTGGGATCATCGAAACAAGCATCAGATTATGAGACGACAACTGAGTATCTCATCAACCACATTCAGCAAACGTTTGACTACGGCGATGATATCGCAGAATCTTTGAGCACATTGAAGGATGTCGATCTATCGATTCACAAACCGACGTTAAGACAACGATATTAAAAACGCCGAAAACAAGCAATTTGAGATGGAATTCAAGGAAAAGTTCACGATCTACATGAAGCGAGTGGAAGCTTACAGCAAGAACCAAGGCAAAGCTTTTGCATTCCTGTTGGATCGTTGCTCGAAAGGCATGAAAGAGAAGATACAAGCTCGTGCCGATTACGAAACATCAATCAAACAGAATCCACGGGAATTGTTGAAAGCGATCAAGCAACATGCGTTGAACTATCAAGAGAGTCGATACAACATGGCGATCGTATACGATGCATTCACTGCGGTGCACACAACTACGCAGAAGGAAGGAGAAACACTTCAAGAGTACACCAAGAGGTTCAGAGTTGCCAAAGAAGTATTGGAATCGCACCTCGGCGGACCTGTGATTATTTCGAAAATCGCAAAATCAATGCCCGGGTATGCCGACAGTGCAGAAAAGAAAGCCGCATGTGAGAAAAGGGCATATGAGCAATACATGGCATATGTGTACCTGAAGAACGCCGATCAGGGCAAATACGGCTCAATCTTGGCTGGTTTGTCGACACAAAAATCCCTTGGAAACGAGCAATATCCGAAAACGATCACCGACGCAACGAACGTTTTGAGCAATCATCGTTTTGACAACTACAAGCAATTGAAGAGCGAACGCAAGTCGAAGAAAGACGACAAGGACAAGGAAGAAGACAATCCCAAGTTATCTTTTGCGCAAGCTACTACCGTATGCTACTGCTGTGGCAAGCCAAATCACAAGTCAAGTCAATGTTGATTGAAAGAGAAAATCCCGAAGGACGAATGGGCAATCAACAAAGACCCCAAACTCAAGGAATCAGCGCAAGCTCATGTACAGACAGAGAAGACCGAAAGCAATGAGTCGGCGAAAGGGAATATCGAAACTGCAAAAGCAGAGGCATGGGCCGGAGTACATTTTCAATTCTATCAAGCGGACGAGATGCGGAATATGATCCTGTTGGACAACGAGAGCACTACCAACGTGTTTTGCAACGCATTAATGGTGGAGAACATTCGCGAGACCCCAGACAAACTTTACCTGACCACGAGTGCAGGAGTGATGACAACAAACCTGAAGGCAACTCTACCTGGCTGGGGCGACGTCTGGTTTGATCCTGCGACGGTGACGAATATTCTGAGCTACGCGCAAGTCAGGGACCGGTACCGTGTGGAATACAACTACGACGACGATGTCTTTATAGTGCATCTTGGCACTAAAATGGTGAAATTTGAAAGGACTCCCGTCGGACTATATGGATTCAAGCCTAAGTTGAAAGGCGAAATGCGAGAAGAATTGCGATTCTTGACGACATTGGAAGAGAACAAAACTTTCTATACCCCACGACAATTTGAGAGAGCAAAGAGAGCCAGAGACTTGTACCATGCATTGGGAACGCCATCGATCAAGGATTTCAAGGCAATGATCACAATCAACGCAGTCAGAAACAATCCAGTTACTGTCGACGACATCAAAATTGCGGAAGAAATATTTGGACCCGACATCGGAACATTGAAAGGCAAAACTACGCGAGCCAAACCAACACCCGTGATTTCGGATTATATCGAGATACCGAGAGAGTTGATTGACGCGCAACGAGACGTCACTTTGTGTATGGATGCAATGAAAGTGAACGGATTGTGGTTCCTAACTACAATTTCAAGGCATATATACTACCGCACGGCGCAATACACGGAGAATCAAACAGTTGAATGTTACCGAGAGGCACTGCGATCAGTTATTCAGATCTACAATCGAGCAGGTTTCCAAGTGCGACGCATTCATTGCGACAACGAATTTGTTGAGATTATGGATCAATTGATTGAAGACCCGGAATTTGACATTGAGATCAACTACGCCAATCCGCAAGAGCATGTTCCCGAAGCAGAACGCAACAACAGAGTGTTGAAAGAGCGTGTACGGGCGGTATACCATCGACTACCCTACAACCGACTTCCCCGTACAATGGTGAAAACAATGGTGTCCAAAGCAGCGCGTAAACTGAATTTCTTTCCATCAAAGTACGGCGTTTCGAGATTCTATAGCCCGCGCATGATTTTGCACCAACAAGCCCTCGATTACGACAAGCACTGCAAATTCACATTTGGTACCTACGTGCAAGCGCATGATGAACCGCAACCGACCAATACTCAGCAAGCACGAACTTTGGATTGTATTTACTTAAGGCCTACTGGAAACGCGCAGGGCGGACACGAGTTATTTCACATCCCAACAAATCGCATCATCGTGCGACGGAACGTTACCCCAATTCCAATTACCCCAGCAGTTCTCAAAGAAGTGGAAGCATTGGCCGCAAATCAGAACATGCCAAATGGACTTAAGATCCAAAACAAGACGGGCAATATATTGTTTGACAGCACCTGGATTGCAGGAGTGGATTTTGACGAAGAAGAATTTGACGACGAAAGTTACGATGAAGAAGACGCTTCGAGTGACAACGAAGACGATCACGATCTACATGACGAAGATTATT
The DNA here is from genome assembly GCA_951394045.1 of Nitzschia sp. DOCU1. Classification (NCBI taxonomy): domain Eukaryota; phylum Bacillariophyta; class Bacillariophyceae; order Bacillariales; family Bacillariaceae; genus Nitzschia; species Nitzschia sp. DOCU1. Next base: position 2,376,978 of record OX595988.1, read on the forward strand.
TCGATGACAACGGCGACGGAGAAGGAAATCTTGACGAGCCGAATGATGATAATCAGCAAGACGAACTGAATGTTGGAGACGAAAATAACGTGGAGAACAATGAACAAGCTGACGAGGAAGCCAACGACGACGACAATAATGCGAGCGACGGCAACGAAGACATCACGGATGACAACGATGAAGAAGAACAGTCAGACGGCGAGGACAATGATAATGAAGAAGAGCAGCCAGAGCAGGAACCTACGATCGAAGAAAGACCAAAACGTACCCGGATCCCCAACAAGTTCCTAACTACTGGAGACTATGTGATGGAGCAACATTGCAACGGCGACGTTGTTGAATATGCGTTGGACACAGCAAAGGTGATTGCGAGAGTGTTATATCACCTCGGCGACAAATACAGCGGAAAAGACTACGTTGGAAAACAACACGCGCAAACTTACAGTCTTAAGATGGGCATCAAGAAATTTGGAGAGCGAGGACGACAGGCGGCGATCAAGGAACTACGCCAACTGCACGATCGCACGGTGTTTGAACCCGTGAAAATTGGATCACTATCAACCGAAGAAAAGCGCCGCGCTATGGAAAGTCTCATTTTTCTCACGGAAAAGCGTGATGGAACGATTAAGGGTCGAGCGTGCGCGAACGGCAGTATACAACGAACCTACATCGACAAGGACGATGCATCAAGCCCAACTGCGAGTACAGACGCTATACTCCTTACAGGAGTGATTGACGCATACGAAGGCCGAGACGTCATGACGGCTGACATTCCTAATGCCTTTGTTCAGACAGAAGTTGATCCTGACGATGGAGTGATTCTGATGAAGATACGTGGTGACATGGTGGACTACCTGGTTGAAATTGACCCACTACGTTATGGCGACTACGTGACAATCGAGAACAACAAGAAGATACTGTACGTGCGAATGGTCAAGGCACTATACGGCATGTTGAAATCTTCACTACTTTACTACAAGAGATTTCGAAAGGACATTGAAGGAATCGGATTCAAGGTCAATCCATACGACCCATGTGTGGCCAATCGAACAGTGAACGGCAAACAGCATACTGTGGTATGGCACGTCGACGATTTGAAGTCAAGTCATGTGGACCCACAAGTCAACAAAGACTTTCTCAAATGGTTAAACCAGCAATACGCCGACGATGGAATAGCCGAGGTAAAAGCGACCTTCGGTAAGAGGCACGACTATTTGGGAATGACTCTGGATTATACGGAGCCCGGAACATTGATTGTTGATATGCGAGACTACGTGCATACGATGCTTGAGGAATATTCTGAAACTACGGACGAAAAGCGTGCATGCCCATGGACCGAGAAATTGTTTAAAGTCGACAACACGGCAACTCAGCTCAATGCAGCGCGCGCATCCGAATTTCATACCTTTGTGGCAAAGGGTTTGTTTCTAAGCAAGCGCGGAAGGCAAGATCTACAACCCGCAATTTCATTCTTGACTACGCGAGTACGCAACCCAAACAAGAGCGACTGGGAGAAACTTAAATGTATGATGGAGTTCTTGAAAACTACCAAAGACGACGTGATGAAGCTGAAGGCAGAGAGTTTGAACGTGATCAAATGGTATCTGGACGCAGCATTCGCGGTACATCCAGACATGAAGAGTCACACAGGAGCTGCTATGACACTTGGAGAAGGTTGTCCTACTACCATTTCTACGAAGCAGAAAACCAATTCGCGAAGTTCTACCGAAGCGGAATTGATTTCAGGCGACGATATCATTTCGAAAGTTCTATGGACGCGACGATTCATGGAAGCGCAAGGAATTCAAGTGACTACGAACGTGATATTCAGAGACAATATGAGTTCGATGAAGTTGGAAGAAAATGGAAAAGAAAGCTGTGGGAAGAGGACACGACACTTCGATATCAAGTACTTCTACATCACAGATCTGATCAAGCGAAAGGAAGTTACTATCGAATACCGCCCAACGGATGAGATGATTGCAGACTACATGACCAAGCCATTGACTGGAGCGAAGTTTCATGCATTTCGGAAGGCTATTATGGGCAACTAGATCTACATCCGATTGGCCGGCAGGAGTGTGTTGGACGCGATATTTCGCGACGATGAATCACATGAATCAAGAGTACTGAATTAGGCGCAGATAGACCGCTGAAACACGAATCAAATACGACTGACTCAGACAACTACCACTGCGAGAGATTTCTATGGAGAGATGAAGACATTCGAAGAAAGATTGAAAGAGGATGAAGAAAGAGACAAAAGGACAATACGAGAAATAGCTCATACTTTCTATAATATCTTAGACTCGACGACTATCACCAGATCTACCTGATTTTTTACTTCTACCGAGATTCTATTTCATTCACGGACTGTTCAAGAGACAGACGGAGCGATACCAGGCGCTACGTGAATTGAATTTCAACAGAATGCATCTCTCTTGAATAGCGCAAGACATCATGTCAATGGCGCGGGAAAGATGCATCTCGATGCCAGTTCGCGAATAGAAATCGACTAAACCGACACTGAAGAAATTTAAATCCACCAAGTCGAAAAGGTCGTTTGGGTCGTTCCCACCAGGTCAATGGGTCGTTCCGCAAATCTTTCCCCGATCGACGATGATGAACGTGCTTCGACGGGTTCCTTGTGGTTGTGGGGACCCATCGTTTGCCCAGTATCAGTCAAACGCTACAAATGCAATCCTAAGCTATCACACCATGATGAAGAAAGCAACGATTTCTTTCTTTGCGGTATCTGCCGCGTTGGCCACTTCGCTGTGTAATGCCTTGGCACCTACGGTGGAATCCGAATCCTACCACGCTTGCGCAAGATTTAAGGCGCCTAACGCCGACACTCCAAAAACGGTGATCGAAGAATGGCGACAGGCCGATGAGGCTCTCTGGAACTATGTCGAAGAGTCCGTTCCAGCCGTCCTGGATCATACGGGGAGCGCTGCCTTTGATGAACACCTTAAGGGTGTTCAAGCCGTTTTGAGATACTGGGCAGCTCCTTCGTATTTGACAAATGCGGGCCTGTTTCATTCGATTTACGGAACCGAAGGATTTCAAGGATTTTCCCTGCCGCTCTCTGAGCGGAAGGCCGTACAAAGTCTTATTGGACCCACGGCGGAGAAAATTTGTTTCTGGTTCTGTATGGTCGATCGATCCACTTTGGATCAAACCGTCTTTGACTGGGAGGGAAAGATTCAGGATCCCACCAAGAAATTTCAATTGCGAGCACGACCCGAGCTGGGGCGCTTTGATATTGTCATGAGCAAGGATGAGTGGCTGGATTTTATAGAGTTGACGTTGGCGGACTGGCTAGAACAAGTAGAAGGGGCTGCATCCAAGCCCTCGGCCATTTTCAAGTGGAAGACGGGAGAGGCCTATTCGTATCGACGACTAGCCTATCGCAAAATGAGCGAGATCTTGAGTGTGGAACGGGCACCTCGTCTTGCTACTATTCCAAAGAACATGTTGACGGCTGTCATGGCCACGGAGGCTCCCGAAACCCGCCATTTAGTCCAAGTAAGGACTCCGCCCATGTCGAATGCAACGCAACGTGCCTATGACGCGCTTCGATCGATTGGAGAGGATATTCCAGTGGACTTTTCTCCGCAACCAATGGACATTCAGGCCTGTGAAGTATAATCTTTCCTCGACAGAACTGACGGTAGGGTTTATAGATAGAAAACTTAACCCCATGTTCTAGTAGAAGACAATGATCGACGTCGATCCCAATGGTTCAAGGCGAAAGTATCAAAAATCTGGCATGTGGGCATCTTCGTCGAGGCCACCGCCAGCAGCATGGTCAGCCGTTGCAAAGCTTCCAGCGTCATCAAAAATAGCACTCATGGCGTCATAGTTAATCTTGCGACTGATCTTTCTGTTCGCCACGGCTTGCAGTAGGGCTTCCTCCGTCGTTTCCGCCGTTTCGCGTCCTCGATTCTTTCGCTTACGATATCGTTCGTGCCCCTGAGCTTGCTCTGCTAGATCACGTTCGTCATGAGTTTCGGCTTCTTCCGTCGAAGCTCGAATCTTGTCCTTTTGTGCCTGTGATTCAATGTAATCCTTATTGATCTTGTTGAAAATAGCTTCCTTCTGGGCGACTTCTTCTGGATCTCGAAAGATGGAGTCAAAGTCATCCATCATTTCTTGCGGCATGCTATCTTTCCACGTCTTGGTATCCAACTTGCCCTCGTTCGGAATAGTTGATGGCTGGCGTTCCTCGGGAATTGATTGATCTGCCAAAACAATCGCTTTTCCCTTGCTGGATTTGGGGTAAGCTTTCTCCCATTGCTTTGGGATTTCCACGAGTTCATTGTTGGCGATAGTAACTCGTTTGGAAAGCTCCAAACCAGCCTTCTTGCCTTTGGGCGTCTTGATGATGGCCAAGGCCAGTTCCGACGACTTATCTTCAGCTTCACTATCCTTTTGGATCTCAGTTGGATCCTCAGTCGAGTTTTTCTCTGCGTCAGGATCGACTTCTTTGGCCGTTGCTGCGACGTTGTCTTCCCCATCCATGGTGGATGCCTCCCCCGCCCCAGCTTCAGACTCTTGAGCTCCCGTTGGATTCCTTTCGGTCTCACCCATCAAATCTTTCTCGATTTTCTGATATAATTCTTCGAATTCTTCTTCCTTCTTTTTGGACTGTCCATTTCTCCATTTAGGGGCAACTTTTTTGCTGTCCATAGGGTCGTCCAGTTTCCCACTTTCCAATAATGCCACGTCGTTCTCATGAATCGCACGAGCTCGAGCTTCCATGATTCGGTTCCTAGTAAATCTAGGCGGATCAGTTTCGACCTCCAAATCTACACGGTTGAATTGCTCCAATGTCAAGTTGGCACTCGGTGTCAATTCAAACTCTTTGACACGAGAAGTGACCGTCATTCCACAAACTCGCAGAATCCTAGTCACATCCAGTGGTTGCCGTGAAAAGCCATGCGCCCGGGCAGCAATCAAGAGGGCTGCCGCACAAATTCCTGCCGGGCGTCTACCTGCCACAATCCAATCACGTTTCATTCGGCCCACCAGTCGCAGAGCTGTCAATGCCACGGCATTGGCCTTGTCGTCCAAATCCAAATGAGCTGCAAATCGGTAGACATACAACGCCGGATCCAGAATTTCTAACTTCAAACCCAATAAGCGACGAAACTTCAGAAAGCACGTCCCCAGCGTATACACATTTACTTGCAGGGCATCCGAAAAGTCAATCAACATGTGCTGCGACTTTTCCTGACGACAAGCAATGTACAAGCAGGCAGCCACCACGTGAATTGTCCGTCTTCCCTGCACAAAATTCTTTTCCACGGCAATCGTAAAAAAACGATGCGCTGCATCGACATAGTGCCCCCCTAATCGTAGTCGGCTCGCCACTTCGGTAATCCGCCGACGTCCATTGGCAAGGGTGGTTTCCCTGGAATCTCGCGAAAATCCATAACCCCCACGCCCGGCTTGAGAAGTGATGTACGCTTTGCTCGAAGTGGCACTGACAAATTGTCCCACCATGCTGCTTGCACCACCAGCTCCTTCTACGAATTCTACCGCACTGACCAGGGCATTTTCTTCCAAGACGACACCGCATTCCGTGCACACTACGTTTCCCGAGGCATCGTGTTGTTCAATGTGCGTGGAACCACAATTCGGGCAAGCTCCTCGTGCGGCGGCAGCTGCTGCAGATCGACTAGCAACATTACCACTAGACATTATACTGACTGTTGATAGTGCAAGAACAGGAGTTATAACTCGTTGCTTTCATTCAAGGGCAATGCCAGGCAAGAATATAGATTGCAGCATGATGCATGTGGGCCTTCCAGTACATACAGCGACGCGATGCTTCCGCACCGCGTGCTAGCACCATGGAATTTACTCAACCGGGCAACTGCCGGGCTGATGACTTGTTTGACCCTGAATGGACCCGCAATTGAGGCCTTTTCGAGTGAGCTCCTCGTAGATTCATTACCACCAAATGCGAGGCCTTTTCGGACACGAAAATTCATTGTCTGTCATGGATTTTGACCCCACGGATGGCGGGCGAAGATTTTCGGGGCGAGCGCTGGCGCGCCACGATCAGACTTGTCCCCGGCGCAAATAGCACGTAGTAATCGTCTCCATGGAAAGGGTTTCATTCCTGCCAGGGACTGCGATGCATGCTATGATAGAAGTGGCATCTAGAATGTACTGAGTGTTTCAGAAAACGGCACTACTATAAATCACTGAGAGCTTTCTGTTCTGATCCTGGTAACCAAGCAATTGCTTTTGTTCAGGAAGAGTTGTTGATGATAAAGTACAAAATTAGTATAGTACAAAGTGGCGGGTTCCATTGGACACTCTCTCATCGCTCGTCCCCCGATGTGACAATTATGCAGCGATTTGGCTTGCTTCCACCACTGGAATAGTTGCCTCCGCCACAGGAATAGTCGCATCCGCCACTGGAATAGAAGACTGGGGCTGCACGCTGATGCTCGTCGCTTTCTCCTTTTCTGTTTCCGAATATAGCTTGATGGCAGCGACAAGGTCATTTTCGTCATAGTCTTCCTCATCCTATATAGTACACAAACAATCAAAACATATACAGGGTAAGATGATGTTTCCAAGAAACAACCAAACAATGACAATATTCTCTTTCCAACAGCTTACATCATCGTCGTAGACAATATGCCAAAACTTGCTTTCTGAGTCGTACGATGTGACATTGCCCGTGTAGAGAACGTTTTGCAAAGTACCCTGGTCGTTCTCGAGTTCAAAGTACTTGGCAACACGCGTGTTCAAGTAATCCTTAGGGGCGGGCTTTTTGGCTTTCTTTACTGGCTTTGCCCGCTTTTCCGCCGCTGGGTTGGCATTCTTTCGCTGCCGCTTGGCCCCGTTATTCGGCGGCGAATTGTTGGGCGCCTTCTCCGGGACGAGTGCGGGCGCAGCAGGCGCTGGCACCGACACAGCCGCTGCCGCAGCAGCCTTGGCATTTTCTTTCTCGGCATTTTTCCTCAAAGTCTCCTGGAGTTCTGGGATACCGTCAACGAGTTTCTGGGCGGATGCGGCTGCTCCCACTTTTCGTTCTTCTCTTTTTTCTGTCGTCCAGGTTGCATCATCCACCTTTCCTTTCTCGCCGACTTGTGTATAAAGCTTGAGAGCATCTAAAATGACAAGAAATTGAAAGAATGAGCAAAGCACGCCCCCGTCGTTCTCTTACACCGAAGAAAAGATTCCCGTACCGTATAGTTCTGCCACAGTCAATTGTTCATGATCCCCATCATCGTAACGCACACTGTACAAGTCCTCTTCCAATACACCACCGCGGAGCACTGATACAATGGACCCCCTGTAAATATTATCTCCGTCGCCTGCGTCTTCATCGAATTCCTTAGCTACGCGTTGTCCAATAATCAAATCCCGCAATTGCTCATCTGGGGAGATTTCACCTCGTTGCCTGTATTTCGTATCCAGCATCCGACCAAAGCCATAGTGATTCAAATGTTTGGTTTCCTTCAGATCAATATCTTTCAGTGAAAACAACCGATACCCAGGCTGATCTGGAAAACTGTGCCCTGGCATTCTGAGGCACCGCATAAGAAAACCTGCATCACCCCCAGTGATCAATACCATTGGTTTGTTGCTCTTGCTTTGGGCGCCGACGCTATCATTTACATTCTTGGGGAGTGCTTCCTTCTCGCCAGCAGCAGTATTACTTCCGCTCGTTGACGCGTCTTTCTCGGTACTAGGACCAGCAGTGTCAGTGGCACCATCAACCGCGGCGGGGGATGTCCCATCCTTGTCGACGGCTGTATCCAGAAACTGCTTAATAATGTTTCGACATTGGACGCTGACTTCTTGAAAGACTCCGGTCATAATGGCTGTCTTGGTATCCTTGGCGAACGCGGGCAACGGCCCCGTCTTCTTTTCGTCAATGCCGGCCAAGACTCGGTTATATTCGTCATAGCCAATGGATGGCAACTTGCCACAATAATCAGACAAGGATCGAAACCGGGCCCCCAAACCAGGCATGATACCACCGCCCAAGATCTTCCCGTCCGCGTCCAGAGCCGAATAGGTCCAGGCAGTTCCGGCATCCATGACAAGTAAGGGAGCTTTTGCAGATCTCGATTTGAGGCCCGAATACAAACATGCCGCTCGGTCAACTCCAAAGGTTTCGTAACAACCGTCTTCCTCTGTAAAGAAATCCGTGTTCTCTAAACGGAACATACGGTGGGAAATATCAGAGAACAAATACAACATGTACTTTTCGTGCTCCGGGTTGGTGCTCAAAAGGTAAATGGATTTGGCGGGAATCCGTTTCGACGCAGCGACCCGGGTGGCAGCTGCCTGTGTCGCGGTGCCAAACTGGCTGCTGGATCCAGGGCCAAAGATTTCCGTTTGCAGCTGAGCTGGTACGTTGCGCCCCAAGACGGCACAAGGCTCGTCGTCAACGAAGTCGTCATCGTTGATCGGGGGAGTTCTAAATGTATGTAAACGATTCATACGGGCGAGTGCATGCAGAGGAAAAGTGAGATTTTTGTGTAAACTCCAACGGCAGCATTCAACGAGCGCGAAAGTCATAGTAACACCATGCTTCGATGTGCCCAGTATGATATAACTTACCTCCAAAACAAACAAGGAGCAAAGTGAAACTTGCGTCCTTCGTGGACGGACCAGTTCAGATTCGAGTTCCCGACGACAATGCAGACAATCTTTTCCTCTTCCGGATGTGGCAAAGCCTCGTCCCACGTGCAAGGATTTGCCAGCACTGTGCCACTGGAAGGGCGCTTGTCGGCTCCTTCCTTCAACTCCAACCGCAACACCATAGTAATAAATGATTGCCACCGATCAATAAACCTATGATCCAGGTAAGGTGAGATTACTGCAATAGTACCAGGTATCCAGGGATGGACTCACTCCCAGAGTCAGTGGCAGCAGAGAGAGGGTGGATGCGGGTGGGCGGTTCCAATTGTTTCAGATCTCACGCGGTGGGGGTTCTCGACGGCCAAAGCAAAAATGTCCAAAAGTATTGAGCGCTGAAGATTCCAATGATCTTAAACCGGTGCCTGCTACAGTGCTCAAGCCATTTACCTGGTACCAGGTACATATTTACATACATATCTAACTTTGTCATTCGTTCTCAGCCGGCCGGCCCAAAAAATGGCGGGAAGGCTGTGCAGGCGCTGAACTTACGTTCCAGTATAAATTTGTACACAGTTTTCTACACAAGGAAAATCTTGGACACCAACTGCAACACGCACACCACAAAGTCTGCATCGGGTATCAATCTAAAAGGATGGTGACGACTAAAGGATGTTCCTTTATTCATCCCTCTGCTCTCTGGAAATCCCAGATCACATTTGTGAGTTTTGAGAAAGTTCATAGTAGTACAGCTCGAGGTGACAACAAAACTAGCACCACCGCCTTCTGTGGTGCTTCGTTCCTATTTGCAGTAGATGAGCGCTATCAACGCTACGCCGGTGCCATGGGCTTCGCTCGTGCCGATGACTGCTTGGACTTCGCGATCAGAGTTCGTGCACGACTCGGGATCTTCTGCGCGTTTGGATGTCATCCTATGGCACCGACCAGGGACCGCGTTCCGCGACAACGAACACATCCTGTCAAGGTACCACAATCCCCAAAAGAAGACACATCCTTGACTCCCATTGTCGATTGAAGCATTGAAGCATCCAAAAACAGGTACTTCGACCATGGACAACCAGATCTTTGTTCAACTTCGAGAAACCGATATCTTGCTTGGGCGTGGTGGCTCTACCTATGGCCGCACTGGGAATGTAATCCTTCGAGATCTCATACACGAAAATATTGACATTTACAGTCACACCCCCAGATCCGAAAAGCGTCGCTTGGCCCGCAGCTACGTTGACATTATTGAGGGTAGGGGAGCCAGATTTGTGGAAGCAACGCCCTGTGGTCGGTACTATCTGCTGGTAAACGAGGAAAGAAAGAAGGAAGAAATAGTAATGCAATTGTTCCGTACTCGTCTTCTACAACGCCGAAGGAACGAGGAAGAAGTTAACCAGCTTGATGAGCAAGGCGAGAACATTGTTTCCTCCGTGCAAGCCTTTGGACTTCATATTCTGTCGATGCCTGGCGCTGCCCCCAGTGCTGCGGAGAGTGCTGCGGAAAGAAGGTCCGCCGCTGGAGGCTCCTCTTTTCAGCACCAGCCGCAAGTGCTGATGAACCCCTCTCGTGGGTTGACGATGACGACTTACTCGTTTGCGTCGTTTAATGCTCCTCACCTATGGATGTGTAAGGAAAGCGAAGATTTCTTCCTTGGCGACCTTGGTACTAATCAGCACATCCCTGATTGCACGAGCTCAGGGGATTTCTCCTTCTTCTCCTTGATGATGTCGAACCAATCGTCGAGCAGCTTCTGATTGCGGCTTGTATTGGTCGAGCCTTGTATGTTTTGCATGAAAGAATGAATCTACTATAGACGCAGAAACAATAAAAATTATAGTTGGTGACGTTGATGTGGCCTTGTTAGATCATCAGCACGAACTATAATATCAATCGTGACATGTGTACTCGTTCTCCTTTTCAAAAAGCTAGTATCTACTCTAGCACACAGTCGTATGTTCTATGGACGATTCTATCGCTACGTTAGGGTGACATTACTTCGTCGTCAATGTCAATGTCAATGTCCGCGCCATTGCTAGCTACCGATCGACGAGGTTTCTTTTTGCGGGGGCCAACATCATCATCGTCGTCGTCAGCGTCGTCGTCATCATCATCCATCGCACTGCTCTCCGCCTTGGCTTCCATTCTCATCAATCGGCGGAATTCCGAATACTGATTAATCATGCAGTCGATGTCTGTCATGTCACCGCCTCCACCAGCCAGTAGCATGGGAATCTGGGCATCAAAAGTCATCAATGCAGCCTTGGAAATCGGCTTCTCCTTGTCGTCTTTGGAATCCGGATTGAAACCAAAGATACGGGACTCACTGAAATCGTACGCATGTCGAAGGAAAGATTTTAGGCGAAGCAAAAGTGCCTGCGCCGCTGCCTCGGCACACAGAGAGGAAAATGTCTTTGCATCAAAGTCGGGCTTCAGTAAAATAGAAGCCTCTTTGGCATCGTGCGGCACCTTCGCTTGGGCGGCAAGCTCCAGCGCATCTTCTTCGAAAATCGTATCGTCCAGTGCATCTTCTGACGATAGTCTGTATGGTCGTAAAAAGTTTGCAAGCCGATCTAAGAGGTCAGGGCCACGAAGAGCAAGTGCGGAGGTAATACTGTATATGATGAAAAGAGGATCAGAGGCGACTTTGTAAGGAAGGTAGGCCAATACTTGAGCCGTAAACGAAAGAAGTGGGAGATCCCTTAGGAACTTTTCTTCTGCTGTCCGGTTGGTACTCTTTCCGTTAGTCTCGATAGCCTTTTTCCAATTCTGAAGGTCAAATCGACGAAGAAGACTAGAGAACAGGCCCCTTCTTTGCTTTCTGATGTTCGCAATACATTCCTTGAATACTCGGCCGAAAACGCACTCCGTATGAATAGTTCCGCCGCTTCGGATTCGCACAAGTGCAGAGACATTGTCTCGAGTTGGGTACACGGAGGTTTGGAACAAGTAGGCTTGCTTGATTCCAGCATAGACACGTTGGCGCAACATATCGGGTCGCTTCTCGCCTTCGATCATCAGAAGCTTGAGGGCAAGGGCGCGAATACCATCCTCCTCGACGTCGCCCTGCAAGGCCAGGAGGAATGGTACGGTCTCATTCGGGTTGATCTGCCCCTGACGCAGTAGATGACCGACAAGGTCGAGAGCAGCGAATCGGAGCTTGGTATCGCTAGCCTGCGTCATTTCTAGCAGCCGAGATGCATGACTGGTCAAAACCCCGCCAAACAGAGTGGCGTCTGCGTCTTGGTCGCCAGAAATCTTCTTCGAAACCGTTATGTTCGTTTTCGAGTCCATTTTCTTTTTGGCTTCTCCAGATTCGATCCTAGACTCCTCCGTCTGGAAAGAGACACTGTTAGAAAGTTCCGAACCGACAAATGAAGAAACGTTTGAAAGACCTTACCAATAGGATATCGCGCCAGCAGACTAAAGCTTCTAGTTGCAGGCTCGTCGGGGCGTCGGGGTCCATTACTTCGGTGATTAAGCCGGTTTGGTCCATTCGAAGCATTTCGCGGGGTCGTGAAATGAAAACACCACACAATCCACGAAGGGCAGCACATTTGGTCTGAGCATCGTTCTTCGACAAAAACACCGTGAAAAGCTTTTCAAAAACAGACGTGAGGTTCTTGAAAGTCAGGTGATCGGGAGCGACATCTAAGGCCTTTGGGCTGTCTATGCCAAGTTCCTTGTCGTCAGCAAATGATTCATGGTATCGGCAAACGGCACCAAGCACGCTCAACGCCCGCTGGATGTTTGCCTTGGCTTTGTTCTACAATGTCGAATGCAGAAATGTTGAGATTATACCGTCACATGTTACAACTTCCCGAGAGTCGATAGTTCTTACCGTCATGGATCCCAAGTCGTCTTCATTTCGATGCTTCAGTAAGTAGCTGTAGAACGTTCTGGCAAGGTTCAGGATCTTGGTCTTGAAAGGACTGTGTTCGTGGCTTTCCTTGTGATGGGCCAAAGCACAAAGCGCACAAATCGCTGCTGACAGAGCCTCTCTCCCGAATTTGTACGTAATCTTCACGAGATCATCACCTAGTGATGTTGTGCCCAGTTCGTCCAGTTCATGTTTGCTCATGACAGGCGCCACTTTAGCAACCGCATTACACAAGGACGTCACGACAACGGCTTCTTGCTGAAAGGTCATGCCATTGTCTGCCTTCAAGTACGGCAGAAGAATATCGAGGTGTCGGTGCACATCCATCGGCGAAATGCTTGTAAAGACCCCGATGGTGCGCATCACGGCTACCACATCTTTTGCTGTGGCACCTTGTCTATTGGAACGCTTTTCTTCCATACTTAGCAAGATCTCAAAGATCGCATCGACAAGCATGGAACAATGACTTTCCTCCAGAATTCGTCGCTTTCGGCGCATGGACGTTTTGCGCCCCTTGTCCGCATCCGTCTCCCCGCTTGCCAGATCTCGAAACAAAACGGTCAAATGTTCCCCTGTGTCAGCTGCCTTGACAACTTCGACCATTTGTTCCGCCGCGATCTCGGATCGATCCTGGAGTCTCCTTTTCTTGATTCTTCGCTCCGTCGATCGCGTTTCTCGTACAGACGATGGGCGCGGTGAGAACGAGTCTGTCGGCTGAGGAGTGGGGGTGACTGGGACAAGATCCCCGGAAGCATTGACAATATCCACTTCCATGACTCTGGAACCAGGAGTCCTGGGCCTTGTGTCGATTTCATGTTGGACGTTGCTGCCAGGAGATTGCACTACTTCTTGCTCAATCTTCTCGTCTCCGTTCTCGAGCCAAACTTTCAAAAAGAGGTCATGGATGGCATCTCGAACCGAGTCGTCCTCTTTGGGGTCTGCGGCCAGCCTTAGCATCACGGTACACGCCTCGGCTCTCCCCTTGTAGGAGGGGTGGGCACACAAGATATCTTGTAGGATTCGAATGGTTCGTTTTCGGACACTCACACCGGGATCTTGCAGGCCAATCATAAAGGCTTGGTGAAAGTCGTTGGCCACAGCGGGTGAGTGCACTACATAGAGACCGACCAGTGACACGGCGGCCTCTCGCACCGAAATGGCTTCGTCCGAGAACCGTTTTGCGACCGCATTGCGAACAAAGGGGTAAATCATCAATTTGGGATCTGCATCCGTGACCTGTTGGGACATGACATGTGTGGGTTAGACGCACACCTACATACTTGACGCTTCCTATCGCTACAGCAGCAGCTTACCTTCTCGATTGCCTTCAATGCCAGTCTTCGAAGCAAAACCGAAGACCTGTTTTCAATCAGTTGATTGACAAACAATGTGATTTGACTCCGATGTGTCACCAAAAGCTGCGACTGCGTCGCCACCAGGTGGACCATGATCCGACTCCGGCCTTCATCGGACAAACAGTGCAACATGCCATTCAACGAATTTTGCCCCAGGATGTTGTGGTTGCTAAGTTCGGAGGATTCCCTCGGATCCCAAAGCTCCTTCAATCGAGCCACCAACGGCCAAACATTGGTCACCGGTGATGATGAGCCCGTGTTGTTGTGCACCTGATCCAACTCGGACAACCAACGTGCCAAATGAAACTCGTACGCGTCTTGAAAGCCCGTGACCCCCGACTTGCGACTGACAATGGACAAGTAGTCAATGAGTAATCGCCGCATGCAGTAGGATTCGTCCACCAACTCGGGCGAACACCCCAGATCGCCCAAATTGGTATTTCGTTCCCGCTCAAAATCGACAATCCGTCCCAACTGACAAGCGTCGCAGTACCATCGTTCCGGCATGGTATCTTGAATCATGGCCACACAGAGAGAATGATATTTCGTATGACATCGACTGCATTCTACGGCAGCCCCGTGATCTCCCCCCTGCTTACCACAGTAACACTGCTCTGCCGTCGGATCGTCCGTAATGGCTGGATTGCGAATACAGACAGGTTTTTCCCGGTGATACTTGAGAATCCGTGCTTCCGCAGCGCAAATTTTGCCAAAGGCATCCAAAATAGTATTCAGAAATGTCGTTTCGGCATTACTGTTGTTGTTACAAATGGCCACCAATTCCATACTGATACGATTAGTAATGGACATGAGCAACATTTCGGCCGCGGGATATTCTGGCACCAAGAGTACCACCAACAAGTCATCAATCAAATTTTGTAAAATTGGTCGGAATTCCGACGCACCCCCATCCTCCCCTTTTTTGCTGCATCGTCCCAGCAAGTGGGCTACAAATAAGTCACACACCGACTGACAGCCCTTGAGGCCCGAGACAATGTGTAACGGGGCGGCGACTGAGGGCTCTGCCGAGCCATCGCCGTCGTCGTGTTCCACGTCTGGTGCACCGCCCTCGACTTGGGGTGGAACCACCGAACTTTGGACCAAGGACAATATCACGGCCGTAATAGTTTGAATGGCGCCCGGATCGACAGCAGCCAGTGACTGCGAGAGTATTTGTAGACCCGTCGGAAAGAGAACCGAAGACGATTGAACGGGATAGTTTCGCATGGACTTTTTGAAGCTTGGAATCTTGAGCATGAGAGGAAACAAATCTTCGACAATGGTTTGTCGGTGCCGGGGGTACTTTCTAAAAATGGCAGTTACAACTCCAATGGCAGCTTCGTGGATACTCAAAGCCTTTTTGAAATCCGCTTGTACCATGGGATCTAGTTCCAGGGACATGAGAGCACCCGAAGAAACATTGAGGAGGGGCTGATCGTCCAGAGGGGTCTTTTGTACTAGCGTTTCCAGGCGTTCCATAATCTGAACGAGAGGACCGATAGTCTTGTACATGGGTTTGTAGACTTTCTTCATGTCTCGAATAGTCGTGGCATCTCCTCCTTCCGAAGCAGCAGCACCGCTACTCCGACGTCGCTTCTTGGCAGACGTGGAAGGTGTCTTGCTAGAAGAAGGACCCGGCGACGCTCCGCCTTTGGACTTTGCCGCCGACGTAATGTGACCGACTTGATTGAGAGCAGGAAGAATATTCTTGGACAAATGATGACGAAACAAGACAATCGAAGCCTCAATGGCGTCTTCGTTGACAACAGTCCGATCAATGCCAGGACTGTTGATGACAAAGAGAAGAATGGCAGCTGCCTCGAGTCCCATGAGAAGTTTTTGTTCCAGCAGTTTGCACTGTGGCGATTGAAGCCACTGAAAGAACAGACAAGAACAAGAGCAGCACATTGTCAGCACGACGAGAATGAATGAATCCTTTGTTTTCTCACACTATTGTATTTCTCACCGCTTCTATACTGTGCACGGCCCCGTCGGCAACTTGATGAATGACTTGATATCCTTCTTGAACGAAATCCACAGTCGTGGCCAAGGCGACATGCTTTTGCAAGGCTTCGACAAGCTGACCCGTCAAGCTGGGATCCACATCGGCAAAGCCAAGATCGACATTGAGTCCTTGGTTGCGATTGTTGTACTGCAACGTGCAAAGCATGGACAAATCCGACAAGTCCTTGGCGGTCAAATGCTCGTCGCTGCGACTCTCCAAAGCCGACAAGATTCGTTCGACTGCATTGGTAAAATAATCGTCATTGTTGCTACTGCTGGCGTTGGAAGGAGGAACACTATTAGCCACAGCAGGCATTTTGCTGTCCATCATGGCTTGTGGACCGGCCGCCATGGGAAGACTCGCCAAGCCGTTCGGCATTCTTGTTGTTGTTGCCACAACTAGCTTGCGACGTAGAAGTCTTGCGCACAACGGTGAAACAATCACCAGAACGACGACGATGGTGTGATGCCTCGGTCGGGCCGTTCTCTTAGAGATCAATGATAGCAAAACAGCAGCGCCGCAAAATGATTTGATTGCACAGCACCTCTCTCCCTCTTGCGAGTGTGATCGATGCCATGGTTTGTTGTCATTCGCTGGATGATCCAAGCGCGGGCGCGGGCGGTGACTTTGCCTGGTCGCGAACCATGTAGAAAGTTTACGAGCGTCTACGAAGCTATGGATCCGCGCCGGCTTGCTAGAGCAACCAAGCCGACCGGCGTGCATTCGAACGGGTCCAAGATTCTTGGCGGCAAAACTTGCCACCGGCAATGCGAATGACCCATTGGACCGTACGATTTGGATCCACAATGACAGAGACGAGAGACATAACGACGTCGAAGCGAGAAGCAGCACTCTTTCGTTGTTGCTATCATCGACTCCCACCACACCACACATTAGCGCTACCATGGCTACATCTTCAGCAGCAGCAGCCCCGACGTTTCTGGATCGGTTTATTCTTCATTTGGCGACCAAATTAGGGTTGCTGAACGATCCAGAACAAATCCAAACATGGTTGTTGAATTCGGGCCGTCGTCGTCCATTGTATTGGCGATCGCATCTCTTGCAGGAACCACCATCCAATCACAACGACAATCCAAAACTGGCCTTTGTCGACTTGACGTTTGAATGCATGGTCCATGACAATGACAACACAAGACCCCCTCTCGAGTTGCAGGTACGGTTCGGCTACTTATTTTTAGAATCTTCATCCTCATCACGATATTACCGCTGTCAGCCACTGACGCAGTCACTACTCGATAGTCATGCCCACTCGATCGGTCTCGAACTTTCGACGGCGACACCCCAGGCCATGGCGTCATTGCTTTCAGAGGCCTTTTCCAACACGGAACCAGCCGCTGACAAAGTCCGGCTAGTGGACAATGACGACGACAACACCAGGATTCGAGATGATGGATTGTGGTATTATCCACAAGTGGACGAGTCTGGCAAATGGACAATTTTAGTGGAATCCACATCTTCGTTGGATGCCGTTGCGACTATCCTTTTGTACTTGAACATGAAGGAAATGACGACAATACCAAAAAGTACTACTACGGATGAGGTCTTGGTCGAACGCAAACTGGAAGCATGCTGGAATCATCTACGACTGGACCAGTGCCGTCACGTGGCGGCGACTGGTGATCCAGTCACGGAGGATGGAATTGATAAAGTACCATTGGCCGCCCTAGTTGCATCCGCGGATAATGCCACTAGTAGTGCTACCACCAACCACAATAGTGGCACGACCAAAAAGCGAGCCGCTGGCGCCTATGTTTCAATTGTCGACGGTAGCAAGAAACGAAAGAAAAAGGGCAAGATTGTATATGCCAAACCGAGCAGCTAGAATGGCAGTAGCAGTAACTCTTACTACTCCTAGAGCTTGGATTGTCCTTGTGGGGAATGGTGGTTGTGGATGTTGGTCTGTGATTGCCAACCAAAACGTGTCAAGGGATGTGTCACCTTGTAGGCGTGGCCTTGAATTTGGACACGTCCATCTCCACGGGCTGAAAAGTCCTGAATGAGATCCGCCACGTGCGGCATGGGCGTCGTTTTTGTCTCGCGGCATTCGTCCGAGGGTACTTCCAGAATACTTTGCAAAAGTCTCTTGACATAGTCTCCAATTCCCAGACTAGCCGTCAATCCGGTCGATCGAATGCCGGCCACGGCGACCCAATTCCGATGTGGCCACGCATGAATTTGATAATCTCGTTGGTCAGTACCAGGCCGAATACCGACATATTCTCCTACAAACGCCGATTGAGTATCCAAGTTGGGAAGGATGCGATGAATGGTGGCATCCAATTCCTCCCTCACTTTGGGGTCGGGTCGTCGATCGGTCCGTGACTCTTGATCCAATGCCGTCGGTCCAACGACCAGTTGATTGTACAATGTACTAAACACAAAAATTCCCTTTGTGAATTGAGAAGGAACCGGCTGAATAGGATGGGTAATGGCGGTAGCATTGCTGGTGCGATAAATGCGATATTGTCCACGTCGGGGTTTGGCAGTCCACCTTGATGGTGTTGCCCCCTGCATTGTTTGATCTTGTACCAGGTCCGCAAAGACACCTGCCGCATTCACCACAGCCTTTGCCTTTAACTCGAGAGTAGGAGGAGCAGCAGCAGTTTTCGAATTGGAAGCTTCTTGTTGTTTCTGTCGAATTAGCCAAATGCCATTGTCAAATGAACATGCCTCGCCGTCGACACAAAAGTTTGTAAAAATGGCAGCTCCATTCTCGCGGGCATGAACTGCCAAGGATATTGAGTACAACCAAGGATCCACAACAATTTCTCCTGGAATATGAACAGCTCCCAAGCAACAAGGAGCCAAGTTGGGCTCTATGGCAAGGACTTGTTCTGCTGTCCATCGTTGTGCATGAATATCTCCCGCATCGTGCGACTCTTGCAACACCTCATCCAGTCGATCCTCGTCATCCCATGGCCACAAACACACCATGGATCCACATGGCCTGGTTGGCAGATTATGTTCTTTGCAATACAGTCGAAATTGAGCATTGGCATCCCGAATCAAGGCTCTCTCAAGTGTTCCAGGTGTCGCATCGACGCCCGTACAAGCAATTCCAGAATTGGATCCCGACGCGTGGCTCAAAAGTTCTCCCTCGGCTTCCACCAAGGCGCATTTCCAACCCTGAAGAGTGGCCGCCCTCAAGACTGCCAAACCCACTACTCCGCCTCCAATGACAATCAAATCGTACAGCGTAGATACACCGTCTACCATCCTGAATCTATCATGGCAATTGCAACGAAGGCCGCGAACAAAAAGCTAGCCCAAAACGCAGAGGAACACGTCGGCATGCAAAAACGTGTGAGCTTTTTCGTAATGCAGGACTCAAAAATGAGCGGGAATGTCAACAAATGGGGAGCGGAGGTTATTTGAGGGACAGGCACCCTCTTTTGGCGCGCGCAAAGCATGCGCGTCGCGGAACTCTACAGTATCCGTCGCAGGTCTTCCAAGCCAATTGCTGCAGCAATAAAGTCGATAATAATCAAGGCTTTACGTAGATTCAATGAAATTTGAAGGAGAAGACACGGATTGTGCATATAGCTACTGTACCCTGCCTTCGTTCCATCTCTAGTAGAGCCAGTGGCTGTGGCATCGCTTTGACAAATCTGCGTGTGCTTTAGTGCCCACTCGGTGGAAACACAATCCAGTCTGAGATGATGATTAGTAAGGCCCTGTAATTGCCTGACTCGTTGGATCACGAAGTTTCGTTTTTGAGTGTTTCGACATGACGAATATGGCAATGAGGCAGTATCCGTAGCTTCCATTTCGTCGGCGCTCACCACTAGCTAGGAATCATCCGTTACCACCCACGGTGCAATTGTTCAGTTTGCCCCGATTGGAATGTGCCACTCGACACGTCGCATTGAAACTCACCAAGCTTCCAAAGCGACCAAAGCCTCCGGCCCCAAAACTGACACATTGACTTTGGGACATGATGAATAAATCGGCAAAAATGGAAAAGAAAGCGGACGGATCCTCTTTTCTAGCGAAATTGAGATGCGGTGGATCTTGATGGGGCAACAGTATAATGTCTAGGGAATTCGTAGCTTCTTCTTGTTCGGGTACATCCAAATGAGATACGACTCGAAAGGAAGAGTGTTTCCTGCCGTAGGCTTGTGCGGCTTGTAGGGACGCCAAAGTGTCCGACGCCACGTAGACTGGGACATTCTTTGATGGTGCTAAACTTGCCGCACAGTCTACTGCATTGGTCACCGATCGTTGTAACAAGGTCAAATTCCAGGTTTCTCGATAGGGTTCTCCCGGATACTTGGCCCGAATATGTGCCACCACAAATTGATTAGGCCACAAATCCAAGGCTTGCATTTGATGGTCCACCAGCTTGTGCAAGGCTGGAGAAGGTCGAAACAAGCTCAAAAACATTTCATGAAAGAATTCCAGAGGCTCTTTGTAGGGCTCATTGGTAGCAAAATCCGTGACAAAGTCTCGAAACAAGTCACCACCCGCCATTTGTGCCGCAGCTTCAATGAGCCAATGCTTGGGATTGTGAGCCGCCTTGACAATTTGATTCAATGCCATGGATCCAAAGACTAATTTGGAAGTAGAATTACTATCCAAAAGCGGTGCCAAGCTATCAGGTACCGTCCAATTCATTGCCGGGGAAGGAATCATAAATTCTTCCAATCGAAAGGGTCGTGTCCATCGCAGAAATAGGAGGCGTTTGGTCTTGTGGGCTACCGCTAAATACAAGGGCAAACTCTTGAGGCGATCGGCCGTTCCTCCGCATCGATCTTGGTCTAAACAGCGTACTACCAATAGTTTTTGGCGTAACCACTGTTGGGGTTGTTGAATTCGTTGCAGTGTCCGGGAGTGCCATTGTAGATAGTCTTGCATCCATTGAGGAAGAGTCGTAGTAGTACACGAGACATTGCTAGTGCACGGAATTGAAAATTGCAGCCTTGTCGTCGTTTTCGATCCTGAGGAAGAGTGGGTGGTGACGACTTTTGGAGGTTTCACAAGAAAAGGCTCACCACTGTGACTGTTGCCCTGATGGGAAAGGAGACTTTCCGTCACTTTGCCACTTTGCCAGAAACTAATCAAGGAGAGGGCGGTCACAAGCACCAACACACTTCTCACGAAACTGGCAGTGCCGCAGTTTCTCTGGGAGAAGGCGGAACTCATTCAGCCGACCTCACATACCACCATTAGATGAATAAACGTTGCAGGCTTTGGAAGCATTCGTTGTGGAGGATGTGTGGGATAGTTGACATGATGGCATCTCAGAGGAGCAGCTTTTCGATGACTGACTCCCTCCTTTTTTTCTGTGGGATGTTGCGGTGAAACGGATCGAAGGAATCGAACAATGGTGTGACTCTTTCGATTCACCGACCGTACTTCATCGGCGGGATTGCGCGCCATCGGCGTGCATGCTTTCCCTCGCGCGCGATCCCTTTAGGCAGGACGCGAAGATCTTGTTCTGTGTGGGGTTGGCGGGCATTCTCATTGATGATTCGATGATTCGATCCCGAGCACACGTCCATCGATCGATCGGCATTGGATGGTCGTCGGTGGGTTGCTTTCGCCACTCTACCGGTAGTGTCATCATCGGCATTACAGGTAATCTGCCTTGAAACAAGTCCAAGCCATCGTCTTGCTCGACACAAAGTACACAAGTCTCCTCGTCAAACCTACTTCATCATGTCCACAGGAGATGAAAGACCCACCAAAATGGCCAAGTTGGAGGCTCCGATTGGCAACTTGCAATCCTTGATTTATACCAGTGAACCCGTCCCAAAATTGCAAGTATTGGATCAACTCTTGATTCCTCATGAAAAAGTCTACTTGGATGTTCCCGACGCGGAGACGGCTTGGAGTGTCATTTATACCATGCAGATTCGGGGAGCTCCTCTGATTGCCATTGTCGCTCTCTTGGGTCTTTCCGTCGACTTGTACACCAACCCCAAGACGGTGGCAGCCTTGGAGGCTCTCTCGGACGACGGTGCCAAAATTCTAGACCTGATTCAAGGGAAAATGGCCTATTTGAAAACGTCTCGACCGACGGCAGTCAATCTATCGAATGCATTACAAGAAGTCGGCGACGAATTGCAAAAGGCTCTGCAAGAAAATGATGGCAGCAGTGCCAAGGACAAGTTATTAAAGACGGTCAAGGATTATTCCGAGTTCATGTTGGAGCGGGATGTGAGTGATAATAAAGCAATTGGAAAATATGGTGCAGACGCTATTTTGAAAGAGACAAACAAGACGCGAGTCAATCTTGTGACCATTTGCAATACGGGGTCCTTGGCCACGGCCGGCTATGGAACCGCACTGGGCATTGCCCGACGATTGTGCGAGTTGAATGCCTTGGAGAGCATAACCGCGCTCGAAACAAGACCCTACAATCAAGGATCGCGATTGACAGCCTTTGAGATTATGGAAGAGAAAATGCCAGGTGGGCAGTTAATTTGTGATTCGGCAGCAGGAGCCTTGATGCAGGTGAGTCATGGAAGGGATGGTACGTTTTGGAGTTGTACCATGCTAGGCATGGAAATTCACAGTTTTTCTTATTACTCGTTAATGTTCTTAGACGAAACAAGTGGATGCTGTCGTTGTCGGCGCCGATCGCGTTTGCGCCAACGGAGACACGGCCAATAAGATTGGCACGTACAATTTGAGTATCATTGCTGCTTTTCATAAAGTCCCTTTTTACGTGGCAGCGCCCATTACCTCTCTTGACATTACACTAGAGAGTGGCGATCAGATTCCAATTGAAGAGCGCAAGGCCGAAGAATTGATTGATACATCCAAAGCGCCCAAGAATGTTCCCTGCTGGAACCCAGCCTTTGATGTGACGCCGGCCATGAATATTAGGGGCATTGTGACGGAAAAGGGAGTAATTGAACCTGATGCCGATGGAAAGCTGAATGTCAAGGCATTTGTGTAAGTAACAATGAAAAGTGTAGGCAGTCCCTTGCTTCGCCGTCGTCGATCTGATTATTTTTGCCCTCGTTGCCACAGGGAGAAGCACATGGCATTGTCATCTTGAACCATAGTCGATTACAAAGCAAGCATCAAAACCTAGGCACATTGAATCAATTCCATCATCATCTATCCTTTTCTTCCTCTTCGTCTCCGTCTTGACCTTCCTCTCCGTCAATTGCGTCCTCGCCTTCTTCGCCTTCCCCTTCTGTACTTTGTTCCTGTTCGCTAGTATCCCCATTGTCCTTACTCGGATCTAAGTCGTCACCACCATCAGCCGTCTCTCCTTCCGATGCACTTTTCGGTACAATTTTTGTGGTATTCGCCATTTTACCAGACTTTAGTGTAGGTTGTTCTTGCGAAGCATCCGCTGACTTGGAGGACGAGGATATTTCTGCATGTGTCTTACTCTGATTGTACATTTTGTTCATGCCTTGATGCTTGGCTCCTTTGGCATGATGCTCCAGGTTCGAGAGCATTTGATTGGTATCCACATTGACAAATTTTTCTGCCTTGTAATGTGCGTGATCGTGATCTTCGTGAATGTGCACTTCTTTGTAAAAAAAGACTAGCAGAGGCACTGCCACAAAGACCATGGCTAGTATAAACAGCATGCGTGTAGGAAGATTGACGCGGTATTTGCGTTTGCCATGATAGTCATCCTTATCATTGTCAACGGGCAAACCGAAATTCCCAGAACGGGGAGGGGCGGGGACTTTGGGATTGCCAGGTTTAATGGTGGGGACTGACTTGGGTGGCGTCGTAAGCAATGGCCGGACTTCCTCTACAGGAGCCTGGGGTTGCTGCCCTCCGCGACGTTTCGTGGTGGTACGGTTGTCCATGTTAGGGCAATGCTGAGAGGGTCGATATAAACTTAACGAAATGTGGAATCGTCAAAGCTTGTATCGTGGTATGGTGTAGCAGTCGTAATGGGAGCACTCCATCGATGCTCCCTTGTCTGGCTTTCGGTCATCGTCGCTTGCTCTCGTAACACCAGCGCCTCATACATCTTTCAGTCGCATAAGTCGTATACACTTATTAAAATGCATACATCACCTACCTATCTGGGTAGCACCTCACTGGAATTTCAGATCGCGGAGACATGATCAAGTCTGAACAGAGTCGTCCAAAAGCAGCTTCGACCGATTCGAGTTCGATGTCATCGCAACATCAACAGAAAGGGCGGCGTCGCAACTACTCTGATGATGCCATCATGTCCACTATCCAGGATGAAACACATCCTCTACAACCACTGCTTCCAAATCTTGCCTTATTTCTTTCATCTGATAAGTATCATGAGTCGTCTCCTCCCTCCTCGTTTATATATATATAGCACATCTGTTGTTAGTCGATGAAGTCGTCGATTGATCGGAATAGTCACAAAACTCGTCTGTCGTCGCAGGAGCGCGAAGTCGGGGGTACGCACGGGTTTGCCGGTGAAGAACTTCTTCCGTGGAAGATGGAGCCCAATTCTCCCTCCGAGACCGATAAACCGTGCCGAGTTCGCGATTCCATCTAGGAAGAACTTTGGAGTCACGCCACAAGATAGCGAAGGAACTGCATTGTCGACGTGTGCGCGGAAAAAATGAGAATCCGTCGTAAATTGTCGTAGTGGCTGGCCATCTGCCTTTTGCAGTAGTTAGCAGGATCGAGATCCATTCATTTAATTAGCTGCGGCGCTATCAACCCCAAATTCTTTCCAAGCCATCCAAGCACTGAAGGAAAGAAACGGTCATAAAAGTGAGGAAAACAGGTGGTATCTTGTTTTATTTTCATTAGAAAGTTTGTTCATGACAATGACAACAACAACAACAAAGATGAGTCGTGGTATTACAGATCAAGACCGCGTGATTGTGCAAGGCCGCTATCTGGTCTACGAACAAGATCCATCTCGCCGATTCTTAATGCAAGGCATGGCCTTTCCCGTGCCTCTGAAACCAGAATCCTACAATGAAGACGGATGGATCGCTGTGTTGAAACAGCTTCGAGAAGCCTCTCCTCATATCAACACGTTGCGGTTGTATCGCACCCACATGAGTAATTACACGTTGCACGAATATGGAAATCCCATGGAAGGATTCTATCAAGCGGCCGCCGATCTTGGTTTTTATTTGCTCGTTCCCTTGACCGCTGCCCAGGGCGATGGTGTCTTGAATCGTGGCAAGGCAGCTCCCTTGTGCTACAATGAGAAGCTCTTTCGATATGGCGCTCATGTGATCGAATCTGTCAAGGACTATCCTAATGTCCTGGGTGGTGTTCTGGGCAATGAAGTCTTGAATTCCTTGAAAGACTGGCCCGCGGCTCCGTGCTTGCTAGCCTACGCCCGAGATCTCAAGCGATTTCATCCGTCCTTTCCCTTGATTTACACGACGCAACACGATGGATTGACTGCCGTAGTGACGCCTGCCGCCACGGCGCAACTGTTGTTGAACTATCTCACGTGCCACATAGAAGATTCGGCCACGATTGATATTTTGGGAATCAACATTGAAAGTTGGTGCTCTTCTCTTCAAACATTTGAGTTGAATGAGGATGGATCGGTAGGATCTTATGCAGATCTCTACCAACACCTTGTCAATGCGACGATTCCTCTCATCTTTTCGGAACTCGGATGTTCCCAGATTCTCTACAATCGAGACAACGGACTAGGCGTGACCCTCGGGGATCGTCGCACGGCCCGTGAGTGGAACCAAGTGTCCATCGTGGAAACCACCATGGCCGATGAATGGTCTGGCTTTATTGCCTATGCCTACGATGGACCATTTGACTTTCGCATGACCACAGGAGGGCCCTGGGACGGTATTCATCCTCTCACCTTTAACTTGGATATGGAAAACTATGTAAAAGCACTGGAGGATGCGTCGGCACTTGTCAAGGATGAAAGGATCTTGGTGTCTAACGTGACTACGAATGCTACCATATCCCCACCCACTTGTGCTTCGGTGCACGAGTTTCTTGAGGCGTGCTGCAACGTAAACCTAATGGACGTCAATGAAATTCCATCCTACTTTAACCCACAGGACGGCGGTGGCATCCTGCTCTCCGAAGCGAGTTGGATGGAAGCATCAGGACAACAGCGAGTCGAGAATCTGATTTGTTGGAGCGCCTTGATTGTTCCAATGGTCGGAACCATGTTGTATATCCTCAACAGGATGAGAGGTGCTCGAGAGAGTGCTCGAGCAATGACACCAGATTCGCCCAACAAACAAGGGCAGACAAGAAGTGTCGTGTCAAGGGTCGTGGCGGAACCGACTGCTTCGTACAACACCTTTGCATAACATATTCACCGCTTTTGCCAGGATCAGGCAGGGTGATTTGTATACTTTTACCTCGTGGATGGCTTATTCAAGTTCCTTGCGTATCGTATCACGGATTTCTTGCATGGTAGGCCGCTTGGAGCTTTGTGGAGCCCAACCTTGCTGGACTAGTGTTCGAATGGAACGGGGCCAATAGAATGGAACGGTAGGACGAGCGCCTCGAGTGAATACTTGATGCTTGTGTTCGGGACCGTCCAAGTGTTTGAAAGGTAGTTTGAGAGATAGAACTTGATATAGAAGCAAGGAATAAGAATAGACATCGGATTTGAGATTGTAGGGCTGTCCCATGTAGTTCTCTGGACTAATGTATCGAAAGGTTCCGGCTTTTTGAGACAATTTGAACGTTTCGTTGGGATCGTCCGAACGGGGAACGAGTCTAGATAAACCAAAGTCAAAGATCTTGATGACTCCTTCACTATCAAAGCCAAGATTTGCGGGCTTGAGATCTCGATGGATCATGTTTAGAGAGTGCATGTGTGCAAGTCCATCTGAAATCCCAGCGGCAACCTGCAATCGTTCTTGGAAGAAGTCTCGCCGATCCATTGGACTAGAACGAACAGGTCGAAACTTGAGCTTCCATTTTTGAATGCGATCAAACAGAGTCTCGTCCAGCTTCTCCATAACCATGAAAAAGGCGTCCGGTCTACATCCATGTTCAAAACTTGCAATACCTCCTTCGGAAACAGCCTTGATCTTGACGATATTCTCATGATCCAACGCGGCTAGAAAGAGTGCTTCCTTTACAATGTCACAAGCACTCAGGGCAAACTGGACATCATTCTCAACGAGTTCATTTCTTAGAATTTTGACCACGTAGCTGCTGTCTTCGGATGATGACATGGAGGCATCTTTTGTATCCTCATCGTCTCCGGGCATAGACTTGACATTGAATATTTGGTTGTAGCCGCCTTCTCCAATGAGCTCGCCAAGTGCCACCTGAGAATGTTTCAAAACTTGAATATCATTACTCTCAGCAGAATTCCCGCCAAGCTGAGTAATCGTTTCAAACAATGGATCCCGTGTGATTTTTTGGGTCCGACTTATCACCACCTCCTTGACATCGGTCGCAGTGGTTTGAGAGACAATTTGGGTGCCTTGTGTTTCCTCCCACCCCAGCGTTTGCGTGAGATCGCCGTCGTCCTCCAAGTTTGGATCGGCTTTGTATTCTTTATATACGTCCGAGGTTAGGTAGGGTGTAATGTCCATGGTGCTGCGGGTTGCTCAAAATAATATGGGAGAAAACCCTGAACAGAACAGAAGAATCTGGGACCAGCGTAAGGAAGAACGCGAAGAAATGGAGGCCAAGATGCTTCCGAACCGTGATGAATCGAATCTTCCGAAGAAAAAGTGAGATGATGGCGATAGTGAATGGCTGGGCTCGCGCGCATGCCCTTTTGGCGAAAGAGTGAGTCGTACGATTCAATGGACTGCATCATTGAATCGACGTCGATTGTAGTTTTCGCGAATCATAATTTTTCGTTTGGATGATCAGGTAGGACGCGTCGACCCTGAAAATTCCCGAAAAATACTGACGCGTGACGTCAGCATTGAGTACAAACCTCCCGTAGATCCTACGGAAGACTGCGAAAGCAGCCAAGGGAAGGTTGCTACGAGCACCGACCATGGGCGACTTTGTAGAAAGACACCGCATCACTGGACGAAACGCGGGGCCAACCTCCGACATCGAACTGGAAGACGACGACAAAACGGTCAAGTCTAGCGGAAGCGGTAACAAAGAAGACAACGAAACCATGGAGAACATGGACATAGGATTTCAGCTGAAACTATCGTGGAAAGGTAGCGGTATGGGCGAAATGGACAAAGCGGCGACACACTTCTCAAAGGTATTGCTCTACATCCAATCCCTGGAGAAAGAAATGTACATCATAACGAAAAAACAGGAAGAGATTACTCGCTTCAGCGAGATGGCGGTCGCATCAGCTGCCTCAGTAGCCAAAGCGAGATCGATTCTCGACATCAAACAAGAGACGGTGACGCGCAACCGGGCCAGATCGACTCTTTACGTGACCATCATCAACATTCGCTGTACCTCCAAGATCTCATCTATCAAGAATTACTACAAGGTAGATGCCTACATCAAAGAGCACAACATATTCGTCAGCGAACATTTGTTCAATGATCCAGAAGTGAAAGAAAGACAAATTGGCTTCATTGCAAATGTTCATATTGAGCATGTTCCGGCAAAATACCTAGTCTCGCAGTGGAGGGCAGCTCTCCAACCATTCGTTCCAGCAGGAGCAACGCTCCCAGAATTCATCTTCAAAAGAGGCAAGGTAGCTACAAGCGACAGCAAACCAGGTGACAGGTGGGACCGCTATACTCGAGCATACATAGTCAGATGTGATGCTGACAACCGCAAAATTCTGGACAAGATCCTCACAAGAGCCACAGCGAGTAAGTCCTTACCAATCCAACTAGGTGGATATATTCCATTTTTCTGGAAACAACGCAACCCGGTTGCTTACAACAGTATGATCAAGACAACAAACCGCTGCCTCGCAAACATCTACGTCATCAAAATTGCCGGGGTTACCAACGAGGTAATGTTAAAGCTAGGCAAAGCTCGTTTAATGAAACTGCCCAGGATCTATGACATCATTCCTACTGGCCTTACCGAAGAAGAAGGGGAGTGGAAGATATTAATTAATGTTGAATCAAAAGGTCCAAAACGTGCAAGCCCCAGCGAAACACACAAAGTCGTCCATGACTCGGTAATCGAACATTTGCAAGGCTGGCCACCGCACATGGCACAAATGAGTTTCGAGCCTTACGTATCATCCAGGAAGGGAAGGACAGATTCAGACTCCGTGAGTGATGGATCGGCCGCAAGCAACATCAGCATCATCACCAGTTCCATGGAGAGCGTCTGGGGGAATGACGAAGAAGACGACGATCTGGGGTCGTTCGACAAACCAGCAGACGAACCAAACGAGCGATATGTCGAAATCGCAGCCGGGGCACCCCATCGTGGAGCCCCACAACAACGCACAGGAACCCCTCAAGACCACCAAACCCAAGATTTACCATCCTCAAACATGGACCAATTAATGGAAATGATGCGTGATATGCGACAGTTTAACAAGGAGATGCAACAGTCCACCAAAGACATCGTGGATGAACTTCGAGAGTTAAAACAGGAAAACTCCGAACTACGTCAGCGCTTGCAAGCGGTAGAAAATCCAAGCACAAACAGCAGTGGGCAAGGCCTCTCCTACACACCACCGCCACGCCAAGATCCACAAGACCGGAAACGTCAATGCAACAACAAGCAAACTCCAGAACAAATCATGGCAGGACGAGCACTAGAAAATGAACTGGCGCTCGAAAGTGAAGCCATGGAGGTCGAAAACGAAACTGCTAAACCCCCTTCCTCCGAGGAAACAATCGTCACATGGGAATCCGAAACCCACCAACAGTCGAGAACAGTCAACCAACCACGCCTACGCAACGGGAGGGGAGCTCCAGCCACGCGCCTTAGTGTTTCAGGGCTAACAACCCTCAATAAGAAATGATGGAAGAGGTAGAATCCGATACCAGTAATAGTGATGACGATGACAACCTTAACGTGAATTTCACCGACTGGTTAGACGAATATGGATCGGACAATGACGAACGGACCTGGCAAGACAATGAGCCGTATGGTGACCAGATACAACCCAAGCTTGCAGGACACACCAGAGTATACTTCTCTAATATTCGAGGAATAAAGGATCAAGCAAAATGGGCTCATGTATGCTCCGCCATGAGCGATATCAACGCCGACGTGGCAGGCTTTTCCGAAATGAACGTGGACACGGCACAAGAAACAATCCGCCTCCGCTTAGAAAAAGCAGCACGATCAAGCATCCCTGGGCAGTCCATCCTAATAACATCCTCCACTCCAGATATAGCGGCCAGCGACATGAAACCAGGAGGAACCTCCCTATTGACTATAGGTGGTGGGAACTGTTTCCGGATTACAAGCAGCTACAAAGATACCATGGGAAGATGGGCAGCCACGCGGTACCAGCTAGACGAAGGAATCAAAGGATTGTGGGTAATCTCAGTCTATCAAGTCTGCGACGGAATTATTGACCCAAAGTCTTTCACAGCAGCCCGACAACAACAAGCAATGATCCTAGACCCTGCGATCAAGCCACGTCAAGCTTTCAAAAAGGATCTCAGTGAATTTATAGCAAAATACCCGGAAGACGAATTTCTAATTGGCGGCGATTTTAATGAAGAAGTGACATCGCCTGAAATGGCCAATCTCATCGACAACCTCCATCTGTACGACCTAATCACCGCTCGCCATGGGGAGGCCGCATGCCCACATACCTACATCAGAGGAAAAAAGCGATTAGATTTCATCCTCGGTACAGAACACGTCATGCAAGCAATGACGACCTGCGGATACGAATCCTATGGACTCCGATACCAGAGCGATCATCGTGGAATGTGGATGGACATTGACACGGTCCTATTGTTCGGCAGTGAAACCACACCAATGAACATTCAAGAGAAAAGAGGGCTCAGCGCAAGAGAACCAAGAGACGTTCTGAATTGGGTTACAGCCACAGCTAAATACCTGAACGATCACAACATGAACGAACGATGTCAACAACTTAACGCACGAACAATTTTGGACAATGAATTCGCTGAAAAATTTGATCGTGACATGACGAAAGGATCCCTATGGGGAGAGAAACAAGCCAACAAACTCCGCCCCAAAAGCCACTGGAGTCCAGCCTTCGCGGAAGCATGGGCAAGAGTGTTCTTCTACAACCAAGCATGGAGCTTTCGTAGGAATCGAGTCAAAATGCAGGATGTCCTCACGTCCATCAAATTGAGATATAAACTTGAAGACGAGATTCCGGCACCTCGAGATATCAACAGGCGTCGCAAGGCAGCGCAGAGAAAACTAAAGAAGATACGCCTCAAAGCACGGGAACTGCGCAGAGAATTCCTTCGCCTCAAAGCTGAGGCGTACGCAAGAGCACAGAAGGTGACAGACGCGGCAGTACTTAAAAAGATGCAACAATCAGAAGCTATGTCAAAGGTATTTCAAAAAATCAAGCGATCCGACAGCTCCTCAACTGGTGCAGTAGATAAACTCGAAATACCGAGAATCCAAGGAACCCCGCCAAAAGAATGCACCGATTGGAGAACAACCACCATACCCGAGGAGATTGAAGAGGCCCTCCTCACTCGGAACCAAGAACATTTTGGACAAGCCGAAGGCACTCCGTGTACAAGCGCAGCAATGAAGGAATCCCTGGGATACCGTGGCAACGGCCCAATAGCAGAACCCATTCTAGAAGGACAATATGAAGACGTAACCTTGGACACAGCAACCTCCCTATTCCTGAAGCATCTTAAACGCAAGGGCGCAGCAAACCAAGTGGAAGCCAAGATCACAAGGCAACAATTCCTATCAAAGATAAAGAACTGGCCAGAAAGAACCTCAACAAGCCCGTCCAAGTTACATTTGGGAATGTATCACGCTCTGCTCAAACCTTGCGGTCTGGAGCCTCGTGACAACCAGCCAAACTCCGCAATGTTCAACAAATTCATCCAAAACCGGGACTTGATCATTGACTGTCGACTGGCCATCATCAATTATGCACTTCGGTGGGGATACTCATTCGAGAGATGGAAGGATGTTGAAAATATTATGATAAGGAAAGACGCGAACAATTGCCGCATTCATCGCTTGCGTGTCATTCACATTTACGAAGCTGATTACAATTTAATCCTGGGGATCAAATGGCGAGAGGCATTACATCATGCCGAAGATGAAAGGCTCCTGAATGAAGGAACCTATGGCAGCCGACCAGGTCGGTCGGCCCACGACCCTGTCCTACTAGAGATCTTCCAGAACGAAATTTACAGGCTTTCTGGAAAAAGCGGAGTAGCGTTCGATCTGGATGCCGCATCATGCTATGATCGCATACTAGCAGCTCTAGCAAGCCTTTCCAGCCAGAAATACGGCATGCACCACAAGGTCGCTCTGGTCAACGCAATAACCCTGGAAGAAGCGAGATTCAAGCTGAAAACCAAACTAGGCGCCTCGGCACGCTTCTACAAGCATACAGAGGACAATCCAATCCATGGAACGGGCCAAGGCTCTCAAAACTCGCCGACAATCTGGTTATTCGTTTGCTCGACTCTATTTGATGCGTTTGAAGAAACAGCTAACGGGGCAGTCTTCGAAAGCTACGACAAAAAAGAATCCATCACATTATATATGGTGGGCTTTGTCGATGACTGCTCGCAGCGAGTCAACGACTTCCGTGCGCACCCCCAGCCCCCTCCAGAAGTACTAATCGAGAAAATGAGACAAGATGCTCAACATTGGAACGACCTATTATGGTCCTCAGGAGGTTTACTGGAAGCGTCTAAATGTTCCTACCATCTCATCACCACGACAACGGACCACCGAGGAATTCCCATGCTCAACCCCAGCCGCTGCAACCTAGAGCTCAACATTCAGTCACCCACGCAGGAGGAGCCGATCCGTATAAAAAGCCTCTCTGCATTCGAAAGCCACCGGACCCTTGGTGTGTGGACCTCCCCGAGTGGAAATATGAGAACGCAATTACAGAAAAGCCAGGCAAATAGTAAGCGCCATACCAAACGTATTGGTTTCTGCACCAGTCCAAAGGAAGCCAGAACGTACTATCACAGTTTCTTCCAAACAAGCGTCGGATACACCAACTGTTGCACCTCCTTCACCGAAAAAGAGGCACGCTCAATCGAGAAAGACTTCACCTCGCGGGCACTGAATAAATGCGGTTTCAGCAAGCATTTAGAGGGAACGGTCACTTGGGCATTACCGAAAAGAGGAGGTGCGGGTTTCATGGGAATTAACACCGAACAAGGAGCAGCAAAGTGCATGACAGCAATCAAACTGTTACGAAGCAATGGGCAACCGGCCAAAGAATTCCGAATTTTACTCACCTGGATTCAAGCACAATCAGGCTTCCACTCCTCCATCATTTGCGATGATACCCGCACGGAACTACCCCATCTCCGAGCCACTTGGATCCCATGTCTGCGAAGATTCCTGCATAAAAATGGCTTGAGATTACGCCTTGAACAGAATTTTTCCCCTCCCCCTCAACGAGAGCATGATATTTTCCTCATGGAATGGCTCCTCGCCAACCAACCACGACGATTTAAAGATGACGAAATACGGATGATTGCCACATGCAGGGAATTCCTCCAAGTTACAACGCTCGCAGAAATCGCAACAGTTGACGGGCTCTGCATCTCCATCACGGCTTGGAAAGGACCGGCAGAACCACCGAGACCAACGGAACGACGCCCCCACATGTTTAATGTCATCCGCCGCCCCCCCCTTCGCGCATGGAATCTCTGGCGGAAAGCGCTCCTACCCTTGATCTTCAATCCAACAGAACGCCACCTACGAAATCCTCTCGGTACCTGGATTTGCAACGCTGCACAAACACGGGTAATCTGGCCAATCGTATACTCTCCTGCGGAGAACAAAATGTATGCCACCGACAACACCGGGAGATATTTCCGGTGTCAAGAAACGACACACCAGAGATTCGCAAGAACCGATACTGTCCAGACAGAACTCCCGGCTGACTGCGTTCCAGCTGCAACCACATCCATCGCATTCCCGCAGCAAGTGTACCGCCTCGAACACTGGGACCCAATGACACCACCGCCAGCACAGAATGCCGAGGATGAGGAACTGATGACAACAATTCAAGCCATGGAAGACTGGGAACGCACCTTACTCACTTTCATCGTTACACATCATTCCACCGCAGCCCTGCGACAAATTTATGCCACCACCCAGGGCACTTGCGCATCCAATTGTTTCATCCGAGCAGAAACCGCCAGTTACGGATGGAAGTGGTGCGACCCCACCGGCAACCTGATCGCTCAATGCAGCGGACACGCCCCCGGTCTGAACCCAACCAGACTTCGGGCCCACGCATACGGATACTTGTCTTTCGCCCGCTTTTTACTCCTGCTAGAAAGGGAGAACAACCAGACGACAACCCAGCCACAGACCTTTTATGCTGACTGTCACGGATTGACAAAACGATTGGCTCAACACAGGAAATACCGTTTTGAGAATCCTAGCCAGACGCTGTGGGCCGAGTGGGACGTCACCAACATGCTCCATCAGTCCATCGAGACCCTACGAGGCAGAATACGGGAAGGACGGGCGGTGAATCATCAAGACGACCAAAGAGCATATGCCCCTCCACCATTACAAGCCCGCATCAACAGAGAAGCCTCAGTCCTCGCTGAACAATTTATTGGCGATCATCCCAACCCCGTCACATTCGCACATCAATTCCCTGCCGGCGGCTGCACTCTGGAAAACAGGAAAGGTACCATCACAGGGCAATATAAGATCGAAATCCGCGATGCAGCAACTTGGCCAAACCTGCAAGCATACCTATGCAAGCGATTTAACTGGGAACACCACCTCGCCGAACGCATTGACTGGGAAGCCATGGGAACAGCTCTTTCATCCCAGCGCAAGCACCAATCTACCCTCGTAAAACATCTGACGAGACAAGCCCCTACAGGCCATATCGCGCACCGGAACGACAAACGCAAAGACCCATCCTGCTTCTCATGCACGACCGAAGCCTCAGAAGACAACAATCATGTCATCCGCTGCCCTTGCGACCGTACAGCCAAATGGAGAGCTGACTACCTTGCAGATATCCATAACAGCTTGAATCGCAAGAGTTTACACAGCGACCCCCGACTCCTAACCATTCTCCGGGAAGGCATGCGGCGATGGCTGGACAACATTGGGACCCCACTACCGATCACAGCCGAATACCCAGAAAGATACCACCCCCTGATCACGGAACAAAATCAGCTAGGATGGGACCAAGTCCTTCGCGGCCGACTATCCCTACATTGGCGCAGTCTCCAACAGGAGTATATCGTAGCATGTCGCATCAAAGGCACCAGCATCTCCGGACAAATTTGGACCCGAACGGTAGCAAAACATGCCATAGCGTGGTGGCTCAAAGCGTGGGAAGGACGGAATGACGACAGATTCGGAAACTCCCCGGAGACGAAGAAAGCACGACATCGAACGCAACTCCAGCGAGAACTCAACCTCCTTTACGAACAGAGGCCAAACATGCAAGAGGTCGACACGTACATATTCTCGGAGTCCGTCGAAGCACACATGGCAACCACTCCGGACGACAATCTTCCCCTTCAAAATTGGATCAATCTGAACAGCCCGGCCATACGGCGCAGCATCTTAGCTAACACCGCAACCCAAGCACCCTAATATCACACAAACACAAAAATATATGAGAAACACAGAAAAAGAAAGAAAAGGAGTAATCCACCAAAAGCCCAGAAACACCAGAAAAGACCTACGAAACAAACAAAAAGAAAAAAAAATCCAAACAAAAACAAAACAACAAAAAAAATGGGAGTAAAGATAGTTACAACCCTCGCGGATTCGTCCGCCGGGAACGCGGGTCGACCGCCACATCGGCATGCCGATGTGCGTGGAGCGGCAGCGTTTAACAAATAAGACCTCTTAACCCCTTGTAGTTTTCGCGAATCTTTTTTTCGGTCCTCTTTCAACCTTCGTCGGCCACCACGATGGCGGATTGCTTCCGTCAAGAAGCCTTCGCGGTGTTTGCTTCTTGAAAGATAGCTTTTCCGTCACCTAGCAGGATATTGTGATACATTCTGCTCTAGGCAGCAGGCTTGAGCGTAATTGAAGTCACCATACCCAAGTTTACGATTAGCCAAGCCGCGGTCATCGTGGATTTTAAAACGTACCATGCTTACTTTTCGTCGGTGCAATGTCCTCATTATCGGATTCTTGATGCAGCAAACTGTCGTCGGGTGGACGGCATCATTGGATCATCATCCCACTGCGGCGAGACGAGTCAGTGCGACTCGCTTATACAACATCTTCTCGGATATTGGTGATGTTTTGAGCGGTGGAAAACTCGTCGACCAGACAGCCACGTCCCTTCCCTATGGCGACCCGCTGACAAGACCCTTTGATGCACGACGTACACTGGCCATTCAGGAGCGAGCCATTTCTTTCACGGGTGAAGACTTTGACATTTTTGATCTGGATGGCAACCGTCCGTATTGTCGGGTTCGTGGGGCCATGCTGCACTTGCCGGGTAAAGACAAGATGAAAATCACGTGCGATGGAAGGCTGTGTGCCACTTTGGACCGAAAACTTGTGGCGTTGACTTCGACCTACGACATCTGCAGAGCCTCGGGAGAAAAGATTGGATGGCTCGAAAAGGCGGCAATCGCATTGACAGATACATTTGAGTTTCATGCGCAGCAAGAAGGTGGTTTTGGACCGTTCAAGCCACCGGCGGCGTTCAAGCTGGAAGGCGACTTTTTAGATAGAAGGTTTGTCATGAAGAATTCCAAAGGAGAGGTGGTCGCCAAGGTTAGCAAGGACCAAATTATTGAGTTTGATCAATTCAATCATTATCAAGTAGAACTTGCAGCTGGAATGGATCCTATCTTAGTGGTCGCCTGTGCTTGCGCTATTGACGAAGAATTCGACGAAGAGCATAAAAAGCGAAGAGAACAAGAGAAACAATAATGATTTTAGCCAACAATCGTGTCTTATTTCTTTTCATTGTTCGTTTTCTCCAACGATCCATTGGGCTTGTTGGAGTATTTAATAAAGCCAAAACGAGCATTCACTTCCACCCAAGGGAAGATGTGTCTGTCCTTGGCGCAGTCGAAGGACGCCATCTGCGCATCTCGTGGAGTGGCAATGAAATCGACCTCCTCGTTCAATGGGCTCCAATGGTGAGTTCTTTGGATTGAGCCTTGACCGACGTCACACTTCTCCAAGATTCGACCGTTTCGGTTGTGGTGGTATACAGGGTGCCCGACAGCATCAAAGACATGGACCTGTGAGTCATGAAGTGCCGAACCGCTCTGCTTTGTGAGCTGGTTGGTAAGCATTTCCAATGCCTCGGGTGTTGTGTGTTCTTCCAGTACGCCCCGAATCGTACAAGTAGGCACATGCGCCAAATGTTGAGACTCTCTCCAAAAGGCTCGGCACCCGTCCGATAGGAATGACTGGGCCCCGCCCATCATTTTGTGAAATTGTGGTGAGTCCAGACCTGAGGTCAACGCCTCAAGAAAAGCCGATTGTAAAGCTCTGCTGAAATAACCTTGCTGGTATTTGAAGAAGTCTTCGACCTGTACAATCAGCCTTTGCACCTTCTTGTCCATTGCTGGGCCATGAATGGAGGCATTGGCGGCAGAAAATAGGAGCTGGCGAGAGACAAGCCCGGTGCCGTCGGAAACTTCCTGCTGTTGATCTGGAGTACCGGAGTAAAGTAAGGTTTCTGCCATTAGAGCGTTGGCGCACCCCTGCGAATAGCCTAGAAGCCCATATGGAACATTCAGCTCCCGAGCATGTTCGATCGCCTCGATGATCTTACTGGCATTATATTCAAAAGAACGGACCGTTGCAGTGTCGGCACGGATACTCTTGACGCCACGCTCCTTTTCTAAACGATCCATTGCAGTATGAAGCTCCTTGCCTTTCTTTCCTTCTGTGATCACCCCCATAGCTGAAACGATGGTGAAATCATAGTGACCAGGAGGATTAGGAATCAACATTCGAACGAGTGGATCGTCCTTTAAGCGTTCGCGGTCTTTTGGCTCGTATATGATGGCATCGATGATTGCTTCGACAATCGTTTGCTCGCTGTGACGTTCTGGTTCGAGAAAGAGTCGATCGACACCAATCATCCCGTCGTGCTCGCCTTTGGCGAGTTTCAATGGTGCAAGCACAATATCAAGGATATTCAACCCATGATGCTCGTCCTCGGTTCCTTCCGAATCGCTTTCATCCCTTCGGGGCGCACCAAATCGGGCCCCACGGCGAAGGCAATGCAGCCAATAGCGAACATTGTCATCATCTCGAATCACGTTGTCATAGATCGATTTGATCATCAAGGCATCGTAGTTTCGTCGGTAAAAATCCCTAAACCATCCTGCATGAAATGCCAGCTTATCGATGTCTCGTACTTTAGCGCACGCATTAAATGCTGCCCTGTACGCGGCGAGCGCTTCGGAGTACCGTGGAGTGTTCTTAAACGCCTTGTTTCCGGAGACCAGCGAGCCGAGAATCTCTCTTCCTTTCGAGTCGGCGACGTCAATGGCGTTTCTAGCGGCCGCGACAGCTTCAGTAATCTTTGTCGAGTGTTGTCCACTATCGCCGAATTCAAGGCCTGAATTGCTCATCAATTCTTTGGGTTCCGGAATAGGGTCAGATTCCACGTTGTGGCGTACTCTTTGGACATGAGCCTTCAGAGCCATATAGCACTCAGCGTCTTCCAGAATGTTGTTTGCCAGCCCAAAAATTGCGTCATAGTATGACTGCCTCGCCCACCTACCACCAGCCATGTAGTCGTCCCTCTTCGGCACTTTCAAGCCCGGCAGCTACGAAAAACATTGAGTACAAGTGGAAAGAGAAAATTCATTTCAAAAATGCAAACACGTACCCAGGATTCCAAAAGTGCATGCATATCAAGTCGGTGAATTGGCCTGAATGAGGTCTGATCAAGCTCAAGCATTGCCAGAAGCGCCGAAGTCAGTTGTCGAGGACTGCCTTGGCCACCTGGAGACCCAATTTCCGCCAGCACGGCAACTGCAAAGGATTTCGGCTGGCTTGCAACAAGATCTAGAAGCATTCGTTGATTCAACTGAACCACCGATGATCCTTTCATGACCGATGTCAATCCTGCCTGAAGGAGGATTGCGACGTCAGCGGGGCCAAGCAAACAGTCCCCCAATTCATACTGATCCGAGCTGCCAAGATTCATTGAAGTACTGTTTTTCGGCGAAGGCTGGCGGCCTCGTGCTTTTGCGACGTTGTTGAGAGACGCCACTCTACCTGCAGCAGACAGCGGCACGTTCGTAGACCCATCTTCCAGGACGGATTCCAAGGTAGGATCTCGAAGGGCTGCGCGGCGTTGTCGCAGCGAAGCCAAGGTCGATGGTCGATTGGAGTAGTTGAGGCCAAGGCGTCTGCCTGCCTGGGAAACTTTTGACTGGTGGGCGACCGATGGTTGAGTGGCACGCAAGCTCGCCCTCGTTGCTTCTCCCAAGAAAACCGAGACAAGGAAACTCTGCGGCAGAAATGACAGCCCACCATAGCTCTCAGCGATATCGAAAACCCGCTTCTTGACGGAATACACATAGCGAAGCCTCTTGAGATCAGAAGGCATCCAGTCCTTGGACGATCTGACTTTCAAAAAGTACTCGATTTGGTGGAAGCTTAAATAAGGCGCCAACCTTCCAACGAGATTCGAAAAATTTCTATCGAGCGACAAGTGTGGGCGATCATGAATCTGTTCGTAGAGCTGAGAGGCAGAAGGGATGTCTCGAAACCTCTCCAGATGGTGCTCAAGTTCTGCAAGAGGGGTCACATTGTTCTCGACGTATGGAGGAGGGACAGTCATTGGGGAAAACATGGTCTCGAGCCACCTGACTGCTCTGTCGATTTCTGGGGTCCAATCATCATAGAAGTCGCAGTGCTTCTGAATGAGCTCCTTCACTGTCACAACATCGAGGCCATCACCTGCCACAACGCGTTTAATCACTGGAAGGACAACACCTACTTCGCTCAAATCATCGCACAAAAGCAGCGAAATTAGTCGAGCCATTCGATGCCCCGGAATAATGTGCTTGGGATCCGACACCCCTTCCTGATCCAGAATATCTTTCAAGCGCCAGACTTGATTCATCACGTACGTGGCGACCTTATGCGCGTCCCTATTGATCAGCTTGATCACCTGTAGCAACTTGTTCATTGTTCGTTTGTCATGAATGACATCAATCAACCTTTCGGGGGACTCGTCGGGAGAGACTAGGGCATTAAAAAATTTCCAATCGTACAACCCCTCCTTGTCCTCACGGACTGTGGCAGCCTTGGTAATGTTGATGCCTCCCACAGGCGAGACGTGAAAATTGAGGCGCCCTTGTCGGAGTGGAGCAATCAAGAGGGTGACTTGCTCTTTCTTCTCGTGCATGACGTTCTCTGGGTTCAATCCAATGTCAGTCACTTGAAGAATGGGACTTAGTCCTTGGAAATCCCAACTCAGTTCGCAACTGGAGCGGCCTTCCATCGTCATATCCACTATGCTCTCGACCACCTTTACTTTTACCGTTGTTTCGGTCGGGATGATGACGCGCCGATGGCCCAGCGAGGTCATTGATTCCTTTATCCTCACGTTCAGTGCAGAGCCGGAACAATCAATCTCGTATGCTTCCAGTGGGTTGAACATGTTCGGGCCAATCGTGGAAAACGACGGAAGCATCTTCTGCGGCCTCAAATGACACCTAATGCTCCCGCCGACCTTTGCCGAAGTAAGAGCACGCAACTTGGTCCCTTCAAAAATGTCAAGTTCCGGGAAATCTTTTACTATTGTCTCCGAGTTCAGCACAATGGATTGAAAGCCGAAATCTGCAACGAGTTTTATCCCTTCTGAGACCGGCTTT
Source organism: Nitzschia sp. DOCU1 (assembly GCA_951394045.1). Taxonomy (NCBI): domain Eukaryota; phylum Bacillariophyta; class Bacillariophyceae; order Bacillariales; family Bacillariaceae; genus Nitzschia; species Nitzschia sp. DOCU1. The sequence goes on from OX595988.1 coordinate 2,417,640, forward strand.
TCGTCTGGTTCACCGTCACTGTCGTCGATAGAGAGACCGGTGGCTACTGTCTCAGTCAAGCTTCCCTTGTCATCCTGGATACCGCCCAGGAAACGCATCATGATCCTACCTCCTTCCATCTCAGGTAGGCTCCTTGTTTGTCCATCGTCTGTGTAAGAGTTACTTTCGGGTGGGATGTACGAGTTTTGAATGCCGGCGGTGATATCAATCGCTGGTAAATGGCGGAGGATATTTCGTTTCCGTCTCCGCTCTTTTGGATCCATAACCGCATGCTGCCGTGCGGTGACAGATCCAAAGGCGTAAATTGACTCGAGGATCGTAGTGACCATGCTACCTCCGTTCAACATGGGGTGGTTAGCTCCAACCGAAAAGGTCACGGCATCCACTTTGGACTCCTCCGAAATGTCAAATGCATAATCATACTGCAACATGCGATACTCCTTGTGAAACGACTCAGATTCCTCGGGAAATAATAGAATTGATGCCACTGAGGGAATTTCGGCCGCCCCGGCCAGGGCAGCCCGGTGAGCAAAAGAAGCTGCGCGGCGGAACTTCGATGGAGTCGTGTCGCCCTTGATATTTTTGCCAGCCTTCCACACCGCAAAACTTCCCCGAGTCTTGAAGGCGCTGTGCGCGAGCAGAGGTGAGGCGGGGTCATCGTGATGAAAAGAGCAATCCAGCAGATGAAAGGTCAATTTGTCCTCCTTCATGGAACCCTTGGCCGAAAAGTTCATTTTCCAAGGGACGAGCGCGTTAGCATCGTAGGGTTGAAAGTTGGTGGCGCGGTAGCCTCCGCGGGGACGCAGATCATTCCCGCTCTGATCATTTGTTGTCCAGGATGACATGGATGCTCCCGAGTTGGGGATCTTGTGGTTTGAATCGTGGAAAACTGATGAATCAGGGAAGGCGCTGGACGAATTTGTGTGGGGAATTCCTTCAGCGGGTTCTAGGCGGCTGCGTCCCGCTCCGGGGTCTCTTCCATGCAAGATCTCCAAGCCCAAAGAAACGCCACCAGATAACGTCAAATCAATTCCCACTGCGGGAGGAGTTGCCACAAGCTCTGCTTGGGTCGACCACGTATCCACCGTGTCGAGTAGGGCCAGGGCGATCCTCTCCTCAGCGATGTTTTCACGCTTGATGCGGGCTGTCGCCAGTGGTTGCTTGGACATGAGGTATTCCAACAAGGCATGGGGCTGCGGAATGATGAACGTGGGTAGGATAACACTGATGAAGGGAATTGGAATCCAGCCGAACAGTAAGACGTGTCCTGAAAAGGCAAGGGACAAACGCCACTCTGGCGTAGTCACTCCATCCAAGGAAGTTCTGCCCTTATACAAGGGTGTAATTCGAACCTTGCTCAAGTGAATTTGTAAATAGCTTTCAATCACCCAGAGGACTTTCTCGATGATGGAGGAGACCGTAGCAACCGTGTCAATCAAGTACCGTATAGCTTGAATTCGTCGAAGTCGAGGAACTACCGAGTTATCTTCAAAGAGTGTCGGAATGTGGATAAGTGTCGGTGCCACATTTATCAGTGGCAACGGAGGCTCGAAGGTCAGCGACGCTTGTTTGACCATGGGGCGGGACCGAGTTTCGGTGGGAATTGTAACATCCAAGTCCTGGGCCGACGAAAATCCATCACTCCCTACTGTGGCGATCGCTGATAGCTTGATTCCTTGGGGAGGAATGTCGACCGTGAACTGGGGTCGCGTCGGATCTTTATCTAAGGGAATTTCATGCCGCCCTGGTTGCATTTTCACGCTGGCTTCGGCACGCACGCCGTGAATCAGATCCGCAGTCAAGTGATCCAGGAGCATTTCCGTCTGCGACGAACTTAGTAGGGGCGCAAAGGAATCTGGCAAATCAAAGGATCCTGTCGCACCCGGAGTAACGTCCTCGTCGTCCGTCGTTCCGACCGACCCTGATGCCGACCGTCGGTGAGGAGGCGAGGATGGCGCTGAGTGCTGGTCTGGAACATTGAGCATAAAGTCTTTAACAGTTTCGATGACAGGATCCAAACCAGTAAACTCCACTGAAGAGGTTGAGTTTAATATCGAAGACATAGCTCTTGTTGCCAAACGAGCTGTATTAGATGAGATAGATTGCGTATCCGTTTGATTATTCGAAGTGGCACCATCGTCTGGTTTGAACAAAATCGACAACGCTGGACGCCTGGGGAGCTTTTTCAACGGGACAGGCGGGGGTCTCGAAAATATTCGAAGCTGAAAGATCGAAAGTGCAATCAACAGAGCGATTGCCGCCACAAGGTACGTATCAGCATTCCGGACGTCTTCTAGTAGGATCATCGATGCGTAGGCATCAAAAGGCGGCGGCAAATAATTATGAGGCAGATAACTCATTTTGGTGTAGTCCCCCAGACAGCCGACTGCCGACAATAAATGACTTGTGATTCCCGCCGACTCTATTGAAGATAAAAAGGCCGGGCGATGAATTGGCAACTATGGGACCAGACGAGTTTCTCTTTGCCTTGAAGGCTACCGATAATGATGTGGTCGAGCCTTTTCTTGATCGGGCAGCAAATACCAATCATTCAGCGGATCCATAGCAAACGGCGACGACATACCAACCTCGTCTCACAAAATCTTTGCGTCACAACATTTTGGCCGTTGCGCCGGGCAGTCCAAGGTGCGCCAAATCTATCGTCCTTAAAACGGACACTGTCCGAGTTTCCGATTGACAGACTATTATTACAACGTCAGCAACGACTCAAACGACCAAACTCGATGCATCCGAGATTCTCGCGATTGCTCGTCTCTCGCTCGCATTCGCTCTTTCGAAAACGAACATCAAACCATCACGAAGATGACATCAAACATAGCCTACTAGAGAAGTTGTGCATTAGCAGCGAAAGGGCGTCTTGTGGCTATTGAATCTTTTTCAGGTATCTGTGGAAGCAGAAGACAAGATCGATCGGATTGATTGGAAACGCTGGCTTGTGACGAAGATGGGACAGAAACAGGAACGATGACCATATTGAACTATTCGGGTCGTGGTCGTGGCCGTGGTCGTGGCGACGGGAGGTGGGGTGGTCGAGGAGGCAGGGGCCGAGGACCTCATTCAACTCAGCGAGGTGGCATGTCGTGGGTGCGAGGTCATTCGTCGGGAAGAACTGGCAACCAGTTGGAACAGATCCACGAGGAATCTGTGGAGGAGACTGGTGGAAATGCCTCCAATCCCACATCTACCATCGAGACCTCGGACAAAATCCAGATCCCCACTGCATCCACGCTGGTAAAGCGAGGTAGTCACAAGCTCATTCTCAAGAAGGATCGATTGCTGGCTCCAGAGCAAGCAATCGAAATGGACCAGAGCAGCAAGAAGTTGGCAGGTCATCAGGAGAAGGAAAGCCGTCTAACGGCAAGTGACCATGGGGAAAAGATGATGAAAAAGGTCGGAAGAAATAAACTGGTGTTGAAAGATGAGGTGAATGACAAGGTAAGTGTACTTGACAACGCTGGCAAGGGAAATCTAGAACTTGCACGGCATCCTGCTTCAACTGTTCATCCGACACTTGATCAGTCGAAGAAGCGAAGGCATCCGGGACAGTTTCACGGTCATCGACCCGCTGCACAAAGGATCCGACTGATGAATACAGGGGCAAAAGTCGAACAGCCGGACGAGAACGCGGCCGCCTATTCGAACGCCTCGCCCGAAGCGACGACAGAAGGACATGAACGGTTGAGTGATTTTGCATATCGTGAGACTGGCAGGACGGTACAGCGCTTTCAACATCGAACCTGGAAGGCGGGGGAAACCAGTAGTCCAGATGGTAACGATGGGCCGCGAAGAATGGGCTTGGTCCGTGCCAAGGATTTCAAAGCACCGATTTGCCCCACGTATGTCAAAGGGATCGAGTGTACTGACAAATTCTGCCGAAAACGGCACGATGTTCCAAAAGAATCGGCCGTCCCTGTTTGCTCGTTTTTTCAGCGCAACGGCCAGTGCCTCAAGGAAGATTGTAAATTTCGTCATATCAAGATCAACCCAAGGGCCACAGTTTGTCCAAGTTTTGCCCTTTTGGGCTACTGCGAAGACAGCGAGTGTGTCATGAAGCACTCACGCGCGCCACCGAAGGGAATCGATAACAATCGAAAGATTCCTCCGCCCAGCAACCGAAAATATGTACGACAGGCATGAATTGCCCAGCCGTCCGCATCATTAGCTCGATAGAAACATATTTCGGCGCAAACGGTCACCTTGCTCCTTGCATGTCCGTCTGGAGGAGAAAACAGGTCGAGCTGGCTAAAATATGCATATAATAGCTGATTATTCACATTACATAGCGGGCGCCAGTTTGCTGGCCATCACGGTACACTGTCCATAGACTTGTACCTGTGCAATAGATAAGTGTCACTTCCCGATGACAGTGTCGAGTCATCTTGCCCCGTCTGCATCATGTCCCCGCCTCCAAAATATTCCTCTTCTAGCATTTGTTGAAATGTCTTGTTTAATGCTAGGTGAGTAAGTGGGATCTGTAAGGCGATGGCTGCGATGAATCCAAAGACTAGGGAGAAGGCAACGCGTTGGCGTAACTCTCCCATGTCAACAAGCTCGTAGAGCATTCGAGCAGATATATGTGTGCACACGGCCGTTACAAGAAGCGCGACTCCAAAATAAAAGAACGTCACAACATGGTTTTTGGAGTCCATCTTTCTGGCATGTTGCCTCGATGGGAACCCAGATTTGGGATGTCCATTGATGACGAGAAGTTCGATCTTTCGTTCCTCCACAACGAATTTCTGAAAGAAGGAATCTTGATTTAAGATGATAGGGGGTTTGCTTCTCGTTACTTTTCCATCCTCAACATCACCGTCAGTTGTTTGTTTCAGCACACTATCCAAGCTAAAAACTCGTTCCGAGCATTGGAGCCTAGAATGGTTTGGGTGGACAAAGTCCTCTTCGACAACTCCAACTTGCTTTCGAACCTTCATTCTGTACCCATTCGGTGGTATTATATGATCATATTCGACCACAACGTTGTACTCCTTTTGATTGGTATCAATGCAGAACCCTCCGCTCACACTTCCGCTGCGGGCAGGTTCAGTCGAAATTACGTCAGCTTCCACTGTTGACGCCTCTGACTGGTACCTTTTTGTGATGCCACTATCCAAGAATGATACATAGGCGAATATTGACGCCATGAATGATATCAGAAAAGCAAATGATAGCGACGTGACCGCCAGAAATAACATATCGTCTCGATATCGACTGGCTTCTCTTATGTATACTTTCGAAGACGCACCATCAGCTTGAGCAAACTCCAGCGCCACCAGAACAAGCACCAGAGAAGTCCAGGGCGACCATACAGCTCGATGATTCATCGTCATACTCTTTTTCCCGTGAACTTCACGAGAGAACGTTGATTTGGATCAATGACTTGCAAAACTGCAGCCAGGCTGAAAATGAGCTGCTCTGCTGCACAACTTACGCCGAACGATCTGGTCGCTTCCGTTGCTAAACGAAGACTCCAATGCCCGACATGACAGAATTGATATGGATCACGCGCTGAAAGGTTTTAGATACAGAATTCTTGGAGGGAGATGTTGTTAATCCATCGGTGTGGTCCGAAATGGACATCCACGATGATGACACGATCGATGCAGCATTGGCGATTTTCACTTCGCGTGGGGAGACGCCAAAAGAGTGAGGCACTGAGCGATCGAAAATAAATGTATACATGGCGGATACAACAAAACCCAATAAAAATCGCCGACTACGAACTATGGTCGCACCTCAGAATACGTGGGACTTATGGTACTTAAGCACGCCAGGTTCTTAAACATTGTCACAACCGAACCCCTTTAACACGGCATTTCAGATGATTGGACGGGGCGGGCTCGCATGTCACTTTCGGACTTTCCGCGTGCCGATGGTGTTGTGAAACCAAAAAGGATACTGGTACGTACCAGGTACGCATCTTCCATCAATGACAAAAGCACCAAGCAAGATGACGCCCAAGGGGACAAGATATTAGAATGATGGCAACTCCATCCTTGAGGCCTCCCATTCACATACTTGGAGCTGGATCGATCGGTCAGCTATGGGCCGTTTCGATTCGTTCCAAGTTCCCACAGTATCCGGTAACCCTGTTGCTTCGGGGAAACCATAAAAAGGGGAGTGAGAAGGAGGATTCTTCAGGTTCTCGCACTTTGTTCTGGAAGCCACTATCATCCCCAGAACCACAAAGAGTCAATGTTCCTGTGCAGTATGTCGACGATGATACACTCCAGGACCCGATCCACACTTTGCTGGTGACAACGAAATCCTACCAAGCAAAAGATGCCGTCCAAAAAGTACTTCATCGATTGACGCACGCTGGTGCTGCCACCAATACCACCACTTCTCCACGAATAGTGCTGCTTTGCAACGGGGCCTTGTCGGTACAAGACGATTTGTCATCACTATTATTAAGCAATGACATTTCATTAATTTTGGCAACCACCACCCATGGGGCGTATCGAGAAGATCTACGAGCGACAAAGGGGGTCGAGGCAGTCGCGGGTGACACTTGCCTCGTTCACGCTGGAATCGGGAAAGCTTTCATCGAAGAAACGGCCACTGATTTGGCATTATTGTGGGGTGAAGCTGGATTGAATTGCTCGACCATGTCATGCGTAGCCATGAACGAGTTGTTGTGGAAGAAATTGGCCGCCAACTGCGTCATTAATCCATTGACCGCCCTCTATCAATGCACCAACGGAGAACTGTTGCTGGAACCATCTTTTTTTGAGCTTCAACAGGAACTTCTGAGCGAAATTGCTCGTGTCGCTCAAGCTACCACAAAAAACGAGTCGCTTGACGAAGACTGCTTGCGCCAATTTGTCCAGCAAGTGATCCAAGATACCAAAGACAACAAATCGTCCATGCTTCAAGACGTTCTCCATCAAAAGCGGACTGAAATTGATCATTTGAACGGCTTTATAATGAAAAAAGGCCGAACTCTGGGAATTGAATGTCCCTGCAACGAGGATTTAGCACATAGAATCAAAGCAACAAATAGCGCTGCTGGTGAAAATTAGAACAGTCAGTGAACAAGCTCAACACCAACGATGACTATAATCCAATTGAATCTTTTCGTAGTTGAAAACTGTGTCTTGTACCCACACGACACTGCTCTGACAGTTCCCTCTAGCTCTAGTTTAGTGGAAGCGCAGACCGCCGCTACCAATAGTAGCACGCCAAACTTGTCGGTGTGAGAATAGTAGTAAATTGTGTCAGCTAGAACAAGTCGTACCAGTCGATGAAGAACACCCTCCTTCCGTCGCGCGGACAGACGGCGTCGAGCACCCCTAATATCTGTCGCGTAAAAAAGGGTCATCTGTCGCCCAAAAATACTTATGCCTAACCGTAAAATAACCCTAACCCTAACCCAAACCAAACCTTACCTAAGCCCCAAAGTCATTTAGAGGCTTATACCAGGGCATATGTACGGGTGGGGGACAGGCCTTACGCGACAGATGTCCCTTTTTGATATTTTCTTATACGACAGATGTCCCCGGATACTTATACAGTCACGGATATATTTTATATTCTTTTTATACGACAGATATCCTAAACCCGCATCGGCGAGGGCCCGGATTAAAGATCGCCCCGACAGTATGTCCGTCAACCGGGATGTGGACCTTGGATTCGCCTCCCGGCCAACTCTCTAATATTGTATATAGCTATAAATTTGAGCATACATGTTTGAATCCAATCTCCACCGACCCTGGCGGCAATGCTTCACTCCGTCCATCATTCTTGTTTGCTCATTCTCTAGTACCTAGCACAATGATGCACCATGACCACAGCACAGCAGCACAACGCACCTTTGTTCCAGTTTGATGATTATGCTAACAATCTCCTATCCAAGAAATGGAAAGGAAGCATTATGATGGATACACGAATGTTCCATAACGGTATCCTAGAAGACGCCTTACAGCCACACGATCTCTGTCTCTATTTTGGTTTTGGGCACAACCGTTGTACCAAATTGTATTTTGACAGTAATCAGTTTCCTCCACCAGATGCATCTTTGAAGACTCTTCCTCCGAATTGTCATGGATTCGAGAAGCTCAAGATTGCCCTGCGGAACGCAGGGCATTCCTCCGGATCACCTATTGTGGCAAATGGTAGCAAACGAGGCCAGCGTAGGTTTTGTTGCTCTGCATGCTGCCGAGTCTTCTCTCCTGGTCAAGGTTGCCCTACCGACAAAAAAGAGTTACCAAACGAAAGCAACAGCACTTCGCCACAGTATCGAACTGACTCTATTGTCAATTCAGACAAAGCTGGTCGGCGTAAGAATGGACGATCCTTGGCCCGACGAACTTCCACCATACGTGCTCTTGACCCAGATGAATGCTGCCACTTCAGCTTTCAGGTGGGTTGGGATCAGTATGGTTTCTATCTGAATCCAAGGGCGGGCAACCCAACACACTCCTTTCATCCCCGTGTTGACACTTCAAAACTGCCCCTCCCCTCTGCTCTTATTCCACCTGAAGAAAGACGCAATTTGCAAGCATTAGCAGAAGCCTGTGTTGGTTCTGGAGTTGGTCGCAACTTCATGCATTCAAAGCTAGGAAGGCACATATCTAGTGCCTCGTCGGGGCGCGCGGCCCACGTGGGCCGATGTGGGCCGATGTGGGCCGATGAGCACGCTTCGTCGCGCAACAGAATGAGACCCTTGTCTCGCATCCTCTCGTCTCCAACTTTCAGGAATGAATATTCAGATATGATAGTTGGTCCTGATGACTCCTGTTTTGTTAAGATGTATGAGAAAAAGACTCAAACAACCGTCTGAATGCAGTGGTCCTCGCCAGAAATTGATAAATTCCCTCGCGCTGCGCGACGATGTGGGCCGCGTGGGCCGCACGTAGAAATGCTACTGGAAGCTACGGGAGGCCCACGTCCCAAGCGTCGAATTTTCGGCTACCAGCCATTATCTTCTTCCAAAGTAATGAAAAAAGATGCTTCATTATCCAAACCGTTTTTAACCTTTCACTAAGAATAGTTATTGAATATGTGCCGAATTGGATTTTTGTCGGAAGACAAATTCAAGTGCTGCGAAGCCTCAACTTACGCCAGACATTTAGTCCAATTACTCAAATCCCCCGATCAAATTCGAACTAGTCGTAGTCGAATTAGTCATCACGCGCTGTCATGCCGTGCAAAAAAACTGTTGGGGTTTGGTATCATGCTAAGCAACAGTTGACTCATGATTTTGGACCAGAGCATCAGGATATCATTTGACTATCTGTCCTGTTAGTGGTTTCTTTTGTTGTTGTTCCTGTGTCCTGAAAAACCTTGGCTCTGCGATCGTTGGAATGAAAATGGGATTTGCGAAAAAATCGTCGAAAGACATCGTCGCGCGTACGTGCCTGTACAGTTCCGTATGCGCAGACCACGTGGGCAGAGGACCGCGGTTGATACTTTGAGTGTGATATCTACGTCAACTAATAGGATGAATAACTCTTCCCTCATATATACCTTTAGTTTACTATGTTGGCTATTGGTTCGTGATGTTTTTTAGTTTGTCATCATGTGTCAAGGTAGCTTCGGATGTCGATGAATGTGATGGTAGCAGTGTACTCAGGTAGCTGCCAGTAGCTGCCAGTACATTTTCTACGGGGTTTTCCACATCTCTGCGCGTGGGCCGTGTGGGCCGTGGGCCGCGTGGGCCGCACGCCCCCGACGAGGCACTAGAGCAAAGATTGCATACATCCAGAAGCAAGCTATACTCGATGATAAACATAACCTTCCAGCATCCGACATTGGTGGCCTACTTGATTTCTTTCGTGAATCACCCCAAGTCTCATTTCAAGTTCTCTGGGACTGCCCTGCTGAAGATGAATCTACTGGTGCCCTCCCGCCCTCCTCTCCAAATTGTGATGCAGATGTCATTTTGAATGATAGCTCACGTGTCTCTCCCTCTAAGCTCATCTCAACTTGTTATGATCGTGACAGCAAGAACAACAGCACCAACAGACAAGAACCCACAGGCTATGTTGATCACTCAAAAGAGGATGATTTTGAGCAACTTAGGCAAACGGTAGCCTACCAACGAGCCTCGAAGTCAATTGACCCAACAAGCAAAGTCTTCCTTTGCGTAGCATGGTCCAACACAGAAGAAACGTGTCTCTTCAAGAAGTATCATGATGTTGTCTACTGTGATGCGACAGGTGATACCAATAATTCCAAGAATCATCTTGTGACCTTTTCTGGACGCACACCAGAAGGGCGATCCTTCATTTTTCTGTGTGTCTGGACTCATAACCAACGTCAGGTTACATTCCGATGGATATTCAAGGTTGCCCTTCGAACTCTTCTTCCAGAGTCCTTATATTCATCCATCAAGTTGTTTCTAGTTGATGGAGATCGTCAGCAGCTGCCAGAACTCCAAGAGGCTATTTCTGAATATCTTGTGAATGCGCAGGTCTCTCTTTGTGGATTTCACCTGGTGAATCAAAACTGGAAGCAAAATGGTCTCTCTCAAAAGTGTGTTGAGGCTGCTTGGAGAACTGCATACAAAGGATTTGTGAAGACCTTGCACACCTGGCTGTATTCCTTCATGCGTCCTGGGTACTGTGAGAATAAGGATGAATATGCCGTGTCCAAAGCTTTCCTTTATGCATTTCTTCAAAGTGCAAAAGTAAGGGAAACCCTCCAAACAAGAGAGAATGTGAAGCGTGTCATGAATTGGGTCCATCACGTGCTCAAGAGCGAATCTTTTTTTCTCTATTATCCAAAAATGCAACGACGAACATTCTTCCAAAGCACTACTAGCCCCCATGAAGGTACCAATTTTGGGATCAAGGCCCATGCTGCTTCTGTGAAACCATGTCATTCCATAAGCCAGGCAGGGCATGCATTGCTTCTTCAAGGAACGCTGAAGATGGGTTGGTTCCAAGAAGATGCTATTCGGGGCATTACCAGAAAGTCACTCTGGAGCAACTCGGATACATCAAACTACCTTCTTCCCACTGGCGAGTCCATTCTTCAGCAATCATTGAAGCGAATGGACCAATACCAGACTAGACGCACTGGAGAAAAGACATGGAATGTTCTATTCAAGGAACAGAGTCAACCAATCATGTTGCAGGGTTTAGTTCTTGATGGTGAGGAATTCTCGCCAATTCCAAGATTTGCTTCAGTACGAACAGTGTCCCTTGACACAGCTGGGTATTTGTTCTGCAGTTGTTGTCATTTTGAGGGGACCGGGTTGCCCTGTGTTCACCAGGCGGCTGTTATTCGAAGTCTGTTCCCAAGTTGGAAGTCATTCACCCACCATGATGTTGCACTTTGCTGGTGGAAGCTCTGGTATGCATTTGCATATGAAAAGGAACATGCACAGCTTTCACTCTTGCTAGAGCACCTACATTCCCAAGAAGTCCCTGGCCCGTCCCTTCCTGGACCATTGCCAGCTGCACCACAAAGTCAATATGATGAACCATTTCCGTTGGCATCAAAGCCTGCAGCAGAGAGAGTAATAAATTATCCCGTCGACCAAGTTCAAGAAATTATGCGCCTGGGGGGTATCTCCGCACCAACCAAGAACTGGACCTGTGTCTCAGCATATGAGGGGCTCACTCAGGAATCTTTCAACTGCAACAGCAAGAACAATAACAACCAAGAAGAAGGAGAGGACGACAACTCTCCTTTTGAACAAGAAGGGGGCCCTTTTGCTGCAGTCAATTTTGCTGATAACCAAAATGCTGTCGGTAATAAAAATTGTGCACGTGAACGTCTCAAAGCGGTAATGAATGAGCTCTATGGCTGCCTTGATTCACTGACCGACATCTGCCCTATTGAGGAGAACGATTTCATTAAGAAAGCACAGGAATCAATTGCAAACTCACGTGTTCGTCTCAGATTGTATAAAGGCACTGATCAACCACAGGTTCCAGCAGGTGGGACTGTCAACATAATGTCTGAACAACAACCAAACTCCAAGCGGAGAACATTCCATTCCAGGAACTGTTGATTGTAGTATAACTTGTTAGCAAAGAATGATTTTCTCACAGCCTTTCCGAAAAGGATCCTTACCTCTGGCAGTTGCAATTGCAATTGTACAACAGAGCGAGGATGAAAGCAACCACATGCAAAAACAGAAATAGAGCAACGATGGAAACAACATACACATCGTCGTTGCCATGGCCGCCATTGGCACCGTCGCCGTCCTCGCCGTCATGGGCATCGTCGCCATGGCCACCGTCGTCGTGCACGGTGGTCTGCTGTCGGCAGTCTCTTTGTTCTCTCTTCAACCTCGCGCATTCTTGTAATATTCTTAGCCAATGGAGAATTGGCTAGAACGTAAACAGTCAAAGCTGCCGTGGGAAGCGGAATAGCTACCTTAGCACGCTTTGCTGCACCACCTTTGCCTCTAGAACCTCTTTTCCTTTTTTGTTGCTTGGATTGGGTAGGCTTCGCACCATTGACATTTATAGAAAATCGCTTATTTAGGAAATCGATAAAACTAGGGTGATGAGGATTGCTTTCTAACACATTACCCGGAGCGAAGTAAGACACTTGGGCGTTAATAAAAGGAATTGTTTTCAGCCGTCCATCAGGATAGAGGTATCCTATATTGACAAGAGTCAATCGATGAAGGTTAGTCACATGGATTTCGTCGCCGTTGATGTCACTGGCTGACCAAACTTTAGCATCGGCATTCCCACTGCAGACATGTCGAATGACCACGAGCCTTAGTCTGCTATGGTCATCGAAAAATATGGCCAAGATGCCACGGTCTGACTTGGGACTGTTTTGGCGTGATCTTGCTTCAATAGCCAAGAATACGCCATGCTCAGTCGACACCCCTCCGCGGGCGGCTTTGTCAAGAACCAGCTCAGGAGTGCCGTCGTTGTCGGCAATGGCCTCGTTGTAGTCGTCCTTCCTGTTGCCGTCGTTGTCGGCAATGGCCTCGTTGTAGTCGTTGTCGGCAATGGCCTCGTTGTAGTCGTCCTTCCTGTTGCCGTCGTTGTCGGCAATGACCTCGTTGCGGCCATCATTCGTAGATATAATAAAAGAACCGACAGATGTACTGTCGGGGGGCGGTGTTGCCATGAGAATGGTCTGCAGCGGGTCTTGGACCCGAAGTGCACGCTGACCAATCCCTCCGCATGCCGCCGGCACCGTCTCCTGCTGTTCAACACAACCAGGCGATCCCATTAAAACGGGATCTGCAACTGGTTGCTGATCGTTGATCAGTGAGTCGGTGCCCGTAGTGTTAGCAAATTATGAGGAGAAGGCGGCCGTCGGGGGCTTGTTGGGGGCAGGTGCAACCCTGGAGAGTGTAAAGATACAGTAATTGGTGGCCAAAAATGGCCGGGAAATTTCTCCGAACAGTCACTAAACAAGACTCGATAGAAGTACTTAAGAGAGCGGAACGGAATCGCATTAAAGTGCTCAGGGGGGCTGGCGTGAAATTTCGAAAAGTTTAGATGGGAGGGCCGGCGACTGTGGTGTTCGCCTGCCGGATGGACGTCCATACGGGCGGGGCGATGTACAATCCGGAGGCTGATATATCTGTCGCGTAAAAAAGGGTCATCTGTCGCCCAAAAATACTTATGCCTAACCGTAAAATAACCCTAACCCTAACCCAAACCAAACCTTACCTAAGCCCCAAAGTCATTTAGAGGCTTATACCAGGGCATATGTACGGGTGGGGGACAGGCCTTACGCGACAGATGTCCCTTTTTGATATTTTCTTATACGACAGATGTCCCCGGATACTTATACAGTCACGGATATATTTTATATTCTTTTTATACGACAGATATCCTAAACCCGCCGGCGTCGACGCCGCGAAAATGAGAATGGCCCATTTTTCTAAACAAAAATTCTGGTCACTTCCCATATCTGGGTGTTCCCATTTCATTTTCTCAGGAAGGAAAATAAACCAGTTTCATTTCCTCGGGAAGCAAAATGATGATGCCGAAAGACGAAGAAGCAACACCACCGTCTGAAAAAGGCAGCTACTACTCCTGCTGGCCAGCGACGAGCAGAAGGCGTCGGTCCGCCGTGCTTTTCCGTGTCGGATTTCTTTGTCTGCTATTGGTGCAAGGACCAGCACTGAGAGCAACAAACTTAAATACGTTGGGCGTTGTGTCGGAATATTTGAGATCTGATGATCTTCCGACGCAGCAGCGAGCCAACCAACACAAACAATCATCGTTTGAAAGCAACGGCAATCTGACGACAATAAAGTTCCTGGACACCTCTTCGGTGAGGCATGGCAATTTCTCAGTTATTGTGAATGAAACAATTGACGGCCTAGAAACGCTGGTGGAAATACAAGCCAGCATCTCTGGTGGCATTCACTCTTGGGCACGTATGAAGCAAGCAGCGAAAGCAGCCAATGTACCTTTTCAACAACCCACATCTCCTACAACTCCTTCCATGATTACTATTGATCGGATATATTACATCAATTTGGAGAAGCGCAAAAGTCGAAGGGCGATTATGGAGGCTTGGTTATCCAAACAGTCAATCCCATATCAACGAGTGACAGCATTGCAGGGCGAGCCTGATATCTGCGGCCCCGCCAAAAACGGAGCACGCTGTATTGGAATATCCGGTGTGGCGAAAACGTGTCTGCATATTATTGACAACTTGAATACAACAGGGCTCACCTTGGTGGTGGAAGACGATTTTGTAATTCGTGACATGGAAAGGTTGATTGCGTCGATACAGTTTGTGCCGCCCGACTGGGACATTTTGAGATGGGATTGCTGGGATCGTCCATTTCCGAACTTTAAGAGGTATCCATTATCGTATAAGGTCGAGCCGGTGAATGATACATACTGTAAGGCGATTCAAAGACTGGAGCATTGTTGGTTTTGTGGAGGGAATCACGTCGTCCTGTGGAGGGGCGGGAAATCATTGGAAAAAATCCGAGATCTTTGGAGTGGACCGCCATTTAGGCCAGTTGATTGTATTTTAAGCGATCCATCCATCAAGACGTATTGTATCAACATTGGTGTTGGTGAATTTCACATACCACTAAGCGAGGCAACAGACATCCCAAAGGAAAATAATTTGATCGTGTCTGATTAAAGCAGAAGGAGGGCGAAATATCGTCTAGGAATCATCATGCTTAAGATAGCATTTTACAGCCACTATCTTTCACGGCAAGAGTACTAGTATACCGCCTGGGGCGCTGAATTTGAAAATGGGCACCTGCCTCTAGCTAGTATTGTACTGGACAGGTTTGCAGGCTATGAATAGCGCTGACGGATCCCTCACGCGTGAAAGGTCAGATGAGTCGTGAGGCTGGGCTCGTACGTCCGTGGTTGTACTGTAGTTGGTAGCCATTATCGTTCCGGCGATTTGACGAGATCGTCCTCTCCATCGTCAAGAAGGTAGATTCTAGCTGGATAGCACGATTGTATCGTAGTATGATACGGAGAGTAGGTGTCAACGTCCTCCTCACTGAGCATACACGGGAATCCCTCGACAGCGAGATGAAGGGCGTTTTTTTTCATTGCATGCTGTGACCCCTCCGACCCGTAACCCCTGACTTCTTAAAGAAGTCACACCAGTCGAATTGAAACTCATTCCCACGGACACAGGTTCGAATTTTTTGCGCGGTTCGCACGGTTCAAACGCATCTGCAACGGCGTTCCTCCACCCAAACCGCGAGGCGAGGCATCCTTAAATCTCACAAAATTGCACTACTGGTGCGCAAGCCCCGCACTCCCATCGTGTGGGCATCCCTTTTCGTTGACAAGTACTAAGCAAAACAATGCCACAAGAAAAAACAATGCCATCGCCTGGAAATCGTAGCCGCTTTCCCCGGCTAGCAACAAGTAGGAGGCGTCGGTTCTTTCTAGTGGCATGTGCCATTTGTCTGATACTAGTGGTGCAAGGGCAACTCAAAGCAACAACTTTATATGCTATGGTCTTTTTGTCGGGATCGGCGCTTAAAAAGGCAGTAGAAGTCACGAGAGCACCGTCAATGAATTTGTGGGTTGGTTCTGATGATCTTCCGACACCACAACGACCCAAGAACCAACTACAGCAATCGTCATTGTCTGGAAACAGCGGCAGCCTGACGACAATAAAGTTCCTGGATACCTCTTTGGTGACGCCTAGTAACTTCTCAATGATTTTAAACGAGACGATTGATGGCCAAGAAACGCTGGTGGAAATAAGAGCCAGCAATTTTGGCGGTATTCAATCGTGGGCAATGATGAAGCAAGCAGCGAAAGCAGCCAATGTACCTTTTCAACAACCCACATCTCCTACAACTCACTCAGCTATTACTATTGATCGGATATATTACATCAATTTGGAGAAACGCAAAGGTAGAAGGGCCATTATGGAGGCTTGGTTATCCAACCAGTCCATCCCCTATCAACGAGTGACAGCATTGCAAGGCGAGCCTGATATCTGCGCCCCCTACGCAGACGGAGCACGTTGTACTGGACAATCAGGTCTGGCGAAAACGTGTCTGCACATTATCGACAATTTGAATACAACAGGGCTCACCTTGGTGGTGGAAGACGATTTTGTAATTCGTGACATGGAAAGGTTGATGGCGTCGATACAGTTTGTGCCTCCCGACTGGGACATTTTGAGATGGGATTGCTGGGATCCTCCATTTCCGAACTTTAAGAGGTATCCATTATCGTATAAGGTCGAGCCGGTGAATGCTACCTACTGCGAGGCGATTCAAACACCCAAGAGTTGTTGGTTTTGTGGAGGGACTCACGTCGGCCTGTGGAGGGGCGGGGACTCGTTGGAAAAAGTCCGAGCTGTTTGGAGTGGACCACCATATAGAGCAGTGGATTGTCGCTTATCAGATCCATCCATCAAGACATATTGTATCAACATTGGTGTTGGTGAGTTTCACAAACCACTGACTGAGAAATCAGACATCCCGAAGGAACATTATTGATCATGTTTATGATTAGTAAAGCAGAACGGCAGAAGATGATCATCTCCTCCGAATGCTTATAATGCATAGTAGCGGCATTTTTCAACCGATTTCTTTCACCTGAAGCGGAAGGCTGCTACTATCGCGTGGGGCGATGAATGAATCTGAAAATCAGCGCCTACCAGCAGTCTCTCTCTCTAGCTATTCTATGAATAGGCGTCAAGTTTCATGCTGACGTAGAAATACGTGGAGCCAAAAAAGCCGCACTTCGCATGGCTTCGACTTATTCGATCGACGCTTGTGACGGCGGACGCACGCATGGATGCGCAGGGGAAAGCATCCACTTTCGGGGTAAATGCCCCCGAATGAAATCTGGATTCTCCATATTTTTCCCGCGCTTTTGCGTTGGAGGCACGCGTTTCCACCATACATCATTGCTGTTCCTTCCGTTGTCGAACATTCGTTGGAAGCCTCATCATTGTTGTAGTATCGGCGCCTGTATCATCAGCATCAGTTGAGTTCATCCTTTCCTGGTGAAGAGCGCGACGAGTCTTTTTATTGAGTCGTTGCTTTGCTTTCTCGTCCCCACCATTCTAGTCGGGTGTGCTTTGTCAACAAGCACCACGGAAACCCGCTACCACGACGACTTTACCGCCATCTACAACCACTCCGGTGGAGCCTTTGGCTACTGTGATCGACTCCGCTGCTGCTGATATACTCGATACTCAAGACAACAGCAACAGCAACCCTGGTGCCACTGTTGCTGGCAATTCTCCTCCATTTGTGGCCACCGGTACCTTTCGAGACGCGAGTGGTAGCGTCAGTGACGACGACGACGAAGACAGCGCACCGGATTTGACGGTGGAACCAGATCCCATTTCCCCACAAGCCATTGCATCCTTTTTGAATCACACGAATCATTCATTCGACAGTGGTGATAGTGATCTTA
The DNA here is from genome assembly GCA_951394045.1 of Nitzschia sp. DOCU1. Lineage (NCBI taxonomy): Eukaryota > Bacillariophyta > Bacillariophyceae > Bacillariales > Bacillariaceae > Nitzschia > Nitzschia sp. DOCU1. The sequence goes on from OX595988.1 coordinate 2,435,465, forward strand.
TCGATCAAGTAGATTTGGATCAAGATTTAATTGACGCATTGCTGTCGTTTGGGATTGGAGGAGGAGAAGACGACGGAGTTGTTGACAGAAACAACAACGACGGCGACCTGCTGGAGAAGGAAACTCGGTCTCAAGAGACTGATACTACAGCCTTGTCATCTTCGCCACTTCCCGATATTGAACTTGATTTTGGAGACGATAATTTTTTGATTGACCCCGATCAGTTGGAGACTATTTTTGACGAGGAACTTTTCCCGTCCGCAGACGATCACGACGATCCGCCCATTGATATCGGCGAGGGAGACATTCATTTGGTGGAAGATCCAGAAGCTCTTGCTCTTGTGGATCAAGACACGGAAGATTTATACCGCGAACTAGCCAGTTTATCCCTACAACCTGCCAAGAAGGAAGATAGGATGTTGGAGCCAGACTTCAATCCCGACGACAACGACGACGAAGAAGGGGATGATGGCCTTCCGTCGTACTTGTACTGCCAGCCTTGCACACCAGAATCGGAGTTCTTTGATCCTCTCCCTCCAGGACTAGACTCCATTGGAGAAGACGAGCCTCTTGAGAATATGCAAGTGAACCGACAGCAGCCTAATCTCTTATCTGCTGCCGATGAATTTCGAGCTCTACTGGAGCAGGACCCAAGTGCCGTCAGTTTGCTGCGGCTAGATGAAAATGACCAGCTTTTGCAACACATGGATGCCTTTCCGGACTTGCGGCCGGAAGCCCGTGAAGCGGCTGGGCCGTTTATCGAAGCCTTTGGATTGGTAGATCATGCAGCAGACGCAGAGAGCGAAGAAGAAGAAGACGCTGCACCTACCACGGGGAAGCAACGCACTTGTTATACCCATCGGGAAACTATCTATGGAGTCACATTCTCCGAGTGTGGTCGCTTTTGTGCGACGGCAAGCCAAGATTCGACTATTTGTATCTGGCATGTTCCTACGAATGCTTTACTGTCGCAATTCAAGGATCACTCCAAGGCGTATGAATGTTTACGAGTAGCCTGGGCGTCGGAAAAATGGGCGAACCATATCTTGAATCGAAAACCCGGTTCGTATTTTACACAATTGGTGGCGTCGAGTGGTGCAGACGGTGTCGTCAAGTTATGGGCCTGTGCTGATCCCCTGGAGCAGAAGAACGGGTGGACGTGTGTGTACACCTTGGATCATAGCGCCTTGTCATTTCGGGCAGACAAGATGAAAACTGACGAGGCCGACGAGGCCAAAAAGGACGAGAGCTCAACCGATGGCGTTGAAGAGGCGAAGCAAGAGGACGACAAACCTCAAACTTACTCTCTGCAGTTCATTGACCACTGGCAGGCTTTCACTACCGGGCAAATCACCACCACGACCCAGAACGCTTTTCTAATGACGTCCTCAGATGAATTCATTCATTTCTGGGAAATCGAGACGTCCAGGCCCGAACAGATTGTTGAAATCGTGGATGACAACAAGATCCGCATGACCCCAGATATTGTTACATTGAAGGAAGTCATGAGCCTGCATTTCGGCTCGCTAGAGAGCCACGGGTTTGGGGTATCGGTGTGTAGTGTGACAGGATCGGGGCTCCCGTTGCCACCTGCTCCCACGGGCGAATCAAATAAGGCTACATTTCATGGTACGGTTCCGTTTGGCGGTGAACGCAACCCGGACAACAAGGTCTTTGTTTTTGATGCGGTTTATTGCAAGGCAAACGGTTTGCTTGGTGCTGCATTATCAGACGGGAGTTTGCGGCTCATCAACGGTCGAGGTCTTTGTATATCAATTCTCAATCTGCCAGGATGCCAATCGCACTTGACTTCCTTTTGCTGGGACTCGACAGGAACCAAGCTTGCCACTACTGTAGCGACTGGACATTTGATTACTTGGAAGTTGGATATAGGGGATGTCCAAGGCCAGGGACGACCTGTGGCAACCTGTACTGCTATCATGGAAGGCGGCCACCAGCTGACTCGGCCGTTGTTTGGTTCGAGATACTGCGGAAAGGATGAGAACTTGATTGTATCCTGGAGTGTAGATGGAAGCCTGTGTCTTTGGGATTCGTATTCGAGCGGGAATATCCATGCCCCTATTGCAGTTCTCAAGACCGATAACGAGTACCCTATCTATGCTGTGGAGTTATCAAAGGACACGATTGCTGTCGGCGGTGGTTCCGAGGGAGGATTTATCGGCGTGCCCTTGTACTTGTACACATTTGGAGGTGAGGATGAACGAACCGCGAGATCACCGAATCCCAAGCGACCCACCCAAGCTTCGCAGGACCACGAAGCCAGGGTGGACACCTCCAGCACGTCAACATCAGACAAAAAGTCCAAGACTGAGCCTAGTATGGCGCATTGATTTCGCACCGCTATTTTAAATGCCGATCCGGGCCTATAGCTACGACTAGAAGCATATTTATTACAGTAGGATTGCTCTCGTCGACGCCCTCGTTTACTGTGGGAAAATGCCAAAACTATGGGAAGGGATTTTTGTTTCGGTTTTCAGTGCACTGGCATTCCAAAAGCAAAAGAGAAAACCGGTGCTGCATGTCTCTGGTACCGCATTCGCTTAAATGTAGTAAGAACCGTCATTAGATGGGACCATCTCTGATGGTGGTGCCGACAGTAACGACAGACCCACGCTAATCACCGCAAGAATACCAATCCAAAACTTAAGACAAACGCATTAGGTTGAGAATTCTCAGGCGGAAACAATTACGCAACATTCAGCTATCTTCAATGACTCACTTTCCAGTCCCCCGAAAGAGATCGAATATCTGGCATGGCACTGGCGACGCTATCTCGCGCTTTGGCGGCGTTTTCCGCGGCTTTGTTGGCAGCCTTAATAGCGGCAATTTCGGCCTCTGACTTGTAAAATTCTTTTCCTGGTCGTTCGGATCCATCTGAGAGTTTTCCTTCGGTAGCCACAACCTTCTTCCATTCGGCGTCCCAATCAACACTCCCCGTGTATTCTTCCGCCTCTTCTTCAGGGGGGAAGTCACCACTATATCGCTGTGTCGATCTTTCTTTGAAGGAAGCCAAGCCACGCGTTTTTCGGGGAGAGGGCGCAAACGCTGCAGCCGAAACCAGCCAGGAAAGCAAAAGCAAATATGAAAGCTTGTTCATGGTATACCGTTATCTTGAAAACACTATGTTCAGCAGACTGGTTGGGTTAAATGGCTAACAACTTGGCGTCTATCGAAGTAAGAAAGAAAGTGGCTATTACCGTTGCTCCGAGCTGGCAATAGCCGTGGTGGTTCCTAATTTTGTTTTCCTGCCACGGATGCTTCGATTCACGATCTTTTTAGGACCGCGCGACGACGTAGAGGCGTCCGAGTATCGTATAAGATTTTTCAGTACGTGTTATACCGTTATTACTACTTAAGAAATATGTAGAGGAGAGGATGGATCGGAATAACGAAGTTCTTACTACTGAGAACCGTTATAGAGGAGAGTCCCTGCGCGCTAAATATTACGTGTATCTCAACCACACAAAGAAAACATTAAGAACGACAATGCATCTTGTCATCTTTATTGTTATGGACTATGAGCAAGTGTGAATTCAAGACAATTAATTGGTCTGCCTGTAGTGTATAAGAAGGGGGCAGTCATGTTGCATCCGCGCCCAATAACTCCCTTCTCGCCAGCTTTCTACTGCAAGACAAAAGGGATGAGCATTTCTGCCAATGACCATTCCACCACCAATGCCTTCGGTCAAGTCGAGTCAAACACGCAATGGCGGCGGGAAATCGTGTTGTACCAAAGGTAAGCATGATGAGTTGGATTCAGTATTTGGATGACGCATATGCGGATCGAATTGCTCACCCACCACTCCTTTACTCACTGCGTTTGTCTTTGCTATTCTGAACGATGTAATGCGGGACAAGTTACGAAATAATGAAACAAGCCATCAGGAATATTGTTCCACCCGACAACAATCATCCATTAATGGAAGAATAAGGCAAACAAATGACGGGTGTAGCCAATCAGGAATCACAACCAACATAGCAGTCCTCGCTTTTATTCCTTCTGGGAAACGGTGGCATGCAAACGGGGGATGCTTTTTGTGCTTGTCAAAATTGCTGAGCACCTTCCATACTTGGCATATTGAAAGTCTCAAAAGAATTAGAGAACGATGATGACGGCGCACAGGAATCCTGATTCCATTGTAAAGAAAAGGAACGAACGAATGAAGAACAAGAAAGGGGCAGGTCGCCTGGAGTCGGCAGCAGCATAACAAGGATGGACAAGAACAATGACTCCTAATAAGATGACAACCAGCAACAATGAAGGCTGCCAAAGTTGATGCTCTCTAGCTTTAGTTTTAACGGGTTGACTAGGTACTAGATTATTCTTAGAACGGAGGCCCAGCCACTATTAGTACCGCCTATAATCTAGGACGAGTTTGTAATCTTGCTTCCTGGGGGCAGTATAGTTGAGGGGGGTGCTTCTTGCACATCGCCGCCATGCACAAGGGCAAATGGCGGGTGGGAGCTTAGCAGTAGAAATAGTGGTGCCGACGATTTCATAGTAGCGTCGGCTTCGGCGGCGGCGTGGCCTTGTTCGCATGCAGTCGTGTCGTATTATTCGTGCCAGTCGTACCAAGCGGCCGGCAGGGAATCCCAAGTCTGTATAATTTTTGTCCCGCCATTGATTATATCATGCGGGGAGTACCTGAAGGACTTCAAAATTCCCATGAGAATTGCTAGGCAGAACTCCCTCCCAGGATCCTTGCAAAATATATGATTTTCTTATATAGTTCGCTGACTCTACGTCACAAATATATGTACATGCCTATATGATGCAGGACTAAGTACTATGATCTTTACGGCGAGCATGCATGACAACCGATGCGCGCTTGCCTGTGACGTCGGCGTACCAAGGTCCATCCGGGTGCCCACAATGTGGGACTGGTCCACGACCCACGACCAATTGTGGGCGTCGGCTTTTCGATTACGTCGATAGGCAGAGAAAGTGAGAGCTAGGCGACTCGACTTACTCCCCAGAAAACGGCGCCTGTGTTTACACTTCCACAGAGTCACACTAACCATCTTTGAGTTGTCTCATCGTTCATCCAAGGCACTCAGCATGGATTGGAGCTTCGTCCTGAGTTGCCGTCCCAACTCTCCTGATACGACCCCCGCAGAAGCTTGCTCTTGCCATAGTTTGTCGTCGATATCTAACACGTACTGCAACAATGTGGGAACCGCGGCTTTTCTTGGACTTTCTTGGTGTGCTCTGTCCGTCGGTCTATGCTTGAGGATCACATCCGCGAATTGAAGTCGTGAATCCGACAGCCCATTTTCCTTCAAATCAAGGACCCGCAGAGAGGTGGCATGATCGAGGACTTCTGTCAAGGCCGTGGCGCCTTCCTCGCCAATTTCATTGGAAGCTAAACACAGTTCTTGAAGCTTTGGATTTTCTTGTTCTCTCAATGCTGAGGCCAATGTTTTAGCTCCCGAGTCGCCAATCTGATTGTGGGTCAACCTCAGAATCCGATCTGGTAGGTGATTCGGACAAAGTGCAGCACAGCCTTCATCACCAATCCCGTTGCGACTCAAGTCCAGAGCATGCAGGTCGGGCGGTAAAAAGCTCGCTAACTTCCAAGCTCCGTCTCGACCAATCGCATTATTGGCTAAATTCAATTCTCGCAGTGTCGGAGGCAACATTGGGCCCAAGGCTTGCATGCCAAAATGTCCAAGACGGCAGCCTTCAATCGTCAAATGAATCAAAGCTTTCCACCCATTTGCCAACGGCAGGACGCCACGGGGCCCCAGGGGCTGATTCTGAATGTTAAGTTTCAGTAACACGGACCAATCGATTTCTTGGGCGAGCGTCCTTGCCGACGCCGTCGACAACTTGGTTTTCTCGTTGGCAATATGAAGCTCAAGTAAAGGTTGAGGGAAGTAATCCGTGATATCTTCCGTAATGCTACCCTCAATCTTGTAAAAACCGCGTCTCTGCGGAGCCGACTTTTTCGGGCCGAAGGAGTCGTTCAAATCGGCTTCCAGGGAGGCCACCAGGGACGTCGATTCCCTCTCCATGTCCAGCAGCGACTGCGGAATGCAATCCAGAAAATCATCTTCCAGTAGTTCGTCCATCTTGAATTGAGGGATGTGGTAGCTTACACTTTGCTTTGACACCAAACTTGGATTGTATGTGAACGTTGGGTTGTTGGTGTCTCGCCGACGACATCACCATCGACAAGAATTTTGATGTCGCTCGCCGGCGGAAAATCTCATGCCACCACCGCCGGGGTGCGCCGCCACGCGTGCAAAAATGAGCGCGAAAGCTCTCCGTTGGTGACTGACCGTCCGTCTGTCTACCGCATGCGTGATTCGAAAATTGAAAATCTGAACGGACAAAGGCAAGGCGATGAAGCACTTCTCGAACGGTCACACCGCTCTCTCGCGCCGATCGTCGTCATCGGTCGAGGGTGTCCCGATCATCCCATCATCATTGTTGCGTTATTAACAAAGTTGAACTCGTTGTTTGACTCACTCTTTTCGCCTTCACCATGAGGTTCCTTCATCTTATTCGACCTGTGATGGTCGTCCTCCCAGAGGTTCAAAGCCCCGATCGCAAGGTACGAATTCGTATGCCATGGTCGTCGAGACGGTCATGCCCACCCAGAGGCAAAAATCGCCAGTGTACACAACCGAGAGCCGCACGATTTTCTACGTAGCGGTTACGTTGAAAATGTACCAGCAATCCGTGACCGGACTCAAAATGACATTCCGATGACCGCTATTAATTGTGACAAAAATGAAGCATGCCTCTCACACAGTATTATTGGCGCTCTTTGCATTTTACTACAGATCCCTTTCCGTGAAAAGGTTCTATGGACTGCCATTACCCTCTTCATCTTCTTGGTTTGCTGCCAAATCCCGATCTATGGTGTTCAAAGCGCCAAGTCCTCCGATCCCTTCTACTGGATGCGCGTCATTTTGGCGTCCAACCGTGGTACTCTCATGGAACTTGGAATCAGTCCGATTGTGACTTCTGGTCTTGTCATGCAGTTGCTTGCTGGTTCTCGTATCATTGAAGTCGACTACAATGTCAAGGAAGATCGTGCTTTGTTTTCGGGCGCGCAAAAGCTCTTTGGAATCCTCATCACCACTGGTGAAGCCATTGCCTATGTTGTTAGTGGAATGTACGGAGACCTTGGATCCATTGGTGCCGGAAATGCCCTTTTGATCATCGCCCAGCTCTTCTGTGCTGGATTGATTGTTCTTACACTTGACGAGCTTCTGCAGAAAGGATATGGGCTTGGATCTGGTATCTCGCTCTTCATTGCCACGAACATTTGCGAGACGATTGTCTGGAAGGCCTTCAGCCCTACCACCATCAACACCGGTCGAGGAACGGAATTCGAGGGCGCCATTATTGCCCTCTTCCACCTTCTCATCACCCGTAACGACAAGGTCCGCGCTCTTCGTGAGGCCCTTTACCGCCAGAATCTTCCCAACTTGACGAATCTTCTGGCTACCGTACTGATCTTTGTTATTGTCATTTACTTCCAAGGATGGCGTGTCGACCTTCCCGTCAAGTACCAAAAGTACCGAGGCCAACAAGGAAACTACCCCATCAAGCTTTTCTACACTTCCAACATGCCCATCATCCTGCAAACCGCCTTGGTCTCCAACTTGTACTTTGTGTCTCAGTTGCTCTACAATCGAGCCCCAACCAATGTTTTGGTTCGTTTGCTCGGAAAGTGGCAAGAAGCCGAAGGAAGCCCGGGACAAAAGATTCCCGTCGGTGGAATCGCTTACTACATTTCCCCGCCTTCGTCCTTTGCCGAAATCATTTATGATCCATTCCATGCGGTCTTTTACTTGACGTTTATCCTGACTGCTTGCGCTCTTTTCAGTAAGACTTGGATTGAGGTGTCTGGAGCTTCGGCCCGAGATGTCGCCAAGCAGCTTCGTGATAACCAAATGGTCATGAAGGGACACCGTGACTCTGCCTTGATCCATGTCTTGAACCGATACATCCCTACGGCGGCCGCCTTTGGTGGTATGTGCATTGGTGCCCTTTCCGTCATTGCTGATTTCATGGGTGCCATTGGTACTGGAACTGGTATTCTCCTGGCCGTCACCATCATCTTCCAGTTCTACGAAGCTTTTATCAAGGAACAACGGGAAGGAATGGGAGCCTTTGGATTCTAAGTATTCGAGTAGGCTGCGTTGTTTACGCACGCTCAAGATTTTGTTGAGAGAGAATGAGTTGGAAGCTGGGGAGGAACGAGAAGGAGGCATTGCACACGGGCAGAACGGATACGAAGCACGGTCGCGTCATTCAAGTAGCGTTGGATGTGTCGTGTGGTCGGTTGCGTACGCGCTGGTAATGTTCGTCGCAGCCAATGGTATGGCTGCCGCGGCATTACTCCTTGCAAGCGATCGAAACGACGAAGCAAGGTAACCACCGGCACAACGCCGCCACCGCCCGTTTTGGAGAAGTTTCTGTTTTTGTGTGTTGTGTAGCCTTTTCGTGTATTGCCAAGCTGGTCAACATTTATCGATAGCGTTTGTACCAATAGTAGTCGCTATTATTTATCAGTTGGGTTTTGTTGTGTGATTTCTAGTATTCTTGAGAGCAACTCTTGATTAGCAGGAGTGTCAATGCCCAACTCTTGGCCTTTCCGCACAACGTAACCATTTAGACTGTCGACTTCGGTTCGTCGGCCTTTTAGGACGTCATAGTACATGGATGATCGGTTGTCAAGATTGTCCTGAATGACTTGTTCTACAAACGCATCCAATGCACCTTCCGAGACCCACTCTGGATCCCAAGCAGGATTCAGGGCCCGGGCCACATTGGATACTTCCGACACGACCTGACGCCGTATTCGCGGGGCGTCGGGAAAACGATGGAGCAACTCGCCATTGGTCGCCCCCCATAGCGCCGTCAGTGGATTACAAAAACAATTTCCAGCCAACTTTTTCCACAAAAAGATCTCCATTGGGTCCATGGTGGAACCTTCTTGATCCTCGATGGTCTTGGCATTCAATCCGGATTGATCCCAGAGTTGTGCCATGGAAGGGACGCCTCCCAAGAATGTTCTACCATGCCCGACGTGACTCAGATGAAGCATATGCTCTTCCTCATCCACGGAGGATTCGTTCACGTCTTCCTTGACCACGCCATGGGTGGTCGTGCACATGATCCATTCTATATCTTCTGGGGCAATTGCCCCGTCGTTGCCAGGCGAAGCAAGTATCCGCTGAAGATTCTCTCGCACGTCCAGAGCTCCATTCGACAGTACGAAAATCCGGAGAGCAGATTTCTCCTGGGATTGATTGCTCCGTTTATTGAGTCTCGGAAGGATGCTTTTGAGAGCATTGGGTGCATCATAGGCTTTTGTGGCCAGTATCAAATTGCGTATCTTTTTGTGGACACTTTCTCCAATAAACTCCACCGGGACACTCGCCATTCGTGGACGCCGGTCTCGCATGGTACAAACCAAGACTTCGTTTCTCTTGCTGCTAACATCTGTCATTGTACTTCCAAGAATCCGAGACTTGTGACGCGAACGAAACAGGACCGCCAGAGGATACGACGGAAATGCCGATCGAATGGAAGACGCCCACAAGAGTCCAATAGATCCTGACCCAAGGATGTGGATGGGTTCCATAAAAGGCAACATGGAGGCGTGGAATCTATGCAATTTCGTGATTCTTTTGTTCTCTAAAGAGACGATGGTCACAAGAAATGGTTACTACTGAGAGAAGTGATGATCAGGACGAAATTTGGTGTCGGATGAGTCGAAGCAGGTAGAATCCGCCGTACATCAGACAGACAGCGATCCATCACAGACGAATATCTACTGCTATCCTGCTACCTCTACCTCGATACGGGTATCGAGGTGGTACCGGCTTAACTGTGGGGCAGGTTTCTCCCTCTCTCGTTTTCGTCGACTCTACAACGTTTTTTCTATTTACAGGTTGTTGCTGTTAGTCATTTTCTTACTATTTGACGTAGTGATGGAATTGTGTCCTTCTCTAGAGTGGAGCCCAGAGAGCTGAAGTACTCAAGCCAGCGCTTTGAGCTAGAGTAGCTTCACCCGTGCAGTATCCGTCGCGAGGCCTAAAGAATATCTGTTGGGTTTTTACGAAGATGCACAAAGCCGTTTCAAAACTGGCTCTGTTGCACACGATCTTCTTGATAGCGTACCCTAGTTCTCGGTATTTTCAGCTCACCGCGAACTGATAGCGATAATGAACGTCCGAACGGACCTGATCGTCCTATGCAGCAACGGTCTCTGTACTCATCTCAATGTTACCCTGGAGCGACTTTGTCAACTTCGCCTCCAGTTCCGCTCTCTTTGCGGCCTCTCGATCCATTGAGGGCTTGGCATGATTTTGGCTCATAGTTTCGCCATCTGTAACGGCCTTATTTGTTCCCTGTGTTTCAGTTTGCTCGTTTGGCAACGGGGTAGTCACTGTTTGATCGGCATCCAATTCGACTTCAGAAACAGTGGAAGGTACTTGGCCACTGTCTACCTCGGAGGAAAAATCTGACATCATGGGAGGCACTGGGATATAACCCGTTATATAGTTGTGGGGGTTCGATAGCGTATTATCGGTATCCATCTCTTTCATCGGCGACAACGGTTCGGCCGAAGTGCTCATGCTGATCGGCGGCGATGGAATGCCCGTATGGTTAACCACAAATGCATTTGGCACGCCTGAAAACTTTTGTTGCAGCGAACCATCACTGTCGGGCTTTTGAAATGATCTCTTCCGTGGTGATGGCGTATTGGGTTTTGGTGACATGCCTGCCACATCACGTGCGGATCGGTTCTGGCTGGTTCGGGAAAGTCGAAAGGATCCAAAGCGACCAAGGGTACCAGTCGTGTACTCTGACTGAGAAGTGGATGATAAAGCCGAGGTTCCAGAGAGTCCAGAAGACACCATAGATGATGCGTTTGCGGCATTATTGAAAGTGATGTGAGAGGATGGGCCCGTTCCGGAGGGAAGGGAAACACCTGTAACCCGAGTCCTGCCGCGCTGCAGCCCAGTGGGGAGCTCTCCAGTTTTTTTGAAGCGATGGACAAAATAAATCTTGGGCACAAGCAAAAAGGCCACAGATGTCACCGAGAGAAGGAATGGTATGAGGAGATCAGAAAGGAAGAGAAAGGTTCCACTTTCGGTCCAATAAGCGAGGACAATGAAAATAATGCCGACTTGAGATTCACGGCGTGAGTTATCTCATCAGGGAAGCATCAGAACATGTGAAGTGGGTCCACTTACCAAACAACAGGATTAGATGGGCTATTAGAGTCTGCCAGACCCGCTTAGCATCGGAGATATCTTCCGGGAGGGTGCGCGTTTTCCAGGCTTGCCACACTGAAATCGCAACTGCACCAACCAACAGCAAACTCATTGGAATATCGAACCAAGATTGCTGTTCGCACCTCCCATCAGTCGCACCGGTTAAACGAGCGTCTCGCACCCAAACCGGTGGCATCGTAAAAGTATACGCGAATAGCAAGGCGATTTCGACGACAATAATTCCGATGAAAGGAGCAATTACATGCTTCACTTCGATTTTCTGTCGCCTGCGCATTTGAGTCACTCTCTGCACACGCCAGAGCTATGGCACGGCGATAACAATTGAATTCTGTTTGAGAATATCGCAAACAAGCGAATACGATCCGCGATCCACCATCTACCCCCTACCTTTGAAAATAGAGCCATATAAACAGTCAAGGCACCAATGTAATAGCACCAAGTCATAGTCACGCATTTCCTGTCCAGCCTTTCCTGGTCCCATCCACTGTTCTCGTCAAAGCCCATAAAGAAACAGCCGACGGCCAATATCATGGCACCGAAACAGGCCATATACAAAAACTCCGGCTGGGCAACAGACACAATTCGGTTCTTCTTGTTGAAGTACACGAAGATTCCACAGCCCATGGAAAAGCAAATCGCAAACGCCCCACAAAAGAACGACAAGACGAATGCCCAGGTATCTAGATATGTATCGTTGCTCTCAGCCTCCACTGGAGGTATCGTCTCCCAACCCCCACTATATGTGATGTCCCGTAGAACGGCCTGGTAGCTTCCATCATCTTCCCTCCGAACGTCGAAGACACCAAATGTCAACGAGCCCATATCCAACGACCGATTAAGATATCGATAAATTCCCGAGGGGCCTTGGTGTACAAAGTTAAGTGGAGAGACACCGTCACAAGAAGACATTCCGATCGACATGATGGCATCGTAAAGGTACCCAGAACCATACGATGGGCTTTGCTCCGCGAAGAAATCCTCATCAACAGAAACATTTGTGCCTTGAAGCATCCCATTTGACTCATACAAAACGGCATTCAAGCGGTCGACAATACCAGCACCACGACTCTGCCATTCCTCTTGAAACCGACCTGAAACCTCGGTAATATTCGCACTCACAGTTTCGTTCCCCTGAGTCACCGGCACAAGTCCGTCAAGCAGTTGAAATATTCGACTGACCTCCAAGAGCCTTCCAACCGGGGATTCTGCTGATGCACTAATGCGATAGAGATGCTGTGGTGACATGAAAGAATCCATCAATATCCACAAGTATTCAGACGACAACATCCCATGAGCATCAGCAACTTCCGCCAAAACATCAATATTGTCATCCTTGTCAAGAGCCACAACAATAGTTTTTACGCCGCTGCCTTTCAATACTTTTAGACGCTCGTCGAATTCTTCCCTTGATCGGTTCCACACGAGCGATATAGTTATACTTAGTTGACTGTCGTAAGCAACGGCTTGCCAATCGGGCGCGTAATCTTCCGGCTGGAGGTCTTTTGAAAAATCGTCCAGGTCGAGATTGTCCCCAGGTGTATACATGACGGCCACGACGTTTCGCCGCTGAGCTCTCAGATATCGACCTAGCTTCAATACAATATCTGACCAATCCACGTTCCCAACGAACAGATTCGGGAAATCGTATCCATTTGTAAGCCGAGGTGCCGTAGCTCCAAACGAAATAGCCGGGACTATCGAACCGACGAGTTCCTTTGCCACGGTTTCAGCGACTCGATTGTCCAATGAGCCAACAACTGCACACGAAGAATCTTTAAGCCACAAGCCTTTCATCTGTCTCACCCGATCGGGGTTCCGCCCAGTATCCATCAAAACCAACGACGAAGGAAAGAAAATCTGACATTCCTGGTAATTTGACACCTTTGGGACCAACGAGGATTCTCGCCGATTAAAATCCTCTACCGCCATCAAAGCCACTGCCAAAAGAGCTATGCCATCACGTTCAAGATCCTCGTCCGTAAGCATGCTGGGAGTTTCGATCACACTGGGATCCTCTGCCCACCATAGCCCGCCTCTATCGACGAAAATAAATTCGACCCAAAGTGAGCACAGCGGTTCGAGTCTGGGATTGTCAATAAACCAGATGCATCTTCAGCTCAAACTTACTCATCGTGAAAAGGTATCAGTAAGGACAGGGGACACGTCAATCCTTGCTGGGCCAGCGAAGAAGGGAAAAGCACGGCAAGCCCTATAAGAAAAACTTTCGACATGCTTCCACCTCAGGTTCCTCTTCAAAAGGTGACCGATAAGAGAGCAACAAACAGGGCCCTCCTTTACCGTGACAGGAGGGTAGGCACGCTGGGAAAGCTCGTAAGAGCAAAGTAATGGCACAAAGCGGTCGGGTTGTTGCGAATATGAATGCTATATTCGTTCTTTCTCTCTCCTCTCATCTCTCTCTATTCGTGATTTTTTTGTCCAGGGAAAAACGGGTCATGGGGAGATAGGTGATTGATTGGACTAAAAAGTTGATACCGCTTTCGACTAATTGGACCTGTTGCCATTTCCTTTTTCCGCTTCAAAACTGGAGTCGCCCGCTATTACAAGACCTGGGAACGCACTACGCTTTTCTCAAGCTGGTAGACGAACGATCAAAGAGTGTACTCTAGAAACCGTGAGCTCGTACTAGCTTCTTGTGGGTGTCCATGGATACGACAAAAAAGGGAGCTGTTGTTGTCATCTAGTATGTACGTGTTATGGCTACAAACTCACTCGAGATTGAAGCCCGTTCATTCGAAATTGTCACATGGTTCTTTTCGGTGAAGTGAAACCCTTTTCCTGGAGTAAATGTTAGTACGGTCGAGGTACGCGTACCGAAATGCGGTCCCTTGACAAAAATCGCCGACCGCAAGTATTCTTCTTCCTCACTAAGAGTAGTCGGCAGGAGAGACCTATCCTCGACACGTTCCTCATCCTCAAGTACCACCAAAAGCTCGTTTGCAAGTCTCTCTGGATCCATTTGTCTTCGCGATTGCGCGACGGCATCTTTTAGTCTTTGGGCCTTGGGCCACGGGGTATCGAGAAGATGATTGCTGAGCCCATATGTTCCGCTTGACAATTTTCTCCAGCATTGCCCTGGATCGCGATTGCTGCAGTAAACCAGAGATAGCCCATCAAAAAGAAGTGCACTAAACCCGCCAAATTCCTTGCTGAAAGGTTCGAGCATAGTACGAGCAAACTCCTCCGCGGAAAGATTGCTGCTCCCAAAATCAGTCACGATTTTTCCGCGAGACTTTGGGTACTTTTTCTCACGGTCCTCCTTGGCAAAGAAATTCGTTACCGCTGCGCAACGACCAGTCGTGGAACAGCACATCCAAGATCCTCCCAGCAAAAGATCTTTCCCCCCGTAGATATGGGGGTCGTCATCTTCCCAGTACTGAGCCGGTCGGCTTGGGCGGTCATAAAATTCGTCTCGATTGGCAGCTAAGATCAGCGATGGCGACTTGCCAGGATCGAAATCCCAGGCGATCAGGCACATTTTCTAACGTTCCCACAGCATTTAGTCGCAGTGCTTTTGTGGTTGCGATCAAAGGCATGAACCATTCAATTTGGTCGAAAACGTGACGGGCAAAAAGTTTCCAACTACCAGTTTCGCTTGCGTCGTTTAGAGGTTTGATCGACTGCGGACGAGCACGTTGTCTGAATCAAAATTATTAACGACAATCCTCGTCTTTCACCCCCAGATTGAATTCATGCTCTCTAGCTAGGGGGCGGACCATGAAAGGCAGCTTTCAAAATGTCTTCGACTATCACACAGTCCCGGCTCACCACATCTCGTTTCCTCGCCACCCAAACAAGCGACGAGCTCCGTCGGTTCATCGGCCGACGAGACGTCAACAGGCACCTTGGATGGAGTTCCTGTCATAGCGCCACGTCACGCAGGACCTTGCTTTTCGGGGGGCGTGTTCAGTGTAATGAAGTCGAAAATACCACACGATCTGCTATCTCTCATAGCACGTCATTTCGAAACTCCAGGCATGTATGCCGGGTAATATACAAGCCTTTTGATGACACACAATATCATTCATTCGAGTTACGACGGTATTGGAACATTTAATGTTCCGGTCTCGTTCTTCCGTTATTTGTGCCTATTTCATTTCCATTCTACTCTTTGTTGGCGGTTGAATAAGTAACTGGTTGGGGCAAATAAAAGCAGGAATGTAGATGTTTGAGTTTCCTGCTTTGATTTCGGTACTGGAGCCATAGTTGTTGAGTACATTCATTGCACAGCGAAACTTTGTAAGCAGGAATGATGGTCTCATAACCCATTACAATGGATAAAGACGGGATAGGGCATAAATGATCCGTTTGAAGCAGTCTTTGTTTCTTTCAGAATGGTCTTTTCCAATAACAACGGAGATTATCAATTGTTATCAAAATAATTCGCAACCCCTGAGTGTAATTTTACTCGGCTTCCTCTCTCCGTGGCATGGTCGCTATTACTGGAGTAGCAGGGTAATGAATGACCTCACAATTTACATCAGGGACCAACACGAAAGGCATTTCTACCTACAATCAATCTTTCCTTCAAACGTTTATGTTCAACCATGCCATGCAAACACGTCGCTTTCGCTACTATTGAGATCATCGAGTTTCCAATTACTCTTGGTGACAATCCAGCTGTTAGCAGTGGCCCGCCTTTGACTATTGATTGGGTGCCCCAGCAACGAACAAAATTCGACTTGGATGTGTTTGAGGAATACCGGCCCGAGAGACGACACCGAAGGGAGTTGCCGATCGATGCTGGTATCCGAGAAGAAGTCCTCATTGCTTCTGGTATTGGAATTGATCAAATTTTGTTTTGGCAAGAGTTTTCGGCCCAGAATGACATTAAGAAAGCCAAGAAACCTTCATTCTTGACCAAGTCATTGAAAAAGGCCCGAAAACTTTCCGACTTTGGGTCTCGGCAACGACAGTCAGTACAAAAGCTTCAGCAAATGAATCATTCGCTATTTAGTATTAGTGGCTCGAGCGATGCAAAACATTGCATCCGATTTTGAGCTGCTAGACTGTCACTCAACCTAAAATCCATGTATGCACCGGCTATCCATCCAAGGAAAGTCAAACCATGCTTATAGGCCTTTTCGGGGTGGAAGAACAGCGCGCTCGGGATCGCCGTTATCGCTTGCTACAAAGCAGAGTACGAAAAGTACAAATATTGTGCCAAAAGAGTCACTGTTGCATTGACATACAATGCCTAAAAGTGCACGGTACACAGAAGAATCTAGACAATACAATATCCTCTAGAATTCTATTTTGTTTTCCATACCAAGAATCTTCTTCTTATCGTGATTAGGAGTGACTAGCTAGATGGCATCAAAGAGAAGAATCGATTGGCAATTTGGCTCAGAGGGCGACTTGGAAGCCATGTATTGCTAGTAGCGCCCCGTTCCGCCAAGAGTTCCTTTAGTCTTTCCGATACTTGTTCATTTGACAACCGCTGGGCCCATTGGAGTGGGGTGTATCCATTGTTGGCTTCCACTGCAAGCTGGGCTCCGTTGGACGCCAAAATCTCGGCAGCAGACACCGCGTTAGCCCCCGCTGCAAAATGCAAAGCTGTCCAGCCGTTGCTGTCTCTGGCGTCAATGTTGCATAGCCCGCCATCTTGAGGTTCCCATGACGATGAATCAGCGCTGTCTCCGTAGTCAATGCCTTGGCAGAGGTAGTCCAAGACCTTTGCAGCCCCATGGAAGGCAGCCGTGTGAAGAGCACACGTCTCTGACCCGTCAGATCCCACGAAGAAACCGTCGACATCCATTGAGTGGACCATTTCTTTCACCAGAGTGAGATTATCGTCCGATGAGCACGCATCGAGAAAGGCAAGAGACAGTTGTCGTTGCTCGTCTGGGGGCAGCGCTAAAAATCTTGACTTTCGTCTCTGTTTTATGATTTCATTAACAGCACAAGCCGCTTTCTGAATAGCTCGGGAATACGCCCCCATGGACCCACTGGGCATCTTGGGCGCCTGCGTCAGCTGGGGTGAGGGAAAATCCTCGTCGAACTCATCTTGCTCCTTCTTTTCATCAATCATTGGCAGGTGATCATATGGATTGGACGACACGACAGTGTTGGGATCGTTTGATAAGCCTTGCTTTCTGTTCGAGCTTCCTGATAATGTATCATGCAGCGTCTGCCGCAGTTCCATTAGCGAAGGAAACCGAAATTGTCCTGGCATTTCTTGTCGCATCAGTGTAGCAGGAAGCTCCTGCAACGCTCGTGCCATTTGTTCAGCGCGTTCTCGCATAGTGTTGGGTTCGTCCTTGTTGGTGTTGTAATGATCGGAAGAGGCTGCTTCGGCATTTGACATTTGCCGGGTGGCCATCAAGGCGCTTCCTACACACCCTGCTCGAAATAACATGTTTGGCAATTCCCCACCAAACGAGTCTGTAAAAGCCGCCGCGTCTGCAGAACCAGACATGACAGCTGCACCCACTACTGTGACTAGCAATGCCACACTGGCCAGTGCCTGTCCTGGGGCATCTCCCGTCCCCGGTTTTCGAAAAAATAAGCCGTTGCGTTGCAGCAGTGCATGCCGAAAGTAAGCCAAGCTATGAGACAAGGGCATCGTCCGGAGCGTCGAGTTGGACTGCAGATATTCCTCGACTACATTCTGTGCTTGTGTCATGTCGAGCTGAGCAAGTCGTGAAAGGCAGGAAGAGCCGGCAATGGCACTTAACGAGTCCTGCCGACCAGCATGCACGGCATGATGATGCCCCACGTTCTTGGAATCAACTTCAGCTTCCGGATTCTCCTGCTGTGAAGCCACCAGCAACGCCCTCTGAAGTTGCAATTGCAGAAAGTAAAAGACTTCAAAATTCGGTCGCCTTGCAGTTTCCGAAAATGCCGTCATCGAAGGGGCATCAAGGAAGGTAAACACGTGCATTAAAATGTCGTGATATAACACGTCTGCCACCCCATCGCCCATATGATGATGATGATGATGATAGGGCACGCGTATCTTAGTATTCTCGTTGCCTGAGCTTGTAGCCGAGGCGCTGTCGTCTCCAAATTGAGACAATAAATCTGCAACGCTGTTCTCTCGTTCAGACCCCAGCGAGAAATAACAAGACGAAACTCGTTCAAAGCCCAAGGAGACTGCAGGGTGCAACTGGGGTGGTAACAGCGCAAATTCCAGGGGAGGCCGATTACAACCAGTAGAGAAGCCTTCAGGAGTAATATCCTGCGACACTATCTCGTCGGGGTCTTCAAAATGAGCCCAGTCGTCATCGGCTTCATCTTTGCTTCTGCCGAACGAAGCCGAAGGAAGGACGGGATATGCCGTAGATGGGGAGGCACTCATTGTTGCGTTTTGCTTCGCTATTGTGGAGAGGGGTGGAGTGTGGCGCCTCGACGATAGAACAACCGAGCGATGGAAGAGGATAGCGATGCTTTTTGGGTCGTACAACAGAACCTGGCGAGGGTTGTCATGGAAGAGGTCGAATGGCAAAGGGTTCTTGGACGTCCTGCCTTCTGTTTGGAGGAGATAGAGCGACCCTTGTTCTTCACGCGGGTGTTCTTCGACCCTCGTGTGCGTGGATGCATGTGCTCGCACAACATCGTCGTCGGTTTTGCGCGCGAGCACGCCCAAAATCTCATTCGCTTGATTTGAGTCATGAATGAATGGTATCTTTTTTAGTCATGAATGACTCAGCGTGTTGGCTGCCACAAACCGACATATGAACATGCTTCGCCATACTTTGTCGTCCCTGTCTCCTTTTCTCATCATGCTTCCTCTTTTCCTGACTCACATTTCCATCTCTTCCGTGGTCCCAGCTCCTTCTTGTTACAGTCAGTCTTGTCCAAGGCAGTAGTCCTCACACTCGTAGCTGCTGATGAGAGCCGGCAGATGTCCATGACAATCGGCACAGGCGTTTGGATCTTTTTTATTGTCGTGCTGTCTCTGATCTTTCCGTCGACGAACTCGCTAACCACGATGAATCACAGAATTGAGCTCTTTTTCAAAAACAACAATGATTTAGCGGAACGAGTCAAGTTTCTCAATGCCAACGGCTTTCACGCCTTTAATCTGGTCAACAAGAATCAGCAAGATACCATGGAAGAATGGGTCAATTGCATCTTGGAAGAATGCGGATCTCAAGCTCATGTGTGTGCACATTTTTCACTCAAATACAACAAGGTTGCTCGAAAAGGTATACCCGAACACAGGCAGCAACTACAAAAATTTCTGGATAGATCAAGGGCTCAGGAAGTGCTCATTATCAGCGGGAGCGGAAAGAAGACGGATTGGAATACAATCAAGGCTTTGAAGGCAACGTCGTCGACGGACAAAATCACGTTGGCTGTCGCCTACAATCCCTACTTTCCTAACGTGGAAGACCAAACGCAAGAAGACCAGCGACTGGAGCAGAAACTTGGAACGGGCGCTGTTGGAAAGGTCTATCTTCAATTTGGAACCGACTTGGTGCGACTCAAAGCGGCACTGGAAAAACTTCAAAACAGGGGCGTTGCGATCGCCGGTTCTCTCTTTTTACCTACGGCCAAGTTGATTGCACAACAAAAGTTTCGTCCTTGGAATGGCGTCTTTCTAAACAAAGAGTTTCTCTCGGGCCCCGAGAATGCGGAATCGATTGTATTGGAAATGATGAAGCTCTATAAACAGTACAATGCCGAAATGTTATGGGAGGCCCCCGGCATTCGGAATGAAAAGGACTTGCAAATTGTCATGGATCTGATTTCAAAAGTCGACTTGCAAAATGGAGCCAGTACACGACAAGGCGAGAAAAAGAACGACGACATGGCCAACGAAGATGATGATGTTGCTCAAGCCAACTTGGTCGATACGTCCGGCTCGAAAGAATCAAAGTCGAGTCCTCCCAAACGACAGAAACTTGAAACGAATCGGTCAGGCACAGGAATCATGCTATTTGGGTCCCATGACGTGCGCCTGCGTGACAACCAGGCATTGGAACAGGCACTTCGGCGGCACGAAAACGTCGTCCCATGTTTCTTATGGGCACCACAGGGGCAGTGGGGGGTCACAGGTGCACTCGAAGTGGTACTACAGGAAGCCTTGTTTAGTCTTGAATCCTCTCTGAAAAGCTTTCATCTCTCACTAGTTTGCCGGAACTGCAACGATGATGGTTCATTGGAGCTTGTCGAACTTGCAAAGGCAACCAATGCCGCCGCGGTATATTGGAATCGAGAGTACACACCAGAAAGTCGCTTGGTCTCGGAATCGCGGAGAGAAGCACTCGAAAAAGCGGGGGTTGTCGTAGTGGAATGTCAGTCGTCACTGCTCTATGATCCAGATTTGATAGATCTAGAAACCGGTTTCCATGGAGGACACTGGGGTACCTTGATGCCCTTTGTCAAACATTGCAAGAAACACTTTGGTGAACCACGACGTCCTACACCTTATCATGAGACCTTTCGCTTGCTTCAGGAGGTAAAGGAACTTGAAACAACAACCAGCTTTCCCAAGATGTCGGTCGCGGATCTCAACATGGCCATTATTCCCGGCAAAGTCCAATGGGACAAGGCCATTCGTGAGCGCTTTCCAATGAGCGAGGCAGCCGGTCGCGAAGCAATGGAAGAGTTCTTTCAAAAACGCTTGAGGCGCTACGAGTCGGAACGAAGTCGCGCCGACAAAGAATTTGCCACTTCCAAACTATCACCGCATCTAAGAATCGGTACCATCTCACCCAATGAACTATTTTGGCGAACCGAAGACAGTGGCCTTGGATATGACGAACTCAAGACGTTTTCCCGCCGCCTATTCTGGCGAGACTTGGCCTCCTTTCAGCTGAAATGTTTCCCGGATATGCGCAATACACCTATTCGCAAACACTATCAAAAGATGAGCTGGGTGACAGGAGATGAAGAGCGGCGTCGCTTTGAGGCCTGGAAGTGGGGGAAGACGGGATTTCCTATTGTTGATGCGGGTATGCGAGAGCTGTATGCCACAGGGTGGATGACGCAGTCGGTTCGAATGGTAGTGGCCTCGTTTCTGGTCGAATATCTACGCGTGAATTGGGTCAAGGGTTGCGAGTGGTTTCACTACACACTGGTCGATGCAGACTCGGCGATCAACGCCATGATGTGGAACAATGCAGGCAAGAGTGGTATTGATCAATGGAATTTCATATTGTCACCAGTCACCGCCTCCCAAGATCCCAGCGGCGACTATACACGAGAATGGGTTCCCGAGCTTGCGAACCTGCCATCAGCAGCACTGGTTCATCGTCCTTGGGAAGCTCCTAAGGAAGTCTTGGAACGTGCCAACGTTGTCCTCGGAGAAACCTACCCCGAACGGGTGGTCGTCGATCTGAAAGCAGAACGAGCCCTAAGTGTGGAAAGTACGCTAGAGATGAGACGGAAATCTCAGGACGCTAACACAGATCGTGGATATGATCTTATCCATCTTCCTAGTGGCAAAAATGCTGTAGTCTTTACCAAGAAGGAATATCGCATTGGTCGCGATGGTCAACTTTTGACCAAAGAAACAACGCGGCAGCGAAAGGCATCCCTGGGGGAAAACGGAAAGAAGCTGCGGCATTAAAAAGTTGTATATCCGATCTAGACGAAACTGTAGGCTATAACCTGTGGAGATACGGTATCTCTCGAGTAGATTACTACTCTGCTACCGGTAAAGGGAGCTGGAAGATGGCACTACCAGATTAGCTAGCTAGGGCGAACAATACTTGAAGTAGAAATAAGGAGGGTCAAGTAGTTTTCAATGTGCCGACTTGCTCGACTTCGCTGCTGTGTGTACTTCTTAGGTAGGCTCCACGTTAGTTCCCGTGTCTGCGTGAGTCGTAGTTGTGCATGGAAGGCGCGCCAACGGCGCCACAACATGATGTGGGCACCCTTCCGTTGAAAACTTGAATCCTTTCCAAAAACGCCCACAAAGGCCTCGCTGGCATTCGCCTTTTTGAGAGGTGCGCGCAAAATCTAGAAATTTAGTTTGGTATCTTGACTGAGATTTTTGGGCCGCTTTAAATGTGTACGATCGCTGGAGAGGCTCCTGTACGTTGGATGCAGACGTCGCCATACTCCATTCTTTCACTGTTCATTCGATACTCAATCTCAATTGATCTCAATTGAACAACACATCATCATTCATCATCTCCAAGTTGTTGTTCCTGGGTGTTTACTACCTCTTGTTTCCCAACATCAGTCATCGACCATGGCGACCGCGACATCAGGTGGCAAGGTGACTCCACCATTGGAAACCAAAGCTCAAATCGACAAAGATTACGACTATTACATCTCGAAGTACAATGCCCAGGCTCCGCCACCGCCGCCTGCCAATCCGCCCCGTCCGAGTAATTACAGTGCTAAATACAACCATCATCATGGGAATCTAGGCGTAATACCGATGGAACCTGTTATGGAACAACTTCCCATGGGCGGTACACCCCCCAGGCCACCAGTGGGGCCCAGTGGTAATAGAAGTGGTGGCGCAGAAGGATCGCCGGAAGAAAAGGTGGACGGAGATGAAGCACTCTTGGATCTAGCACAGTTAGAAGAATTACATCATGAAGCGGAGCGCATGAAGGCTCTGGGTAACAAGCACATGGCGGCACAGGTATGTTTGACGAGATGGATCGATCGTCTGGATGTAATGTTATATTCGAAATGGTCTCATTTTTTGAATGGCGCATCCTGCAGGAATATACGCGAGCTTACAATGCATATTCCGCGGCGCTGCAACTCTCTCCAGTGGGTCCTTCTTCGCATGTCTTTTTATCGAATAGATCTGCAGCTCTGTTGTCTTTGAAACGATATTCCGCGGCGGCCACGGACGCTCGCCGCGCCATTGCGTTGGCTCCCACCTTTGGAAAAGCCCATGCTCGTCTAGGACAGGCCTTGTACTTTCTCAAGGATTACGAAGGTGCTGTGGCGGCCTATGAAGATGCTATTCATTATGAGCCAGACAATTCTATCACGAAAACATACCTGGAAAAAGCTAAGACGAAATGTGATCGACAGAAAGAAAAGCAGGCCAAGTCGGCGCGGGGAGAAGAAATGTCAGTATTAACGGAGAATACCAGTATCCAAGGAACCGTAGAGAACAGTGTGGCAACAGACCCAAATGCACAAAATGCCGTGGTCAAGACCATGGGGTTTCGAGGCCAGTCGAATGCCATGTCCAAGGCAGTTGGAGGGGGCATTCACCACACCTCTAGTGTCGATACTGTGAATACAGTTAATACAGAGGACGATCCAGACTTTGAGGAAGCTCTCCGGATCCAAGAACGAGCCAATCGCTACCTTGCGAATAAAAATTACAAGTACGCTATCGAAGAGTACACTGCTGCCTTGTTTCTGGTTCCGGATGACTACAATTTGTCTCCTGATTTGCACTTGGGTCGAGCCCATGCCCTGAATGGTAGTCGAAGACATGAGAGTGCCAAAATTGACGCAACGTTGGCTCTCCGAATCAAGCAGTCACCCGAGGCGTATTCGACTTTAGCCAAGTCGTTGTTTTACTTGAAGGATTATCAAGGTGCCATTGAAGCCTTTGGGCGGTGCAAGGATTTACTTCCGGAAGGCGAATCTCTCAGCATGTTTGACAGGGCTTATTTGCAAAAATCAGAGGCCGCATTACAAGAAGCTTTGGCATCAGAAGATGGACCCTCGGCATCGAGATCAATGTCGAGTACAGCGCCGATTCCAAAGTTAAAACCACCGCGGTTTGTTCCACGAGAAGAGGTGAGTGTGTCTAGCCTGGTGTGGGAAGACCAGTTTGTTGTCATTTTGGATGCCTCACTTGATTTTTTGTCCATCCTCAGGCTCTGAGTCGAACGCCGAATATTCCAGCTATGCCAAAGAGTTGGCCACAACAAACGCCGCATGATGCAAATACTCTTCAATGTGGACCAGAACGCGAGGTTATGTTTTTGTCGGAAGCATTAGGGATTAAGTTGAATCGGGGGCCGGATGGTGTTGTACGTGTTATTGATGTTTCCCCGGAGATACCCGGCTCTCCAATTGCTCGTGAAGGAAAGATTTATGTTGGAGATGTAATTAGGGAAGCTGCTGGCGTAGATCTGCGGAGACCGATTACGAATATTATGTGGGGCGACACTGTCGCGTTAATCAAAATGGCGCCCCGACCAATCGTTCTTATGGTAGCCGAAGAGTTGAATCCTCCACCTACCATCTCCGAGCAACGGAAGGCTTTAGCAGCTAATGCGCTATCACCAACGTCTGCCGCTGAGTATTTTCCATCCAACTCCAGCGGCGACGAAGGCGTAAAGGAGCTTTTGGGTCAAGTAAGTAGCAGGTGATGTATCAATAGATCATTGTTGTTGAACTTATATCTTATGTCTTACAGTCTGTGTCCCAAAGGATTGAGCCTCCAGAGGAATCCGGAGTCAGACCTGTTGCGACATTAGATCATCCAATTGAAGTGGCAGAAGCTCCTTTAGTCGACGCCACTGAGACTGAAAGAGCAGATGTTGTGGATACCCCTAGCGAATCTGCACAACAGGAAGACACAGTGAGCGACCCTGCGCAGGCTGCCACCGAGGACGAGGCCGAAGTTGCTATTTCACCTGCTGACGGAGGGAATGAAACAACCAACGACGAGCCGGATGAAGGAGCAAGAGAAGATGGAGGTCTTGACCAACGAGCGTCCACAGTGTCCCTGAGAGACGAAGAGCAAGAAAAGCTTGGCAAAGAGATCTTCTTCCACCGAAATGCAAATCCTAAGTACAACGGGTGGGACAATCTGAGGTGGATGTCTTACTCGGGCGCTCGAAAAATTGAATTTGTTGGGCCTGTGTGTCAGTTTGTTCCCGGGCGTCGAGCACTGTTCTGGTCGGGCGATCAATATTTGGAGAGGTCCCTAGTGGTATATAGTGAACCAAAGCTGATCCTTATAGTGAGACCGCCAGAGGACATGGCAGAGGTCCTTCAAATTTTGGATCTGCCACCTGGTGCAACGGCCAATAACGCAGAAGAGATTTTCCGAACCTACCTTGTTGTTGAATCTGTTGTCGAACCCAAGACTTGTAAGCTAAGACTGTCACCGCTTACGACAGCAACTTCAGTGCTGCCTGATGTAGGACAAGACGATGCCAGGCGAAGATCATGCTTCGAATTGTTGACTCCGCTGGAATCTGTGATTTTGTCGGCAGTCCGCCTTCGAAAAGGAGCCGAGAGGGCATTGACTTCGTTTACTGATTCCGGTGCCTATCTAGAGACGACAAGTGTGGAGCATATTTTGCAAAAGTGTATCTGCGAGGCCCACAAGCCCGTCAAAGAGTCTGGAGTTGTAGATAACCTTTCTTGGAAGCATCAGGTGGTCCTCGGGACACTCCATTCTCACGTGGTTCTCGGAAATCAGAAGATTCTTGATTTGGCTCTTGCAGCGGCACGAACATCATCAGAAGATGGAGGCCCTGGCTATGTTGACGCGAGAATCATCGATGCGGTTGACGAGAGTGGACGAACCCCTCTTCATTATGCCTGTTCTGGTAGGTTGTCCTCGGCTGTTTCATCCCTTGTCAAGGCTGGCGCGAATGTTGACACAAGAGCAGAGCCCTATGATATGACACCATGCCATCTCTGCGCATTGCACTTAGACTTCAAGAGCCTCCAGGCAATCTTATCTGTCAATAAACGACCGAATGTTGTCGATAGTTGGGGTCGCACGCCATTGTATTTGGCTGTCATGGAAGGGCGGTCCGTCGGGCTATCGAGAAACCCCGCCGCTCTTGAAAGCTGTCTTTCTGTCTTGGAATCCCATGGGGCACAGGTCGAGGCGCCTATGGGTTTCCAACATCCCGTCAGTGCTCTTGCAGCTGATTGGAGTCACGAAGAATTGGCAGTGGTTCTGAAGCACGTGCACTATCGGTACCCCCTCGCCATCGCAGACGCTAGTGACAGGCAGAGAGTAGGTATTTCTGTCAGTGCGCTTTATCAGTATCCTGTGCACTCTTGTTTGGTTGCCCTCCGGAAGTTTATTCAGAATTCTGCCGAAGGAGATCAAAGAGTCGACGCTGTCCCAGAGAAGAAACTATCTTTGTAAGTTTCTGAGCGCAATTTGCTGGAGATATTGTTTCGCTTCACTCTAATTCTTTTTGCCGTTCCAGGACTTTGGATGTATTGCTCAAGTGTGGATTTGAGCCAAATGAGAGGCTCGAAGGTCTAGTAGAGACCTTTGACGGAGTTGACGATTTGGCCGCCCATTTTGGCTTCGCTCCATTACAAATTCTAGCAGCTGCCGCTCTCGACGCCATGACTCTGGAAGACAAGCTTGGCGTGGCACTTTATATGAACGTAATGAAAGAAATTTCGAACGCCATGGAGACTATCATCGGGCAAGGAGGCAGGTCCTCCCTCGATCCGCCACCGACGCTACGGTCGAAAGACCGCCGATCAAGTAGTAGCATCTCCGACTCATCGACAGGCAGCCAAGAAGTGAGGGGCGAATTTCTGGTGCACGATCGCACGTTGCTTAAACTTCAAAGCAACAAGAAATTATTGGAGATTTTGGGAGGAGCACGTCTCCTCTCTGCCGAAAAGTCATGGACTGATTTGAAGCCAGTTGCAGCGACACCTGGCTCTTTTGTGTTCCACACTGACAAATTGGCGATTGACGATTCCGAAGCTCCGGGTGGTAGCGACGTGAAAACGTGCGCGATATGCTGGAAAGGTTTTGGTACAATCACGAATCGCAAGCACCGCTGCAGAATCTCTCGGCGGCATATTTGCGATGAATGCTCATCGAAGCGTGTAATTGACGGCGAAGAACACCGTGTGAGTGACGGGCAGTTTCTCTTGGCCCGAGCGGACTTGACAGAGTCAAGATCGCGGAAACAAGAGCAAACGATGGCTCGGGCAAGTACCGCAGATCAACAAAGTGCCTCGGCCAGGATCCTCCGGTTGGAGGCAGAAGAGTCTGCTAACCGAGATTCACTGTTTGGTAATGTAATTGGCAACATGGCAAAGGCTGTTTTTGGCGAGGACGATCAAACTGCATCTCAATCACACTCTGAGACTATCCAAGGTCTTTCGGAAACTCTGGGCCAGACAAGAAACCAGCTGATCGAAAGGGGCGACAAGCTCAATACCCTTGCAGACAAGTCTGATCGCCTCGTCAACGCCAGTAAGGATTTCGCATCGATGGCAAAAGAGCTCAACAGGCAGACCCAAGGGGGATTCTTTTGGTAGTCGCCGTGGTGAATATCTCATATCCGTGCGGGCATTATGGCGCTACCTTTCTAGTCTGCCGATTCATGAAAGGTTCAGCTTCAAATAACTTTGGAAGATATTCTTGTCGGTGTCGTAGATCACAACCACATGCAAGGATATAATAATTTCCTAAACTGGCTATTTTCAGCAATTCTAAACTCATGATGCTGGCTTATTTTTTGTTCTTGTGTCGGATACAGACCCACTACAGCATATGGCACACCTGGGAGTAAGTAGCAGCTCTGCGATGACTATTGTTGGTGGCTTGGATAGGCCTGCAGAAATGAGGGGGTTCCGACACGATTCCCCCACTATTAACCCCTCCCTCAAAACCACGATTCGCCATCCTGCCCCAAAGTTGAACACGTCATTCGTACCTCACTTTGGCGCTCTGATTCGATGACTGACTGACTCCTCGCTGATGACAAAAAGATACGTTTCCCACCGACCACGGCAGCTCGACGTCAACAGGAGGGGAACCCCCAACGGCGCTAGTAGTAGCGCCGCATTCAATAGTCAGGATTGTCACTAAAAATCAAGACCACTACTAGCTCTAGAAAGCACTCGTCAATTGGTTCTATTTTCTCAGACTCGTTTGAATAGCAACGATCGAAAGATGATGATTCCCAAGGTTTTGATTTTGGCAGTGATGACGGCCATGTCGGCCAACGCATTTACGATTCAATCTCGCGTGACGACAACAACGACGACGAGATCGATTCATCGCCAGCAAGGCAGATTCGTGCCCCTTCAGATGTCCGAGGAACCGACCAGTACAGCGGCCGATCCCATGGACGAGGCCATGGAAGAGCTGGATTCGGAAACGCTCCGACAAATGGAGAAGGCTCGAAAAGCTCAAGAATTGAGGGACCAAGAAGTGTTCATGAAAAAGAGTACCGGAAAGCACCAATGCACAAACTGTGACTGGGAATTCGATGAAACCAAAGGAGACAGTATGATGATTGGAGGCATGATCAAGCCAGGAACTGCTTTCAGTGAGCTACCGGCTGATTGGCGTTGTCCAGTGTGCCGAGCCTCGAAGGACGCTTTTGTTGAGGTCGTAGAAGAGATTCCAGGGTTTGAGGTTAACCAAGGCTATGGATTTGGCACGAACTCTTGGACAGCGGGTCAAAAGAATGCTGCTATTTTTGGTGGACTTGCATTGTTCTTCTTTCTGTTCATCGGGGGATACGCCCTTTCGTAAGATTTCGGCGTTGGTGTGGGCCATGGTGCCGTCATCCGGGCTCCGACCACCCGTACAATCAGCCATAGGCCGTAAATAGCAAAGCAATAATAACTTCCACTATCTAGCAAATCGGTGCTAAGTCTTTGGTCACTTTGTGACTCCGTTTAGGATATCCGGATGTTCCCTCCTGAGACGTAGTCGTGCCCGAGTTTCCGAGAAGCTCGTACACAAACACTCCAGATATTTCAAGAACCAAGGCAAGGTAAAAAAGTGATGATGGCGCCTCCTGGAAAGCCACGATGCTAAAGCAAATAGCCCACATGTTGGACGATTGAAGAGAAAGATTTAGCAATGTGGCGTCGGACGAGACGAGGAAAACTGACGCCGAGACGTAGTACAAGACCAAAATTGGCACATAAATGGCCATGACACCCAACGCTGGATACAAGCTGTCTTTGTCTCGGAAGAGATCGACGACGGAGTCTCGCTCGGTCAGCAGGACCAGAAGGCCACAGAAAAATGTCCCACCGAATCCAAGCATACCAAGATACTCTTTACGGTCAACATGTTTACACCAAAACTCCCCAACAGCGTCACCAATCCCATAGAGAATGGCGGCTATCAAAGCCAAAAAATCTCCATAATAGGAATGCGGGTGAAGGTTTGGTCCTTCTGACCCGCTGCTGGAAGTGGCCAGGTCCGTCCACATCGTCATCGTCCCTGCTGTCAGACAGAGGGCCACCCCAAGAAAGTGCGCCGGTCGATAGTGCTTCCGCAGAAGAATGTGACAAGAAACCATAATAGAAGGGGCCGTCAGTGAGCTTAACAGCGTTGAGCTTGGGAGTGACGTGTTCTTCAGCGACAGAAGCGTCAAGTAGTTTGGCGTGACATCTAAAATGCAGAGACAAAGGTAGTACCACCAAGGAGTCCTCAGTCGGATGCGAGTCATCGGAATGTGATACGACGTAGTATCCTCGTGTGAAACTGTAGGCGCGAACCAGAGGTGAATCGACATGAATGCATACGTATGAAACATGAGAAAGAAAGGAAATACTTTGCCCATCCCATACTCCAGATAGAACGATGCGGCATTTTGCGATGACGCGAGTAGGGCGATCAACTGGCCAAAGAGGAGATTCAACCACTTGTTATTTGGGGGCTTTGGAATGTTTCTTGAGGAGATGTCAATTCGGCGTTGCAATTCACCCCAAACCGATGGAGGGTGTCCAGAGCAGGACGACCTTTCACCCCCGACTCCGTGCAAAGGAGTTAGTTCGGTACTCAAGGTTGCCTCGTCGACCTTCATAAGTCCTGCTGGTATCTACGATATACTGATCGATTCACTCTTGTCATTCTCTATGGCATGTCAATGTTCCTGCCTTGCAAAAAGAAGTCGTACTCGGAGACGCCGTCGCCTTACACCATCCATGTTTCGAAATATGGTATGAGGTACCAGCGAGCCCAAAATTGCATATTTGCCATTGATGCGGCCTTCACATCAGACACAGCGATGCGGCGCGCTCAAAATTGCTTGGCTGTCGTCGGCCGTCGAAGAAATTGACCAATCCGACCTCGACAGGCTGCTATTAACACGAACAACGATAGGGCACCACCACCCAGGAAATTCAAAATACTATGATGGAAATTCCCCTAATATCTATCTAATATATCGTTTTACAATATATGTGTCATGAGCCCTCACCCCACCCCTCCCTGAGAAGGATATAAGAGGCTGATGTACTATAGAACGAGCCATGTGCGTCTCTAGAAGAAGGGCGTTTGTGTCGGTGTAACCCTTGCCGCCTTGTATGGTACCCCATAAGAGCAAGGATGGTATGTTTCTTCCCGACTTCGCTTCCGAGCGTGAGCTTGGTTTGCTACGCGATAGCTCGTTGTGTGCTGTGGCACCATCATTCCCCGATAGTATGCCGCAACTGTGAAGACCCGACGAATTTCAGATGCTTGATGCTTTGCCCTGCAGCTGAAACGGCGATGGGACGGAGAGGAAAACTTCATCAGGTCGATTTCAGGACAAGCCTCGATTTCGTACATGATGTCCACAACGTCCCTCTCGAAGGCGAAAAGTTCTTCCACGTTCTTTTGGGGGAAACGAGTGCGGAGATAGTTTCGCATTCTCGGTCCCAAGCATCCCGCACGAGCTTTTCCTTCCAATGCAATTGCAACTGCGGCAAAGGCAATTTTGCCGGGAGGATAGAGAAAGTTGACGTCGGAGTAGACGAGAGCAGCCTGGGCTACGGCTAATGCCCTGTCGCCCAACGAGTCCAAGCGTTCGTCGGAATAAATATCATTGATTCCACGTGGTGACTCAAAGTGTTGATCGTGAAAGAAAGCAGCTTTCGTAGCATGCTCAGTAGTGCAAGATGCGATTTCGCCAGCAAGAACCCGAATCGCCCCGTAGGGATGGTGGCAACGAAGCCGAAAGTCGAGACCATCGAGAAGATTTCTTTCTGCCTCTTCGATCTCTTCGACAGTGACATAACGCAGCTCCTCTCTACACAAGGAAGCTTTGTGTGCCTTGAGGTTGACGATGGATGTGGCGTGGGAAAGGATATCAATCTAAATCAAGGGTAGAACGAAGTAGTTAGTGACCGGGCGAAGAAAGCGTGACGCAGCGGTACGAAGGGGGGATCGGTCTCATTTCGTTTGAACGGATCGTATCGCAAGATTGCGTGCCGATCGGGGTCGGCTCAGTGCCAAAATAGTACGCGCATCCAGAGAGTTCGCCTCCGACGTTCGGAATATTCGGCCCAATCAACATGTAGTTCTTCATAGGTGTTCCCGTGAAAAATCCAAATATTTTCTTCAAACATGGATACGATATAACCAAACCACACGATTTTTTCATTCCACTATCGACACTCACCTCCAAAGAGCGCTCGCACTCAACCTTAGCACTGAGCAGGGCGCTAGCAGCAGCAATGTTGCGAGGATGGAAATCAATTACCGAATTCGATAGATAGAAGCGTCGGAACAGCATAATAGCCGTAGATAGCACAGATGCGCTTCTCCTCAGCTCCGGGAAGATTGCGTTTGGGCCCACCAATCGTTGAATCTGATGTGAGTGGAAGTGGACGAGAATCTCCTGGTCGCCAGTTGCCATTCCCTTCGACAAGCTGCTCCCAACAAATGCGTGCAAAGGCCTAGTTTCTGATGAGTCGTCGGAGTGCTGCTGGAACCCACAGGCAAAGTTTCTCGTTGACGGCTTCGACCGCATCGGCCCTGAAGTGCGCCCAGTAGCATCGAAAATTGCTGCTTGCTGTTTGCATCGCATCAGAGATTCTCGGTCAAACATCCAACATTTAGCTTGCGTAGATTGATCGAAGTTCATAGTGTTATATAGTATCAAACGGCAAAACAAACTGAACACACAATACACAATCGAACAATGGTGTCATCAACAGCCTCGACAGACGCTGTGAAAAATAAAAATGAGTGCGATCTTCTGTTTGCGCGTCGATCCACACCACCTCCCGAAGATATTTGGACTATCGGGTGGGGAGAAAGCAGCGTGACAAGGCATGTTTTCAAAGGGTGCGCGGAGCGCTGTGGCTTATTTTTACTCGTCCCCCCAAAAGTCTCTTTCACGAAAAGTAATTGTCGACTGGTATTAATATCTTCGTCAATGAATAATTGCATAGTGCACTCACGGGGATGTTGGCCTTCGTTCAATGGCGTGGCTTCCTAAGTAGAAAATCGATCGGATGGTTGGCCTATCTAATTATGGTCCTCTACGACTCGTTTTCTGAAACTGTTGGGCCAACAATCGGCATCAAGTCGGAGGGTAATTCGTTTCACGGGTTCGAAGTTGGACCGTTCCCCCAAAGAGTCACAGTCAACGGAATAGCTGTTGAGCCCAACAGCTACGGATGGCCGAATATCGCGCTGAAAACTGACACCTAATCGTTTCTGATTGACACTGCTTCACAAAAATGTCAAGTCTTCCGGGAATGTGCGGAGACGCTGAGTCCTTCTTACTAGAGAAAAATAGTCTTACGAGAAATGGGTGGACTAAAGAAGATTAGAAGCAGCTTCCAGGACTACTGCTGACATTGTTGACGAGCTATATCTAGAGCTCCAACACTAATTGTATTAATGGAATCAGCACGCCAAGAGAGGACGACCCGAGTGCCCGGTAGTAGCAAGTAAGAGTCATGAGTGTCGTCTGCTGTTTATCTACCGCTTGATAGCCATAACAAGTCGACACCTCCGTGACCCCCCCCCCCCCCCCCCCCCCCCGCCGCATAATTCAATTGGCGGCCATGGTTTCTTGTCCAAGGATCCATCCCATCTGGCAAGAACGACTACTACTGGTCTCCCCAACAATCTCACAGGGCCTGCCATGGTTTAAAGTTGGAATGGAGACTACTCCATTAGGGTAGTTAGAACAGAGTAGTTAGAAGAACTACTACCGGTACTACATTGCTATGAATCATCCCCTGTTGGAGTATCCGTTGGGGCGACACATGCGCGCTCGGTCGTGCTAGAAAGGGTTGATGATGAGTGTGGTGCACCTACACCGTCCGTCCGTCCGTCCGTCCCACGCGCGTCAGTGCTCGGGCGTTCGACAGGTGCGCCGACCAGCAAAAGTGGACGAGCCAGCGCACAGCCAGCGCGAGGCTGCCATCCCACCACAAATCAAATGAGAGAGCGTGGTCTGCTGACTCACCATCATTCATCACCGGCTAAGCCCCGGTCAGACGGCCCGGTGTACCAGGTACAAATTTTTTCGAACTCTAACCCGCGCGCAAGGGCTAACTCCCTGATAAATTTTGTACGGAACAGAATCTGACGTACAGATCCGACCATTTTGAACAGGGGGACAGATCGTGTGTACAGAATTTTGACTCACACGACAGCAACAGCACAACGAATATTTTCACATTATCGCATTTAAAACTCATCTCATCTCTACCAATATCCTTGCATCATCCACAATGATGAAGACCCCAAAGTCATCACAAGTAGCTAGCGGGTTAGGAGGTCAAATAAGTAGCACAACTAGCTAGGCGGTGATCGACTCGTTTGACTATGTCGCGCAGATCCGACGCGCGAGAGCAGTTTGAACGAGCCGTTCTGTCATGGAGCGATAGCCCCTGCGCGCCCTCGTTCGAATTAATAGGTTATGGGACAAAAAATCGTGGTCGGTTGATTAGTTTGACCAAGAAACCGCGTACAGAAATGGAATCTGTATGCATACGCGCAGTCTGACCGCGAGAGATAGCCGGTGCTCTTACAATTCCGGCATGCCCAATCTCGTCTCATTCGTCTCTACTTCTGTGCCGGTATCGGTAGCCGACTTCAGTTTATGTGGTCGTACAAGATAAGATGGAAACTTACGCTTTGAAAGCCTTGGTGGTGTGTCTGGCGATCTTTGAGGTTGTGTCCCTTCTGTCGCCAGGGTCGTTTCTCTATATAAAGTCATTGCCTAGGATTGCAGCAAACGAGCGATCACCCATTTGGCACGAAGCAACCAATGATGGGGGAGAGGCGAGGGAGGTGTATACTGCTACGAATCGCACTGCTAGTGAATCCGCACAGCCAATCTGCCGGATTGTGACGCGGGCTGACTCCAAACTGCCAACAAGTCCGTCATGTCTGCCATCAAATCTTTTTCAGAGCCCTCGTTTACTGAATAAACTCGATACTTATTACAACGCCAAGGCCCATCGAACTACTCAGGGATTGGATTATCTTTATCAAGAAAAGACCGCTCAGCCCCAACAGCAGGGTTTGGTTTCCTCGGACAAACAGGCCAACCCGCAGCACGAAGAGGAACTAGTGGGTGTCCTCAGAAATTCTCTGGAAGATGCGGGGTTTGAATTGTTAAATCGTCGAGATATTGATTTGTGTGATGCTTTGAATGCGGGATATCTATTACGGCTTTCGATTGTGCCAGACGTTAGTGCACTGGACGAATCCATCGCCTTAGAATTCTATTCAGAACGTTTCCACTCAAATGGATCAGCAATCGATGAGGAAGAGTTGCTCTTTGACGGTCGGGTCCTCGTATATTGGCGTGGATATTCCGCAGAAGTCACACAAGGACGATTAATTTTACCCAAGCTAGACTATCTACAAGCCAGTATCGTTCAGGGTGCGGCAGCCTGGGTCAAACGAAGGCTTGACACTATCGAAAATACTGTAGCCCAGGCGTTCTCAGAGAAAAGTCGGAAGCTAAGACAAATGGCCGAGGAAGTCGTTGAGATGCTTCCAGTTGGCAACGCTATTCCGAAAGCGCTTTCAAATGAGAGTATCATGGAAGGAACCATTCTTCCCGGTGGAAACGGTCGCTTCAACCTTGGTCGATATGGAGGCTCAAAGGTACGCTTTGTGGGATCTCCCAACCACAACAATGCCTTGGAACCATTTACAATTTGTGAGGTTCCCAATGATATATTGTATTCCACCAATGAAACAATCGCGTTTGCCGAACATGAAATGAGGGATGAAATTAATCACAACGTCTTCACTTGCGCGTACGACGCGAAGATGGGAACACATAAAGAAGGAGAAGAACCAACGAGAATGGAGCTTCTGGAACGAGTCAGCATCAACAATCTTGTTGACTTGTACACGGGCTGGGGAAGGCGAAAAGTCGTTCAAGCACTCTTTGAGAAATCAGAGCTTGTAGAACCGACGTACGAGGAGGTCGTCGTTGTTTGGAGACCCAAGATAAAGAAAAGGCCAGAATTTCGCCCACCAAAATTCATCAGCGACTTGGCAGATATTTTGGACGTGGAAGGGTTGCAACAACCAACCGCAACAAGTACGATGTTCAAACAGAAGGGCAAACTTGAAATCCGTACTTTTCAAGGCGTACCCATGGCGAATCTCCCAGCTGTGTTGCCCAAGACCAAGCTTGTGTTTCGTCCTGCCGATGCTTTTCTGTTTGATATGATCAGCTTTGCCACATTCGTGTTGGTAGTTGGTTCCATTCGACTAGACAGTCCCCGACTGGATCTCTTGGCGCTTGTTTCGGTCACATTATGGATCGTTCGTACTGTCTTCCGGTACTCGAATAAGTTGGCGAGCTATGACCTGCTGGTGAAAAAGTTTCTGACATCCAAGATTTCTCATCGCAACGTCGGTGCGCTCAAGTACATTGCGTCCGAGGCTGGGGCACAACGTGCGGTTCGGGCCGCCCTGGTGCACTATTGGCTCTCCAACTTTGTCGGCGCCATCAAAGCTCCCTTTCAGCGCCAAAGTGCTGGCGCAACGTTGACGAGATCGAATTTGCGGGAAATGGCACAAGATGAGATTAACAACATTTTGAAAGTCGAGACACAAGTGCAGATGCACGTGGAACGCTCCTTGCATGATCTAGAGGACCTCCGAATGCTCAAGTTTGATAGCGAAGACCAAGAGACTCTCGTCGAAGTCTTGGATCCTGCTACGAGTGTCAACGCTGTCAAGGCGAAGTGGAGCGAATTTTTTGATGAGGATACTGAAGACGACAGTCCGGCCGGAGGAAACGCCACAGATACGATTTTGCCGGGAAAATCTCCCATCCTTGAGGTTTCTGACAACTTGGACGAGCAGGAGCTTGGTAATCCAAACGCCAGTTTGTCGCTGATCGACTTGTTTTAGGACGAGCGGCGCCGACGACTTTTCGATTCATTTTGACTGTTCGAGAGGCTAGGAGTTTTACAACTGCAAGCGTTGTCTTTTCGTAGAAATTCTTCCCTTCGAGCAGCGCAATCAAGGGGCACTCGTAGTTGCAGGGACGACAAGGAACAATTTCATAGTTTTAGTAAACTTTTAGCGCCGTATCGTGCGTTAGCTATTCTAGTTCTCATGCTTTCCTCCCGTCGAAAGTTAGTACCGTAGTCAACTGGGCTGAATCGAGCGATGATTCGATCTCGTCATCCACTACTCTCATACTCATCATGATTCGAGCTAATCAAGATAAATGTCACAGTATGGCATCATCTTACCTAAGCAAAATAGGTACCAATTCACGACGATAGGTACCTATGACAACAAGATCTTTTCCTGAGAGTGTATCTTTTCGTCGCCATGGCGACCCGATGGGCCTGTCGCCAATGGTGTGCCATGCCGCCTGATATGGAACATCTCATTCCTATGCATGCTTGGGTCTTCCAGCGGAGCGTGAAGGAATGAAGGCTTTGCCGGTGCCCGTCGTTGTCATTCTCGGTTTCTTCCTGAGAGACGCAACATGCCTGGCCACTAGTTCGTCGTCCGACAAGAACGGGGTGCCGATCACAACAATTCGCGTCATCTCTGTAAAGAAAAATGGAGGAGAGGCCAAAACGTTCGAGTTTGGTGGGCTCTCAAGTGAAAGATCTACTAGTCTAGGTGGTTGGCATCGTCCAAGTGTCTTTCGCTTGGCAGCGCTCCGGCAAACGGCCGTATCGGCACTTCGATCCACGTTTCTGCCGTCGGGTTATCCATCCCGCACTCCACCAGGCTATTTGACCTATTGCATGTTCTCTTGGATTCAGGATCTTAGTACTCAATTACGATCCGTTCTTGCCACACAACGCGTGTTGGAGGGCGTCGGGGTGGGACGACAAGGCGCGACGGCCCTGTCCGCGCTCATGAATTATCTGGTCCGCGATGGATGCGGCATGGCCGCCACCTTGCTGTTCACATCGGCCGCCTCCTCCAAATTTCGTACCGATGTCAAGCGATGGCGACTCTTTGCGGATCTCATGGTAGATATTGGGATTACACTAGAAGTCTTGGCAGTGGTGGTACCCACGTCATTCTTCCTTCCAATGATTTCGGTGGGGAACATGTGCAAGGCCATGTGTGGAGTAGCAGCGGGTGCCTGTGGAGGATCGATTAATCTACACTGGGCACAAGGATCAGATATTTCGGATATCAATGCCAAATTTGGAGCACAACACACCGTCACGGGGGCGTTAGGGTTGGTTTTTGCGGCATTTTTTGCTCGCTCCGTCGATCATGTCCGTCCGGGCCTGTTGTGGAGCCTCTACGCCACTCTGACGATTTTGCACATTATCGCCAATGCGGGGTGCATGCGCTTGATTGCCTTCAATTCGTGTAATACAGCGAGAATGAATCTACTTTTGGAAGAATTCTTTTCGTGGTGGGATGCTCACTGTGCTACTAGTAGTAACAGTGTGGAATCGCCAGAGATTCCTAAACTTTCTAAACCCAGAGAAATCGCCAGGAAAGAACCGCTCTTCTTCCTGCCAGGAAAAGCCTCCAAAGCACCGGGTGGACTACCGGTGCGTGTCGGTGTTAGTTTCAATGACTTTTGGGAGGCAACTGGTCAATCCTTTACGGATGTACAACAGGTCAAGGCCACGGAAACGGTGGGCGACAACTATTTGGTTGCCTCCGCAAAGAATACGATGTTGGTTGTTTTCTTGTCACATGTATCAGGTCAAGAAGAAGCGAAAGCCTACTTTCACGCCAACTGGCTTGCTCATGAAAGGAAAAAGTTGGAAGTCTCTGTTGACAATGTACCATTGACAGAGCTTGGCGTTGACAATAATGCGTTCGAGCGAGCGTGGACTCTTTTTGTGACGGCCATGCAACATTCTGGATGGGACCTTAGCAGGACGGAACTGACCACCGTTGGGTATGAGGTGGAGTTAGCTACTTGAACCTTCCAGCCAGGGGCGTTTTCGTCAAGGTTTGAATCAAAAGGTGCATGTCTTTTTGGTGGTCTCCACAGCTGGACCGGGGGGACAAAGCAGAGAAGCGCGCGCGTAAACAAATGGGTGATTTCGTCGAAAACAAGTAATAGAAAACAAATAGACAAGCTGATTCGACTGGCAAAAAAGCTAGCTATGTCGATAGAAATTCTATTTCAGTTCTAAAGCAGAGTAGAGTGCTCATGCGTAGTAGTGCGGCGAACTAACCACATCTTCCAGAGCTTCAATCTCCTCTTGAGTAAACATTTTCCGATGAAGCTCCCAGTTGTCGGACATGTGAGTTCGTTTGTATTCGGCACAGCATTTCTTGACAATGTCCCGTACCCCGAGGGGAGCGTTGCGCTCGAACGAGTGCTTTGAAATGGCTGCGAGAGCTTTGGGGACATAGGGCGGTGTGTCGTATGGATGAGAGAGGATGGTGGCGCAGAGGAAGAAAACAGAAGACTGCTGTGTTCTAGCTCGCTTTTGCTCTTTCTTCACTTGTTCCTCGTCCGGTTCGTCCTTGCTCTCGGCTGGTGATTTCGTGCCTTTCTTTTTGCGATTCAAAGTGGACTTTCTCGCTTGCGTTACATACTTTTGAACCAGCTTTGCAACCGCGTCCGATGGCAATGCGGCAATTATTCCCGTCACTGCTGCCATGGCCGCAGACGACACTTCACGGCGATCGTCCGACAAAAGGCCTGCTGCAATCGACGTTGTCTGCTCTGCGTGCTGTTCGGTGAAAAGAAACTTATGGCTCCCTTGGAAACATCGGAGGAAATTGGCGGCGGCATGCCGAACCTGCCATGTCTCGTGCTTCGATGCATCTGCCGCTGCTGCGAGGACTTTCGATATGTCCGCGTTGCCACCATATGACATGACCGGAGCAATACTGAGTTCTGCGATTGTGTATCTGTATCCTTTTACAACTTCAGCCTCGAGGGCGCGTTTGGCAACAGTGTCGGCTTCCGATGCCTCACCACTGTCCTCGACCGTCGAATTAAGTGCTTCGAACGCCAAGGGTAGGAGCGGAATGATGTAGTCAACAAACTCGTGCTTGGCCTCGCCAAAATGAATACAGTAAGAAAAGAAGCGACGAGCTGTGATCAGAGAGTTGTAACGGATCTGGTAGGATTCCTCCACTGACTTTTGCAGCGCCAGAAGCTTTTGTACAATATATGTCCCCGGATCGTCGGCGTCAACCCCGAGACTGACAAGAGAGATGCTGCTGTTCGCTCTACTTGGACCTCGCGACACCGTGCTACTGGCCATTTTGCGATGGCAATAACAGATTCGAAACAAACAGCCCGCGATGTGGTCTCTGCAGCTCTCGTATGGGTGGCCTAAGGCTCCGATGAGCCTTGGTAGGAGTTTCTCACTGATGAGTTTCCACGACTGCTGCATTTCAGCCTCTGTCTGCATCGCAGTCTCAGCATCGGTCGCACCACACAGGGTATAGGTGTACCATGGTGTTCTCCTCATGGTGCCGTCGACTTCGGTTTCGTCAAGCTCGACGAGGAGCGCACAACACAGATACAGCCATTTTGACTGGGCCGTGAATCCGTCGGTACCTTGCTTCGTGCCATTCTTTCCTGCTTGCTGCTCCATCTCTTCGTCCTTGGTGCCATCGGATACTGCGCCCTTTTTCGATGGATCCCACAGGGTTCCCTCAACCTTTCCAAACAACCAAGACGTCATTGGGTAAAAGCGCTTGGGAGGCGAGAACTGGATCGAGAAACGCACACAGTCAAAATATGCTCCCGAAAGAGAAATTGGGATTTTGGAAACGACATCGTCCAAGAATGGTAGGAGCTCGCTCTTCCAGAGGGTCTCTAAATTGTCATCGCCGAACATTTGCAAGCAGGCGCGGCATATTCCTGCGAAAATCTCCGCCGATGTACATTGTTGATTTCGCTGGTCTTCGCTCGGTGGCGAGGCGGCCATTTCCCTTGCAAAGGCCAGTAAATGTTTCGCAGCCAACGTTGCATCCGCTTGATCAAGTCCAAGCAAAATTTGTTCCACCATCTGAGCATGGGATACCTTAAAAGTTCCAGAGCTCTGATTGGTCCGCTGAAACGGAAACAAAGACCTAGGAGCAATGTTGCGGGCAGAATCACGAATCATGTCGGCGACTCCAGCCGCCCATTGGGCATCGTGACCACCTCCAACACTTGAGTCTTCTTTGTGGTCGTAGACTAGTGCGTTGCCGAAGAAACGGCAGAAGGACTCTGTTATCATCTGATCACGCAGCATTTGGCGGGCGGGCCCGGCTTTCGTCATCATAACTAGGCGTCCAAAGAGCCCCAGCGCTACTCGCTGGAGTGGCTGACCGAACTCATGTTCCATGATGTGGAAACAAGTCTTCCAGAGCTTGGCGGGAATATCCGAGTCCTTAGCCTCAATGTCCTCGTCGTCCACTTGGACCGTTAGGAACCAGCAAGCGTGCATCAGCTTTCTCCAGTGAGCAGCTTTGGCATCTCCCTCTTCCGTCTCCGTCCCTTTCTCGTTCGCCAAGGTGTCAAGCAAATACACCAAACATTTCTCATGGATTTGTCGATCATGAAGGGTCGCCCGCGGGAGGCTGTAGAACTTCAGGCGGAACGGACTGAAGAGGCTATGCAAATAGTGAACCATTTTCTGCATCTCTTCCGCGGGCATGATAGAAACAAGAGCTTCTGTCCCGCAAATGGTCGCGACGAATTCCAATCGCATCTTTTCACTGCTCATCATCAACTTGCCGGCACGTGGCGTCGCCAAGATGGAGCACACACCCTTCATAACCTCAGCCAGGCGCTTTCTCTTCCCCTGAGCATCAACTTGTGACTTTAGGGCAGCACACGACGGAACGCCAAACTTTCCATGCATTGCGTCGTCCTTGAGATTGACAGCTGCGAGCAATCGAGGAACGCGGTGCCGAAGAAGCCAACCAAAGCGTGTGATTGCGTAGTCGACGACGCCAATAGCAGACGCTCTCACCTGCGTGTTTGAATGGCAACAGAGAGCGAAGAGACCGTCAACGATACCTTCGTACGAATCTAGAGCAGGTGAAGGCGTGCTCGCAAGCAGTTGAGTCATCATGGAATTCACGTCATTGATCGTGGTCGATGTCGAAAACAAGATATTCCGTGCCCCCTTGCGGGCCTTGGCCAAGCGCCTGAGACGACGAGGTACTTCGAAGCTTGCCGTTCGCTGTAAAGAGTCGTGAAAAAGCTGCACGCGTGCAACCAATAACCTTCGTGGTAGCGTTTTGCCCGCATCCTCCCCATCTTTGAACCACACGGTACTACAACTACCATACATTTGTGCCCGTTGCAAAGATTCCGTCATGTGATCGGCTTGCGACAGAAGCGCGAAGTCGGTCGCCAACTGTTTCTGTGCCTTCCATATCGTCTTGCCTTCTTGGGATCGAAATGCCGCACCACGACGAGTGAGGAGGAGAAGTGCAATGTCGCTGGTCTCCTTGCAGATCTTGGAATCCATGCTTATCAGCCCTTTGTACTTGCGATCAGCTGCAGAAGCTTCGCCGCCCGACGTGGCACCGGTGTCCATGTCATCTGGATGTCCCTTGAGCTTGAATGTTTCCGAAGCAATCAAGGAAGTCATGGTAGTTACAAAGGAACACAATCTGCCGCGAGATTGCAGGATAGACCGGTGTGTCTCGTCAGATGTACTCTTAAGCAATTTGTGCATTGCCTGCTCGTAAGGGAACAACGTCAAGTCAGCGAGCTCGTCCG
The DNA here is from genome assembly GCA_951394045.1 of Nitzschia sp. DOCU1. Taxonomy (NCBI): domain Eukaryota; phylum Bacillariophyta; class Bacillariophyceae; order Bacillariales; family Bacillariaceae; genus Nitzschia; species Nitzschia sp. DOCU1. The sequence goes on from OX595988.1 coordinate 2,477,500, forward strand.
GGCAAGGGATGCCGCCTTCCATCTGGATTGCCCCGCCATTGCTTTCCTCTACACCTTCTCCCGTATCGACGTCGAGCAGAATGCCAGCACCTCCACGAAGAGCGTATCGAATCACTCGTAGACAACGACGCATCTCTTGAAAATCGAAACTGTAGCCAGTGCTGTCGGCGTCAACTTCCATCGACACCATTTGTGGAAGTGTCGCTATTCGTCCTAGGACATGCTTTGCGAGCAAACTCCAAGCTAGCTCGACACATTCACCGTCAGGTACATGCCATTGGACAGCATCATTTTGAAGCTGCGACGATCGCCCCAAAATCATCGTGTCATCATTTTCCTTCTTCACACATCGGGGGACAGTATCACAAGGGAGGACGTATGATTCACAGCACGTCGCTAACGTATGTCGAAGGAGCTTGCACCCCGTTTTGTGCACGTGTTTGTCCTTGCTTTCGAGCGCAAATGCGATGGCACGGGCGATTTCCTTCTTGTGTTTCTTGATACCCAAGCCGCAAGCCCTCACTGAGCCCGCAAGGCAGCGCAATCGATACGTAACTGTCTTGTTAGAGTGATGCTGCAAATCATCCATCAAAACTGGAACCAGCGCATCCAAGCCAGGACTATCAACTTCACCAGTTTCGGCGTTGACGCGAGCAGAGCATGCTGCCTGGCACAACAACGAGGCATCCTTTGAAGCAGAAGGGAGGGTTTCTTCCTCCAGAAATCGCGCGACGGACTGAACGGCCGACTTGTGGATTTCCTTGTCCATTGATGCAAACGCTTGAATCAAAGTCTCTTTCAAAACACGAGAGAAATTTCGAGCCTGCTGCACATCCGCAGACGAGTGACGGGAGGCTACGCCTGAGGCGGTCTTTCCTGCCTTTTCTCGTTCTCCAGTGGCCCGAAGGAGTGCGTAGACACGTTCCAGAAACTCCAGAACCCAATCACTCAGTGCAAAGGCCGCTTCGTCTACCAACAAACGGAAATCCAAATCACTAACATCAGAGCCCTGCTTCAGCAACGAAGTCTCTGGCAATGCTTCCAACGCGCTCAGATAGTCCGGATGATGAGTTGGCTTGTAAAGTGAGCCCAACAAATCATGTCCAACCCGCATTGTATCATCCGCCTCATTTGATGCTGAACCTGGCAGCTGCAACGTCTTCCATTTCTCTGGTGATCCTCCAACCGGAATCCAGGATGTCAAGCTTCGATACAAAATGAGTGTCCGGATCGTTTTGTTTTGATCGTTGCTGTCTATACCCGCCAGACTTAGACGCAGAATCTCTGGGAGGCGCACCAGCAAAATATTAGGACTGCTCCGTAATGCGGGTTGCAGGAGTCTGGTCAAGGCGCTCAACGCGGCGGGGGCTTGATGGGCCAGGTTGACAGCCGAAATATCCAAGGCTCGCGTTGCAAAATCGATAAAAGCAGGTGTCACTCGACTTGGATCAATCTGCGCCAGATACAGCATAGCAGCCTCTCCAGCACGTCCGACGTGGCCATTCTTACTATACAAGGACTGTTGGCAGAGAGGCAAGAGAGCATCCATCAAGGCAACGATTTCTTGCGGTGGCAGGCTTGCGACCGAAAGCGTTGGCTCGACGTTACAAAGTGCTTCCACTAAGGCGGGTCGAGTCGCCCGCAGAGTCTCAATGCTACCAGCCGTTCCCATTCGACAACACAGTTCGTAACAAAAGTAATGAAGAAAGGCACCCAGAGTAAACGTCCACGAGCCCAGGTTGCTGGGGTTGAAGTAGGGAGTCACAAAATTCAAAAATCGAAGGACATCTCGTGTACCTTCCGATGTACCGCCTTGGGTCTCCCCCGTACCTAATCCGATGACTAGCAACTTGGCTACCTTGGCCACAAAGTCAATGCCTTCTTCGTACGACGAACTCGCTCCGGCAAATACCTTGAGACGGGAAGGGCAGCTTCTCGATCGAGGAGTGGAGGCACTCGGGAAACTCTTATCCATGGACGTCCCTCCAATGGGTAGCTGCAACCAGTACTGTGCATGCGTCAATAGGCGGCGTCGAATCGGACCCCAGTCGTATCCTACCGGTAAATGTTTGCGAGCCCGACAGAGGAGGGCTAGCCAGAGAAAATCCATTTCAGGGCAACGATCAATGTTACTCCAGGCATCAAACCACAAGGGGAGTCGCTCCAAATAGTACTGTGAAGTACATCTGGAGGGCTGAAAGAGATATAGTATGATCAAAGAGCGATAGCAAGCATGTGTATGCGAATGAAACATGACATCTGTTTTGACCATGTCCCAGATGGCAATGGCAGTTCGATCGTCAATAGCCGCTGGGTCGTCAGGTCGAAGACCCTGATCAAAGAAGTGTCTGGCATCTCGAATAAGCTGTACGGTTCGCTTGACAATGGTACTTTGTCGTGAATTGGATGCCGTGGGAGCTGTGCCTACTTTGTGCTCGTCCAAATAGGGAGCTGTCCGCAGGAGCATTCGCAACAGTGCCTTCCAGTGAATGATCAGCAAGAACCGAGGATCTAGCTTCTCTGCACTTTCTTCCACCTTTGGGAAGATGGCAGCGTTTGAAACACTACGGAGCGGTCCCTTATTGGACAACATGTTGACCACTAGTGACAAGAGCACCTCTCGGGCTGGAGAAGGAAGGGCGAATCGCCTGCTGGCGAGATCCTCTTCCAGAGTCTCAGCATCTGGCGCATTCTCAAAGGAGGCTTCTCCTTCTGTCGATGCTGCCCCGCCAATGTATCCTACGTTTTCATAGTACAAAGTGACCTTGCGTTCACCACTTTCCTCTTCTACTTCTGACAAGGTGTAAGTTGCCGACGCGAGCTTGAGAATGTGCAAAATCATCCGCGAGAGCTCAAGTCTGGAAAGACCGCCGTGCTTGAGACTCTCCAAGGACGAAAGTTGAGAGGAAATTCGAGCACAAGTCCGCATCAAGACACTCAAAGTCTCTGTTGGCTTTGGACCATCGCCCGCTTGTGACCCCTCATCTTCATCGGCTTCTCCATCATCCTCCTCTTCCATGGGAAGCTCCTCCTCCTCCTCTTCATCAGTAATGTCAGTATGTTTGTTATCCACAAGCATGGATTCTGAGATCTGCAGGGACTCTACCAGTCTCAAAACGTAACGAGACTTTTTATAGGCATACTTGGTAATGAACGGAATGCCATCCTCTTCGTCGCGATGATGCGGTGGAAGGTTCAAATGAAAAGCATGCGGATGCTTCCAGCTGGGACCTTCGTTTTCATCTCGAACAAGAGGCGTACCGTCTTGCAAAGACGTCATGGTCTTTCTGGATACTTTTACTGCCACGCTGCTCGGGCAATCAATCAACCAAGCACCGCTGTTCACTCGTCGCACTAGTAGCTGACAAAAATGTGCGCGCCGCTGCTTGGAATCACCGCAATAAGTCGTTGTATCCTTTGTTGAAACTGTTTCCTTTGGGTCCAAAATCTGTTGCAATGTCTTGGATGGCTTGTCACTTGTATGTGACACGGACAACAATAGCCTTTGGATGGATGGGTGAATTTGTCGCCACTGTGCTTCTTTCCTACCTTCAACACGAGAGAGAGACGGTTGTCAACATTTTTCTTCCCCATGAAAGGATTTTGGTTCGAAGGGGTCGAACAGGAACCAAACGAAGAAGACATCCGTCGCAAAAAGACCGTGGACGATGCCAGCCGAAGACCATCTGGCCGTCTCACCCAAAATGACGTATCTTGTGATTTGGGGGGGGTCAGGATTGCCCCAATGTCTGTCCACCACCAAAAAAGTGGAACTGCGCGCACCCCCACAGTCATCAGTCCAACGGGTCCAAAAACTGAAAACGCCACCCAAAAATCCAACCAAGAAACGCGCCAAAATATGATTGACGATGACGACGAAGCGCCGATGGAGGCACCTCCGCTTCCACCCCCACCGCCGGATCCTCACCCTGACCACACACTGAACAAACTGGCTTTTGTTCCGGTCTCAAACTCCATCTCCATCCCTCTCAACGGATCTGACAACCCCCCACTGTCCCAAATCGCGCACAATTCCCGCACAGTCGTCGCTAATTTCTCCTCATCCCCATACAGCCCCGACTACCCTTCCAACCATCCCTCCACCATCCAAAATCCTACCCCCCTCAACAATCTCACCTCACCTCCCGACTCTATTGAACCTATCAACATCCTTCGCGCCCTACGGAAAACGAACTCCAACGAAATTCCCTACTGGGAGGAATCACATCCCCACAAACGAGAACATCTACGCTACACACAACAAATTTCTGCTTGGAACATGCTTTCAGCTCGCCATTTTACTACCCCTACTTTTCGAGACACCTCCCACTCCGCTATCCACGCCCTCCTTATGTACCTGAAACCGCAACCCGACGAAATCTATCTCGCCATCCGACGACATCCCCTGGTTCTGAACCGCCCTTGGTGGTCCATCAACGACCCCGTCCTCCAACATCCCATCAAACTCCTTCAATACCAAGCTGTCCAAGATCACCGTCTACAAGGCCTCATCCGTGCCCAAGCCGCCTGGGAAAACCATCGTCTCACGCAACACCACGGCCGAGACAGCCCCGCTGAGCTTCCTCACGAATTCCCTGCCACTGACCCTCGCCATCCTCTCTCAGACACGGGGGCATATTTCTCTTTTGACACCACCGAACACTTTTCCATCATCAATATAGCCTTCCTGGACCCCACACGCCACCATTTTCCAACGGTCCCCTTAAATTTCAAATCTCTACCATCCAAAACTCCCACTTTACGAGCCGGCCCACCCACACAACATTACCAACGCCCATCTCCGATATCCGACCCATCATTGCCGCACCACTCTCGACACCCACCCTCATCAACCTTCTTCCATCCCACGGTTCGTTTCGCTGATCACACCCTGACACCACGAACCCTCTGGACCCCACGCAACACACAGTACTTTCATCACTCTCTCTTGACACCTTTCTTGCCACCGGTTCTTTCCGATGACATCTACCGGGAGATCGCCCACAACTTGACATCTTCTCCCCTCACCAAGTCTCAACAGTTCCTCTCTTATATACTCCCCCCGCCCGCCAACCGTCGAACCCTTCTCTCTTTCCTCCAAAACGGCGATACTCCAGCGCCAAACGGCGATGCGCCAAACATCGGTATTCCCTCCGGCGATACATTATCAACCAGCGATACGCCACCACATGAACACACGCCGACGCCGCCTCAACCTCTCCCACCCACAATTGGAACTCAACAACCGCTTTCAACCGTCCTTCTTCTACCTCTCTTGTCGACCATGTCGCCCCCTGCCTTGAACCCGTCTGATGCCACCACGCCCGTGGCAACTTCGAACCACCGCCCGTTCGCCCCCAACCGTACCACGATCTCCGATTTTCTTCCTGTGATCAACCACAAGAAAAACCATCGCAAACCTCAGGCCAACACCCACCAAACTTTTCCCGAAACCACCCTTGCCGACCCCCTCACCGCCAACACCTACCAAACCTTCCCCGACACCGCCCTTGCCAACCGCACACCTCCCACCACGTCCGCCTTCCCTCCTCTCGCCAACAGAGCCCACGCTCATGCCAAACCCGTCAAACCTACTGCCACCAAACCCGCCGCCCACTCAAAATCCGCTACCAAATCCGCTGGCAAACCTATCACCAACCTCACTACCAAACCCTCCAACCATGCTGCTTCACTCGACACCAAGCCCATCACCACCAAAACCAAACCTGTCGCCTCTGAACCCGTCAAACCTGCCACCATCGAAACCATCCAACCCGCCCCTACCACTGCCACCGCCAATCACAACGCCAACGCCACTGATGACGACGATTCTCTCAACTCTCGTGACAGCAATCTTTCCGAATCCCCATCAGACAAGGCCGCCATCCCTCCCTCGCCCACCACAAAGTTACCCAGCAACATCTTCGACATGGAGTTCGTCATGACGGCTCGTGTCTTTGACAATTCCGAAATCCTCGACCCAATCATCAACGCAGACATGATCTTCGAGATCCTCGATACCACCTTGGCTAATCATCTCGAGCGTCTTCCCGCCCTTCTTTTTCGCATTTTCAAAGTCGACTTCGACATCACCAAGCCGGCCCCCATCAAGAACTTTCTGAAAGCCGCCAATCCCAACAACCCCAAAACCCCTCCACCTGTCTACCACAACTACTCCATCGTACTACGCCCAGCCATTTCGGAAGACCAGTTCGATCCAGAACTGTTCCTCGAACAATGTCGCACCTTCGCCCTCCAACAATGGCATCTTCATCCCCGTCTTCATTTCTCTCACACCACCGAACTCCTGGGAACTACCCTTACCCCAATTGTCGCTGACAACCCTTGGACCGTCCACACCCGCTTGATTCCCACCTCCCCCAACAATCTTGAGGTGGCCACCCAGTTTGCCGTTCTCGTCGGCCCGCTCCCTGAATTCCTCGGTCGTCGCTCTCACTACCGCATCGGCCTTGACCTTCTATCACGCATCCACCGTCAAATTTGCCCTTTGCTCTCCGATTACGACCCAGTTGCGGCCGCAATGAAGCGCGATTTCTACACCTTCCATCGCCTCATTGGGATCTACGTTGGCCCTCTCACTTTGACCGGCCATGACACCAGGAAAACCAAGAAAGTTAGTCTCTTCCACCTCACCACAACATCTCCCCACGCAGCTCACCTTCTCCTCGAAGCCGCCCTCAAGACCTCCTTTTCCATCTACGGCTTTCACACCGTCATCTCACCCAACCCACCCCCAGCCAAACGATCCGACTTCATATCCAGCTGTCTGGATTTGGCTAAGGACATCCGCCTACTCATACCCATCGAAACTGACCGCCTCAACATTCCACAGGACCCACCAACCTCCATCCTTTCTTTCGAACAGTCAATCATCTCCGCGACCCCCAATCTTCGCGCCGTCGTCCCTATCTTCTCTCATCACGACCCTTGCTCCACCTCGTGGAAGCTTTACTTCACCCAAACGCCTGCCACTATGCGGTACACTCCCTCCACAGTCGACTCTTTCCTCCTTCCGACATTCCTTCATCCACCTCGCCCCAGCTACGCACACTATGCCGCCTCTCCAGCCAGACCATCGCCCTCTCGTTCCACCAATCCGAAATCTAATCCAAATCGTTGGACACTCGCAATCGATCACGCAAACACCGAGGCGTTCTGCCAATTCCGCAACCCCAAGCCCACCGATCCTCCACCACCTGATCATCACGTCGTCACACCGACTCGCAGCGCCAAACGGCCACATGACTCCACCTCACCCCCACCCCGCCATCCTCCCCCCGGCCCCTCGTCCAATCCTTTCGACCCTCTCGTCGATTCCGCTGACGACGATTCCACTGACGAACACGATGCCGACGACGACAACGCCGACGATAACGCCGACGTCATGCATAATACACGCGCCACAACCACCACCAACAACGCCGATGATGACTCCAGCACCCACTGCTCCCCCGCTCGCTCCCCCGACCTCCTCCAAGACACTCCCCCTGCCGACAACGATCAACATATGAGTGATCGTGATTCCCCTGCCCTCTCGACCGGAAGTAGCGACCCTGGTCCTGACTCGTTTCCTCCCGAGTACTCCAACACACAGATCGACAACTTTCGACAGTTGGAACTCCAAATCCATTCGGAAGCTCCAGCGCTCCTCACATCCTTTCGTCAGGTCATGCGCTCCACCCTCCATGCACGAGAGCCCCCCGAAACCCTAATTTCCATTGTGCAGGACATGTTGTTACGCCAATCGTCTCCATAACGTGCCCACTATGTAGCTGGCGCCCGTCTCGATCATCCCGAAACGGCACAGCTTCATTAGTTGGCCACCTTAAACATAGTCATCCTCTTGACTCTCTCCACACACTCTCCGAACTTACCTCTCACTCCCTCGGCCTCTATATTTGTCGCCATTGTAATTCTTCCTCCTCCTGTTTCTCCACAGAACGTGGCCTGCGCTGTCACTTATCCAAAAAACATAAGGACACTCGGCATGTTGACAACGTTCACTTAATTCTCTCGACTTACCGCACCTCCACTGAACAGGCATGGACCTCGACTCTCAGTTGGCTACATCACTTCAACATCCAGCCCCCTGCCCTGCAACGCAACATTTGGCGACAACTCCAACCACGCACTCGACACGAATATTACCTCACAGTCCATCACGTCATCAATTGGATTACTGCCTCATCCGTCCCAATGACTTCCGACACGGAGCCCACTTACCAAACCACCTCCACCCCCTTCTGGAAGCTCTTCTTTCTGCTCGACAGCATTCTCCTACATCCACCAACCAATACCGAATCCAAAAACCCCGATCGCACTGTCCAACATCGCCTAAAGCTCTTTCATCAAGGCCACATCGAATCCCTCCATGATCTCTCGCTCACCCATCACATTCCTACCAACGATCGCCCCATCCACTTCGCCACTGACGATGACCCCTGTCCTGCAGCACAAGCTTTTGCCGACGCCGACAACTTCTCCTCCGCTTCCTCCAGGATCCTATCCTCCCTTCCCACGGCGCAAATGACTCCCGATGTCGTCGACACTTGCAGCAAACTCTACCCTTCACACATCGCATTCTCATCCACCTCACCTCCTCGATCGTCGCGCTCCACCACGACCCCACTTCCACCGGTTGATTGCGATATCCTCTTGCGAGCACTGTCCCAGATCAAAAGTGCCAAGGCCTTCGGTCCGTTCAATGACTACACCGACGTCCTCAAAGGAATGGCCACCTTTGAAAGCCAAACCAACGATTCCGTCACAACGCCCTATCTCCAATCCCTCGCTGACCTCATCTCTCTTGTCATTTCCAACAACATACCCGCCCCCATCCGTCCACTTCTCTCTTCCTGTCGTTTCATTGCCTTACACAAAAATGAGAACGACCCCTCACAAATCCGACCCATCGGCATCGGCACAGCCATCCGACGCATTGCTGCCGCTTACCTCAACACTCTTCTCAAGCACGAATTCACCGCAATCATGATCAAATCCGGGCAATTCGGGGTCGCCATCTCTGGCGGCATTGACTACGTAACCCACCTCACCACATCGCTCGTTGACCGATACATCCTCCAACCACTTGCTGCGCATCAATCGCCATCTCGGGTCCTCGTTCTGTTAGACATCATCAACATGTTCAACTCAGTATCACGCTCGGCAGTACGCGATACAATCCTTACCTACCCCGAACTCCATTGTCTCATTCCCTTTTTCGACCTCATGTACGAGGCCCCAAACAAATGCTATTTCCAAAAACCCGACGGAGGTGTTTCCTTCTTTCTTCAGGAGGAAGGCTTTCCTCAAGGGGACGCTATGGCCACCCTTCTCTCCTGCCTTGCTTTACATTCCATCCTGGCCCCTATCAACGCCTCGCTTGCTCAACGTGCTCACCTTCGCGATCGCTCCACTCCCCGCAACACTTCTGATGACGGTCAAGGTTCGCTCTCGCAGACCACTTCTATCATCGATGACACATCGATTGTCATCGCCCCCGTCAACCTTCTCTTCTTCCTCTCTGAGTTCAAGCGACTTGGCGAGCCCATTGGCATTCGGCTCAAACCGTCCAAAACCAAACTCTTCTTCTCCCCATCCCCCGAATCCGACGCCCTGATTTCCCCTGATTTCTTGGCTGACATCACAGCTGCCTTACCCTTCATTGACAGCTCTTGCCTGTCTTCCACTTCTGCCATTAACATCCTTCGCCAAGGCACTCGCTTCCTTGGCCAGCCGATTGGCACCCCCTCCCATGCTCAAGCCTTTCTCCTGACTGCCTCTCAAGCCTTTACACATGCCACTTATCGCCTCACTCATCGTCTACACGATCTGCAAACCATCGGTTCCCTGTTCAAAACCTCCTCCACACACATGCTCACCCACTTACTCTCTATGGATGTGCTTTACAACACCGATTTCTCCCAACCCCCTTCGCTCGGCGACTGGTCCTCACCCTTTGTCACTCGCGCCAACCACGAGTATGACAAGGTTCTCTCGGCGCTCTCTGGTCATCCTCTCCCTCTTCCTTCTTCCTGTCATCTCATCTCTCAGCGCACCATCCTTGACGGCGGCCTTGGCCTCCGTGACAACTGTCAAGCCGCTGTCGGCGCGTTCCTCATCCCGGTCTTCCGGTCTATCAAAATAGCCACTTATGGCATCCCGATCCCTCAGAACCCGCTCTTCCCGTCACGCCCACAAACACCCTCTTTTCTCCCCCTCAATCCGTTTCATGCCCGTCCTTTGGCCTCGTGGCAAACCACCACATCCCCACCACTTCTCATCCGGTGCTTCCGCCACTACGCCCCCTCCCTGTCCACCTTCCTCAACACACACTTCAACACCACTGCCTCCCTTCGAGATCTTATCCGGGACACACCGGTCAAAGGCCTTCAGTCCATCATCTACCAGTCCAACATTCGCTCTGCCCACGACTCCTTGCTTGCCGAGGCCCCAGCATCCTTCCGCAATCTCTTGCCCTCTCTCCAAACTCCCCTGACAAGCATTCCACTGCACTCCTTACCACGTCGCTTCCACGACAACCGCCTCTCCCCTACCCACTACCGCTTCCTCCTGTGCCGCAAACTCCGCCTTCCACTTTTTCCATCGCCTCTGCCATGCCCTGGCTGCAACAAACCCGATGCTGTCGACACCTTTGGGGATCACTTCTTCCGTTGCCGCAACCATAAATCCACTTTCAGCAACCGCATACGCGACACTCTTGCCCTCATTTGTCAGGAACTTGGACCCCTTTCCGAGCTCACTGAATTTGCCGGCGACACCTCTATTGAAACACCGCGTCTGCTCCCCGAATTTCCATCTCGGCGACCTGCCGACGTTTCCCTCCGTCTCTCTCGCCCCACTTCCTCTGGCTGTACCACCGTTGCCATCGATGTGACCATCACTCCCGCCACCGACCTTTCTACTGCGCTCCCGCTTCATGACCGGCCCCAACCATTTCAAAATCAAATCACACATGTGGCCCATCATTTAAGCATTGCTCAAAAATTTAATGGCCGATCCTCACAAAACGCCCCTGCTGCCGCCGTCATCGCGGCCCTCAACCACAATCACATTCAACTTGTCCCTTTCACCATGGACGAGTTTGGCGGTCTCGGCCCTTTTGCTCACCGTCTCCTCTACTCTCCCCGCGATCCAGCCATCCCGCCCCCACCCCCTTTACAACATCTTTCCCTCCACCACGATGCCGCCGATCTTGCCTGCCGCAACGCCGTCTTAGGCCCCCTCGGTCTCCTCTCCCGTGCCGACTCAGCCTGGAAATCGCGCCAACACCCTAGTTCTTTCGGCACCACCTATCACACCACCACCCCACAACACTGGGCCACCCAGACTCTCGCTCTTAACTTCTGTATCGCTCTCGCCTCCCACATACAACGGTCATTTTCACAACTTCTCTCTTCCAAAAAAACGGACTTTACCCACGTTCCCCTCCCTGGTCGGCCTCCTCGCCTCCGCCGTCGCACCACCGCGGCACGCTCTGGCACCACGCGCTACCGACCTCCGCGTGTCACTACGCGCATTAGCTAGCGTCCTCCCTTTAACTTGTACTCTAAAATTGGATGACGATGGAGAGCAAAAAGAAAAATGACTGCCGTCGTCTGTCGCGTCTCTGTGCCATACTCTGTCCACAATACAATCCAACAACTGCTCCAGTAGTAGCCATGAACATGATTCATCCTACCAAGGAAAACCACTGAAAGGAGTGTCGGCACGTCTTGTGAATAACTACGACTTTTGTACAACGTTGCGTGCATTCTAAAATGCCCAGCCCGAGGTCCGCAGGTTCTCTTCTGGTGATTACTCGACCTGCCCTTCGACGTCGTACTTCGTCGTCTACGCCAGCTATTCGAGTGGACTGGCGCTATGTGGTGCTTATTTGTTTGTGTCTCTACTTGGTGGTCATTTCCACGGCCGTCATGACAGTGGAACGAACTACGGTCGATGGGGCTCCCCTAGTTCAGGCGACATTACCTGTCTACAAGAATAAAAATATCACATCGTCCTCTTCTTCTTCAGAAGAAGAAATCACAATCCCGCGCTTGCAACCACACGAACTAAAATTACCCACTCCCGTGATCGTAATGGGACTCATGAAGGCTGGCACTACTTCCATCTATGGCTACTTCAAGTGTGGACTCGTCGAGCATACGCCTCTCAGCCACTACGATTGCAAACCGGGCCTGGATCCCACCAAGATTGTCATGGCTTGTGGCAAACGAATGCGGCGGAATCTCACCAAAATGAACAAACCTGCCTTTGATACCATGGATCATTTTGTGCTCTATGCCGAATTGGATGCTCAAGAGCTCAATGGGGGTATGACCTTGCCGCAGTGGGAATTTATCGACGGAATCTATGAACAATTTCCCAATGCCACTTGGATATTGAATTGGAGAGAACCGACACAGTGGCTTAGTTCAGTCAACCGATGGAAGGATTTGAGGCAACGATTTGTGGATAATCCATATCCACCCGAACTGCCCCGAGGCAAGGGTGAGGATGACGAGGATATGCTTCATTTTTATGCGAGGCAAGCGGAACGGGTACGAGAATTCGCAAGGCAACATCCCTCCTTGTCCTTTGTCGAGTTGCCCATTGATAGCCCACAAGCTGGGGAAATACTGGAACAATCTTTCGGTATATCTCGACAGTGTTGGAGAACGCGCAATGTTAACAGGGGAGAAGCCGTTTGGACCCCAGTCTAATAAACAATCATCTACTACTGCAGCTATTAAACACCGCATTTGTGTGTTCCCAAAACAAATCGAGGAATAAAAGTCTTTCAAAGTCTTGTGATTATGTTATCACTTGCGTCTTGCTAGTAGGTGGTTGCAAGCTTTCGTCCCAGGCAAGAAAAAATGTCGACTTCTATCGTACAACTATTGTATGTACCCTAAATGACAACCACTCTCTTGCCATTAGCTAGATAGTCTAACGAGAGAGCATGAAATAGATTCAAATGTAGTCTTGTGTAGTATTCGTACAACGCGCTAATGTCAGCCACATTATACCACCTCAAAGATCGTTCAGCAAAATCGTCACAATGTCTCCAATCTATTCCATCAATTGGTGTTTATGGAACAAGCCTCTGGTAACGGAACCATCCTTGCGGTATAAGTTTCCCCGACCATGGAATTGAAGTCCATGTTCATCGTTAAAAAACAAGGTGGTAGGGACATAAAGGATCATGTCACCAAGGTACAGGTCGCCATTGTCGAATCGGACCACACAACCATGCAAGACTTGGTTCTGCTCCAGTGCAGGGCCACTGTAGTAACCCCAGTTTCCGGCTACCGATACGTACAGGTGTCGCTTGCCACGGCAGTGGGAAGGCTTGGCCTTGGCAGTAACGCCAGATTCTTCCTTGAACTGCTTCAGGCGGCACAAGCGAAGCACGGTACTGCTGGGGGTAGTAGTACCGCGAGGCAACTCTTGCTTGGATAGGCTTGGAGTGCTTTCGTCTTCCTTGGGGGGCGTGGAAGTAGCAGTCTCTAGTGGGGTGGGGGGCTGTGCTTGAGGTGCTGCTGCTTCTTGGGGCGTGACAGTAGCGGCTTGTCTCGTCTTGGCCTCTACAGGAGCAATCTTGGGGGGTTGTTGAGGCTTTGCAACGGGCATCTTCGATTGTTGTTGTTGCTGCTCCTTCTGCTGCTGCGCCAGAACAGTGACCAGTTGCGTAACTAGTCCCTTGAGCTGATCAATTTCTTGAGCTTGCTTTTGGATCTCGATATCCTTGCGGTCACAGAGGTCGCAGAAGCAAGGTACCACCTTGGTGGCAGAGATGGGAGTCGCCACAGCCAAGGCATATGGTAGATTCTGTGGGTCAAACGAAGCAATGGAAATGGATTCGTTGAACGACACGGACAAGTCCTTGCTGCTGCTACTAAACGTGGCATCGGCATGCGCTGAACCAGCGGGGGACGACAGCCGCCCCTTCCTTCGTGATGGCGACGAAGGTGGTGTTTTGACATGACAAACCACCGGAGCTTTCTCCCGCTGGATATAAGCTTTAGGTGGTGTCCTTCGAGAAGAGTCCTTTTCGAAATATACCCCAGGCATGATGGTGGCAGTCATCGGCTTGTTGACCTTCGCCTTGATCACTTTTAATTCATCTGCTTCTTCGTAAAAGTGGAAGCTATCCAGGGAACATACACTTCCATCATCCTCTGGATCTGCATTTGTATCTCCTGAATATAGATCATAACAGCTTGAAAAGAGCGATGAATTGCTGGCTGAAAAGAGCGAGGATCGCCTCGATGGGCAGCCTGGCGAAGGGGGCTCGAGTACGCCTGTTGTGCGGGGTTGCTTCAGCATGGTGCAACTATCAAGGAAAATTCGTCCAAGCTTGCTCAAGTCCTCCTTGGATTATCTCATTCAAGTCTCATCAAAGCTTTGCCGATGAATCCTTGATGCGATTAATGGGCTTGCACTAAAGTCGTTGGAACTTCACTTGGATGGTTGTGTAGTAACCTTCCAATCCGAACCTTACGGAATTCAATTCCGTGATCTTCTCTGGAAAGGATACGCGCGCTGCTTTCCAAACCACCCGCAAATCAAAAGAGCCAAAACCCGAAGGACATAAGTCGGTGGTTGGATATCATGTGCTGGCGCACCATTTTTTGAATTGCCCTCCGCGGGCACGATGACGTCAGGCTGAGACTGATGCCACTAATGCAAGAGCATGACATTTATGGCGCACTTCGATCGCCACCACCGGCTTTCCAAAATTGCCGCTACTATCGTTGCCGACGAAGACCTTCAGTGGCGGCCGCCATTTTTCGAGCAGGTGCTCGTTTAAGCTCTCGGACCGTCTCGGACGAGATATGGCATCGAAGAAGGAAGGCCGATGTCAATTTGCAGTAGTAAAGATAGTCAAACAAACATGGCAGAGGTCGTTGTCGGAAGTTGCAACAACAGGAGCCAAAGAGAAATAAATGGGTGAATCCTTAGTTGCCGCCAAAGAAGGTCCCAAAGTGGTAGAGACCAACGATCCAAGTCCATCGCTTCCTTATGTTTGCGTCCATTGCAATACTCCTTGCGCCGCGTTGTACCGACGCTTAAGTGTATCCCTGTCGAGCATCAAAGCCACGACATGTGTCAAGTGTGAAAAGTTGGTAGATCCGTACATTGAACAAGAATGGTTGCTGGTCGCCATTGATTGTATCTTGATGAGGGAAGAAGCCTATCGGCACGTGTTGAACAATGTAGACGAACTCAAATCTTTGCCGTTGCGAACCATGGCGCAGATCTGGCTAGGTTGGTCTCTGGTGGACGGGTATTTGAAATGGCAAAGCATCAACGGTGAAAACATGGGCAGTCTCTTGCGACAAGATAAGCTGTTTCAGCTAGCCCCATTGGCCATCACGTCAGGTTTGGGAATCCTGTTTCAGTGGTATATTATGCAACTCTTTCAGACTCGGCGAGAAAAGGACCGTGGCAACAGCGTCAAATTGTTCTGGGCCCTGTTGTTGCCTAGCTGTTTTTCCATTGTAACGATATTTGTCAGCATTTGGGAAAATGCACATACAGTCCGAATGTTGGGGTCACTCTTGATTGCCTACTGGCAGCGAATTGCCGTCGGGGTTATCACCAATGATTTATCGACGCCGGCGCTAGGATTTGTGGCGGGAATACTATGGCGATTTATGGTATCGCTACTCTTCGTCGACACAGTTCCATGTACTGGGTTTGAGTTGGAGGTACTTGGTGATCATTATCGTCTATGTCTTACTTGATACTCTACATTATTCTGTTTGGCCATCCCAGCCAATCTTCCCAAAACCCAGTTCAAACGTCCTCGCCCCCATTGAAAGACTCGTCATCGGCAGATTCTACCTCCTGTACGGGATGAAATCGAGCTTTTTTGTTTTGCACCTGTTTGGATCTTTCGGCGGCGTGCTTGCGCATTCGGCGGCGTTGAGTCATCTTGGCATTGTGCCAACGGTTCTTGACTGAATTCTCAGAGCGACCAGGGAGAAGCTTGGCTATCTCCGTCCACCTGTTGCCCAGATATCTTTGCTGTTCAAAGAGGATTGTGTCCTCTTCCTTGGTCCATGGGGTCTTCTTGAGTTCCGGATCTAAAAAGTTGACATATCGGTCGCGCACATGCTCCCCGATTCGGCCGGGCAGATGCTCTGCGATTTCCGACCACTTGAAGCCCTCGTCCCGCATCTGGCGGATGATATCATCTTCGTCGTCTTGCCAGTTACCTAAGATGATACCAGGCTTGAGAGATTTGGTCCAACGACTCTTACACTGTTGAGGACTGCGAGTGTTGGAAAAGAAACTGTTAGAAATCTTCTTCCAGTTCGGCTTGGACTCTTCTTCGGATTCGACGGCAAAGCGGAGGATCGCATCTTCCTCGTCGGACCAGCGTTGGAATTTGCGCTGTCGGCGACTTGTCGTCACGGGTGCTTTGGCTAAACCAATTCCGGAGGGTGGCTTTTTTGGAGGGGGCATCAAGAGGAAAGCCGGGCCGTGAGGTGTATGGACGACTCTTGGGTTGGAGCCGGCTTGAATGGATGAAGAGGCATGTGGACTCCGGCTCGCTTGCATATTCATGGAAGAAATCACGTATCCTTGGTCGGCAGACATTCCATAATGTCCTCGCTGCATCGTGCGACCATCGATGTAGTGTACGCCTTCGAAATCCATGTGGTCTGTCGGGAAGTCTTCCATGAGCTCCTTTTCGTGGTGAGCATAGAGTTGCAAGGGGTCAACGCCGTCTTCTAGATCACTGGCCTTGGCTGGAACGTGAAAATGAGTCGGCATTCCGAAATCGCCGAATGTGGTCCCTGTTGCCGCATGAAAGTACGCATGGCTCCCTACTCTGTTGGTCACGCCATGATTATCCGCAAAGGGATGAAATCCAACCAAACCTTTGATAGGGCCCGATGGCGCTTCGCGGTCCAAGTTGTTGTTTTCGGTGGATTCGGGGCTCCATTTCAACGAGGAAAGGAAGGAAGCTTGTTTCCGCTGATTTTCTGTCCCGTCTTCATCGTCGTCGCGTTTATCACTGTCGAAAGACTGTTGCCAAGAATGCAAGTGAGTTGTGTAACGGAATGGTATTCTTTGCAAGCCGCATTGTCGGAAACGTACCCATCGGTTGCCGTAAATTCCACCTCGATCTTGTTCTTTGGAATCGCGGTTGTCCTTTCCGGCTTCGGTCGCCAAGTCTTCATCGGCCCGAGGATCGGCCGTCGAGTTGCAAAGCTCAACATCCATGGTTTCGACGTCGCCGCTTTTCGCCATGGTTTCTTTTCGGTTCCTTCGACTGTTTCTATTCTGGTTGATACAACTGAAATGAATGACGGGAAGGAAGAAAGCGTTTGTGTCAAACTGGGACCTGTTTTTGTGGCGACGAAGCGAGTTTCAAAAACAGTTCATGTGCATCCATCACGGAACAAAATGAGACTTTCCGTTTCTTTTTTATGTCAAGTGGGTCGTCGGGCTTGCCTATATTTGTACGAATGTTAAATACATAAGAAGTACTTCTTCCCCGTACAAAAAGTACGTGCCGATGCTTGCGTACATACCTTCAACGAGCATGCAGAAACCTCTCGTCTCCAAAGATCCAAAAGATCGCAATCGCCATTGTAATGGTGGTCGAGCCATCACTGTCGTTACTTCGGCAACTCTCATCAGCATTTGCCATGACGTGAAATCGTCCTGTCGACTATATGTTTGTCCAAAGAGCCATCCGCAAATTTTGGATCGTATCGGTTTCACTCAAAACTGCAAGCTCCTTCGCTGGACACGGCCGCCTTCCAAGGCATGGCATGTCGTCGTCGTGGGAAGCGAACAACGGTAGTGGTGCAGAAATTGCAAGCCGAGAATCTTACACGAGTTTGGCACACCATCAGCATGACAACGATGTAAATCAGAAACGAAAAAGACCGAGACGGCCGAATCGACCAGGGCTGAATTCTTATCTCAAAGTGCTTTTGGACGACCAGACACTGGATTTCCTCCATCAACTGTCTTTGGGCGTCCGAGACAAGATTCATGAAGCCAATAATCAATTGCAAGCACCTTTGAACGAGGAAGCGAAAGTAGACGCTGGGTTACCAGGCGATTCTCTTTCGTCCGAAAGCGTCTCAAACCCCGAAGCCGTTCAATCCAAGAAATTGCTGTCATATCGACCGAGACCAAGAGAATCGCTGCATTTGACACTTTTCTTTGGAGGAGAAACGATTTGTGCCCTTCCCGAGGATGAGCTCCGAAACTGGCATTCGCGAGTAGAGGAGCGCCTCAGACGATCCGGTTTTGTGCTTGAGGGAGCAGATATGAACGAAATCCCCGATTCTGCCGATCTCAAATTGGATTTCACCGTCAGAGGTCTACGAGTGTTTCCTCCTCAACGCAACAGCCTAGTCGTTGCCATTCTGGAAGCTGAAGCCGAGTGGAATTCCATCTATAGTGACTTGCGATCAATCGCAAGTGACGACACTTGTTCGCCAGAGTTGTCCAGGGCCATGGAGTACGATACAAAGGACAAGTGGATTGCTCATGTGACTCTTGGGAATTTGGGAGGTGGAACAAAGGTCGAACGGAAGGATTTGGATGCAGCTGTACTCCAACAAGTCTTTGATGCGGCCACATTGTCCACACAAGCTCATGTCTCTGTAAAGACATTGGGCATAACCATGGGAGGGCCCGTTCCAGATCAAGTCTCACTAGACTGGAATTTCATTCTTCGGAGACAAGAGTGGCCGTCTCCCGAGAATTCACGGACAGCAACAGGTGCAGATGAGTGCTAATCCATTAGAACAATAGGATTACCGCTAGCGATTTATTATCCTATTTAACCACGAATACTTCCATAGCATTGTCAGTGTGCCCTCCTTTGCCGTATCGTTTTCGATGGATTCTTCCACTGTCACGACATCATTTAGTTGCCCCGCTTTTGTTGACTCTGGCTCTCCGCTGCCCTCAGCGTCTACAGAGACCTCGTCTTCCTGCCCATCTTCTGGTGACTCTGACTCTTCACTGGCCTCAATGCTTACCGAAGTCTCTATCCCTGCATCTTTTCCTTCATCTTCTTCTTTTCCTTCGCCAGGGGCCTCCAATTCGCCATCGGTCACGCTCGTCGCCGTCGTTGCTTCCGAACTTTCGTCGCCCTGGGTGGCATTCCTTTCGGGGGACTCTGATTCGGCAACACTCTCAACCACCTCTGCTTCTTGAGCAGGCGGTGCTGCTTCATCGGTGCTTGCCTCCAACTCGGTAACATTCTCAACCACCTCTGCTTCTGGAGCAGGCGGTGTTGCGTCATCAGTGCTTGCCTCCAACTCGGTAACATTCTTCGCCACCTCTGCTACTTTTTGAGCAGATGGTGCTGCGTCATCGCTGGTTGCATCCAACTCGATAGACTCTTCCGACAACGGCGTCGTTGTCTCTGAGATCTCTTTGTCTTCAGTCTGTTTTTCACCGGAGGGCTCAGATTCAGTACAATTCTCAACCAAATCTCGGATTTCTTCCTTGTCAGCATCCATGGCCACCATACTCGCCTCACTTTCCGTCGTGCCTTGTACCAGAGTTTTTTCTTCAGCGCTTTGCCTTTCCTCCTTTATTTCATTATCGGATGACGCGTCGTGATCTTCGACTCCAACCTTTGTTCTTCTGTTCGATGCGCCGGTCGCAAACCTCCATAGCTTTGCCAGGGTGCCTTCCTTCGCCGTCTCGCTTTCGATGGATTCTTGCTTTGGTGACTCTGGTACTCCGATGCCCTCAGTGTCGACAGAGGCCTCATCTTCCTGCCCATCCTCCGGTGACTCTGACTCTTCACTGGCCTTGGCGCTTACCGAAGTCTCTACCCCTGCATCTCTTCCTTCTTCGTTTTCTTCGTCAGGAGCCTCCACTCTACCATCGGTCACGCTCGTCGTCGTCAGTGTCGTTCCTTCGGAACTTTCGTTGTCCTCGGTGACATTCTTTTGGGGTGACTCTGCCTCGACAACATTCTCAACTCCCTCTGCTTCTTGAGCAAGTGGTCTTGCGTCATCGCTGGTTGCCTCCAAGTTGATATACTCTTCCGACAACGGCGTTGTTGCCTCCGAGATATCTTTGTCTTCAATCTGTGTTTCAACAGAGGTCTCGGAATCAGTACTATTCTCAGCCAAATCAGGGGTGTCTTCCTTGTCAGCAGCCATGGCTGTCATGCTGGCCTCGCTTCCCGCCGTGTCTTGTACCGGAGTATTTTCTTCGGCGCTTTGCTTTTCCTCCTCCATTTCATCATTGGATGACGCGACGTGATCCTCGACTCCAACCTCAGAACGTTTGTGGGGGAGTGCTTCTTCCACACTTTCTGTTTCTCCGGTCGTTTCCTCGCATATGCTCTCAGTAGTGTTCGTGGCTTCTGAAGCAGCTTCATCATCGTCGGCGAATGCCATTTCGTCCACATCCATCTCTATATCCTCGTCGGTAGGGGCCTGGTCTTCTACAATGTCCTCAATTTCTTCCGTGTTCGGCATCGGTGTCGCTTCACGAGCTTTCGACTCAACAACGTTGCTATCTTCATTCTTGGAGACGTCAGGTTCTGCGCTTTCCTCGACTTCAATACTCTCTTCGCTAGCCACCTGGTCTTGGGCGACTGCCTCCGCGTCATCCAGTTCTTGCGAAGATATTCCCTCGGCGGACTTGGTATCATTCTCGATGTCTACAATGTCTTCAATTTCTTCCGTGTTCGGCATCGTTGTCGCTTCACGAGCTTTCGACTCGTCAACGTTGACATCTTCATTCTTGGAGACGTCAGGTTCTGCGCTTTCCGCGACTTCAATACTCTCTTCGCTAGCCACCTGGTCTTGGGCGATTTCTTCCGCGTCATCCAGTTCTTGCGAAGATATTCCCTCGACGGACTTGGTATCACTCTCGATGTTTTGCTCTTCAAGAATGCTAGAGCCCGCGCTTGCTTGCAGCTCGATATTCTCGTCGTAAGCAGTCTGATCCCCGGCGGTCACCCCATCGGCGCTCTGCGAAGTTGCCAACTTTTCGGCATTACTTGTCGCGGCGTTGAGTTTCTGCTCGTCGTCGTGTGTACCATCGGTAGCACTTGACTGAAGGTCGGCATTCTTGTTGCCTGGAGTCTGAGCTTCGGGGATATCTTCGTCACTTCTGTGTGACGTGGT
Organism: Nitzschia sp. DOCU1; assembly: GCA_951394045.1. Classification (NCBI taxonomy): domain Eukaryota; phylum Bacillariophyta; class Bacillariophyceae; order Bacillariales; family Bacillariaceae; genus Nitzschia; species Nitzschia sp. DOCU1. Next base: position 2,498,658 of record OX595988.1, read on the forward strand.
CGCTTCTTGGAAATTTTTCTCAACGGAGGCTTTTTGTTCGGTAATGGTGATAGTTTCTTTCTTAGATACTAGCCGCCAGAGCAGCCCAGTTGAAAACTTCCATACCATCCCCAGCGTGCTGTCTTTGGAAGCAACCTTAGCCGCATCCAACGCGCCTTTCTCAGAGGTGTCAGCTTTTGTCCCAAACAGCATCCAGCTTACCATCCGCTTTGAAAAGTTCCATATCATTCCCACCGTACTGGTTTTAGAAACATTTCCAGACTCACTCAAAACGGCACCTTTGGGGACCTCTTTTTCTTTGCCAAATACAAGTCTCTTCCCGAGACTCCAGATCGTTCCCACAAAACCGGACTTAGAATTCTTTTCAGTTCGAATCGAAATATCTTTCTGTGAGGCCACCTGCTCTGCGCCAAATATGATTCGTTTCAAGAGTCTGAAGACAAGTTTGATAAGTCCCCAGACGATTTTCCATATGAAACCCACAATACCAGCATCCTCTTTGTTGGAGTCCGTGCCTGTACGTCTCTGGGTTTCAATCTCAGCCGTCGCCTCTTTTCTGCTAAGTTCAGACTCTGTCTCTACCACTTGCCGCTCACTGGCTGATGTCAGCTCTTCAAGTCGACCCTCGACATCCGCTTCTCGAGGCGACTCCATTTCTTCCTCAGCGCTCGTAGCAACGTCAGACTTTTCGTTGTCCGAGGTCTCAAAATCTGAGGAGACGTTAGGAGCGACAGCTGCTTCCTGCTCAAGATTTGTTGCATGGGCTTTTCCTTCATTGTCAACAAGATTATCGGCATTTTCGCTTTCAATGCTTTCCTCGTCAGACGGCCCATTTCCAGCAGTGCTCTCGATCACGAGGGTTTCTTCCACCAATATCCTTGCTTCGGTACTTTTCTCATCATCAGCGTGAGCCAAATCTGAAGTCTCGCTCTCGGTAGTAGATGCGTTCTCTCCTAAAAGCGTCTCCTCTTCGGAATCAACGACATCCTCTCCGGATTGCTCAATAGAAAGGTCGACGGCATCGGCATTTGTCTCATCGTCGGCGTCCACTTCTTGAGGCAGTGCCCCCTCTTCGGTGCTAAATGGGACCTCAACGTTTTCCTCGTCATGCTTTTCAGAGTCGACAGTAGTCGCAGCGCGATCCGCGTCCTGGGATGCTGGAGCTTCTGCGGTGGGTTCTTCAATTTCCGAATGACCATCGTCGAGAGATCCCACTCCAGCGCCTGTCTTAACTTCACCCAATTCATCGACATTGGTTTCTAATTCTGCGCCCGTTTTGAGCTCGATACTATCCTGGTCAGGATTCTCAGTCTCGGAAATTGTTTCAGCCTCGACGCTCTTCTCGTCATCCCCGGCGTCCTCTTGAGTTCTCAAAGGCTCTTCGCTTGCCTCCCCTCCTGCTTTTGTTTCTTTCATCGGCTCTGGCTGCGCCCTCACGTCCTCGTTGTCACTTGGTTCCACAGTCTTCAACTTGGCTTTTGCCTCCTCTTGTTCTCGTTTTCGTCTCGCCGCTTCTGCGGCTGCTTCTGATGCCTCGGCTACCCATTCGCCTTTGCGTTTGTCCATCACTCGTGATACATTTGCTTCTTCTCTTGCCAAGTTATCCTCGACAAATCGCCAATCCACGAGAGCATTCACAAAGGTCTCTGTATAATCTTTGCGTCGATTTTGAAAGTCCAAGTAATAAGCATGCTCCCAAATGTCCATCACCAAAATGGGTCGATAATGTTGACTGGGAATCATGGGATTATCGGCACCTGATGTCTTTGTAACAAATAATTTACCAGTACTTGCATCAAATATTAGCCATGCCCAACCCGATCCAAATACCGAGTTCCCCGCCTTGCGAAAGTCAATGGCGAATCGCTCAAACGATCCAAAATCATATGATATTCGTCCCTTGAGAGAATCCGAAGGTGGAAAGTAGTTACTTGTCATGCATTTGAAATAAAAGTCGTGGTTCCAAGCTTGTGCCGCGGTATTAAAGAGGGGCCTATTCCACTGGTACGAGTCCATCATGATTTCTTCCAAGGTGGTCGCCTCTTCTAGACGGTCAATGGGGCGCAACATTTTATTCAACGTTCCGATGTAATGCCGGTAGTGCTTGTCATAGTGAAATTCCAGCGTTTGTCGACTCAAATGGGGCTCCAGCGCTTTGTAGCTATAGGGAAGTGGCTTGACGTTGAATATATTGCGTTCGGCAACAATAATACAGACGCACCACAAGACGAGTAGGAAGATTCCATTTCGTATCCGAGAGAATGGCGACATTTTTTTCGCTGGAGGAAACGAACGGAATGGGACGCGATGGGTGTCACTACTAGAGCCTGAAAGGGGCTGGCGAGACGTTCCTAGTTACTGCCCACAGAAAATGCAAAAGTATGGGGTAACTATATATGGGATGGAAGCTACTGTTGCCTCTGCGTCTCTCGGCTTCATCGATGGTGCTTGGGTCATTGTCGTCCAGTCATCAATTTGATGCCAACGACGAAAAAAGCTCGTAAGCTCTTTCGGAGTTCTCAAATCAAAACGATGAGCGAGAGAGATTTGTTTTTAGTGGTCGACTTCTTTGACCACTTCCCTTATCAACTGCAAAACAGCAAAAGAGAACAACACTCGGGATTCCAACGTGGTCCCCCACCGTAGTACTAACCGAGCCCGAGCATGCTTAACTTCACAGAGCGGACGGGATGTGGTGCTGTCATGCTGGTATGGTCGTTCCCGCAGAAGTGGGCATCTACGAAAATTATAAAGACATGTCTCCATTGGAAAAGGTGCACCACTGCAACCAAGGCCAAGAACTTGGCACGGCCTTTATCCTCTCGGTGGTAAAAAAGATTATGTTTGCAAGAGCATCATCCCACTTCCTTTTGGCAGTGAACGTCTCTATTTGTCAGGGTCATCGTCGTCAGTCATGTGATTGTTATACTTGGAGGTCTCAAACGATCAATTGGATCCGTCCGACTAAAACGAGCGATTTTCGATAGAAGTCTTGCTTGTCGGGTCAATCGTGGGTGTGGGTGTGGGATGTCAACGCAATTTGCGGTCACAAAAAGAAAACAGAGCTCCATTGTCAACCTACACTACTCAACTCAAAGTCCCTCTCTTATACAGCACTTGTTGTTGTTTCTAGACAACCATGGTATTCTTCTGCTTTGCCAGTATGCATCGAAGCATCGATTTGATAGAAGAAAGTGTCGGCCCATGTCAATTTTGCGGGTTTCCCGGCGCGGTGGACATTTATGAATATCGCACCAAGACCTTTTGGTTTGGTTTCTTTGGTACCAAAGAACAAGTTGATCGAATGGCCATGTGTCGTCATTGTCAAAAGAGCATCAAAGAAGTCTACTACACACTGCGGGAAACAAAGAAAGAGGATGAAGATGATTTCATTCCCATGATACACGGACAATTCGCGGACGTATGACAGGCCTTCGCTTGGGTCGTGACAAGACTCCTCGGCTCATGATCTCAAAGCTAGTGGACTAGCCCCCACCGTGCTGCAAGTACTCTTTCACTTTAGAGTGTACTATCGTCATTGTTGGCAACATATCACAAACGCAGTAAGAATCATGTGTCGTACCTAGTTGGGTCATCGTAATGTTTTCGTTGTCGGAAGAAAACCAAGACTCTAGGCAATCGAAAAGCGTCACAATTTCTGAAATCCTACCAGAAGAATCAGCGAAAAAGGGCAATCACTCGGATCAAGCTTCTACTAGAAAATGAATCTCTACTAGATGTGGAAACGTGTATTGGTCCAATATCGTCGCTTCTTTCCTAAACTCTACGCACGGCGACTACCTAGCTCACTTCCTGTCTTACTATATTTGTAATAGCAAACTGCAACATGTGAGTGCCCCATCGCACTTTGCAAATTCGGAACAATCCAAAAATTCAATTTGCAAGCCTCGTTCTTGTGCGGCGGCCAACAAGAGCTTCTTGGATTCGGCGCAGCCGGTATCTTGTGCCAAAATACTTCCATTGACAGCCACCACATTGCACGCCAACATGCTGGGTAATCTAATTATATCATAATATTCCTCGGCCTTCATCGCCATCAGTACGGCATCCCCCAAGGATCCCGTTGGAGCCAATAACGTCGACTCGTCCATGTGGGCGACGATAGACTTGAGATGCAAGGCATTGCCTTGGAACGGCACGGGAATTACCGTTTTATCGTCAAAGGCATCTTGCAAGACTTGTATGGCTGCTTGATTGGTACGTTCCGACAAACCTACAAATACTTGTGCGCCACCCGTCCACAAGACATCACCTCCATCACAAATCGCACGGGGATCTTTTTGACGCATATCCACAATTTCCAGGCCCAGTCGCGACAAGACGTCGCGAATGGAATCCACTTCGCCTCGTCGAGAAACATGACCTATCGGCCGGCATTGGAGCAAGTATTGATTTTGGGAGATGTCACATACGGGGTGTAAGGCATTGAAGAAGACGGTAGATGCGGACAAGGAGAAGTGGGAGATTATTGACGGAGCGCCTACCTGTCGTGGTAATCACCACCTTGTGTCCAATAGCAATGGCGGTATCTTCGACAAAGACCGAATCCGGATGAGAATCCAACGCTGGTAAACACAGCGTGGGACAAAAGGTTCGCAATGTCGACAAGTATCGGTCCAACTGTGCTCGGGCTTGTGCCAAGTCAATCGGACCGTCGGCAGCAAATTTCGTGACGGCGTTCGAAAAGGATGCCGGGACTTCTCTCGAAATTGCCAGGGAATAGTTCGGGCTCGATGATGATGGCCTCTTGGTGGCAGAAGTGGTTTGACTTGGCACACTTGTCGTGGCATGATTGCGAAACAAGAAGCTTGGCGGCATTTTTCCAACAGTGCGGCTCCTCGTTGCCCAAACAACCGGCAGACCCCGCGACATCATTTTAGAATTTAGCATGGGGCTCTCTTCTTGCAGGTAGAATCGAATCGAGGCGGACAAAGATAAATGTCCTCTCACGGAAAGAGAGGCTCTGATGGACGTGTGGAAAAAAGAGAGAAATGGCGCCATCGTCGTCGGATCTCCGTCCCACCAACGCGCCGCCAGCCAAAAAAATGTGCCGGATTGATCCGTTCGATTCCATGCCTGCTCGCGCCGGCGCGGCCACATCCGGCCGTTCGGAGTTTCTTTGGCAGAGCAAGGCTTCGCCTTGTTCCGATCCATCCAACGGCGTCCCATGGCACACCTGCCGACATCCGTTCGGAGCCTTCGCCGCGTTCCAATCGAAAATCCAATCGAAACTCTACACGGAAGCATCAGATAACTCTCCTCACTTGCACCATGGCAACAAACAACAACATTTGACAAACGACCATGAACAATACAACAGCAACTACCGATGCTGCTGGTACTATTACTAACACTAGTAGTAGTGATTCTCATAAAGTCATGACGGCACCACCATTAAGAAAGAGTGGAAAGGTCGACAAGCAAGAAACAGGCGATTCTTTCGCGTCGTCGTCGTCGTCGTTGTCATCGTCGTCGTCGTCTAACGATGAAATCCAAAGACGCAATAGCACCGGCAACAGCAAAACCGTGAATCGTCACTCTCGCCATTTAGAGCGAATCCATCACGCCAAAGAGGTGGTCAAGACGCGTACGTACCAAGTTTTGCTGAAAACCGAAACGACCATTGAAACTTCGGTGTGGTGCTTGCCATTGAAATGGTGTTTTCATTTTCCACGTCACTGGCCTCGAACATCGTCCTTTGTGTTGGGTGTTGTTGTGCCGTTGTGGATGTTGATTGCCTGTAGTACGGCTTTGGGGGTCATTTTGGCAGGCTTTGAAAGTCCCCCTGAAATTGAAGGAAATGACCAGATTTTGGCGGCTCGAGCGCAAATTCAATTTGCCTCTAATGTCTCCGCGCTTGAAGTGTTGGATATTACCAATTATTGTCTCGATGAATATTGGGTCGATCAAGGTGTGCTGGGCGTCTTCGACGGCGGCCCTTTTAGTAATACTAGTAACGCTGCTGCCGATGAATGGGCGGCCGTCAATCGAACCGACATGGAATTCGCTATGGACGAGTGTACTCGGAGTTTCACTCCTCAAGTACTGAGTCTCCAATCAGCTCTTGCAAATTATTCTTCGGTAGCATTCGAGTCGCTGGCATTCAATTGGAATCGATGCTGGGAATATGGAGGACAAACAGTCTTTTATCCCACCAAGGACATGAAAGTGGCCGCCCGACCAGATCAACAAGAAGCCTATTTTCAACAAGAATGGCAACAATCGCAAATGGATTTATTTTTAACTTTGAGGCCAGAAAATGCCACGGCCGAGCAAGAGCGTGAGGCATTTTTAGCAAGTATTGAACAAGCCACGGGCGAGGCAGCTTGTGTGACCAATAATGATGGAACGGCATGGTTCTTTTTTACCATCATGACGACCGTCGGTACGTATTTGTTCATCAGGTCATGAACAGACAAACAACCGATTGGGTCACAACCAAATTCGCGAGTCTCACTCTTGTTTGTTTCACAATTTCTATTTTCGTGGGCTAGGTTACGGAAATCAAGCCGTTGTGACAGATGAAGGTCGCTTACTCATTGTCACGGCAGGTTTGGCGAGTTTGATTTTATTTGGAGCCGTCTTGGGAGTATGTGGGTATGTCTTGTTGGCGATTTTTGATGATGCTGTCGGGAGATTTACCAAGTCACAGTTTCTCCAACATCCCGCTGTGGGAATGATAGTGTGGGGTACCATTTGGTTAGTCTTTGCGTTAGCAGTAGCAACCGATGTCCAATTGTGGTGGTTGGAACGTCTTCCGGAATATGGCGCCACGATATCCAGAGGAGATGCACTGTGGTTTGCCTTTATTTCCACATCTACCATTGGATTGGGTGATTATTTTTTACAACCCGAAGTCATCTTTGCGAGTGATACTCTCAAATACAGTGTCCTGTATATGATTGGATTTGTGTTCTTGTCAACGTTTTTTGGAAAGATTGCCGAGACGTTGGCGTATATGCTTCCTCAAAAACACAATTCTCTCGAATCACGTTTGGCCGCCACACGAGTTGTAGCCTGTTGGCCTCATGGATGGCTCCCCATTCCATATTTTGGCAGAAGAACCGAGTCGGGTGGTGGGGTCGGAGGAGGAACCTTGGGGGGACCAAGTGATAGTCCTGTGGACGATGCGACGATGCTGGATTCTCCCGACGATCAAGCCTTGCTCTATCGCATTGACAAACTAAAGGAACTCAAGCCTGATCCTCCGGTGGAAGAAGAAGGAGGAGGATTAGAAAATGGTGGAAAGAGTATACGTCAACTGATGGATACGTTCAAAGGAAATCCGATTCATTCGCTCAATGTCGATCTACTGCAACAAGAAGAAAAGTTGCTACAAGAATGGATGAGTGTGGTGCAACGTCAAATGCAACGAGCCATTGCCAGACGGCAAGGACAACAACAAACTATCGCGGAAGAAGATCCTGCCATTGCTGCTGGAGCTGGATTGACCACCATTCCAGAAGAAACTACCACTAGCACTACTGCAATGAAGACGGAAGAGGAACAAGTGGTGAATGCCAGCGGCAACGAAACTACTACTTCTCGCCCACAACCACCAACCATAGTTCCAACAGCAGAAGAAGAAGATTCCATGACAGCTGTAACACCCGCGGAAGAAAGTTTTAATCCCTTGGCGCGATTTTTTGGATCGGCGTAGCAGCATTGTAATGAGGATGTTGAATGAGCAACACTTTCTAGTAGAAACCTATTTTCACAGACATAAAAGCAATCGACAGATATAAAACTATAGCAGTACAATAGTAGAATAAACCTCTGGACTTTTAGAAGAATCAGTGGAACTCTTGGTGACTACCTTTTTTTGGTTTTTCGTTCAGGATCCATAGCTGAACACTGACTGTCCGCACTCGCGCGCCGGCAAGGCAACAATCCCTCCACGATCTTTCTGCGGCATCTGCTCGCAGAGAAAGATCCGCCCCCCCCCCCGCCGCTACTACGTCTCTGCAAAAGCAATCACAATCAACTCAAACTCATTCAATCTCTATCCATCCAGAAACCTTGATCCTTCTTTGAACATGACGTCTACTACTAGACTGGATCTCTCTTCCATGTCACTCCTGGAAAAGACACAGGCTCTGATCGAAGTCGAACGATCGTTGACGGCCACCCTGGAGAAGGTCGAACCTTGGCTGACCGAAAACACCCTCCGACCATCCGTTTCCCATGGATTTGACAAACGAGTCCGACCGATACCTTCCACTATGGAGCAAGTCCATAAAGTATTGGCGGTTGCCCGAAATTATTCCTCACGAACGTCAGCTCCTGCTGGGTGGAATCCGGCGGCACCTGTCATGGGATTTTCAACGCCCAACCCACTGCCCCATCAATTGCGAGGTGGCGCCTTGGCAGCCCTGCAGTTGGAACGAGCCCGCCAAGAAGAACGCAGTCAAAAGCGGAAACGACAAGAAGAAGAGCAAGAGCAAGCAAAAGCCAAGAAAATGGCAGAGCAACTACAGGAAAGTAAAAACAAGGCGGCGAATCCCACAACTACAAATCAGCAGCCGGTGGTGGATCCAAGTAAGCAGCATCCGGAGAGTCAAACAGTACGAAGAGCGTCGCGCCCGCAGCCTCAAGTTCTGCAAACAACAATGAACTTGAGCGATTCAAGTAGTAGTGAGGAGGAGGAAGGAGACAGTGATGATGAGTAGAGCGACAAGCGCACTGTTTTGATTGTAGTAACGTTGTCTTAGCAGCTCGGCTCACTGTTATTGAATTGTAATATAGTCTATAGTTTCGCTAGTAGAACGAAAAAGAGCAATCACAGTATAACTTTAGGAAGCTCGATTGATAGTCTCTCGATCACGAGTCGAGTCGGTCAGCTGCCGCTCCTTCCATCCGTGGGATTCACTCTCTACTGCTAGCTAGGCAAACGCCATCAGTTCCAGTTAGTAGGCTAGTAGTAGGCCTTTCCGACATGATACAAATATTCCTTGTAGGGTTTCACTATGACTACAATCAATAGGTAAAAGCGGCAAAGAGTAGCAGTCTAAGTTACAAGCTACCTTGACCGTTCAAAAAACACCGCCACCGCAGTGAAGCCAGGTTCGCGGAAACGCTTTGTTTTGAATACGATGATCCGTGCCATCCAATCGTACATTCTCAATCGTTGATCCAAAAGTACGCGTAATAGATAGAACATCATCATCGCTGCTGGGCTGGGACCAGTCTGTCAGTCAATTGTTACTGACTTACTCGTTTGATGGAGTTTCCAGAAGTGAAACTAGCGCTTCGAAGCATCTTATCCAATCGACGCTCGGCGCAATTTCTTTCCTGCCATATCACTGTGCTTTCTTCGAAGCCGCGGCAGTGGTGACAGGTAATCTTCCTGCTTGTCTTTGCGTGCGAATTTGGCATCCTCGTGAGCCACAGCCAGCGCTCGATCCCTCGAACCTCTCGTGTGTTTGAGGCACACGCTACGAAACTTGGACAAGTCTGGAAATATTTTCTCCTGCTTTTGACGCAACTCCTCCGTTTTGATTGCCATTCGAAGAGCCTTTCGTTCGGCGATTTCGCGTTTTCCGAGTCGTTCGTCCGTGAGACTCTCCAATCCTCTCAAACTGTACTTGTCGAGATCAAAAGTGGCTGCTGTGGCTCGTTTGGAAGCAATGTAACCGTACGATGTCAAAACTCGGTCCTTTTCAAACTTTTCATAATCTTCTTTCTGTAATTTCAACAAGCAACAGGAATGAGTTCCCTTGCAATGCGGCTTCAATCCCAGTGAATGAGCCGGTGGGACTTACGTGATACCAGCTATCGTGAATCTCCTCGGGAGTGATGGAGTCATCACCTTGAGGAATTTCGGTTACTAAAGAATCTAATTCTTCAGGAAACCGTACCGACTTGGATGGCGTCTCGTCTGTGACGCTCTCACCACCACGCTTGGAGCATCCGTCTCTGCTTTCTAACGTCTGGTCTGAATTGCGCCATGAGTTCCGCCACGTCCCCCCTAATATTCGGAAACGGATCCGCCTATCGCCTACTACTAGTGGAGACCCAGATTTCGTTTCTGACACCATGCTTTTGGAATGAATGAAATTTCTATGGAGTATACAATGCAAATATGATGTTGTCTATTTGCTGCTTTGGCGTTTTGTTGCTCTGTCAACGTGAAAAGTAATGCGCACGTGTGTGCCGTCCTTCTTCGGCGAGGCCCAACTCAACGCCATGGGAAGGCGATACGATACCCACTTCCTCTCGCGAACCTTTCAATCCGCTTGCTAAATTTTGTTATGCCCTTTCCAAATCTGTCATGCGACGCCCGGCAATAACTTCATACAATCCTCGTAGAAAATGTATGGAACCTTTACTTAACATTCTTTTGCACGATTAGGTGAGGAAGTGCAGGCTGCCTCGATGTGAACGTGAAATGTCTACCGTTCGCGCGCGCTCGCCATCCCATCGGATGGAAGCGAAGAATGCGGACGACCTCGTTCCTCATCAAGGTTAGAAATATAATAGAAAATGGTCACTTACCTTCAAAATGACCGCTGATATATTTTTAATTTGACGTAGAGCTGATGCTAAAGCGTCTGTAATCTACCCTGTTTTTCGATGAGATTTAGTATATTTATTTAATAATTAATGTCCAGACGCAGATGCATGCAGACTGAATCGCCGTATTCCCGTAGTTATTCTCAATGTTACATTTTCGGACCCACGTTCTCTTTGAAGAAATCTTTGTCAAACAAACGGCGAGGAATTCGATCGATGGCATAGAAAGGCTTATCCACTTCTCTTTCTGGAACGAAAGGCGCCCTTCAGACAAAAGCGAAATACGATTCAGAGCTTTTGTATTATTACCAGGTACAACAGTAATTATGTGCACCTCGGTCATAGCTTGAGAGGTCCCAGTTCTTCCATCTGTTCGCCATCGATCGCACGACACGTGGAATCGAATCACGTCATCAAATCATGCCATTCGAAAGATTCGTATCTTCAGAGACCAACGCAAGATGATGGGTAATAGCAGCCGGTCGTCGGCGAGAGGGACGCTGGTTGATCATACGTTGTGTATGTGTATGGCACATGATGACTCCTTAACTTGTGAGCAATTGTAGGCGGGGTGAAAAAGGAATCCGGGAGTCAAGAAGCACGATGAAACAGAAGGTGTTCCCAGCACGTCGTAATTCGATAACGGTGATTGCCTTCCATATCATTTGGATTTTTTCGCTGTGCGGCAGTGGCTTTCAAGTGTGGTCTCCTACCAAGAAGAGAAACCTTTTACGTTTCCAGATGGCATCCATGGAGCGCCAACCTCCATTTTTGAGCGATCCACCACCATACTTGGCAATCATCACAGAGCCAGACGCTTGCGTCACGGCAGAGCGAGCCGAAGAGACGTTCCACGCCATATCCAAAGCGGTTGGTACGAATCAAGTGAATATTGTGTCCATGCGTCTCTCCAGGCCAACCGACGACAAGGAATTTTCGGAAACTTTTGACAGGGCCTTGAATTTGACCAAGCGCCTCGTTTGGATCGCTGACGATGACGACGAAGACAATGCCCCGAACCCTGGCGTTCCTCGATTTCGGGTAGTGTGTTCTAGTGACTGGGTGGATCTAGCGACAGAAGCAAATGCGCATGGGGTTCACGTCAAGGAGTCTCATCTTGCGAAAATACCGACTATTCGACAGGGCGCTTGCCGAGGCGATTTTGTCATTGGAACATCCACGCACAGCGTTGCATCCGCCATGGAATCCTACGCTACCTATTCCCCCGACTACTACTTTGTGGGCACTTGCTTCCTGACAGCGAGTCACCCGGAAAAGGCTGCCAAAGACTTGGAAGGGCCAACGTTGCCGGGTAAGGTTCGCCGAGCTCTAATGGACGACGCCACCAATCATTGCCCAATTGTCTTTGCCATCGGCGGCATTGATGAAACCAACTGTGATATTCCTGTCTCTCATGGTGCGGATGGGGTGGCGGTCATTCGAGCAATTTTGCAAGCTTCGAACCCTGCGGATGTGACAATGACGATGGTCGCGAAGATGGAAACTGCATTGACAGGTGAACGAACGAGAATCCCTCCGAGCGATGTAGTTGAGACGAGAAGAACTCCAGCAGGGTAGAGATTCTTTTGCATTAGTAATTCTTCCATGAATAGAAGACCGAAAGACGACACTTTCCAGCAGCGACAAGTTTCTTCAAAGAAACAGATATTTCGGCTTTTGAGCTTGGCAATCCGGAAAGACTAGCAGCGACTGAAGCAAAAGCGAGAAGTATACTATGTCTTGTCGTGATGATATTGCTACAAAGAAGATCAGCAATTTATTTTGATGTTTTGACAAAAGAAGTCACAATACGCGACGAGGGGGATGGCCATAATCATATCCGCCACATCTCCCATCAGCCATCTCTTATTGTAACATGACCCTGCTGGTCATCAACCAAGAAAAGCATACCGATATCGGTTAGAAAATCGACGCACTTGAGTGTACATGACCTTACCAAGGACGAACGCACGGGAGGCTCTGAGAAAGAAGACTTTTTGTGGAAGATCGGATTGAAAATGAAGAAATGGTTCTTCTAATACGATTATTTATAATTCCCGGCTATTGTTTGGGTGCCCATGTCAACATCAGCGCTCGACAGACGTAACGTATGTCACTCACCGCCAAGGGAATAGGCAGCGAGCCAGTCATCGGCGTCACGATGAAGGACTAAGATGGTCCAAGAAGGTGACCCAAGGGGCCTATTCCTCGAGAAGAGAGTTGTTTGCATGATCGTCGTGGTCAACGTCAAGGAAGATGAAGCAGCGCTCAGGATGCGGGATACCTTTGATACGCTTGAGCTTGCCGCAGAAGTTCTTCTCCCAGCGCTTCATCGTATCCTGGCCTTCTTCGGTGAAGTAGAAATCTTTCGAGGGGAAAGGCGACGAGATGAACGCGTCGTCCTCTCCACAAAGATAGCACTCGACTTCCGATCTGACTCGAACACGGGTGCGAACTCGCCGAATGTCGAGTCTGCCCTTTCTGCCCAGGGCACCTTCAGCATCACCTTGGCCGAGGATGCCCTTGGCAATGCCGCGGAGAGCGCCGACTTCTTCAGCATCTGTGTCGTCTCCGAGCATCATTGTATCGGAATCATCCATGATCTCGTCCATGACGCTCTTGATGAAAGCAGAATCGAATCGGAACTGGGTGGTGTCGTGGACCTCGTTGGCTGCCAAGATGAAGGCTTCTTGGATTTGTTCGAGAAGAAGGGGCGTCTTGGGGTACTCGCCCTTGGTCTCGAATGTCCAGAGAGTAGGGAAGTCATGAATTGGCATGTCCTCGGTGAGGTCTTCCACCTCTACAGCCGAGGCGGGGATAGAGGCTTCCGAGGCCATGGCCTCTGGAGGCGTCAAGAGAAGGCTTGGGTTGTTCGCATGATCATCGTGGTCAACGTCAAGGAAGATGAAGCAGCGCTCAGGATGCGGGATACCTTTGATACGCTTGAGCTTGCCGCAGAAGTTCTTCTCCCAGCGCTTCATCGTATCCTGGCCTTCTTCGGTAAAGTAGAAATCTTTCGAGGGGAAAGGCGACGAGATGAACGCGTCGTCCTCTCCACAAAGATAGCACTCGACTTCCGATCTGACTCGAACACGGGTGCGAACTCGCCGAATGTCGAGTCTGCCCTTTCTGCCCAGGGCACCTTCAGCATCACCTTGGCCGAGGATGCCCTTGGCAATGCCGCGGAGAGCGCCGACTTCTTCAGCATCTGCGTCGTCTCCGAGCATCATTGTATCGGAATCATCCATGATCTCGTCCATGACGCTCTTGATGAAAGCAGAATCGAATCGGAACTGGGTGGTGTCGTGGACCTCGTTGGCTGCCAAGATGAAGGCTTCTTGGATTTGTTCGAGAAGAAGGGGCGTCTTGGGGTACTCGCCCTTGGTCTCGAATGTCCAGAGAGTAGGGAAGTCATGAATTGGCATGTCCTCGGTGAGGTCTTCCACCTCTACAGCCGAGGCGGGGATGGAGGCTTCCGAGGCCATGGCCCCTTGAGGAGGCCTCAAGAGGAGGCCGGCCGCAAGGGCGGGGACAATGTTAGCGAAACGCATCTTGATCAGAAGGTGTTTGGAGGACAGAAAGTTGAGAAGAGGCAACTGCTAGTGCGTTAGCGAAAGTGAGGATGCTGAAATTATGAGCTCGGTTGCTTGGTTGTTTTCCGACCTTCCCACATCGCTGGCGTCGAGTTCCCTGCTAGACGATACGGTAAACACCTAGGTTGGACCAATCTGGAGTGCACTGATCGTGGTATGCAGAATTCGCATCGCTGGGCCATATGTTATGGTGGAAGCAGGTCCCAGTTGTGTCGTGGTGCCGCTTTTGCCAAATGAGACGGCCGCTCATCGCAGTATGTCCTACGACCAGCCCGTACCAAGACCTACGAGTGTTTATTCATGGCATTCCACTATCAAACAGTCGGTGGGAGTCAAGGTTGTTAAAAAAAAGTTGGTGACCAGTCCCTGTGTTTAGCGTCGGTGGGACTCAACGAATTTGTCCTACTGCCTCCTCCGTTTCTTCTTTCTCGCACGACAAACTCGTAATTGTGAACAACAACCAATGCCCTTGGAAGCAGATCTGTGATTGATCATCTAGAGTCATGTTGTTATAGATCTGTTCGATGTTTTGCGTCGTCGGTGGGACTCAACGAATTCGTCCTACTCGGCTTCTGTACCGCATGACAAACTCATGATAGCGAACAATAGCGAATTCTCTTGGAAGCAAAGCCACTCTGTGATTGATGATCTTCTAGAGTCAAGTTGTTATAGACAATTGGGCGGCTGATCCATGTTTTGCGTCGGTGGGACTCAACGACGAATTCGTCCTCCTGCCACATCCGCTTCTTTACTGCGTGACAAAACTCATGATAGCGAACAATGGGTAATGCTCTTGGAAGAAGCTCTGCGATAATTTATCATCTAGTGGGAGATCATGACGTTCCTTTGCAAGAGTTGCAGGTAAGATATTGAAGCGGAACCACCCTATTTCTAAGATTTCCTAGCTAGGATTCGTTGGGGAGAAATTTTAATTCGAGGGAGTCGAGTCAACGATGGGGGCGGACGACGACAACAACGAGAGCGGACGGTATCGGACGACTCAGACCTATTCGACTTTACTGTTGACTCATCAGATTCGACGATATGCAAATACACATTGGCGGCTTCCAGACTCTCCCGCCACACAAGGTGACAGAGGCAAATTAACTTATTTTCCATCTTCATCTATTTTTGATTCCATCTTTCACTGACTGACAACGAGGACGGCTACTATCTTCAGGGTCAGTCCTTGCTGCTATTATAACTACCTATCTAGAGTCGCCATGTCGGCGCGGCCCCGTTTGGTAGAAGAAGGGGCCCCCATTTACGGTCCAGGTTCGGAGGAACCGTCTCGACGTGTCGCCGTAGATGATCATGACATGGGCGATAGTGATCATGACGATCATCACCACGGCATGACGCCAACTACCAGTGTGACAACGACGACAAAACAAGTACATTCATCCCTTCAAGCAGCTGCCGCAAAGTCTTCATCCTCCAAATGTTCCACCAAAAAGCGATCAAGTGGTAGCGGCGTCTCGGCAAGATATGAAATTGGAGCTGGCACTGGGGCGTCCACTCACATGTCAAACTATCATGATCAGCATTACTCCAGTCCGTCGCCACACTCGGCATCTTGGAGCAATAATTCAGAGACCATGGTGCACACCCAGTCGCCACAAGCTGCGTCATCCTTGTCCTATCATCAACCACATCATCCTCAACAACATCAACCACATGCCCACACATCAAATTACACAATCACTGGCAATGACAACCACTATCATCAGACGTCCATACATTCCCATGATGTCATGGAAATGGAAGCTGACCATTATGCGTCACATCCTCCTTTACATCCTGTCGGACACTACGAAAATCACCATTATCATCAACAACCACAAAGCTACGCGATTCCTCCGCCCCTTTCGTCGCCATCTCCATCCGAAGCGAGTCACTATCATCAACATCAGCATCATGTCGCGCCTACCGTCGTTCAAACCTCGTATACCATTGGTGGGGGTGATAATCATAATCCTACCATGGGACCACCAGTTGAAAAAATGGTGGGAGTAGAAGACCATGGTCACAAGGCCCCCATGGTCGTTTTGGATGGAGCCAATGTCGCTCATGCCTATGGGACGGCCGTGGCAGGCTTATATACTAACAATGGTAAAAAGAAGCAATCCGAACCCGATGCTCGGGGCATTCAAGTGGCTGTGGAGTATTTTGAAGCAGCTGGAATCCGAGTATTGGTAGTCTTGCCGCAATATTGGTTCCGTACCAAACCTCGACCCGGAATGGTTGCTTCCTGGAATGACATTTGCACGGCAGAACAACAACAAGTGTTGAATGCCTTGCAAGCCAAGGGTTTGATTGTAGCATCACCACCCGCCGATGACGATGATGCCTACGCATTGACCATTGCTCGAAGAGAAGAAAGTCGTTCACTGCACAAACGAAATGGAGAGGGACCAGGATTTGTGCTTTCCAATGACATGTTTCGGGATGCGCAAGCTCGAGATACAACGGACGCCTTGAAACAGTGGCTAAATCAAGGGCGCCATGAAAGCATTGGTCCGGGTAGAATATCCTATAGTTTTGCCGACATGGGAACCATGAATGATAATGGAGAACGAATTCTGGATTTCGTTCCCAATCCAAGGCATCCCTTGGTGATTTGGATCGAAGGAATGAGTTTGCAAGGAGGAGGAGCAGCAGCAACGGTGCTGCCATGATGTGTGTATGTGTAAAGTACATAGCTAGTTCTTGATGACAGTTTGCGCTATCGTTTATGATTCTTCTTTCTATTATCTATGAAGAGGATGAATATCATGGTGAAAACGGTAATGCCAAATCTATATTTCGCATAGGTCGCTTTCATCAATGACGACGGGAGGAGATAATTTTCGTTTGGAAGAAAATAGTTTACGCTGCTGGATGCTGGTTGCGGTTTCGGGCAGATTCACCATCCAAGCAATGCTGGATCCACGTGACCCTTCCTCGAGAGGATGGTTCGTGAGGGCTCCTCGCTGATGCCGGTGCTTCGGTGGTTCTGGGATATTGTCCGAGAAAAAGCGCTTTTCTGGACGAGTGGTTCCCATGTTCTTGTCACCACAAGTAGAAGGCGTGTCAGCATACCAAATTTCGCAGGTATCGTCATTTTCGTCATTGGACGAGCACAAAATCATGTCCAAATAAATGCTGGTGGGACCATCATTGCGTGCACTTTTCGAGGAGGAAGAGGAACCCCAAGATCTTGATCGATCCGAAAGTGCAGTACTGCAAGGTTCTGTTTCCGCGGTAAAAGATAGTTCAATGTTACTATTTTCCGACCCAGTACCAGCACCCTGCTTAGTCTTGCCCAAGAGTCCTATCGATAGGGTCTCAAGCAGCGCAGTGGTGGTCTGGACAGAAATCGTGGGATGGTCGTCACGTCGATCGGCAATCTCTCCCTTCATGGCATCTGCAAACAACAACTACCGCAGTAAGGATGCAGGACGATTAGAAGAAGATGGCACCGCAAACTAAGTTGTGATTTTTTAAACGAAACTTGTCGGAAGGGGAAACTCAAAAGGTTCATCAGAGTTTCGCTTTTGGAGGGAGAATCGACAAAAATGTGATGAGCGATCATGACGCGTACTGATCGTCACGCTGCCGGCGCGCTCGCTAGAGAAGGGATTGCTCGCTCGCTTATCGCTGACAACAACTCGTTCGATCGTCCTCGCCTACTGTAGGAAGCTGTACCCTACCGTCTGTACATGGTACGAAGCCTGCCAACCTCTGAAGACGTGACGTCATCGGAGACGACGGACTGACGACGGTAGCTCGATCGAACATGCAACAACGCTTGCCACAGGAATCTCAAAGCTACTACTGCTAGCTTTTAATTCAGACAGGCATTCGTCGCTGCCTTCATCTATCTCTAGAAGTAATAATGGCAGGTGGTGCAGACTCGGCCCTTACATGATATATGAGGGTACAAGTTTTCGTCTGTCACGAGCATGCCGTTCTTTACTCCTGAACAGGAAGAGAGGGGCGACTAACAACTAGAAGGGGTAGAAGCAGCGATGCTCCACGTAGAGATACAGGAGCTATGTTTCCTTAAGTATCGATCAAAATGTACCGATACTTGTCTCCCGATTTCAACACCGAATCTTCTACCTATTTGCTGGTGTGCTTAACGGCATGAAGTGTCGTGGAACGAACACCGACCGTACCACCACGAGGCACTGCTCAAGCGATCTGACGGAGATCCTAAAACCTAAAAAAATTTGAGAACTTTCTCGATGCCGTGGGTTCGATAGATGACGATCTCCCCGTAGGGGCCTCTGAGCCACGTTGCCTCGACAAAGATCTACGTCGATTCGGGGGGTATTTTCGCTCGGTGGATGGCCTTCTTCCCCTTCTACTTTCGCCTCCACTAACCCGTTTCTCCGTGGCAACGACTTCGTTCTTTGCATTCTCCAAAACGCGGCGACGATCGACATGATCAAGTTCCCGCTGCCCGATTCTCCGAGTAGGCGTACTGTCGCTTTTTAACCTCATTCGATTGGCGGCGTTGATGGCTTGGCGTCTTGACCTGTACTTCGAAACATCAAATTCTTTCTTCCTTTTAGAGTCCTTAACTGCACAAACTTCGACGTACATTTCGTCGGTTGATTTGCTGTAGGCCAGTTCCAGTGGTCTTTCGACTTTAAGAGCGTTCCGATTTCGCTTTGACTCAACCCTTTCTTCCAACATTCTATCGATTTCTTTCTTCCGAATATCTTGTGTTAGCGAGTAAAGCCTTTCAGGATAGTCATTATGTGCCCCGCTGTCTGGGCTCTCGGGCGTAGGATGGTACTGTTGCTCTCTTTTGCGAGTCTCCATTGTATCTGATCTGTCGTGTTTGCTTTTATCGAGAGCATTTAGTAAATCTTGCTGAAATTCCTCAACCATTGCTAGACTATTCTCCGAGAAGCTTTTGGTGCGAGAAACACCTTCTCGATCGGAACCACACCTCAAATTTCCACCACTTTCCTGCAGAAGCTCTTGGATCTCTTTGGAGTAATCTGAGTACCGTGTCGAGTTTGTAGAAAGACTGCTCAGGTCATCGCTTCCTACCGAGGGCATGGTAACAACGTGATAACCAGTCAACGAACAGGCTGTAGCCTTTTCGTCGTTGGAGGGCTTACTCGGACCGTGGTCAAGCGGCGGGGAATTCAATCTTCGTCCGATCTCAGCGAGTGTATCCTTGGGGACTTCGGCATGGTTTATTTCTGATTGACTAGATGCGTCTTCTTCGGCATAGGTCTTGTACTTTGATCTACTGTCGTTCAGTTGGTCCAGCTGCGCTTCGCTTTCTACGCCTGCTTCATTGTCATGCAATCGTCGATCTATCTGGTTTGGCGAAACGCTTTCTTCGGAGGTTCGAGGAGAGGAAAATGAATCCATTGAAGGCTCACTGTTTTGCCTTTGGTGAGCGACGTGCTGGGAAGCAACCCTCAAATCCAATTTTCTTTGTTTCTCGTTGGATTGTTCCAAGCGGCGTTTTGGTACAATGTCCAGGAGAGTGCGTTTGAAATTATATTCAGACAATGATCTTGCCTTTGGAATGGTAGGTCTTGCAAATGTTCTTTGTTCGACCGGTGGATCCTGAGGAATCTTTCTTGAAGAGACTTTGCCATCATCTATAGTCTCTTTTGTTTCGTCCCTCGCCATAGAGTCTTGTATTTTCATTTCGGGGTTTTCGTCACTTGTTTCTCCGCCCAAATAAATTGCGCCTGAGATTGTGCTGTTTTGAACTGATGTTGATTGAAGAACTCGGTGCTCTTCCTCCTTGTTAAGGACACTCAAATTGTTGTCTATCATGGAAATGTGATTGGCGTGGATCAGTTCAGAATGTTCTGGTACAGGATGAGAAACTCGGTGCTCTTCCCCCTCGTTTTGATCAATAGAATCTTCGTCGATCGAGGTAATGTCATTGTCGTAGATCAGCTCTGCATGTTCTGGTGGGTCCATTTTTTTGCATTCGTTCTTTCCATCGTCACCAGAAGATGTGCCAGTCCAGATTTCAACGGCGACTTGTTTTTTACCAGGTGTAAGTGATCCCGAACAAGCTGCGATGGAATCGACCGAGGCAATGCTAGAGCCATGTTGTTTCTCAAACTCTGTGGGCAGTAACAGGGCCTTCTGAGGGATTTCTGTACTTGATGCACCATCATTCGATTCTTTTGTATTCTGGATGGTCATAATCTCCTCTACCTGTTCTTGTTCGATATCCAAATCAGAACCAGCGTGGCTTGAGCCGTTTTCCAGGGAAGATACCTCTTCTGCTTCTGTTGGCGTTTCTTGCTGCAACTGGAGTGTCTCTTTGACGATAGAGGAACAGTTACCGTCTTTAAGAACTGATCTATCAATACGTGGGTTACTGCCGGTCGGGTTGTCCCAAGAAGCAAAAGATGGGCTTGTAATTTCAGTTGTCGCCGATTTTCCAGAGAGTGACGTGTCGGTACAGTCTTTGCCGCTTAGAAAAGCTGCACTCAATCGTCTGAGTTCTTGGGAAATATCAAGCAGCTTACGGACGCGAGAAGTTGTGTTTCCAAATCGACCATTTTGTTCGTCCGTGCTTTGCAACAAAGCATTGTTGTAAGTTGTTTCAGGACGAGAAGTTCTTGAGTGGCCACTTTGGAAAAAATCGCCGTCATCTCGAGTGCCTTCTCTCTCGATGTGTTCGCTCAGTCCCATTCCTGACATATTCCCTGAGTTGCATATTGATCCCACAGTATCTCGCGAGAGTGATACGGAGATATCATCACGAATCAGATGTAACTGGCTGACGATTTCGTCCAATTTCTCGAACTGATGATTTCCACCTTCCTTCAGAGCCAGTGCGCCGTTCCGCTGAAGATAATTGTTGAGAGAGGCAGCCATTGTATCAGAACTTCTCTATTATTAATCCGTCAAGATGAGTTCAATTTACTTGTGTCGGTTCATGGTGGACATTGGATGCTGGTTGTCCTCTTCTGGTGCCCTTGTCGTATTTCGTCGACCAATCTGCACTATTTAGTGGCGGGAGGAAGCTCGTCTGCCGAAAAATGGGTTAAAGCGAAAATTTTAACCCGAGTTTGAGGACATCATATATTCGTTGCGAATATAATTCAATGAACCCAAAATTTTCGTAATGAGGACGAAATGTCGTAGTGTCGTGAATGCTTCTATGTACATACATAAAATGGACAGTACCTCTGCTTGGTGTCAGCAGGAGCCTACGTTAGCTTTGGGCTATCTGCACCCCTTGACAACCACTGGTATAAGCCATTTTTTGTTTCTTCATCCTCCAAAAGAGAGTGGTTTTCGTTTATACACGAGGTAGGAGGAAATGTCCACACTATTTAGATCTAAACAGTTCAGCGGAACCAGAGCCTTTTTGCGCAACAGTGACTTACAGTACCCATGGGAGACACGACATTGTATTAATTCAAGCGTTGTGGAAGTCGGCTTTACTAAATAAACAAGAATATGCTATAGATTTTGCCAGGAACCTTGACGGTATGTGTTCTCGCTTTAGTTGATTAGAACGGTAGCATCTAGTCGGTTCAACCGTTCTTGCGCGTCCTTCATGTTGACTGTAATCGTACGAACTTGTCCGGTTAATTGCACCAAGCCCGCCTTTGCTCCTGGAGGTTTCTTTACATCCCTTGCTCGTGTCATGCTGACCTTGATTGTGTTGCCGGTACATTTGGATTGACGTGCGGCTAGAGCTGCCGCGTCCATGACAACTTCCTCATCCAAGTTTTGGTCATGACACCGAATGATGACATGAGAGCCCGGACATCCGGAAGCGTGCATCCACCAATCCGCCGAATCACGATGTTCTGGCGATAATGACAGCTCATCATTGTCTTCTGCTTGTTTTCCGACCTGTCGTGTGGGGCGACGCAGAGGGAAACGATAGTATGAGCAACTCGTGCCACAATGACCCATACACACAGTAGAAGCACGACGACTCTTACCCTAATTTCGGTCTTGTTTTTCGTATAATATCGTCGGTACGGTAGTCGAAAGGATTCCATATTTCGGGGACCTTTTTCTTTTTTGGTAGCCTTGACGGCTGTCCGGTCGGGCGTCTCGTCCTGCACCTCCAGTCGAATGGCCAACTCAGCCACATGGTCGGGCAGAACGACCGTTTTGCCCTTGGCCTTTACATCAACAAGTAAGACTTCTAATTTGTTGAGATCCTTGAGTCGATCTTGAAGTTCTTGTAATTCCGCCTCCAAGGCTTCCACGTTGGGGCACTGCTCCAATTCCTTCAAACTAACATTGGGATCCGATGTCAATCGTTCCACCTCTTGATTGGCCTTGTCGAGGCGTTGTCGGGCTTTTCCAATTTTCTTGTGACACCGAACTGTCTGTCTTACAACCTCCTTTTGAAGTCCGCTCAAATTCCAAGTTCGATCAATGTCGGTAATTGCATCGTTGTCATCTGTCGTTGCCGAGAAGAATTGCGCCGTGAACGAATTTCGTCCAGCAGAAAAATAAGGCTGTCCTGGACGATGTACCACCCACCGACTTTGAAGAGAAGGCATTGACTTCCATCGCACAGATTGTGTCGATGTCATTGCAAACGCTACGACTCTTGAGGCTGCCGGCAGTCTCCACATGACGACGAAAATAGTGGAAAGAACAGCACTCAGACAAATTCGAAGGTTCTTTGAAACGCCTTTCATCGAAGAGTGGTTTAGAGGCAAACTCTACGACAGCTTGGGGCCCCAGAGAATCGATGCGTGTATGTGATAGTGCAATACGCTGATGCAAGGTGAGAGAGGGCAACCAAAGGGCATCATGGTGATGAAACCAATGGTCGTGTGGTCGGCGTCAATCGAAGACGAAGAAATCCGACCATTGTGACTGACGTACCCGTCCGGCTCGCTCGCCGCCCACGAAGCGGCCGACTCTGACTCCAAGCAGTCCAGTGACTCATGAATTAATCACGAGCTCATTTTTGCGCGGGAAAGAAGCACAACGTGGAAGAATGCGATGGAAGCAAAAGTCTCATGAAGGACTTGACTCTATTTGCCTTTTCGCTTTTCTGTCATTCCCATCTTTGTAATTTTGCTTGTCTCACAATTGCAAAAGTAAAACTGGCAGAGATTAGAGCATCACTAGACGAGATGATTATCCGGTGGATCAAATGGCGCCACCTGAGCATTGGTGGCATCTCTTTCCTTTGGATGATTGCTTGCTGGATGGCTTCCTTGTTGTCCTTGGCAGCGGCTCGAAAAGGCTCCTCGCCCGACCTGTCGTCTACCATTCTGCAAATGCACAAATTGTATACAACAAACCCGCCTCATGACACCAAGTTGTACGATATTCTCCATGTCTCTCCGAACGCCACGGCGGCACAAATCACAAAGAGTTATCGAAACCTTTCAAGGCGCTACCATCCCGACAAGGTGGAAATAACCAACCAGCTGGCACAAGAACAGTTGAAAACTGTCCAAGAGGCGTACGATATTCTAAAGGATGATGCGACACGGCTTCCCTATCATCAATACGGCCTCACAGATCCAAACGTGGCAGTGGCCATTTTGTTGGGACCGCACCATCATCACAACCATTTGCTCGATCGAGTACATAACGAACTATTAGAATTAATGGGATATGAATCCTACTTGGATCATCCTCCTGACGACGAACACCAAAGGGTGCCATTGGATGCCAAGAGTCGGCGAGACCAACGGGTACGCTTAGTTGCTGCCCGGCTCGTGGAGCGCCTGCGTCCACTCGTAGAAGAAACCGTCCCTCCCCACTTGGTAGCCCATCAATTGGCTCAAGAGTGTGATGAATGGAAACGATTGCCGCTTGGTGCCCAAGTAATTCGTTGTATCGGACGTGCCTACCGGCACGCGGGTCAAGATTTTTTGAAACAACAACAGCAGCAGCGCAAAGTAGCACTAGAATACTATTCGGTACCCGTTCGTCAACAATGGCGCAAGGCCAAGGCATTTTGGACGGCTTTTTTAGCCACTGGAAGGGCAAGTGTGACTGAACAGGTTTGGGTGCAGCAAGAAAAGAAGCGTCGTCGGCAGCGATCCAAGAAGCAAAATTCGACGCCACAAATTGACTATCATTCTCAGGGACTTGGAAATATCGATTTTGGTGGTAGCGACTTGGAGGAGGAGGAGGATCCAGAAGCCATGTTTGTCAGTGACAATGAAGGCGACGGCGACGACGATGAAGAGGAACGAAAATATATTGAACTTTTCCGGGCCAAGCAAACCTTATTGACATCATTACAAGTGGAAGCGCTTTGGAAGGTAGCCAAGATTGATTTGGATCGTGTCATTCGGAGGGCTTGTCGCTTGATTTTGACCCAAGAGTACTTTTTCTTTCCTTCGCATCAAATGGTCGAGGATGACGAATCCGCGTTGCACCACACCAGTCATGGATGGGTAACCAGCCGAGGTACGATCATGGAAGCAGACCAAGCGCTCCAAAAAACAGCCGAAGCATTGGTCTTTCTGGGAAATGTCATGGTGGAGCGAAGCAAAGCTGACACTTCGTGGAAAGACTAACTTTCCAGAAAATCGATATTGGTGGACTACCGTCCTCGACGTCCAAAGCATTTCTTCTGGCTAGCAGCAAGGCATCATTCTCAGCTGTCAGTTTTTCTTTGGCTTTCTTGTCCCATTCCATCTGCTTGGTGCTGACGTAGCCTCTTTGCCTCTCGAAATCGCTGAACTTCTGGGGCCAGTTCCAGAGCTTGTTCACGGAAATCGGCACGAAAGAGCACAACGAGACCCGTCATGGCGATGGGAAAGACGACGAGGAACAGAAAAGGGTTGCCACCGTCCTCTTTTGTTGATGTCGGCACGATTTGTTGATTATTGGCATCTTCTAGAAGTAAATCTTGTTGCTTCCTTTTGGATTCTAGCCGCTGCCACTTTCGTTTTTGCGCCGATGTACCTAGAGTTCGACACTTGACCCGTCCTGCCGACAACACAGCACCGCGATGCAAGAATCGGTCCGCTACCAGTATCGACCCAAGGCCCTTCTGCCATAGTTTAGGGTTGAGCATCGTTCTCCTAGTATGGTGTGGAACAGCAACGGATGTCAGATAAAACGTTGTCGGCAAGCTCCTTCTGTGTGTTCAGATGATGGAATGGTCAAATTGAAATGGTCACGATCTCCAACGCGATCTTTTTCTGCCGCCAATGTCTGTCCTTCTACACGACTCGCTCGTTTTGTCCACCAATCAATCGCATCGCGCGCCGATCCTCGCCGTTCTGCCACCACAATGGCGACGGGACTCGTGTCGTTGGTGCGGTTGCTGTTGTGTGGTTGGTGCAGCAGTAACTTTCTTCACAATACATTTCCAACAACAACAGCAACCTACAATACAAAAATAATAACACCATGAGTACTCCTGGTGCCCCAAGTGCAGCAACCCCAGCCCTGGGTGATGCGACATCGACCGTTCCGATTCCGATTGTTCGAGGTGTGGAGTACCGATGTGGAGATTGTGGCGCCCGAAATGTCATAAAGGGAGGAGATCCCGTCCGTTGCCGTCAGTGTGGGTTCCGTATTCTCTACAAGACGCGCACCAAACGATGTAAGTAGTACAGCCGACAGAGAACGGCATATACATGATGTGTGTTTATTGTTCCCCCGACTCACAGGTTCCTGTCGGCTTTGCTTTTTGGATGATGCGGTTTTCCTCGTATTGTTGTTGTGTACAGTGATTCAATTTGAAGCAAGATAGTCGGCGTGGCACACAATGGGGGGAGGGGATGGAAGAGCGATGATGTGTAGTAGAAAAGTTGGTGTCCAAATCTCCCAGAATCGGCTGGCGTTTGTGCACAGTTACATGGCTGGTCGTCGGATGAGTGCTGTTTGTTGGAATATCTACCCATCCATCCTTTGGCATTGAGAAACTTTGGCGGTAGACACGTTTTCCTTGACTCGCTCTCAAGCGTGTACTCTGACTTGCCGCCCGCTGGAATACCGACTCCCTAGTCCGCGAGTAGAGAAGTGCTAATACTCTGATCTAGTTGCAATTATGAAATGCTATCTGACGTGGGTCGCTTTCCCGTAGCTGCTTACTATCGACTTCTACGAGACTACCGGGTAGATCATACTGCATTGTTGTCCTGGTGCAACCTAGTTAACATTTAATTAGTCTGCATCAATAGTCCGACGGAAGAAGTGTTATTCCGTTTGGATGGGATACTGTAGTACGGATCTTTTCGTGAACCAAACGATCCCTGCTCTCCCTCTAGTTACATTTTGTTGCCGCTTGCCACCAATGGAGGTTCAAGGCTCCAAAAATTTCACAATCACATTTATTGTTGATTCATTCAATTCATTCTCGTTTCCCCCCATTTTGTCAGGCAAGCATGTGGTAGTAACGTCACGCCATGCTCAACCGCGGCAAGGCCGAGTTGGATGATATCTCGAGCCAAAAGAGTTCCCTAAAATAATCAAGAAGGGATGGATCAACAAGTCGTGAGGACAAGTTGGTCACAGGCACCACAAAACCCGAAAATGAATGAGTCAACTTCCACAGAAACCAAGTGGGGTGTCTTTGAATGTCGGCAAACGACAATCGACTGAAAATCACATTCAAAACGTGATGAAGAGTAGAATGTCAACATAACAGGATGCCAACACCGCAGCACAAATGGAAGCATCTGTTGCTTTGCTGCCCATGGATGTGGCGGTTGTTGTGCATGTGTCGACACAATATTTGACTTTTACCGGTACAGAGAGACCTTCGCCCCCCTGCGCAGTGTGGTACAAAATCCACGAGACACCACGAGCTCCTTGGAAGGATAAAATCGCCACCGAGCCTGTCCCACTGACATTGCATTCGTTGTGAAGGTTTCAACACATTCAATATGACTTACCAAAGCTACTGAGTCAACAAATCCTTGCCGCGGCAATCTTCCTTGCAACTTTCGTCAATCTTTCTGGCCAGTGTAAAGATCAGCACAAACCCGAGAACGAAAATCATGGTCAAATGTTGTTGTGGAGTATGTGTGGGTTTTTCCAGAATTCAAATCGGAAAGTGGGACAAACTTGGCGGCCGAAGTATGACGCATCTTCGCTTGCGGATTGGATTCTCGTGTGACTGTGCACAAAAGAGGAGGGCGCGCTCGCTTGATCGTGGAACGGACGTGCCCTTCTTTTGCGATAGTCCCGCGACTCCGCGAGAAAGATGAGGCGTCCGCAGAGCCTGCCGTGCCGACGATTTCCTTTCGTTGTCGACCAGGAATATGTTGGGGGTCATCTTGATCTCAATTTTAGCAGCTGAACGAAACAGTTCCAGCCATTGACCGCAGCATGACCTCTACTAAAAGCCGGGATAGAGACTAAAAGTCAAAAGAGGCAGAGAGTGGACCTCTAAAGAAGCAAGAGTAATTGGGTTCGGGATTCGCTCTTTTTTATCGAAGGAGAAAATGAGTCATCTATTCAACACGTATTTGATGGTCGCGTTGGTCTATTTGTTCACATGCAAAAAAGAAACTTTCGGCTGATTAAGCACATTGAATCTGACCCGATTTGACTCGGCGAATAAGAAGGTCAAGTTCAGGCCAAAGTGCTTGACATTGCCCTTCAATCCATAATCGGCGTTTCTCAATATTACTTTGTCGTTGTTCGGGCGATCCAGGGGGCTGACATTTCTCTACATCGACAGTTGTATTCATCTGATGCTTAAGAGCATAGGCCTTCTCGAACTCGTCAGGCGCTTGGGCCCACCATGTTTGAGGAAGGAACAAACAGTCATGAGCAACTGATGGTATATCAGGTACATCAGGTACTCCCTCTGCACCAAATGCGATCAAGTTGGTCCCGAAATCGTAGGCTCGTTCACTCCATGCTGTCACAAAGCGAAGCCCTAAGCTCAATTGAGGAAGGTATCGTAGTTTGCCCGTTTTGGTGAAGTGGTCGATCCACCACGAACGATCATGCATCGACTCATCCAAGTGCCCCGTCCCTCCTTGTTTAGGACGCGCAGCTGAAAACACGAGATATTTCGATGTTGCACTGGCTAATCTCGCAACCAACTCTAAATGATGTTCTGCTGGGATATGCTCTGCCACTTCAAACGAAATCACCAGCTCAAAGTTCATATCTTGTGTGAACAAGGAATCGGCGCATTGTGTGGCTTCTGGAGTAAATGTGTTCATCGCTAATTGCAGAGGTCTCTGAGGGAAATCTTTGCGTTTCTCGCCACCAAAGACTTCACTTAGCATAGCTTCAGGCTCAATACATACAACTTTGGAGCCACCTGGGACAAACCGTGCAAGAAAATCCGAAGTGGTCCCGAGCCCACAACCGAATTCGAGTACGGAGCTGGGGCGTAACCCAAATGCAAGATGACGGACAAAAAATGCGGCAAAGTTAAACCCATAGAGCTGGACATGAGTACAGGCCGACCATGCTCCACCACCAGATCCCATGTCGGCACCTTTACCAATCTTGGCTAGCGCAGTTAAAGACGGGAAGTCTTGAACCACAAAATCATGACACGATGGAGGTAGAAAGTCATCCTCCATAGCATTTCTCGCAGCAAGGGACTGTCCAGACTTTTCTCGAGGCATTTCTTTCGTATCTTCCAACCCCCAAAAGCCACCAAACATCACGTTAACAGCGAATAACGAAATGAGCACCAAAACGAAGATGGTCGAGTGCACACGTGTTTTGCCATCACCACGCTTGCGTAGATTCGAACTATGGTTGAGTATCATTTTATTCTTCCTTTGCTGGTGAAACCCTCTGCTTCTTGGTCAAAGGTCTTCGTTTGTTTTGTTAATCGCGTTCCCGTCCTCTAGAAGCAATATCATAAAATTTCAAATCAAGAAAAATGCTTCACCCGAGAGCACGTGGTAAAGAATTCGATGTAACGAGGATGTACCGGTACTAAGTACTGGAAATGTCCGTTTGCGACATGCGCTGCCCATATCTATAATTACATGTGCTTCCGCGTACTATGTTTTTCTGCGATGCGACTTCCATACGCCGAGAGGGTCAAATTTTCAAAATAACGACATCCAACTCCCCTCCCATGTGTGCGGAAAAAGTGCTATTACCGGTAGTCAATCCACACAAGTTTCGTTGTTGTGCCGTATTCATATCATCTCTTCCCCTTGCCAGTAGTTTCATTGAAAAGAGACAATAGAGACAAAAATTCCTGGTGGTGGTAGCAGGAAGCATGGCGCCAGCGGCGACACCAGTCTAGTAGTAGCTAGAGTTATAATGAACATACGTATTAGTAGGACATAAAACACTGTACTACTTCATGACTATCGGGGGCGTCAGCGTCAACGGCGCCAGTCCTAGCCAAAACGTTATCATCAACATTACGCTTCTTCTCGGCACCAGTAGACGACGAAGCCAGTAATACCGGGCTCGTAGCTACGTAGTAACCCTTGTCTAAGATCGTCCCCGCGCGATTTTGTTACGCAGTGGTTTCGTAACGCTAAATTTCGCAAGACGCGCTGTCAGGACACGTCGTAGAAGCAGTTACGGGTTGGTCATCAGTGGAGCCAGTTGTAACATGCTGTGCTGGAAGATCACACTGTTGTAGCTGTTGGGCCGGGTGGGTCCTCGTCCGAAATTAAGCACATTGAATCCGACCTGATTGAACCCGGCGAATAAGAAGGTCAAGTTCAGGCCAAAGTGCTTGACATTGCCCTTCAATCCATAATCGGCGTTTATCCGGTGATTCGGCGTTTGAACATTTCTCTACATTGATAGTTGTATTCATCTGATGCTTAAGAGCATAGGCCTTCTCGAACTCGTCAGGGGCTGGGGGCCACCATGTTTGAGGAAGGAACAAACAGTCATGAGCAACTGATGGTATATCAGGTACATCAGGTACTCCCTCTGCACCAAAGGCGATCAAGTTGGTTCCGAAATCGTAGGCTCGTTCACTCCATGCTGTCACAAAACGAAGCCCTAAGCTCAATTGAGGTAGGTATCGTAGCTTGCCCGTTTTGGTGAAGTGGTCGATCCACCACGAACGATCATGCATCGACTCATCCAAGTGCCCCGTCCCTCCTTGTTTAGGACGCGCAGCTGAAAACACGAGATATTTCGATGTTGCACTGGCTAATCTTGCAACCAACTCTAAATGATGTTCTGCTGGGATATGCTCTGCCACTTCAAACGAAATCACCAGCTCAAAGTTCATATCTTGTGTGAACAAGGAGTCGGCGCATTGTGTGGCTTCTGGAGCAAATGTGTTCATTGCTAATTGCAGAGGTCTCTGAGGGAAATCTTTGCGTTTCTCGCCACCAAAGACTTCACTTAGCATAGCTTCAGGCTCAATACATACAACTTTGGAGCCACCTGGGACAAACCGTGCAAGAAAATCCGAAGTGGTCCCGAGCCCACAACCAAATTCGAGTACGGAGCTGGGGCGTAACCCAAATGCGAGATGGCGGACAAAAAATGCGGCAAAGTTAAACCCATAGAGCTGGACATGAGTACAGGCTGACCATGCCCCACCACCAGATCCCATGTCGGCACCTTTACCAATTTCGGCTAGCGCAGTTAAGGACGGGAAGTCTTGAACCACAAAATCATGACACGATGGAGGTAGAAAGTCATCCTCCATAGCATTTCTCGCAGCAAGGGAGGACTGTCCAGACTTTTCTCGAGGGATTTCTTTCGTATTTTCCAACCCCCACAAGCCACCAAACTTCACGTTAACAGCGAAAAACGAGATGAGCACCAAAACGAAGATGGTCGAGTGCACACGTGTTTTGCCATCACCACGCTTGCGTAGATTCGAACTACGGTTGAGTATCATTTTATTCTTCCTTTGCTGGTGAAACCCTCTGCTTCTTGGTCAAAGGTCTTCGTTTGTTTTGTGTATCCCACTGTAGTTCTCGGTTTTAGCAAACGCGGCGTTCCCGTCCTCTAGAAGCAATATCATAAAATTTCAAATCAAGAAAAATGCTTCACCCGAGAGCACGTGGTAAAGAATTCGATGTAACGAGGATGTACCGGTACTAAGTACTGGAAATGTCCGTTTGCGACATGCGCTGCCCATATCTATAATTACATGTGCTTCCGCGTACTATGTTTTTCTGCGATGCGACTTCCATACGCCGAGAGGGTCAAATTTTCAAAATAACGACATCCAACTCCCCTCCCATGTGTGCGGAAAAAGTGCTATTACCGGTAGTCAATCCACACAAGTTTCGTTGTTGTGCCGTATTCATATCATCTCTTCCCCTTGCCAGTAGTTTCATTGAAAAGAGACAATAGAGACAAAAATTCCTGGTGGTGGTAGCAGGAAGCATGGCGCCAGCGGCGACACCAGTCTAGTAGTAGCTAGAGTTATAATGAACATACGTATTAGTAGGACATAAAACACTGTACTACTTCATGACTATCGGGGGCGTCAGCGTCAACGGCGCCAGTCCTAGCCAAAACGTTATCATCAACATTACGCTTCTTCTCGGCACCAGTAGACGACGAAGCCAGTAATACCGGGCTCGTAGCTACGTAGTAACCCTTGTCTAAGATCGTCCCCGCGCGATTTTGTTACGCAGTGGTTTCGTAACGCTAAATTTCGCAAGACGCGCTGTCAGGACACGTCGTAGAAGCAGTTACGGGTTGGTCATCAGTGGAGCCAGTTGTAACATGCTGTGCTGGAAGATCACACTGTTGTAGCTGTTGGGCCGGGTGGGTCCTCGTCCGAAATTAAGCACATTGAATCCGACCTGATTGAACCCGGCGAATAAGAAGGTCAAGTTCAGGCCAAAGTGCTTGACATTGCCCTTCAATCCATAATCGGCGTTTATCCGGTGATTCGGCGTTTGAACATTTCTCTACATTGATAGTTGTATTCATCTGATGCTTAAGAGCATAGGCCTTCTCGAACTCGTCAGGGGCTGGGGGCCACCATGTTTGAGGAAGGAACAAACAGTCATGAGCAACTGATGGTATATCAGGTACATCAGGTACTCCCTCTGCACCAAAGGCGATCAAGTTGGTTCCGAAATCGTAGGCTCGTTCACTCCATGCTGTCACAAAACGAAGCCCTAAGCTCAATTGAGGTAGGTATCGTAGCTTGCCCGTTTTGGTGAAGTGGTCGATCCACCACGAACGATCATGCATCGACTCATCCAAGTGCCCCGTCCCTCCTTGTTTAGGACGCGCAGCTGAAAACACGAGATATTTCGATGTTGCACTGGCTAATCTTGCAACCAACTCTAAATGATGTTCTGCTGGGATATGCTCTGCCACTTCAAACGAAATCACCAGCTCAAAGTTCATATCTTGTGTGAACAAGGAGTCGGCGCATTGTGTGGCTTCTGGAGCAAATGTGTTCATTGCTAATTGCAGAGGTCTCTGAGGGAAATCTTTGCGTTTCTCGCCACCAAAGACTTCACTTAGCATAGCTTCAGGCTCAATACATACAACTTTGGAGCCACCTGGGACAAACCGTGCAAGAAAATCCGAAGTGGTCCCGAGCCCACAACCAAATTCGAGTACGGAGCTGGGGCGTAACCCAAATGCGAGATGGCGGACAAAAAATGCGGCAAAGTTAAACCCATAGAGCTGGACATGAGTACAGGCTGACCATGCCCCACCACCAGATCCCATGTCGGCACCTTTACCAATTTCGGCTAGCGCAGTTAAGGACGGGAAGTCTTGAACCACAAAATCATGACACGATGGAGGTAGAAAGTCATCCTCCATAGCATTTCTCGCAGCAAGGGAGGACTGTCCAGACTTTTCTCGAGGGATTTCTTTCGTATTTTCCAACCCCCACAAGCCACCAAACTTCACGTTAACAGCGAAAAACGAGATGAGCACCAAAACGAAGATGGTCGAGTGCACACGTGTTTTGCCATCACCACGCTTGCGTAGATTCGAACTACGGTTGAGTATCATTTTATTCTTCCTTTGCTGGTGAAACCCTCTGCTTCTTGGTCAAAGGTCTTCGTTTGTTTTGTGTATCCCACTGTAGTTCTCGGTTTCAGCAAAAAGCGGGTGATCCGTCGTGAGAATTCCAAATCAAGAAGGGTTTCTCGTCGCCGTCACATGTTTTCCTCGTATACCAATATGTACCAAGACACATCATCTACCGCATACTATTAGATACAAGGGGCGCAAGGGCTACTTTGGTTTGGCGGACGGTCGTGCGCGATGGAGCCAGGCGTGAGGGGTCGATGGGACGGTTTATTGTGGCTTTTCCAGATAAATGGACACCCCTCACGCCACAGTGGAGGATAACTGATCGGGATGGTGGGTGTGAAAGTGCATTGGGCGTGGCTCTGCCAAAAAGTGTTAATTCGTCTATTCTGTGGTGTGGAGCGGTGTAGGTTGGGCTATACCAATATGTACCAAGACACATCATTTACCGCATACTAGAGATATTAATAAAATTTGATATACCGGTCATGCCCAATTTATTATCGTTCCAATCCTTCTGCGAACGAAAAAATAAAAAATGGAATTCCGAAAGCCTACAGTATATCTTTATGAGATAGCAAGTGGTAGTGCTATGACATTATACTGTCCGCGCGATTCTAATGCTACAACAAGTAGAGTGGAGGATATTCCCGGAGTAGCAAGAACAAAAACTCGGGATGATCTTTCATGGAGACGGCCATGTGACCCAAAACTTGTCGATGATGGATGGGATCTTTACCCATCAAAGGCAACCGCACGCGATGATTCCAAGCAAGCCAAAACTGGATTTGTTCTTGCATACCAGCAGATGCGTCGGAAACCAGAGTCTGTAATCGGATCGTTTGATTGGATTCTAAAAGCCTGACGAGCTCGTTCCAGCCTGTTTCAGTGGCGGCAGGATTGCGCTGAACATGCAATTTGGTGAGAGCATTGATGGCAGTTGTTGAGGATTGGTCATCCGTGGCGGCGGTAGCATGTTGTGGTGGAAGATCACACTGATGTAGCTGTTGTTGGGATGGGGTGAATGCCCGACGAAGCATTCGAAAGTGTTCATCTTGCAAACCACAGCCCGAAAAATCCAGAGTATGAAGACAAAGACGACGCTGCCTGCAAAATTGAAAAATGGCATGTGGACTCAATAATACAAAGGGCAAATTGATTTCCCCCGCCACTTGCTGCTGCTCATGAAGGTGGCTATTGACCAGTCCCAACAACTCCAACTTGGGCAGTCCAGCCAATGCAGTGAGAAGAGGATCCAGTACAAATGACTCGTCATCCTTATGATATTGTTGCATAATGTGGTGAAAATCGCACTCCCACACAAATTCTCGAAGTTGAAGGCCGGATTGTTGTTGTTCCAGAATGGTGGCCCTAAGTTGACGGATAGATTTTGGTGTAATGCTTCCCAGTTGAATTCCATCCGTGACAGCCAAAGTCTCGAGCGTCGACGTTTGTAGCAGAATACGTAATGTATCTAGAGGAACACTGGTCTCGAGTAATTCGACTTGTTGTAAGGATGGTACCGAAACGAGGGCCCTGCACAAATCCCACCATTTCCTGGATTGCAGAACGTGTGACGAAAAGGCGTCAAAGACGACCACCGATCGAATGGTATGATTTCGAGGTAAATTTCGAATGACTGCGTCCAGTTCTTCCTCATCACTCATGGGTGTCGTCAAGCCAAGCTCTGTGAGGGAGGAATCATTGTAGCGCATTCGGTAGGGCAAACGGTCAGTGGCCGCAGAATGACCGCTGCCCATGATTGTGATGATAATAATGACTGCTAGTGGTAGCGGGAATGGCAGCCAGCAGAGCAATGGACATGATCGACTTGTAGGCAAGAGACGGAAGGCTTTCTACACCTTACGAGGAAGTAATTTGCGGCAAAATCGAAGTGGTGTCAATTGCAATAACCGAACGAAAGGTTTGTGGGTGTGCACATGGCACTGGGCGGCATTGGGAGTTTTGACTCATTCGACCTTATTTTGCGCGCGCTCTAATAAGCCGACGATGACAGCATCGACGACGAGAAAGCGAGATGACTTTCCTTCACATTAGATCGTGTCGTCGTCGTTCAGCACTTCCACCAGGCTCACAATAACATCATCCACCATGGCGTCGCCAATGGAACAGCCCTTGGGTGAATTGCAAGTTGCCGACAGTCGGTTCCTCGGTTTTTGCTTCCGCGTTTCCAAGCTCAACGAAGCGATCCAATGGCAATCCAAACTGAAATTACAATATCCAAATGCCGCTCACGTGCCCATGGTATTTTTTAACAAGTTGACAACAAGCTTTGATGGTGATGAAGATGGAGAACCTCCCGGTTCGGTGGCACCTGGCATTTTGGAGGTACTACGCGAAAGCAGTGGTGAGCACAATAATAACTTGGCGGTGGTCATTGTTCGATATTTCCAAGAAAAGTTGCTAGGCGTCACATGTGGACGATTGCCTCAATGTTATCAGTCCATTGCCAGGTTGACAATTCATCGCTATCTCAACAGCAACAACAAAGCACCACTGATATGGGAGATTCCTAGACCAACCAAAAATATCTACGGCATGGCAGCTGGCGATTGTGAGCTGATTCTCAATGTCGTTCCAGATCCCGACGGAACCTTGTTGGATCAGGTGCGCAATGAACTGGATTTTGGGGGCTTTCGGGGAGCGGCTGGAGAAGTCTTGCCTCGGTTGCAAAATCTACAAGCCGACTTGTCCGATCATCTCATTCCAGTCTATCGATATCCAGGAAATTACAATGGTCAAGAGTGGGCCACCTTTGAATGGGCGCCCACATCCAAACAAATCAAGGCGGCTGTGGAAAGGGCTCTCCAGCCGTTGGTGCATCAAACCATGAATCATTGTGTGACGAATTACTATCGCGATGGAAAGGATTTTATTGCACATCATAGTGACAAGGATTTGGATTTGAACCGTGAGGGAGTCATTGTCAGTGTCAGTCTGGGAGACGAACGCATCTTGGAATTGCGACGACGAACCGACCCTAAGGATGTCACACGGATTATTTTGCCGCATTTAAGTATGCTTGTACTGGGACCAAAGACAAACCAGCAATTCAGCCATTCTATTCTCGTAAAAGAAGAATCCACGCAACCTCGTATCAGTTTGACGTTGCGACAAGTCAAAACCTTTTTGGATACCACTACAGGGCGACTATTCGGACAAGGTGTCCAAGCCAAGTCAGTCTCGGAGATCCGACAGCGTCACATGCTGGAGAATATTGGGTGGTTTGGAGGATTTTGTGCGCTATCGGCGTGGTTGGTGGGGAGCAACCACAAATCGAAGCAACGAAATCGAGATCCCCCCATGTTGCAGTCCACGCTATTGACGGGTCTATTTGCGACAGGTGTTTTATCCCTACGGTATTTGAACAATTGGCGTTACCAAAAGCGGGAGGAAGAGCTGGCGAGGGAGTTCTTCTCTAAAACGTCCATGAGTGGGACCAAATATTGAGAGCAATCTGGACACAAGAAGACGCATCGACTCTTCCGGGGGCTATCGTATTCTCTGGGCTAAACTTGTGCAAGCATTCGCAACAGCAAATAAAGCACATAGATAGAGTCGGGAATTAGTTTAGTTAATGGCTGGGAATAGATACTGTATGGTTACGGTGTCTTGGTGTGTAGTGACGAACGCTGTATAAGTGTTGGGTGCTGGATTCACTGGTTTTCCTCAAAGTCGTCGAACGTTCTTGGCCCTTTGCCGTGTTTGTATAGAGTTTCCATATAAAAAAACATATTTTCATCGGGCCGTCACTGAGCACTTTCGGTCGACTACGTAGAACATATGTCACGCTATCTCCGAATCTCTAGACCCTCCAAGAAGTTGGGACTTCATACAGAATCGTCGCCACAATCATCAACAAACAAAGGCTCAGAATCGGCACAATTGTTAGAAGGATCCACTCGTTCTTTTCTCCCAGCGTTGGGTTGCGAAAAAGATACGAATCTTTTCGATACAGGAAAATTTCCCGTGTATCGGCTTTTGGCTCGTTGAGAGTGGCGGTCTCGTTGTTGTTGCTGCTGTTGAGGAAGTCCATGTTGATGATCTTTTCGTGACACTAGAGTAGAGGTTGCAAGAAGAAAGCTTTTGTATTTATGTTGAGAACACTGAGATGGTTTTGAAGATTTCGAACCCGAACAATTGGCTTTGGGCGAGACACAACCAGAACAGGATCGGCAAGATTGGTCTTCTCGTTTGGTCGAGGCAAGGCTCACCCGGCGACCAATCGGGTCGGAGGGCGCGCAAGAAAACCTTGTTGGATGGGAGGGCTCGGAGCATGTGCAGCATATCCCTGTGGCTATCGCTGCTACCTATGAAGGTAGCAATCGATAGTTCATTTTTCTCTCTCGCGTGTCCTGAAATTCAAAATGGTCCCCAAATTCCGATGGATCAACGCCACCCATTTTCTACCCTTGATCTCATCTGCACTACTACATCCCCATTGTTTGGTCGGTCTTGCTCTTGAGAGGAGAAGAATGTTACGGAATACCGTAAATCGTCGCCTTGACCTATTGGCCCTCTTGATTCTTTGTATCGACCTTCAGGCCTGGACGTTTGGATTTTCTGTGGCTGGGCGATGGGCACTGACGAGGCGGCCTCCTCGTGGAACAAGGGCCGTCGACAAAATTCTACGGGCCGGCAATGACGATAATAAGGAGGAACCTACCAATGGAGAAATGCCAAAAGAATTGACGGTTGCAGTGGACGAATTATTAGCAGCGAATGATTGCAAACCCGGCGAAGCATGTGATTTGGGGGAGGCGTTTGAACGTGAACTCGAGGAAGGATATAGGCGACGATATCCTGAGATTATCCGACGACAGAATAGTTTCATTGACGATGTGATCGAAGCAGTTTTGGATACGGTATTCGTGCGCCGACAAAATAGTACGAGTCTCAAAAAGATGTTCCTTACCAAGAGATCATATGGGCGAAATGCAACATTTTCCAAGGAGTCTCTGACAAAGCCGCCAGTGGTCGAAGATCTGCTTCCTTATCCCACGCCGATAGCTGACAGCTTCTATCTCAGTGTCCCCGCGGCGATCTTGACGTTTCTTGTTTCATCTGCCATTTTTCCATTCCTGGCAGATTTTATGGTCGATTTCGTTGACATCCCCCCTGCCAACCTGGAGCAAATCAATTCCAAGCTTGTCCCTGGCATATCAATCCTATACGGTACATTTATATCTTTAACGTTGTCCATTCTCTACAACCGCCAACGACAAGTACAGGACAGCGTGGCGCAGGAAACATCGCTGCTGGGTTTTCTCCTGCATAATATGGTATCACTTTTTAGACGAGACCGGAAGCGGATGGTGCGAGCTGGTCAATCAGCGGCAGATCAAGTGAGGATTCTTTTGAGAGAGAATCGGGGGATTGAATTTATGAACTTAATATACACAGATCCCTATATTCGGTTACTGGAGTTGATTGAAGAGGAGGAAGAACGATTAGTTGAAGAGCATGGAGACTTTTTTACCAAAGGGGTGAGTGTTTGAGCCGTCCTTCCTCTGTTCTCAGGGAGTAGTGGTGGCACCACTTTTCGTAATCTCACCATGTATGTTCATAGCCTGTTCTAAGCACTTGTCGAGATACGATCAAAGACTTACGGAAGATCCGGGCCAGTCGACTGAGTGATGAATCCCTGTTTCTTCCGCAAACGCATTATTTCATCCTCAAAACATTGACTTCGCTTCTCCTTGTTGGGTACTTCTTCGCCGTGCTTCCGTCGGTAGATGAACTTGGCTACGTTCCGTTCGAATGTTCCGTCTTGTTTGGGACGCTTTGTACTGTCTACCTGCTCTTCTATGCCTTTGCCTATGATTTGAACGACTTGTACAATGGTGTCTTTCAGATCCGTCGAGGCAGTTCTGCAAGCCATTTGTTGGAAATCAAAAAGATTGTCGCAGATCACCCTTGGCTGCGCTTTGAAGTAAGCTTTGAGCGGGTAAATCGGGAGATCCTCTGTTTCTATCCTGGGCTGGCCGAGGTCTGGTTTGAGAATGAACAGAACATGCAACCGGGTCGGCTAAGGTGACCAAGTCAAAAGTGGGAAGATGCTATAGTTTAGTATCAGGAAAGTTCAGGTTATTGCTTGGGCTATAGGGTGCTGATTTTAGAGCTTTCTGGTAAAATGTTTAGTTCTGCGCCTTAGGGGAGGCGTCTCTGCGTGTCTTCGTTTGCGAGGGCTTGACCACATATTTGGTGCCCCTAATGTAGACGCAGCTCTCTTCTCTGGGCTGACTTCGACGGCCAGATCGCTTGTGTTTTGAAATGTCAGCACTCGAGACCTAGCTGACCGAGCCTGGGCCGGAGCAAGCTCAGCGATATGTTCCACCGCCAAGCTTTCACCAGCTGCTGCCTTTTCTGCTGCAGCAGCCTCAGGCGACACAAACGCGGGCTTTTGGTCTCTAGCATCGCGTAACATACCAACCAGTTCGGCTTTCTTCGCATCTGGGGGTGGTTGCAGTTCATGCTTCAACAGTTCA
The DNA here is from genome assembly GCA_951394045.1 of Nitzschia sp. DOCU1. Lineage (NCBI taxonomy): Eukaryota > Bacillariophyta > Bacillariophyceae > Bacillariales > Bacillariaceae > Nitzschia > Nitzschia sp. DOCU1. The sequence goes on from OX595988.1 coordinate 2,538,151, forward strand.
GCTTTCAGTTCTTTCACAGTAAGTCTCTCGGGTCCTGTTTCTTCAAGTCTTGTTTCCGCCGACTCGCGAGCACAATGAGAGATAAATGGTACACAGTCTTTTGTCGGCGTGACGATGGTTTCGGCCTTTGAAAGACCGAGAGGCTGGCAATGATTACAAGCATAGCACGTGCGGTTGTTAATGGGCCACGATTTAATCGATGATCCGCAACGCGGGCATTTTGATGTGTTATAAATGTATCGACGCAGTTTTGGTTTTCCGAGCGCTTTGGCTTCTTCGGGGTCGACTGTAAGGATGGAGCCAGTTTCAAATCCTCGTTACGGTGTGTTGCCAAATCCGTTTGAATCCTCGTTACGGTGTGGTGCCAAATCCGTTTGAATTCGTCATTCCTGAGGTCCCTCCCCTTACAGTCAGGATGGACGCCTGCTTTGAAAAGGATCTCGCATCGGTAAATGTTCCCAGGCCCCGCAAAATAGCTTTGATCCATTATGAGGGCACCGATCGATTTGTTTGATTTTTGGACTTTTGCACACAACCTTTCTTCATCGGCGTCTTCACGCAGTGGATCTTCGCCTAGCATGTCCCGCTTGGTGTGGTACAAGCTCATCGTCCCGTGTTGTACAGTCATGGCACTCAAATCAGCGACGACATCCTCGTGCTCAAGTCTTAGCCTGTTTGTCTTCGACGGTTCCGGTGCATCCGAAGGGTCCTCGTACACTGCCCAATTTCCTGCCATTCCAAAATGAATATGTACCACTACAACGTTGTCTTCGTCCTTTGGATCTCCAAAAAAGGCGAAAAGGTTCTTGCCGATGGCCTCTATTCGAAAGAACACTTTATTGTTGATTAGAGCAGAGCCTCCGTTGAACTTGCCGTTCGGGCTCCATGCAGTGAACTTCTTGCCGACAAGCCGTTTCTTGTGCAATGCTGCAACCCGATGAACACTGTGGCCTTCTACCATGATTCTGAACAGGCCACAGAAACGCGACAAGCGGAAAATCTATCAAGGGAAGCCCACGATCTTTGATCAGATGTCAACCGCCTTTTCAGGTTTCAATGCATTGTGGCTTGTGATGCATGAAGGTGGCAAAATTGCCGATTGGCTGAGACAATTGGTACATGATTCGTCGATGTTGTGTTTCCTGATCCATGAGTCAGCATGATGAAGGGGACGTGCGAATTTTGCCGCCAAAACGAGGTGCGTATTCGTGAGCTCGGCGGCAATTCAAAGAACTTTCTGAGCGCGCACGTCAGTCTACGCCCTGTCCATTCAACGGTTAATGGCACATTTCCAACGGTTGATTGCGACACACTCATTTTTCTATGTTTTCGGCTTACTTAATGGGAAGGACTTATCGCCAGTTGTTCTAGCCGGAAGTCGTCCACTATCGCCATTTTGCCCCCAGCTCTCGCAAGTCGCACCTCTCGAAAATTTTGCGAGTTTCGGTCGGTTGCAGATTACAACATCGACACTCAACTGAAAGAGGAGCACCAAGAACTGCGAAACTCTCTTCGAACCAACCAACAATGCGCTACGACGTCTTCAAAAAAGCCCGGAAGAGGCACAAAGAGGCTGTTGTTGCCAAGCTCGAAGGTGCGAAGAAAGATCGAAAATCGATATCGCCAGAACAAAGTGAGGACTCCGACACCGACCAAGACGAGATGAGGGATCCTATCGAAACTCGCTATCAAAGTAGACTATCCAGATCACCAAAGTATCTCCCGCGTACGCGGATTGGGATTGAACCAGTGGACGGAGGTCGTGATGTAGGGCCATCAGACCTTGCTGAAGCGGTGAAAGTAAAGAACAGGCATCAGCGAAAAGGATTTCTACCTATCGCCATGCCACGACCTGACTCTAAACACGAAGACGATGATGAATACGACTATCGCTCGGAGTTCGAAGCTCCAGACCACATTGAGCTTATTCAGTCTACCTCCTATGAGGACGCCCGGACAGAGGTTTCTGAGATTACCCATCTGACTTATGGTGTCCTTAGACAACCTTTGTCTCGTGAGTCCGGCTTGGTGTTCCCAGCACGGCCGCACGCGCGGCTTGGTCCTCATATTGAGCATCTTGAGGATGTGGAAGAAGTGTCTGAAGAATACGCAGAAGCAGCGAGGCGCATCAAAGTGGATGTTACTGATCTTGACGGCATCCACGATGCGGTCAATCTAGTGCGCCCGGAACTTAGCCCGAAGGGCCCACGATATGCGCGGATGGAGAACCGACACGGGCTCCCATATGAAGTCACAGACTTCAGAGCAGAAGATGATGCAAGTGATGACTCTTGGGGTCAGGCCATCGTTGGGAGCAGCGTACCACGAGAGCAGGTGCTTCCGTCGGAGCCAATCGATGCTGAGAAATTTCTTGCAGCGAGAGAGATGAGACAAAGCGCGCCACGACCGCAGCCATTGTCTATGGAACAGCTGCGTGAGGATTTTTTGCCTACACCCAAAGCGGGGTCCTTGACACAACGAACATTTGCTTCACTTAAGGAAACACTGTCTAAAGATGGGGAGATTATTATCGACCTGTCGGAGATCCATGATGATGACATCAACGCGGTTGAGGTAACGAAAACGAGCCCTACAGCACCCAATAGTACTCTACGGCGAGAACTGATCGAGTCTAAGAACACCCTTCCGAAAATCGTTCCAGGATCTACTCGATCACAAGGAGCCCCGAAATCCCCGGAATCGTCCCTTCAACCACCTCACGGGTATTCTCCAAAAGAAGCAGAACGTACCAAGAAGGAAAGCGAGTCTAGGAAAAAAGTGGCCAAGGATCCCGAAGCAAAATTTGCTTTGGCTGTAGAGATTCCTAAAGCAAGCACTCCAGCTGCTGCCACCAATACATTTCTAGCGGATTCCATGCAGGCGTTGAAGGAGCTGGCTGATGGCATTGGATCACATCTAGGGAAGATTGATCTCCTTCCCGAAAACAAGATGGCGGAGATGTTGGGTGTTCTGGACAAGGATCTCAAGGCAACATCCGATAAAGTGCCACAAGGGAAGGAGGTGGTAGAGTACTTGGGCAACCAGCTCAAGAACAACGCGTGCGTAAAGGACAGTACACTGACGTGCGAACCCCCGAAACAACCCAATTTGAACTTCACTTCTCCTTCGATCGATGAGATGGTAGTCATGGTGAAGGAAACATATCAAAAGAACATCCTGAATTGTGGGCTTCCTGCTCTGGGAGCGCAAAAACCCGCAGCATCCATCCCGGTGCCACAGGAATTCATGGTGCCGCTTTCGTTGGATCAATCCTCTCGACACTACCGATCCTCGGTGCCCCAAAGTCGATGAAATACTCATACAACTCGTGATGTACAACGACAATTGTTAAACAAGTAAAGATTATCAAACATCGAGTCACAGCCTGAACCTATTCCATCTTCCCACTTCCAGTACTTAGGTAATCAGAATAAGTTACACTTGGATGGCACACCTTCCACTGAACAAAACAGCAAGTCTAATTTTACAATTCATCACGGGCGTAAGCAGAACATTCAAAAGTAGGGTTGTGGGGTGGTGGGATGCAACAATCGAAAAAGCTTTATGCACGAGGCGCCGAGACCGCGGCATCCGTTTGATTGACCGCCGAGATCATCTGGTCCACAGCTCGCAAAATTTGTTGTTCCGTTTGCTTGGAATCATGCAACCGCTTCTTCATTGTCTGTCCGTGATCTTTCAGAAGGAATCGGACAGCCAACTTTTGACGATACACCGACAACCAATGCTGCTTGCGTGCTCCATCGTAACTGGTCCTGTTCCACAAGCAAGAAGTAACGACAACCAATCACGTGAGCAAGGACTAGCCGAAACCAACGGCAATTGGCGGAACAAGCCCTCGTTATGCTTGTGGCAGCAACAATCCGTACCAGATTTTTCCCGCATCATATCCCTTGCGTGATGGAAATTTCAGCACAAACGTCCCGTTGGGATTAATGTGGAGGCCACTGTCCAATCCCTTCTGTTCTACCCATTCCGCTCGACTTGTTTGCAAGTGCTGCAGAACAACTTTCGACACATGGTGCATATAGACAGGGAAAAATCCATTTTGCCGTTGGATTTCACTTGCATTCGCACTACGGAACCGCCTCTGAATGTCGTCAGAAGATGGGACGGATATCGTCGTCGCAGCTCGTCCCAACGACGCCAATGGAGAAAACGTTGCCTTACTGACGACACTTTTTCCGATGAGATGCAAAGAAAACATTTTCGGTAACTCGATATGAAAACTTGCAAAAAGAAAACTTTCCTTGAAACAAGACAGAGTGAGCCCGGGCCTTGGATTCCAACGGAGTGGTCAAGTAATGCGACGCCGATGTAGTTTGTGGTTAATTGCTTGGAAGGTTAAACGTCGATACGATCGAGTTTCTTCTTCAGAACTTTATGGAGGAAAACACGTACCCCTCCTTTCTCTTCCTCCTCAATCAGAACGTAGGAAGGCGAAAATACGACCTCTCAGGATACCTTGAGTGAGGCCTCTCATTAAATAACCTCGTGACATCATGCTCGTGCGTTTGAGGCCCTTTTAGGCCTCCACATCAATGACCAAAGGTGATTGATCGGACGAATCGAATCATTGCGTTGCATCCAATCTTTTTTGGATCGGGAATCCAAAGCCTCTATTGATGATGTTGCAGATTTTCATGATTGAGGCTTGACTTTTTCTCGATGTGTATGATGCCTTTCCGCACCCCAGTGTAATAGACGGCGAGTAGTGACAAAAGGGCGGCACGGCAATCCTAAAAAATGACCGTTTCGAAACGAGATCGTCCTCGGGTTCTGGAAGAATGCTGGATCCATCGTGATTTCTTGAAGGAAAAATTACGAGTGCGCGAGCGATACTTTCACTACGTCTCTAGCACAGAGGGTCCGTTGTTGCGGCCTGCAGAAAGTGATGATTCATTGGTCGTGTTTCCTGATGGACTTTGTTGGAGGAAATATTTGCCATTGATCACGCAATTGGTGGAGCAGCCACTCACAACGAGACAATGTCGATTTGTCTTGTTAGAGTCAGCCGTCGAATGCATGGATTATCGCAATTCGTCTCCTTGCATTGCCGTCAATAGCGACGAGCCAGGCAAAAATCCAGTATTGGTGTCGGAAGCGACTGCTGTCCAAGAACGATCCAAATTACAAAAACTCTTGGAGCAGCATCGTGTGTTTGGATTTTGTGACTTGTCCTGGCGGAGTGAGGATGAGGATGAGTGGGACAGTATGGGATACGAAAACATGGCAACGTTGGAACGATGTAATCATGCCTTGCTGCGGGTAACGTCCTTGTTACAACAACACTCACATGGAGCAAAGTCACCGAAAATGGTCATTTTGTCCTCGGAACCGGAGGTTTTGCAACAATTCACATTGGATGAGGGTGTGGAGCTCTTGTCCGTGGATGCCTTCCTCCACCAACTCGTGGAGATGAAAATCCTCCAAGGCACGACCCTTGAATCGCTCCAAGCAATCAAGACTCGTTGTGAGGAAGCCTATAGGATTCGAAATGGACCACCGTCATCCAAGGGAGATATGGTGCAAGGAGAGGTGGAATACTGGACGGAGGAAACTGTCCTGCAAGGGCTCCGAAACAAGACGTTGGTCAAAGGCAGGCTCAATGTAAGCAAAGAAAATCCAAAGGAAGGTTATGTCATTGCAAGTGGTGGGGAAGGTGTAACCTATTTTGTCAATCAAATGCTGGGGCATTTCAACCGAGCCCTACATCAAGATATCGTTGTTCTCGAACCGCTGGATGAGGCTCAATGGGGACGGCCAGTAGGGCGGCGTCGACTAGTCCACTACAGAGACGACGACGACGATGATGATGTGCTAAATGGGGAAATAACCGATGCGTCGCCACCAGTTCCATCGGCCCGTGTAGTGGCCGTTTTAGAGCCCTCACGAAGACAATTCATTGCGACGCTGGTGGACCTTCCAATGAATGACGAAAGTGCGTGCCTAGTAGTACCCATGGACATTCGAATACCCAAGATCCGCATCAAGACTAATGCATGGAGGCGTTTTGTGGGGAACCGCCTACTTGTCCAAATCGATGCTTGGGAAGTTGGAAATAATTATCCTGCTGGGCACTGCGTCGACATAATTGGACCCATTGCCAATTTGGAGACAGAGATTCAATGCCTCTTGCACGAGAACCAGTTGCATTTAATTCCATTCAGCCGAGCAGCATTGGCTTGTCTTCCTCACGAAGGCCACAATTGGGTTGTCTCTCAAGACGAGATTGGTAGGCGATTGGACCTCAGATCGACGCACAGGATCTTCAGTGTCGACCCTCCGGGTTGTCAAGATATTGATGATACCATGCATGCGCGAGGTGAGTTTGCAAATTCTTCTTGACGGATCCACAATTGAAAAAACTTGTTGGGAATGGATTCCTTACTCGTCTTGCACGCCCACATCAGTATTAGCAAATGGGGACATTGAAATTGGTGTCCACATTGCAGATGTCACGCACTTCGTCCCGCATAATTCGCCGCTGGATATTGAAGCACAAATTCGAGGCACGACATTCTATCTCGTAGACCGTCGGTTCGACATGCTTCCCACTTTATTGAGCTCTGGTAGGTCGTTTTTTGTTTTTCTTGAAGGGTTCACACTTGCTTGCAAGCTAATCAAACCAATCATCTCCCTCCAAGACTTGTGCTCGCTGCACGGAGGTATGGATCGGTTGGCAGTCTCGACCATTTGGACTTTTTCCAGTGATTTCAAGGAAGTGAAGTCGTTCTGGTACGGGCGTTCCGTGATTCATAACTGTCAAGGTAAGCATTCATGCATATTGATACTGCAACCTGCCCGTCCTATCCCATCTTTGATTGTCTTTTTATTCGTTGGAAGCCATGACGTACGAACAGGCCAATTACATCTTACACGACAAGCCCCCAGATGATCCCTCGAAACAACCTCCGCCACCACTCACTGCTGGACATCCGGTAGATCAAGCGAACATCGCCTCTTTAAAGGAAGATCTTGCTATACTGACCCGCCTTGCTCGCAAGTTACGTCGCGATCGAGAAGAAATTGGAGGTGCTGTCGATTTGTCCAGCGGTGACCAGGGCAGCGAACTCAAATTCACCCTTGACGAGAACAAACCACCAGTGAAAGTGACTCCTAAGAAGCAAGAAGAGATTCATCATACGATCGCAGAGCTTATGATTCTTGCGAATACGTGGGTAGCGAGAACAATTCACGAACGAATGCCGGATCGGGCGCTACTGCGAGTCCATCGAAGTGCCGAAGAAACACGGTTCGAAGACCTGAAGGAAGTACTCAAGGCTGGGAAAATCTCCTTTGATGGTAGTAGTAACATGGCGTTGGCAGATTCTCTGAGAAAGGCCGAAAAAGCTGCCAAGTCAGGATCCTTGATGGCTCTATTCCAGTCCCTCGCGACTAGGTAAGCACTGCTGGTTGCCCATCGCTTGCTCTCAATCTCAAGCTAAACTTTGTTCGTCTCCATTTTAAACAGAGCCATGTCCGAGGCACAATATGTCAGCACTGGACAAGCCAGCGGCGATATAGGCTTGTCACATTACGGTTTGGGTCTACAAAAGTATACCCATTTCACATCTCCCATTCGGAGATACGCCGACGTGATTGTGCACAAGCAACTTCTGGCAGCCGACAATGTTTCGGCAAATACAGATGCAGCCAAATTTCGTGATCAAATCAATCCACCCTTGCAGTCGTTGCCAACGTCAAAGGTAATTTCTATCTTGAAAGGTGAAGGATTGGAGAGTACGGAACCGACTGAGGTCGCGGAGACACCAATCGTGGAGAACGACCCTCAGGTCATAACTCCGGCTCTGTCAACCGAAGAGCTCACGGAAGAAGCATCAAATTTAAAACTTTACGAGCCAGATCAGGTGGCAAAAATATGTGAAGGGTTGAATCGGCAAAATCGAATGTCAAAACTTTCATCCTTTGAGTGTCAAAGCCTCTTTCTGTCATTGTATTTCAAAGATCACGCCGAGACCACCCAGGCAGTTGTCACCAACCTACGAGCGAATGGCTTTTGGGTTTACGTTCCACGCTTTGACATGCGGGGTCCGGTATACCTCAGTGACATGAAGGGAAACGTGCAGCTCGACCCTTCTCTACTCAGTCTTCCGGGCTCCGCCGGACAAGATCCTTCGGCAGGATTTGCATCATCCGGGGAGGCACGGATGTTTCCGTCGGGGAGGTGCGAGCTTATCGAGTCACCCGATGAAAGGCTGGAGGTGTCTGTTCCTGATTCCAAAAGTTCGCTTTGTATAAGAGTTTTGGATGTTGTCACAGTCAAGATAATGTGCGACAATTGGGATACGAGGTCCCGGGTACCTCCGCCGCGATTTCATTTGATTGCGGGTGCTTCTCCCAAGTCCAAAATGAAGGCAGTCGAAGCCCATCACCCAACGACTTCAAAGTCTTTTGCTGACACAGCAAAGAAATCTACAATCGATCAGGAAAACATTCGTTGTCCAAGCATCTACGACGAATTACTGCATATCGCGAAACCAACACTACTGGTCGATGCGCCTCTTCGTTTCCTGGAAAACAAAAAGTTGAGCGTACCAAGTGGGAAACCATCCATGCCAGGAAGAATGGTGTTTGGTGACTTTCGGAATCCGGACACCCACGTAGCAAAGCAAGAAGCGTCCATGGCGGAAGCCTCTCAGGCGGCCGCAGAACGCCGAAGTCAAATTATGGAAGCTCAGGCCAGACAGAGCGAATTCAACACATCGAGACAAATAGAGAGAGATGCCACTATGCGGATGCAGAGGCTCGCAGCGAACAAGCGAAACGCCCGGAAATCAAAGGCGAAATGAGGTCGCTGCCTACGAATGAACAGATCTAAACTCCAGATACAATTTCACTTCACTAGTATTTTATGCATTCCCAGCTTTCTCGGCTTTTGCCTTGGCTAACATTTCCTGGTATTTTGATACCGTCGTCGACCCAGCGGAGGCACGAGCAGCTGGTGTAGGCTCTTCTGGATCGGGAATGCCCGAATCCAATTCTTCCATTAACAGTCCTCTCATCTCGACCAATTGATCGGCCAGTTCTGAGGCTTCTTGGGATGTGAGGTCACTTCTCAGCCCCAAACTTCCTTGTCCATGAGCAGCTTTCAGATTGTTGTAGGTTTTGTCCAAAGTCTTTGAGTTGACATCTGTAGCAGGAATGGGACCAACTTGCTCTGGTGCTGTTGGTGTAGGCGTTACCATTGCAGGAGCTTGTTGCTGAAGAGTGGGTTGTACGGGAGCTTCTTGTGCCATTTGGGTTTGTGCTGGTACTGCTGGTACTTGTGGAGCCACGGGAGCGGCTGGTGGTGCACCCAACATGAGGTCACATGTATTGACAGACGACCTCAAGGCCGCTCTCAGCGTGAACACGACACTGTTTCGGAGCTCTGGTGGGCTGTTCCTGTACAAACTAATGGCTCCTTCTATAACCGCAATGGTTCCATCGACTTGCGAAACAGCGACACCCGGTGATGGATCAGGGTAACCAAGGATGGAATCGCACGTGCTAATGGCAGCGGCAAAGGCTGCACGCAAGGTTACCAGGACACTGCTCTTCAACTCCGCCGGGCTATTCTTGTACATGGTAATGGCGCCTTCAATGCAGGCAATCATACTATCCAACTGCGTAGGGCTTCCCGCCGGAGTCGCGGTGGCAGCTGGCATCGTCGTCATTTGAGGTGCCGTTTGCTGTACAATGGCAGGTTGACCCACTGCTGGACTGGTAGCCGTAGACTTTGCAGCTTCCTCACGAAGCAAGGCTGTGACTTCTTGCAACAAATTGTCGAATTGATCAATCTCACCACCCTTTAGACGGCCCTTCCCGAAACCTGGTCCCCCACGATGTTTCAAAATCATGCCCATCAATGTGCGCATCTTTCTCTTTGTTTCCTCTGGGTCCGACGAAGATGATGTTGATGCCACTGGAACCGACTTTGGCGGAGCCATGGCAACTGGAGACTGTTGTTGAAAACTTTGCACAGGAGCAGCAGGTGGTGGTTGATATACAGGCTCTGGTGGAGACATGGTTTGCGGCGGAGCCTGCTGTTGCACGGGGGGAGCTGTTTCCACTACTACTGGAGGAGGTACGGCAGCTTGAGCAGGTGCCGGAGCAGCTTGACCCCGGGCTGCTTTCCCTTGTCGTCTCTGCTTCAACATATCCTTGTAACTAACTCCAGCCGTATTCTTTTCTTCTTCGGGGATCGAATCATTATCAAAGTAAGGCGCCAACATTTCTTCCGGTATCGTGTCAATCAAATTTTGTTCCTTTTCTCGCAGTCTATATATATAAACAATGTCATAACGAACAAATAGAAAATGAGGCATGAATCCAGATAAAACAATCGCACTTTTGCATGCATGCACTTACCCTTTGAGATATGGATTGACACTAACCAGCTTTTCCAGTTCCTTGATGCCTTCGTCTGCAAATACTTGGTCCGCTTTCTCCGCGTCACCCGTAAGTCGGGCTATTCCTCGGACAGTGGAATCGCGTTTGAGTTGCGCAAAGTACAGATCCGCAGTATTGGCAATCGAGTCGGCATCTCGGTTGCGACCTACCGGTCGAGGACTGGCGCGTGCCGGTCGAGGAAGTGGGGGAGGAACCACGGCACCAGGAGCCATAGCAGGAGGACCACCGTTTTGCATCATTTCACGAAACATACGAGCCTGCTCTTCTACAGACATTTCCTGAAGATTGGCAGGTGGTACTACTGGAGGTGGCTCCAGAAATGGATTCATAATGACTTGCGGCGACGGTTCAGGTTGTCGGGCGGCGGCTTTGGCAAGGATCTCTTTCAGCCTGGAACCGCCTTGTTCACCGACTTCTTCAGGTTCTGGTTCGTCTGGCTGCTGTTGCTGCGGGTTCCCACCCTGCAAGGCTTTTAGAAAATCCTCATTGTCCCAGCCTCCTACCATTTTCAACGCGGGAACTTTCGACCGAGCAATGGCGGTAGGCGGTGCCAGGAAGGCATCGGCGCCGGACGTTGAGGCAAGCGCCAAGAACGTTGCATAACTGAATTTCATCAACATCTTTGGGAAACAAATCACTAAAACGGCGTTGCAACGCTAAGACCCTTTGAAAGAGTACCGACAAGGATGAAATAAGTCTAGTAGAGGGACGTTGTGATGGGTTTTTTGTTCTTTTGATGTGGCTGCATCATGCGATGGATGGAGATCGATCGATGGAGATGCAAACGCCAAACAACGTACGCGAGGCTCTTCCGTCCTTGCGACGTCAGGCCTGGCCAATGAGAACCTTCCTCCTGGCAGATCGGGCAAACTAGATTTGATCCAGACGACTTCTTCTCAGGATCTTTTAGCCCGGATAGTCGATCAGTGCGTTCACCGACCACCACGGTGCCAGTAGTAAGCCCATCGCAGAAGCAAGACCCCTTCATCCATTCTCTGGTCGTTTGACTACTATACAGTTACATCATCCGCATGATACCAAGTCACAAACGACTACAAAATGCCACAGTTTGAGGATACGGATCTCATTTTGAATTTCCACGACGCTGTGATTTATGGATCCGACTTGGCTCTTGTGTCGAGTCCGACGGCATGGTTGAATGATGCCTGCATTCATTTTTTCTTTGAGTGGTTAACTCAACAACAACAAACTTCCAATAATACATTCATGGATCCGTCGGTGGTATCCTTTTTTGTCCATCAATGCACTGACGATGATGAAATCCAAGAATTTGTGGCGTCCTTTCCTCGTCAGGGCAAGATTTTGATTCCCGTCAATGACAGCATGACGAACAGGGCAGGGCCATGGCGGGGTGGGAGTCATTGGAGCCTGTTAGTAGTTATAGTACTAGTCAATGATCCATCCTGCAGCAGCAACGACAAAAAATCGCATCACTTTTGGCATTTTGATTCGGTGAGAAATAGTGGCAACGCCAAAGCGGCACAAACCATTGCCCAAAAATTAGGAAAGCATGCGTTTGGACTGTCAGAGGTAGTTGTCGTCGAGGCAGCCACGCCACAGCAATCCAATGGCTACGATTGTGGCGTCCATATGTTAGCAGCAGCTCAACTATTTTCTGGCATGGGTGTGATGGACGATCTCAAGGCACACGAAACGAAACTAGACCAACATACACGAGAACATCCCAACTTTTGCCACGAGCTTCGGCAATTTATAGCCAATGAGATTTTGAGGCAATCCTCAAAGTCATAGTAAACGTGCTTAACTTGTTGTAGCATTTTATCCCCTGCCTAGTACTAGCCACTACGACCTGAAAAGTCGGATCTTTGCGAATAATCGCCGTCGAGATGGGAACGCCCGGCTACGCCAGATCCAGGAACCATAAAACGAGCATCGCCCAGTCTGTTGGCGGCGAGAATCGAATTGCCCGCCATGGCACTATACTGGAGTTGTTGCGCCGTAGCAGCGGGCATTACAACGAGCCCGCCTGGAAGAGTCGCATGGTGAAGCTGGTCTTCTGTGGGAGGGGTTCCAAGCAGAAGGCTCGTTGGTATTGATGCCGGGACGCGGCCAAGTCTCGACATTGCCAAAGAACTCGCATCCGCACCCAAGCCGGCTGCCCCAAGCCCAGCAGTTCCCAATCCTCCTCCCAGTAGAGCTGAATGATGAATTCCCGCTGCCTGCAAACGGGCGTGTTCCGCCTGTGCCAAACGGTCAGCCGCCTGTATACGGGCATGGTGTGCGAGCAGAGCAGGATGAGCTCCATGTCCAACACTAGATAGACCTGCACGCTCCGATGCTTGTAACATAGTTCCATCTGTAGTTGGGATATTTAAGGCGCCCATATGGACAGCACTGGCCGAATAGGGATTGGACTGCTGTTGCTGGAAAGCTCGCATGCGCGCTGATGCACGGTCCAGAGCTAACGACATCATGTACGGATCAACTTCTTCACCATCAGACTGCGAATCAATTTCAATGATATCTTGTTCTCGAACTCTTTTGCGCTCAGCAGTTTCATATGCGTCCTGGGAATATCTGCGCTTCTTCGAGTAATCTCTGTGAATCACGGGTTGCTCTTTGTCATCTTCCTGGCCTGCGGTTTCCCATGCCGAGACAGGCCGTTGCCATCCCACGATACCAGTAACCCCTTCATTAAGTGCTGCGGCAATAAAGTGTCGTGTTCTTTTAAGGTCCGGGAGAAAGTCATGAAACGTGCAGAGACAAGTTAGACCAATCTGCCGCGATAGTGCACATTTGTTCTTCCAACATGTGCATGAGATGTGTGCACGTCGTCAACATCGGACTTACTCTGCAAGACCCAATTCTTTCCAACTACCCGCCGCGTCTTTTCCCAGAAAGCGACCGGGGGGAGAAAGACGCTGAACAACCTGAAAGACGAATTCAACAATTGCTTCTCGTATCGCCGGCTTCTTCTTTGCTACTCGGAAATTCTCCTGTCTCAATCGAACGAGCCTTCGAAAGAATTGATTCCTGTAGAAGAAAAATGACAAGATATTATGAGAGACGATGTATTCTCTCGGTATCACCGCCAGCCCATGCCGTTCTTACCCAGCATTCGGATATTCCCCCACATCAGGACCACAAAGGACGTCATGAGCAGTCAAATTACGAATGAAAGGGCCCGAGGACGCGACAGTTCTATTTTGGACTGCAGGTTTCATGGCCCCATGGGGTGCTACGGGGGAAGGAGGAAGAGGTGGTGCCTTTGGTTGCTGCTGCCGTGACATTTTCGGAACATGATTTGGCGATTTGTCTGGGACGGAGGCACCACCACCAGCTTTAGCTGCTGCCATCATTGAACTCCTCATAGCTTCTCTCTTGTTATCCATAGCCCTGCGAAACTCCATCGCTTTCGCAGCTGCTTCGGCTGCGGAAATTTTCGGGAAAAGCGGAAGAGGCACTCCCCCATCCAAACCCGTTCTCTTTGCTTTCAATTGCTGCTGCGGCTGTGCCTGGGGTCGTGCAGGCGGGGGTTCGGGAGGCCGATGAACGACGGGAGGAAATTCATCCGCCATCTCATCTGCATCGTCAAACTGTGACTTGAACGGAATCTTGGAAGCAGGGGGAGCAAAGTCTTCAAATTGATCTTCATCTTGATACGGATCCCTCACTCTGACGGGTGGCAACTCCGCCCCTGGCCTCACGCGTCTGCCAAAGTTGTCGTTGACTGCAGCGTTCGGAATGTCGTCATCCTCCAATGAGCGCCTTCCATCGTTTCCATTCTCATTCATTGTAAGTATAAAAACTGGAGACACTAGTCAACGCAATGATTGAATGAGTATGGGGACCGGGGTCGATAGCAAGGACGCTAATTGCATCGTGTTATCACAAAATGCCCGATTGTTGTCCCTTGCAGATCGCGGCAAAATCCAGCGTCATCGCTCACTCGCAGTCATCTCCCCGGATCGCCAGCTACGACGTACATACCGAACATGCATCGTAACTACTAGAATACGGTATGGGATGGCCAAAATCGTTTGATACATATGAACCGAGCCGTTGTGCAGGAACGCTATCGTGCATTCTACATGTACCTATAAAAGTACTATATATACCTAGAACTGTGCCCGTCCGCCACCACCAATGGATTGATTGATTCGATTCGCTGGATGGGGTGGCGCGTGTGCGGGGGTACGCGTGCAGACGAGACGGGGAGCATTCGTCATAGCACTACCTGGTATGGGATAGAAGCTACTATAGATAGCAGACTACCCCCGGATAAATATTGTACTATCTACTAGAACGGGGAGCGTTTCTAACTTAGCGTATTATAATGCCGAAAGGTGTGGCAGCGAACGTAGTAAATACAACCCGCTCAAGCGGCGGGACGACAGCGTTCCCTCCGATGGGTTCTGATTCAGCGCCCCACTTGGTATAGTAGCGGCCTTTCTTCTTGCGCTGAAAGAAAGCGGTTGTAAAATGCTTTGGCATAAGCATTCCGAAGTGATCTTACGTTCTGCTTTAATCAGACATGATCAATGATGTGATGATCCTTTAGGATGTCTGTTGCCTCGCTTAGTGGTTTGTGAAATTCACCAACACCAATGTTGATACAATACGTCTTGATGGATGGATCGCTTAAGAGACAATCAACTGGACTAAATGGCGGTCCACTCCAAACAGCTCGGACTTTTTCCAACGATTTCCCGCCCCTCCATAGGCCGACATGAGTCCCTCCACAAAACCAACAACGCTGTCTTTGAATCGCCTCACAGTAGGTAGCATTCACCGGCTCGACCTTATACGATAATGGATACCTCTTAAAGTTCGGATATGGAGAATCCCAGCAATCCCATCTCAAAATGTCCCAGTCGGGTGGCACAAATTGTATCGACGCAATCAACCTTTCCATGTCACGAATTACAAAATCGTCTTCCACCACCAAGGTGAGCCCTGTTGTATTCAAGTTGTCAATAATATGCAGACACGTTTTCGCCAGACCGGATAGTCCAGTACAGATTGCTCCTTTTCTTTTCGGGCCGCAGAGATCGGGCGCTCCCTGCAATGCTGTCACTCGTTGATATGGGATGGACTGTTTGGATAACCAGGCCTCCATAATCGCCCTTCGACTTTTGCGCTTCTCCAAATTGATGTAATATATCCGATCAATAGTAATAATGGAAGGAGTTGTAGGAGATGTGGGTTGTTGAAAAGGTACATTGGCTGCTTTCGCTGCTTGCTTCATACTTGCCCAAGAGTGAATGCCACCAGAGTTGCTGGCTTTTTTTTCCACCAGCGTTTCTTGGCCGTCAATTGTCTCATTCACAATAATTAAGAAATTACGAGGCGTCACCCAAGAGGTATTCAGGAGCGTTATTGCCGTCAGGCTGCCCTTGTTTCCAGACGATGATTGTTGTGGTTGGTTGGCTCCTCTCTGCTGCGTCGGAAGATCATCAGACCTCAAATATCCCGACGCAACGCCGAGCGCATTTAAGTTTGATGCTCTCAGTAGTCCTTGCACCAATACCAGACAAAGAACGACGCGGATAAGCACGGGCCGGCACGTTTTACACGTTCCTAGAGAGTAGGAGTAGCTGCGTCTTTCAGACGGCGGTGTTGCTTCTTCGTCTTTCGACATCATCATTTTGCTTCCCGAGGAAATGAAACTAGATACTTCTCCTGTCAACGAAGAAAACGGACGCCTCGTGCGAATGCAGGGCGGGGGCGCCATTTTAGATAGTCTTTCTGAAGTGATTTAGAAGCAAGAAGCCCGAGAGATCGAGCAACCTTCATGAAAGATGAGGGAGGAGCTGGTGGAAGCGACAAAATTGGAAAAAGCTTTTTTACCAGCACAGCAAGTCGAGAATTTCGACTACTTCGACCCTGCTTTGAGCACCGTCATCGCATTTTAGGGTATGATTATCAGCGTCGTTCGGGCAACGCATAAATGCTGGACCTCGGTTCCGCACGCAGCATCTAGTACGAGGTTCAACCTAGTTCTCATTGATGGGAGAGTTTCGGGACGACAATGAAGAGGAAGAACTCAAGGTGGTGCGAAGCGCACTTCTACGTCCTCGTCGTCCCTTGTTGGTGGTTCCATCTACTTACTGGTACTCTAGTAGTAGCAAGCTGTTAATAGGAAAAAGAGCTGAGACCCCCGGCAGTCGTCTCTTATGGGACCGAAACATCATTTTCCACGCCCCATAATCATCGGCCACCACCCTAGGGTTTATGTGGATAGGTTACACCGGTATGGGGAAGTAGCGATGCGGGACAAAGCCTTGGACATAGCCGAGTGTCCCGATGACGCGGTTTGGGGTGATGACCCCAAATCTCCCTTTCTTTGATGACTTCTGAGAGGCGCAGAATACGCCAGTCAGTATAACCTACACACATCGGTGTTGGTAGGCCCGGGCCACCACTGTCAAGGAAGAGGAGGCGTGCCAAGCCGTTGTAATTTCATAAGAAAAATGTATCATGGTTTCTGCTGAAAGCAATTTCTACAGATTGTCGACTTCATACCTGTAATATACGCCCACCAAATAACCCCGTCCGGTTCTTCTTGCAAGAGCATTATAGAGGCAACGAAAAAAGCCATTGGACACAACGATTCTTCGTCTAGAGCCGTTGGATCCGCATAAGCAACGCCCGTATTAGTTGATGTTGCGTCGTAAAGGTCGTCTGCCTTCTAGTCGAAAGTCAGAAGAACGCTCGACTCGAACTTTGTGCAGACTGCAACCACCTTAGTCATTGCATGAATCGCCAGCTTCGCTTTGATAGCAAAAAAACGTGCCCCACACACTCAACCACCCCCGAAAACAACCGGCAACGCTGATTGACTTGATTGTCCCTTTCAATTCAAGTCAACTAAAAAATTCTGGTCTCAACCGTCCGTAGCATTGCTGCATTCGCCCCCCTTCTTAAGGATTGTCGATCTTCACAATATCAGATTGCTCTAATAACGGGATATGAAACTCTCCAACGCCCACCTAGTGTGGGTAGAGGCAAGGAAGTCAGGTCGACCTGTGTCAGTTTTACAGAAGAGTATGGCGGCAGCTGCTGTAATATTGTAACATACCTGTATGCAATATGTCGTTATCGAGGGATGTCGAAGTTGACAGTCAATGTCATCGTGAGGTTGAGACCCCCAAAGTCTTCGGAGCTTCTTCAGTGACTCCCCTCCCCTCCACATGGCGATGTGATTGCCTCCACAGTGCCAACACTTCACAATCTTTCGGCGCTCACAGGCCTCCAGCGGCCAAGTGCTGACTTTATAGGAATATTGTGTCATCCGCGTGAAGCCTGGCAAGGGATCATCCCAGCAGTCCCACCTCAAAATATCCCACTCTGGGGGGACCAAGCGCGTCGACTCCAAAAGCTTATCCATATCGCGAATTACAATGTCGTCTTCAAGAACTAAAGTTATGCCAGTTGTGTTCAAATTGTCCATGATGTGTAGATTGGATCTGGCAACGCCCGAGATACCGATGCATGGGGTGCCATTCTTGTCTGCAACGCAGATACCGGGTTCTCCCCTCAATGCTGACACGCGTTGATAAGGAATAGGCTGTTTGGAAAGCCAGGACTCCATGATATCGCGCTTTAGGGGACGCTGGTCCAGGTTGATATAGTAAATTCGATCAATGGATTTCACGCGGAATTGCCCGTGTTCAAACGGAAGACGATTTTTCTTGACATCCTTCGGCTTGACAATTCTCAAATTGCTGCATATTGCTTTTACCGTTGAATTCTGCCCGGGCTTCGCTGGAAGAAAGTCATAATAAATTTCCTCACCGCAGAACGATTCGTTTCCCGGTACTTTGGGCAAAATGATTGCGTTGTCTGCTGGTCGGCCGAATGATTCGAGTCTTTGGTTGCTGCTAGTGTTCACTTCAATGTCGCTCTGTTTCATCAGGAAGGACGCCCTTCTTGATTCAGTAGCCGTGTCAAGCAGCGTTGTGGGCGGCGAGTCCGAGGAGTTCACATCCAAACCCCAGTGTGAGCTCACTGTCAAGCTCCGAGCCACCAAAGACCCCACGGAAACGATGATAAAAATGACACGCAACTTTCTTCCTGATAGGCATCTATTGCGCCCTTTCCCCTCCATCGGAGATCCTGCCATACCGAAGGTGCCTTTCGCGTCCCTGACGTTGACGAACGAGGTTACACCAGCCAAAAGGTTGTTGCCCCCTGCGTTTCCTCGGGTGACGAACCTCTCTCCAGGGAAGGGTGGGTTGCCACTACTAGCAGAAAGTTGACCTTGCCCTGTACCGGCAGGCTGATGATCCTCCAGGGAGAGACGACAAGGAAAACAAACGAGGTCAGAAAAGGTGTTCTTGTTGTCCTTTGGTTGATTTTAACTTCCGCCGCTCCTTTATTTTGTGCGTGTGATGGTGGTGCTAATTTTTGTTAATAAGCCCTTTCGAGAGGAGCGAATGTTCGCATGGTGGTGTCAATGGTGCGGGGAGAGTCATACTAAGGACCAGGGTGTTACAGATGCATATGGTATCGTACAAGGTAGGAACGAAGTCCGGCAAGGTAGAAAGCGGAGCGACAACAACTACGAAACTGATGCCAGACAGATGATACTACCTCTAGCTAGAGTAGCTAATAAGCAAGAAAGCGAAGAGTGGCTCTCCAAGTCAGTAGAATATTTCCATCGATACAAAGCTGTGTTTGTGAATCCAAAAAGAGTCGCTGTCAACCTGCGTGCCCAGACTTGTTGGGTGAAGGCACCAGCGAAGAAGCTATTGTGCGGATCTCATAATACCGTGCTGAAAGACCATGAGACTCTAGAATCGGCAAATATTTCAATTCTTCCCCCCATTTTTCCAACACTGGATCACAGAGCACTCGACGGTCAAGCTTGGATTCCAACCAGACAATCTCATTGAGGAACTGCATCAGAGCAGTCTGATACAAGGCAATGTCGATTTCCGAAACAATATCCATCTTGCGTAGTATTGCTGGGGGGAGATCCAAGAGAGATGGTCGCTTTCCTTGGCTTGAATGAATCATTTTGACATCCAATTTGGAATGGGTACCCTCAGCACCTAGCGGCACGTCGCAGTGACAAGTTTTGTCCAAATATTCAGACACAATTTTAGATACACTAGCACCCACACCCGTGGTATCCAGCCTATAATACAGGAGACATTTGGATTCGTGGAAAAATGCCGTCAACGCCACCCAGTCAAAGGACCAGTAACTGTCCTCGACTTGGCCCAAGTCTGGTTGAATCTCCCAGTGGTATGGCCGCTGCGGTTGAAACTGTGTACTTATGAGGTAGCGCGCTTGGAAATTTTGAGGATGATAGCATGACAAGGGACGATTTTTTTCGTCTGCGTCGACCGATAGGCGTTCTTTCGAATCGTCGAGGAATGCGTCTAGCCACAATTCGAAATCCAAAAGATCATTCTTCTCGTGTTCGTGTTTTCGTGGAAAATTTTTGTCGTTTTTTGTTGTTTCGTGTCCCCACTTGGAGTAGTAACAATGGCTAAACATGGACCAAATTTGATGTCGAGGGCTTCGGAGTGTCACGAGACGATGATATGGCCGGTACTCTTTCAATAGGTCATCTTGCAGTCGGGCACCATGCTCGGCTCCGGATTCGGCATATGGATACAGTCCCGTCTTCTTGAATAGCTTGACTGCTCTCCCATAGAAGCCAGGAAGGCCATTTCGGATTTGTTTTAGTTTTTTCAACTCTTGGATCCAGGATACGCCCGCATTCTTGGAGATGTGAACATAACTAAATCGTCCTTTGGCCAGGGGCATGGTCTTGCATCGAATATGTGTTGTTGTTACTGTTGTGGTGTTCCGGCAAAAGTCCCATGTTGGAGCCGATGTCTTCTCGACTGCTTGTTCGCTTGGAATGGCCAACAAGAACTCGTCCTCCTCAAGAAAAGAACGAGTTGAATAATGAAGCTTTCCAAGATTTTGCAGGTCCGCTACGAGCACCGCCAAGATTCCCAGAACGACGATAGAATACGGCGACTTTCGGAATTTTCTCCAGAAAGTCAATGCCATTATACAATCATTGTTTTCTCTTTTATACAGAACTTATCTTCATCGTATAGGGATACATTCGGTAAGGATGGGAAAAGGCGGTCTTTTCGTAATGGTCTTTTGGACGGCTGTTTTGTGAGGAGCAAAGGTCATTGATGTTGACTTGGAAGCAATTTTGGCACACCATAGAGAGTGTGCCGACCCCGGCCGGTGCGCGCCAGCCGTCATTGCACTCGAAGATGTCGATCGACGATTTTTTCCACTGATCCACCGGCGGCGGCGGTACATTTTTCGTCGTCTCATCCCGCCCATCGATCATCGTCGACAATGACCCGCGAGACGAGACGTCGACGATACTATCTAGTAATGGTAACTAGAAAGAAGGTCGCTACCAATCGTCTCGCATCATCTGGCACTATATCTTCCACACATTACCCTTGCCACTTTCGTATTTTGTCATGGCGCTGGTCTTATGGCCAGGTCTGTCACTTACAAGAGGATTGTGCCCGCGCTATTTGTGGTACTGTTGGTTACTTTTGGGGTCTTGTCCAACTTGAATGGCGTTGGACAAGAGTATCTCCTGGTCTCTTCCTCGTCCTCGAGCACCACCCAGTCATTGTTGGATTCGACTACAACAGCAGCAGTCACAGTCTCTGATGCTCTGGAGAATCGCTTGATTTGTATCGAACGAATCCGAAAGAGACAA
This sequence comes from Nitzschia sp. DOCU1, assembly GCA_951394045.1. Classification (NCBI taxonomy): domain Eukaryota; phylum Bacillariophyta; class Bacillariophyceae; order Bacillariales; family Bacillariaceae; genus Nitzschia; species Nitzschia sp. DOCU1. Next base: position 2,559,284 of record OX595988.1, read on the forward strand.
TGGGAGACTTTGTCGCCATTCTTTGCAGAATGGAGGGGGGCTGGCGGAGTCTCTGAGAAGAATCCACTGTTACTGATCGATCCAGCGTATCATCAAAATTTTGGAGATGTACTTTTGACCTATGGAGAGTATGCCTTTTTGGAACGGATATGGAATCACAACGAGAAGATACGGCAACAATCCGGCTCTGTTGCCAAGGACCAGGAATTCTTGCTGCCGGTTGACGAATGTCATTACGTACAGGCAAGAGAACCCAAAACGAAACTTGTGGAACATTGCGACGAATACTTGACAAAGAAGAGTCATCTTGAATCCAATAATAGTTCAGCTACCAGCAGGGCAGTGATGAAGAAGTTCAGTATGTGGCATGCAGGGGGAAACTGGGGAGATATGTATGGTTTCATTCAAATCAAACGCATACTATCCTTGGAACTCTTGCTCAAAGCCAACTATTCTATTCTTGGGATGCCACAGTCGTTGTTTTATCAGAGCAAAGAGAAGAAGCATAAACATGCCAGTCGCATCCACCAGGCTGTTTTCAACGGAGTGGAAGAATTGCTCAAGGCACAAGGAGCGAATCATGATGGTAGAGCTTCTGAAAGCAGCAGCGACGAAACGAAAAAACTCTTGGCCAGGTCTCGAGTTGTCTTGACATGGCGCGAACAGCAAAGTTACGAGATAGCCACAAGACTCTACCCGTTCGTAACGAACTTGTTAGTCCCAGACATTGCCTTTCAAGTTGGTCCCTTCTGGAACGACTGGTCGTTGGATCTTCCTCCTCCGTCGAGCAACAACAACCAATCCGTCGACATCTTGTTCTTTCTCCGTCGGGACTCGGAATCCATGTTCCAGACAGAGCGTGAAGGAGGCGCTACTATGGATGCCTTGATTCAAAAGCATAGCAGTGGCAAGGAGAAGAATCTATCCTATCGAATTGTGGATTGGATGTCTCGCCACGAATTGTTTGGAGATGATGATGATGTGTTAAGTATGAAATCGGCGATCCAGTTGCTGAAATTGGGCAGGATTGTCGTTTGCGATCGGCTCCATGCGGCAATTTTGTCCTACCTGTCGGGCGTTCCTTTTGTGTACTTGGATCAAGTGAGCAACAAAGTGACGAACGTCTTGAATGTGGCATTCATGCCGTCAAAAGATGATCACGACCATCATAACTGCACGGACGGTCATAAGCACATGTGGGCAAAGGCGTTTGCAATGGACGACGCCGTCGCCACAGCGATACGAATGCTAAGAATGCATGACTTGTAGTGTTTGAATGTTCATTGGTGTTGATGCTTGCCACGGTACTCGACAATCTAGCAGACGAAAGGAGCCAGTAACGGCGTCATATTATGTGCACCTCGTCGCCATTAATAGTGATGATCTTTGATATTAGTAGCGTAATCCCGCCGGGTGATCGTTTCAACAAGTCAGCAGTTCATGGCGTGAGGCGCTCGTCTGAAGTGGTCTCAAAGTAGTTGTAGTAGGCTCACCAACTTAGCACAACTTCTGTAGCTACTCGAAGCATGACATGTTGCTCCACAGCCAGCCAAGGGGGGTCTGCTGCGGCCCATGATGAGAACCAGCAGATCGACAAAGAACAACCTCCTCGTACTAGTCAGTAACAGCACGACCACTACTACTGTCACTACCATTAGTAAAAGCAGGGAAGAGTGGCTGCCTAATTTAAATGCTACCATGACCACTCGAAAGTAGTAGTAAGTAGTAGAAGCCGGCGTGCAGGAGGATTTTCGCCGCACGCCATCATCATGTGCCATGATTGATTCATTCGATCAAATTGCATTCGAAGATGTCGACGATTTTTACTTTTTTCGTCGTCCTCGCTGATGGAGAGTGTCCTCTCTCGCTCTCCCCCGCCATCGTCATTTTCCCCCTGTGCCTCGTCTCAATCGTCTCTTGGATAGTATTAAAGTATCATCTGTCCGTCCCTATCATAAACAACATTTTCTGGCGCTCTGTCGATGTCGCAGCATAGCGGAAAGCCTCCTTTCTTCTAGACTTCATGGTTCAGTTTTCGCATCGAAGCGAAAGGCCGAGAACAATAATGAGCAATCGCGTTCAATCCGTCGGCATTTTGTTTGTGCTGGTCTGCCTCTACGTGCTGAGGTTCGAAGAAAATGTCACCATGAGGTACCCCGGCCAGAAGATTTCGGAATATGACAAACTCAAACAAGTCGCGCCAAAATCCAGCAAGTCTCTTTATTCTCCGTTGGCACGAGACATGCTGGAAACGTCACCTTCCAGGCGACCTCGACTGACAGACAAGTATTTGGATCGATTCATTGTGGTCCCGGAATACAAACTCCTGTTCTGCTACCAGGAGAAAGTTGGATGCTCGATGTTCAACCACTTATTTCGAATGCTACGTCTCCTGCATCCAAGGATGTCGACTGAGAGTAACACAGCTGAAGCAGTTTTTCTGTCCAGCGACACTTGGTTTCGGAATACGCCAAATCATCACAATCTCTCCAAGTCCGACTTGGAAGAGATGCTGCAGGATCCAGCTTGGACAAAGGCTACCTTCTTTCGTGACCCAGCAACACGCTTTCTGAGTGCCTATAGGTCTAAATGTGTTCTCAAGGAACGCTCCAAAGGGATTGATCATTGCCGTGAATCGTTTGGAAATCCCTGGCTTCCTTGGGGTACAGTCTCATTTCAACACGCTCTTGGACAACTGGATCAACGTCCGGATCAAGTCTTTGGAAATGAGCACTTTGCGCCAGCTGGGACGTTTTGCGGTGGTCTTGATGGCACGCTGGACTTTTATGATTTTGTCCACCAGCTCACGACGCCCACGGCACCGGATCATATTCATCGTCTCTTTGCTACAATACTTCGTGTCGACTCCAATACGAGTGACTACTTGATTCAAACAGTAGTCAAAACGGGAGGGACAGCACTGGATCGGGATGAAGAGCTTTTACGACAATACTACCCGCAAGGCTTGAATTTGAAGGGATCCACCACTCAGAGAAAGGGCCACAATACAGGCTCCAACCAAGGCAATGTATTACAAGACAGCTACAGGGACGATGAAAACTTGAAAATTATCTTTGATCGATACGGCAACGATTATGATCTCTTTCAACTTCCCAAACTGTCCTTGGCGGAACTACAAATAGCAGGTGTATAGTAACTTTAGTTTGTCGTGTACGATAATTACTATTCGACGCGATCACTCATCGTGGGAGGGGGCGGGATCCGCAAGATGGAGCTGCTCGTCAAGCCCTTAAAAACAGTTCCAGGGTTCTGCCTTGTTTCGGGATACAATTCCGCTTGCAGCATGTACATGTACGTGTCGAAGGGATACAGGCCCGTCCAATCAAACAAGTGGCGGTTCGCCAATACGAGCTCCAATTTGCGTTGTAAAGTCTCCGTGTCCTCTAAAATGGCAGCTAGTTCTCGAACAAAACCCGTCTCATCCAGGCGTTCCATATCCAAAAAGTAGGATATCCGTTCCCAGTCGATCCAATCAGGCAAGACTTGATATTGTTTTTGCAAGGTAAAAATGGGTACGGTTCCACTCAACAAGGTATCCAAGAGTCGATTGGAGCCTGGCGTATCCCCGCGTACATGAAACCCCAGCTTGGCTCGGGCCAAGGCAGGACACATGGTTCCCCAGCCACATTGCTCCATTTGAAACAAGCCAGTGGTGGTACCATTCTTTCGATACTTTTCCAACCAGGAACAAATGGTTTCTCGGTCCCGAAATCGCTCATCATTTGGTTTGAGAGTAGCAATCATGACCACGTCCATCGTCTTGTTGGATTCCAGTGGACACGGTTTTCCAACATGAAGTTTGGGGGCACTCCACCGATCTACAAGATTGGTTTTGTAACCTTCAAAGTGAATATTGCTGGAACGATTCAACATTTCTTGGTACAATGTCGGAACATGGTAGATCCACCAAGGCCTGTGATGGGCAAAATGAGACACCACAGCCAAGTGTGCCTTGGAATGATTCTGAAAAAAAGGCAATGACATGACCGTCTCGGCCGCCGCTAGCATGAGCTTTTTATTACAAATGCCCTTGTAACACAAGCTTTTGTCTTTCTGTACTGCCCGTTCATCCAAAAAGTTGTGTAATGAAGGAATGACAAAGAGTTTGGCTTGCGAAGCATTCCAAGTACGCATCGGGTGTCGCAAAGCACTTTGCATAAACCAGTAATCATCCATGTGTTTGGGGTTGGAATTCGTATCATTCATGAAATCCTGGAGAGGCTTGCCACCCCAGCGGGCGTCTTGCCACACCAAGTCTTTGTATACATAGAATGGAACGCTCAACAGCAGGCTCTGACGGTGCACCGTAGTGTTGTGTTTGAAAGGTAATGGCAGCGGCGATAGCGACGTCGAGTCAGCAACGTTTCCTTCAGCCTCTTGGTGTTTGTCCGGCGACAAATGTTCGACAGAACCAGATGGACCGGGACTAGTAATCTTTGAGGATACGGTCGTACCATTGAGGGAGACTTGTGGTGGTAATGGAAGAGTCGCCGCCCACCAGTCAAAATCACTGCGCTGGCTGTTGACGAGGTTGAAATTGAAGGCAACCTGAACAAACGAAAGACCAGTCGCAAGGACAAGAGCCACGACAAATACCCAGCGGTGATGGGGGATGTTGAGGCCTCGTCGACGCCGAGCATCGACTGCCATTATGATTCTTTGTTCGCTTCAAAATTTTGCATTGCTAAAGTCCTGCAAAATAGCCCAACAAACACATGTACCACCACAATGACCTTCTATTTCCATCACCAGCATTGTCGGCGCCATCAATCTCAAGCTTTCTATCTCTTCATTTACAGAGTATCGTAGCTATGTCGATTTGTGTGTTTCTCCTGCTTATAAACCATATTTGACTAATGCGACTAAAATGAGATGAAGACGGCCAAACTTGACCCATATGACTAAAATAAAACGCAATTCACCCAAGACCAAGATTCCACATTCCCTTGAAGCTTCCTTGGCGTCATTCCACGTGAAATCTCTTTTGACGTCATGTCACCACGACGGGACCCGCGCACAGCCATCACAGCCACAAAAACCTCTACATTCCGCATTGCATCGACGTTCTCAATGCGCTGCTGCCAAGGTTGGAGTCGCAACAAAGAGATAAATCCAAGTAATAGCAGCAACAGACGTTTGAAACTACTCGTTTCATACAAAGATTATATCCAAGATTGCTTCATCGTAGTGCTGTGACGAGCGAACAACTACTGAAACCATGGGCAAGAAAAAGGGAGGAAATGCCAAAAAGCCACAAGCGGGTGGTGGCGACGATGACGACTGGGAGGCCTTGTTGGAGGCAGAAGCTCAAAAGAATGTCCCCGCTGCAGCAGAATCTGCTGCTGCCCCGGCAGAAGAAGCGGCTGCTCCTGCTGCTGTTGAAGACAAGAAAGAAGAGGCAGCAGCGCCCTCGGCCAAGGACGCGGCGGCTGCCTTTTTAGCGGCTCAGGGTCTTGCGGGTGGTGACGATGGCGAAGGAGGAAAGGACAAAAAGAAGAAAAAGAAAAAGAAGGGTCCTGGAGCACCTGCTGCCGAGAAGAAGGAAGACGAAAAGGTACGTTTGAGGTCGTTTTGCAAGTTGGGACCTATTTACTAGGTCCTCAGGAGGGCTGATGCATTCTGTGATTTTAACTCATGATTCCCTTTTTTGTTTTAAGGTTTCCGCTCGTGGTAAATTGGTTCAAGAGCGACTTCGAAAGCAAAAAGAAGAAGAGGAACGGATCCGTGCAGCAGAAGAAGAGGAGCGCAAGCGCATTGAGGAGCTCGAACGCCAAGAAGCAGAGGAAGCACGTCGCAAAGAAGAAGAGCGAGAACGCAAACGACTAAAACAAAAGGAGAAAGTTGAGCGTCAGAAACGTGAAGGAACATACATGACCAAGGCCCAGAAAGCCAAGGCGAAACTGGCGGAACAACGATTGCAGGCTATGCGAGAAGCTGGAATGATCAAGGCAGGAGAAGAAGAGGCTCCGAAGAAGAAGGTTGTGTATGAGAATAAGCGCAAAGGCAAGGGGAAAGGACCCCAGAATCAGCAACAGCAGCAAGCTGAGGAGGATCAATCTGAAACGAATGACGACGGCGATGCTGACAACGACGAGACTGAAGCTGAAGCTGAAATGAAAAGGCCAGAGGCTGAACCTGCCAAGGAGGAAAAGAAGGAAGAAGAAGAGAAAGAGGAGGACGAGTCGGAGGATGAATGGGACGCGGATAGTGATGATGAAAAATTTGCCGAACTTGATGCTCGACTAGAAAAGGTGGCAATTGAAGGCGAAGACGTCGATCTGGTCGAGCTCGAAAAGAAAAAGGAGCAAGAAAGGCTCAAGGAACTTGGAAAAAAACGAGCCGAACAAGAACGGATCGAGGAGGAGAAGCGTGCCAAAATGGAAGCGGAACAAGCTGCCCAGGACAAGGCGGCACGCATGGCAGCCCAAAAGCGGGACGAAGGCAGACGGAAGCGAGAGGAGCAAGAGAAGGTGAATCTTGCCGCTCGCTCTCCCGACGATCTTCGTTGTCCGATCGTTGTGATCATGGGCCACGTCGATACTGGAAAGACGAAGTTGCTAGATAAGATTCGAAAGACCAACGTTCAGGAAGGAGAAGCCGGGGGTATTACTCAACAAATCGGTGCCACTTTCTTTGAAAAGAAGACTTTGGAGACACAAACGGCAAAGCTTAATGAAACTGAAAAATTCGAGATCAAAGTTCCAGGAATGTTGGTCATTGATACTCCAGGCCACGAATCGTTTTCGAATTTGCGCTCACGAGGATCATCGCTCTGCGATGTTGCAATTCTGGTTGTCGATCTCATGCACGGTCTCGAACAGCAGACAATAGAGAGTTTGACCATGTTGCGAAAGCGTGAGGTGCCCTTCGTTGTTGCACTCAACAAGGTGGATCGGTGTTACGCCTGGAAAACGTGCAAAGACACTCCAATCCGTGATGCCCTCAAGGTGCAAGAATCAGGAACCATCTCGGAATTCCGCAGCCGTGCCCTCGACGCCAAAGTTCAGTTGCAAGAGCAGGGAGTCAACTCTAACCTTTACTGGGAAATGGGAGATGATGACTGGTCAAACTCAGACTTTATTCCGCTGGTGCCGACATCTGCTGTCACGGGCGAAGGTGTGCAAGATGTTTTGATGTTGTTGTGTCAAATGGCCCAGCGAAAAATTTGGAAGCATCTCATGTGGTGCGCCAACTTGCAAGCTACTGTCTTGGAGGTCAAGGCAATCGATGGTCTTGGTATGACGGTCGATGTTTTGGTGGTAAACGGTTTCCTGAAAGAGGGCGACCGAGCAGTTTTCTGTACCCTTGACGGCCCAATCGTCACTGAGATTCGTGGTCTTTTGACGCCCCCACCGAGTCGAGAGATGCGTATCAAGTCAGAGTATATTCATCACAAGATGGTTAAGGGTGCTTTGGGAGTTAAAGTGATTGGAAACGGGCTCGAAAAGGTGATGGCTGGTACACCAGTCATGGTAAGTCAATTTTATTGTTTGTATTTGGCCGACCAAACTGCGTCTAATTGTACATCTTCAGATTGTTGGGCCCGATGACGAAGAAGAGGATATCAAGGCCGAAGTCATGTCTGATTTGACCAAACTCGAGGATAAGCTTAGTACGGACAAAACAGGAGTGTTGGTGCAAGCTTCCACTTTGGGGGCCTTGGAGGCTTTGCTACAATTCCTTCGTGAGGATACCAAACCACCAATTCCCGTCAGTGCAATCGGCATTGGTACGATCCACAAGCGTGATGTTACGAAGATTTCCATCATGAACGAAAAAGGGCACCCAGAGTATGCGACTATTTTGGCGTTTGATGTCGATATTGAGCGCGAAGCACGCGAGCACGCCCAAGAAATGGGAGTCCGAATCATGACTGCTGATATCATTTACCACTTGTTCGACCAATTTACACGTTTCATGGACGAGCTTACTGCGAGAAGACGAGAGGAAGCGGCAGCGTAAGTTCTGTTTCTTTTGGAATTCTGAATATACGGGCATATTGTCTCTAACACGTCGGGTGTCTTCAGTGTGGCTGTGTTCCCCAGTATCATCAAGATCCTTCCACAACATGTTTTCAATCAGAAAGATCCCATCATCGTAGGTGTTGAAGTGGTTGATGGTATTCTGAAAGTTGGAACGCCGCTTTGCGTTCCCGCTTTGGGTGGACTACACGTTGGCAAGGTGACTTCGATCGAAAGTAATGGTCGCGAGCAACAAACTGCAAAGAAAGGAGCCTCCGTGGCAATTAAGATTGTCAATGAAAGCAACCCGACCATTACCTATGGCCGCCAATTCGATGCTACGCACAGTCTCTATTCGACTTTGACGCGAGCTTCCATTGATGCACTCAAGGCCAACTTCAAGGATGCCTTGGAAAATGAAGACTGGAAGCTCGTGGTGAAGCTGAAGAAAGTCTTTAACATCATCTAAACATGGAAAAATATTCACTCTATTTAGAATACACTCACTCTAAGTCATCTGTACCCAGTTTGTGTTCCCCTACTAGAACCACTCCTCTCCTTCCTTGATTCGCCTGTTGATTGCAAGATAATTCTGGTAGGTCTTGATGATACGAAGCTCGTCGTCCAAATATAGTACTTCGAATTGTCCAAAGGGAGGATTCAATGGACCCTTCAAGTCCACTGGATTGGCTGATAGTAGACCGGCAAGCAATCCATCCTTTTGTATCCGACTCGTCAAGTCGGCGGCGGAGTCGCCACTCGACCCTGACTCCAATTCTAAGCCTGCCACTTTTAGATTAACAATTTTGGGTTTCTCGGGGCTGGCTGAGGCCGAAGTGACTACTTTCTGGAGCACGCGCGTCTCGTCGCCACCTGACAAGGGAAGATTTCTTGCCCACTCTGGTCGTTTCCATTCAATGACATTTTTGATATAGGGAGGGCTGCATTCTTGTCCAATGCGGCCCAACTGCGACGTACTAAGCGGATTTCTGCTAGTATCAAGACCGGTAATGTCGGGCGCATCAGTGTACACCAGAGTCCACTTCCCCGCCAAAGTGTTGCTATTCTCACTGTTCGACTTCTTCGATACGCCGTCAGAGTAATATGGTGACGCTGGTTCCGCCGTGGGATTCAGGGGTGCCAACTGGAAAACCAAATCCTTCATTTGATCCCGCTCTACTCGTGTGGCTTGAAAGCCTCTATTGAGCTTTTCTGCGAGGTTTAAGAGCTCCGTTTTGAGAATGACGGCTTGAGGATTTTCTGCTTTCTTTGTAGAGCTCGAAGTTTCAGTCGCTACAGTTGTTGTCGCTTGATCGCCATCTGTTTCAGCAACCTGGGAAGCCACTCCGTTGACTCCATCAGCATGGTCTTCACTTGTAGAATATATTCGAGGGCTTCTTGAAATGATTGGTAGTGCGTTTTGTGTAGGTGAAATTCGTTGCGGCGCCGGCACAAATGCCGCAGCGGGATTTTGTGCCAGAATAATCGGCAAAAGAAGAATCGATGACTTGGATAGTATCATTGTGTAGCGTTATCGAGGCAGTTTTCGTGTAAATTATAATCCAACTTTGCATTGGTGATTACATCCAACGCTGCAACAAGTTGTTGAGAGGGCTGCAAAGGACAATCGAAAGACGACGAAATGCGGCACTTCCGATGAATGAGTCATTGTTGAGGTGTTTTTTGGAACAGACGATTTTCGCAGAATCTTTTTCAGTCGTGTTGGTATTTGAGTCCGTGACTCAGTCGTTTGTGACGTCATATGGTCAAAATTCGTGCCACGTGTAGGCGATGACGGGGGTGGATGCAAAAAACCCTTCCGCATGGCCACACGACGACCACGACGATGTTGGCACTCTCTGAAAGGCGAGAGGCGTTGAAACCCACACATCTTCAACACTTGACAGACGCAACTTTCCTTTGAGAATCTCTCAAATTGAAACGCTTGTCGACGACTCACTCACATTGCTTGACAATTTTTGTAACGCTCGTATAATCGAACACCATGTTTCTTCGAATCTTTAATGTCATCGGATTGGCGATGCTCTTCGTCACGGTAAGTGCCCAACATGTGCTGTCCTTGAAATGACCTCGTAATCAAAGTGGTGGCTCAGTAAAGTGTTTCTTCTGCTGTGATTGGAAAAACAGCCCACTGTTGCTCAGTTCGGACTTGGAAAGAAAAAGGGTGGCAGTTTCCAGGAGCTCAATGAGCAAGCCAAAAAGATGCAAGGAGAGCTTGGCGACATGCAGGGTGATATTTCCAAGTTGATGGGTGATATTGACCCCAGCATGTTGGAGAATTTGGCCGGACTTGGAGACCAACTAGAAGAAGTACTGAAAATTATGGCAGAAATGTCTCCAGAAGAGTTGGAGGAACAGATGCAAAATGCCATGAAGATGTTATCGGGCGGTGATATGATCGAGACCATGTTGCAGAACAAAGACGAAATATTAAAGACGCTGGAGGAGACGGGACAGGTTAGTGCGGAGGAGCTGGCCAAGTTCAAGACAGATCCCGAATACTTCGAACAGAAAATGAAGGACTCTTTCGAGCAGATGAATCAACTCTTCAGTGATCCGGAAGTCCTCAAAATGGCGACTGAGTCAATGGCAGGGCTATCCGACCTGTACAAGAATCCAGGAAAAATGGGCGACATGATGAATGAATTGCTCAAAGACTTTGACGACGATGACAAAATTGAGGAAGTGAGACAAATGTTTTTGAATTCACCTGAGCTTGGTTCCTTGGGCGAACTTTTCGAAAATGAAGACATGCAAGATATTATAAAAGATCCCAAAAAGTGGCGGGAAACCGTGAAGGAAGGCCGAGGGCTTTTGGAAGCGCAGGCGGGTATGGGTGAACTGTAAGATGAACATGCTCAAAGGTTAGATGGTGTTAGGCAAGCGTGAGCAACGTCTTTTTTCTAAATCTATGGTCGATTGTGTGAACAACGGCCACAGCGAGACACAAACGGTTCCAGCGATGCAGTGATTAGTAAATGTGATTCTCTATAATTACATATTTCCTGTGCTTTTGTTGCCATTTAGTGTTTGGCTAATGTCTGTATTTGCTCGCAACGTCAGGGATCGGACTCCATCCTTCCATGCGCTTTTTCCATTGTACGCTGATCAGAAAGATAATCACTATCCCAGCTAAACCGAAAAGCAGTCCGTTTGGAATGAAAGACGGCGCTACGAACCCGACGTCCTTAATCGTCTGTGGCTCGTCCCAGATAATATCATCGAACCCCAAAGAGGATAGACAGTGTGGACCAGTCCAGCTTTTGGTGCATTCACAGACATTTCCGGCTGTGCAGCGCCCGCGCACTTCTCCTCCACAGGCATCTCTGCCTTCCCCTGTTGCTTTCGGATTGCAAACACCACGCCCCGTTGCAACGGGTTTCAAAGGACGTACCTGGGGCAAAAGTGAGGGCATGTTGAATCGGCAGGTGGCTTGTCGGCAAAGCAGTACTTACATCGTTTTCGGTCTTGTACAATTTTTCATGGGCCTCGATGTATCTCCGCGTCGGTCGTTCAGGCGTCGAACATCCAATCTTTTGTTCGTCATAGTCCGGGTTCTGCCAGACACGGACGTAGTTGATCTTGTACTTTGGATTCTGTTCTGCCATCATTTGGCAGAAACCGTCCGAAAATCCACATCGCATATTGTAGTCATTGGAATTACAGTCAAACTTTTTGCACTTGCAGTTGTCTGGGCACTCGTGCGGGAATCCCCACTGGGACGAAATGGCTGTGTTTAGAAGAATGTAGCTCGGTTCGGTTGAAATTTCAGAACCTTTTGCACCGCAATTTCATGAGAGATCATCATGTTTCTTCTCCAATGGCAACGCGACGATCTTACCTGTACCCGCATTACGAATACCCGTTCCATTCATTGCCACGACAAGCTCACCATCCACGAACCAGTGTAGATATCCATCCTTCTCTTTGGTCGGCACATCCCACTCTAGTCGGTATTTGTGGGAAGAATTGAAGAAACTTGCGTCAAGCTGACGATTAAAACTAATGGCGTCGCTCCAGTAGTCCGACTTCTCTGGGTGTGGATCTCCTTGGAAATGGTTATAACTTCCATAAAAGCCAATGTTCAGTGAAGTGTTCTTCCCACCTTTCAAACCATCGTACCACTGTCCAGGGCCGGGCCAGTATCCAGGACCGGGGCGCATGCTCGCCCTTCCTGGAGCTACTTGGAAAGACGCACTCATGAATGGTTGTCCAACCGACGTACGAAGGAAGACACCATGGTTGGCCTTCAAATTTCCCGGTTGGACTTCAAAGATATCGATTTCGGGAGAACCACGGCCGACGCCTGGTTCCAGCCCATAGTGGGCCACCTGGTCGCAGGCTGTAATGGCCTGGGAGTCGAAGCTGCGTTCCGTGCAAACTGCTGAACTCCATGGCCAGATATGTTCCGAAGATCCGACATAAGTGTGACGTGCCAGGTTTCCCAAAAGCCAAAAGGCGGGCCAGAGTCCTCCCACGTCACTCTTTCCAGGGAGTTCCACTTCCGCCTCGATTATACCTCCAGTGAAGCAGAATTTGTTCCATGTCTGCAACATGGCCGAGCGGAAGTGTTTGGTGACCCTGGTCTTCTTACCCTTGATATCGTCGAATCCAATAATATCTGTATCAGCAGCCTCAGTGGTGATAACCAGCCTTCCTCTGTTGTCAGTAACCGCATTTGACGCGGCGTAATAGTGCTGGGCGTCATTCGTGTAATCGTTCTTTTCCAGTGCGGTCCAACGCGGATCCGTTCCATCCTCAAACGTACGCCCGGGAATGTTGAACTCATCGCTAAAGACAAGATGAAATGTGTTAGGCGTCGCTGTTGGGTATGGCGTCGGGGATTCCGTCGGACTAGCGGTGGGGGGCAGAGTTTTGGGGGGCTTGGTATTGTTTTTCTTTTCTGGCACATCTTTTGGAATTGGTCCAGGAATAACGGTGAATGGTTGCGTCGTCCTAAATTGTTCGGGAGTGTCGGGATCAATCCAACCACCGCCAACCGAGCGTAGCATCATCGATGCTAGGAGCAACTGCATGCCGGAGAATTTGAGTGAAAGGATCATCGTGCTTGTCTCGAGATAGACTTCTCTTCGCTTCCACTTTCTTTACGCCTCGCTGTAGTGAAGCGTCTATGAAAAGGTTTCGGTGGCCACGCTTCTCAAGTCGTTTGCCGATGAGACAAGCGATAGTTACTTGCCAGGGAAACCGGAGAATGAACGAATTGTTCAAACCCAACAACCGCAAAAGGACGACGAGCCAAAAACGTCGAAAGGATGCAGATGGTGGGACAAAATAAGGCAACTTGCGTTTAGGATCGCAGCGACACGAAAGATTTGTTCCTTGACCGCGAACCGCTCACGTACGTACGTACGCATGCGCGCATGGAGCACTGACGTTGACACTCGCAATCCGAGTCACATTAGTCGTTGTTTTAGCATGCCCGCCATTTTTTGAAAACGTGTCGTGTCCTCGTGTCAGCGCGCACGCACGCGACCACATCAGCCCATCATCGATCGCCACCCAAATATATCGAAAGATTCTGTCCCTCCGCGATTGATGCCGACCATTCTCTCATTTCGAAGTTGTAATCCTATTCTCGATATTGCCATTTTCATCATGTCATCACTATCACATAGATCGTTGAGTCTTTTAGCATTGACATGGATCTTGCAAGAAGCTTCTTCCAAACACGGTTGGCTCGTACCCTCCAAGCCGGCATGTTTGGCGACTCCACGACGAGGCCGACGAAAGCCCCCTTCCAAAAATGGTTTTGGTGGTAGTACCGTCGAAAACGCTGTTCCAACGACGACTCCCAACGTGAAGGAAGAAGAAACACCCAAGCATAAGCGGATCTATTCCATGCCCGGCTTGTATGACTTAGCGTTTGGGTATCGAAATTACGAGGAAGAAGTGGATTTTTTAATCAGTCAGCACAAACGCCTCCATGATGGAAAGCCACCGACAAGAGCGCTGGAGCTTGCAGCTGGTCCAGCACGACATATCATCACGGCACTTCAGTCGGGTGATATACAATCCGGGATTGCTCTGGACAATTCAGCAGAGATGGTGGAATATGGAATTGAGACGGCACAAATGGAATTGGATGTAGATTTATTCAAAAAGTCGTTCAAGTATCTCAAAGACGACATGACAGAGTTTGTCCTACGCGATGATGACTTGCCAGTGGATAGTGCTTGGATTTTGCTGGGCTCGTTGCAACATTTGACAGAGAACGAACAAGTCATATCTTGTTTCGAATCTGTCCACAAGGCCATGACAGTCGGCGGGACGCTAATTCTGGAGTTGCCGCATCCTAGAGAGACCTTTTCTCTCGTAGAATGCACTCGAAATGGTTGGGAAGTTCCGCTGGAAGATGAAAATGGCCAAGAAAATGGGGAGCTTGAAATTGTTTGGGGCGACGACAATGATGAGTTTGATCCCATTCGACAGGTTCGACAATTTACAGTATCCATGACGCTCAAGGGTGTCGATGACGGACCAAATAATCCATCGGATCTTCAGAGTGTGCGTGAAATTGTTCCGATTCGTCATTTTACAGCGCAAGAAATCCATGCGTTCGCTCGAATAGCCGGCTTTCGAGTCGAGTCCATGCATGGCGCTCTCTGCCAAGGTGTTGATGTGAATGACGAATTGGAGGCATTTCGGCTTGTCTGTGTACTACAAAAGGTGTAGCTTGGCTTTGGTATTAAGAGTAGTTGTTAAATTTAGGTAATTGGAATGTACTGCAAAAACTGCTTGGCGTCCCATGTTTCTTACTGTCGCGGTGAGTTGGCGACGTGGTGGTAAAATGAATCGTCCACGTTTCTTTGTTGCTCAACTAGCTTTCTCTCTAATAGATAGCAGCTATCTGTACTGTTGGTTCTTTTCATGAGACTGCGCAACAAGTAGTAAGTATGATAAGAATCAAAGTATTGCAGTACAAACGTCGACGAGTACCGCTTCCGGTAGTCGCATTTGGAAGTTGGGATCCCATTAGTCGGATTTCGAAGTTCTCAACGGCCGCATTCTTTTCTGCGTGACGCGATCGAGCGACGACGGCGACGATGCACGACACACCATGGCGGCGACCGTCGAACGAAGAAAGAACTGGATTTTTGTCGTGGGTGTCTGATAGGAAACCATCCTACTTTTGCGGGTGGATAGCTTCATCTCCTTGCTATTGATTGATTCTAATACTAATAACTCATGTCTGTACTGGGAAGTCTCCGCGCCGCCCGAGAGTGGGCGTACCCGACATTGACCAAGAGCGCCTTTCTCGAAAAAGGAGTCTTGACACCCGAAGAGTTTGTCCAAGCCGGCGATGAGCTGGTGTACAAGTGTCCCACCTGGGCCTGGGAGGGCGGAGAAGCATCCAAGCGCAAATCCTATTTACCTCCAAACAAACAATATTTGATTACTCGCAATGTGCCCTGCCAGAACCGAGTGTCCAGTATGGAAACCGCATTGTCCATGCAGGCCGAAGCGGGAGGGGAAGAGGGAGACGAAGAATGGCTTGTCTCGAGTATTATAAAGGCGTCAGACAATCCTGAGGATGAATTTGATATTCTTGATAGTGAAGGAGAAGTGATTGAGGCTGCCTCCAAGCCTGCGGCGAAAGAGGGTGATGCCATGGACGAACAGGGCGGTGGCGGCGGTGACGATGAATATGCCGACATGGCAGATTTTGAAGATGACAATGTCTTGGCGGACGATGCTGCGGCTGTTTCTTCTGCTGCTTCGCCGGATGGAAACAATGACAATCTGATCAAAGTCCGAACTTATGATCTTTCTATCACATACGACAAATACTATCAGACTCCGCGAGTTTGGATGATTGGACGAACTGCCACGGATCAGCCATTGACCGCCAGTGAGATGATGGAAGATGTGATTAGTGACTACGCTAACAAAACTGTCACTATGGAGAATCATCCTCATGTCAGCGGTCATCATGCTAGCATTCATCCATGCCAGCATGGTAAGGTGATGAAGGCGATTGTCAAGAATCTCATCAAGGCGAGTGAGAAAAAGGTGGCAGAGGGCGGGGTGAATGCCGAGTCAGTTGTTGCGACGGGGCCTTCTGTGGAAATGTATTTGTTCATTTTTCTCAAGTTTGTGTCGAGTATGATCCCGACTATCAATTATGATTTTACAATGGACGTTACTGCCGACACCAGCAAGTAAATTGCACGAGACATTTGAAGGAGTCGCAGACAGAAAGAAATATTGTCGATCATCTCTGCTAATACATAGCGTCGTGCCAATAGAAGTCGCATTTTCGTCCTACTTTTGAGGAATGTATGCACTAGAAAGCGACACGTAGCGAAGGAGCATCTCGTAGTGTCTATTACAGAACAACATGTCGTCATGGTCGTCTAACACTACCAG
The DNA here is from genome assembly GCA_951394045.1 of Nitzschia sp. DOCU1. Taxonomy (NCBI): domain Eukaryota; phylum Bacillariophyta; class Bacillariophyceae; order Bacillariales; family Bacillariaceae; genus Nitzschia; species Nitzschia sp. DOCU1. Next base: position 2,575,675 of record OX595988.1, read on the forward strand.
GAGTATATAATAGTTGCGAGTATGTAGTAGTTGTTATTCGCCTTCGTCCACCGAGTGCTGCTTGATAGAAGAAGGATCCATCGTTTTTTTTGGCGTGAACGTTGCCGTTCTGGCCGTTTTCGGACGCTCAGGAAGCTAGCCCCTATTTTAAGCATCCACTCCTCGCTCGCTGCTTTTGCCTATTACTACATCTCACTCTAGAGAGAGCTTATCAACGTCAATTAGATTCCAGGTCTGTCTACTATTAGTATCAGGGGTAGTAGTAGCATCAGATTATTCAACCCGGACTGTGTGTACCCTGTCAACGTACCTCTTGTAGTCACAATAGTACATAAGAGGACTGATGGCGAATGGTGTCACACGTATACCTACGTACATTTTCCACGGGAAGGCGTATTCTTCCGGAAGTCGATGTTACAGGCTCTTATGCCCACCCAAGGTATTCATCCGTCTAAATATGCTGACGCGGCACAAATTCATGTGTCATGAATGATGGTTGGAGGACAGTATGATACGCTGCATCGGCCACTCCTTTGGCGGGAAAAATCTAAAATCGAGTCTTTTGAAAGTGCAGTTTTCGGCCGGAGAAGAGATTATGATACGCTGGATTCCCACTCCGACCATCGACTGTGACCTGCATTCCCACTCGTGTACTTGCATTCTACACAATTTTTCGTGAAAGAGCGGGAGATTCGTGTGAGATTCAGTGATCCTTCGCCTTCCCAAGCCAGTAGTTTTTGATCTGTTTCATGCCAACTGCTGTCTTCGCATCAGGCATCACAGGTGGCAATCGTACCGTATCCTCCGCAAAAATCTTCACTCACCTCATAAATCTTCGCTCACCTCATAAAAAGACAGCGAGCAGCGTTGATCGGTAGGTTAAATTTGTTGCGACAATGGCAGAACTTGACGAGTACCTTTACATCGCCGTCTTGGCCGTGTTCTTTGGTTTCTTTTACGCCTTTGGCATTGGCGCCAATGATGTGGCCAATTCCTTTGGTTCTTCTGTCTCCTCCGGGGCCCTTTCGCTCGGATGGGCCATTATTCTTGGATCGATCATGGAGTTCGTTGGTGCTGTCTTTCTAGGCAAAGCGGTCACCGACACTATCCGAAACAAGATCCTGGATGCTGACTACTACACTGACCAGCCCGACATTCTCATGCTCGGAAACCTTTGTGCTCTCATGGTGGGCGGTACTTGGTTATTGACTGCTACCCACCTGGAGCTCCCAGTCTCGACCACCCACACAATCATTGGGGCTCTGATCGGATTCTCCCTCGCGGCCGAAGGCTTTGAGTCAATTATGTGGTGGCCAGATACCTGCTTTATCTTCATCGCCTGGGTTGTGTGCCCTATCTATTCCGGTATCATCGGTTGGATTTTCTTCAAGACCCTCAAGGTCTTTGTCCTGGACAGCCCACACGTCCAGACCCGAGCCATGAACACCTACCCCATCGTCGTTTTCTGCGCGATCACTATCAACCTCTTCTTCATCCTGCAAAAAGGAGTTAAACTCGAAGCTGAAGACGCTGGCATGCGCATTGTTCTCCCCGTTTCTCTTGGAAGTGGTGCGTTCTGTGCCATCGTTACGCACTTTTTCCTTGGTCCCATAATCAAGAAGAGAGTTGAGCGCGAGATTGAGGAAGAACAGACCAAAGCAGAATTGGCCAGCAAGGAAGCCGAAATGGCGGCGGAAGCCCCCGAGGGCAGCGAAGAAGTGGACGCCGCCAAGGCAAAGGAAACCACGACCGGGGAAGAAGAAGAAGTGGAAGACGCCTCCAAGGACAAGGAACCAAGTAACAAGCCTGAAGCTGCTGGCGACAAGCCTGAAACTGCTCCGGAATCGGAAGGTGCTACTAAAGGCAACTCTCTCTGGGACCGGTTTGCTGAAAACACCTTTAGACAGGACTTGAAGACAATCTCCCTTCATGAGAATGCGAGGGCCGCTGAACTCTGGGAGGCTGGTGAGGTCTTCGATCTGAAGACCGAACGTCTCTTTTCTTACCTCCAGGTATTCACAGCATGCCTTGCGTCCTTCGCCCACGGAGCGAACGACGTCGCCAACGCCATTGCTCCTATTAGCGCCGTCCTTCAGATCTACAAGACTGGAACTTTCGACTCAAAGGCCGAGGTTTATAAGTGGGTCCTTGCGCTTGGAGGAGTCGGCATTGCTCTTGGCTTTACCCTTTTTGGATACAAGATCATCAAGGCTGTGGGATTCAAGCTCACCGTCATTACGCCCTCTCGTGGATTCTGCATTGAACTGGCGGCGGCGCTTGCTGTGTCGCTTGCCTCGTTTATTCAAATTCCTGTTTCGACCACTCAGTGCTTGGTCGGAGCGACTGCTGGCGTGGGTCTTGCCGGCGGTGGTTCCGATAATATTTCATGGAGGTGGCTCTTGCGTGTCCTTTTTGGATGGGTTTCAATTTTTTTCCTCGCAACAATTGTCAATGCTGGATTTTTCGCCTTTGTTGCTTACTCGCCAAGTATGTAAGAACAGCAATGGCTCGAGAAATCGGCATCGGAGGTTCCTGATCAACCCCCGATTGCTATCGTATGTGTTAAAATAAATCATTTGTAAATGAATAGCTCAAGTTAGATAGCTGTAACTGATATAAATGGGGATTCTACTGTTAGCGCAGAGATAATCGATAGACGACCTGCCTCATTCCCTCTCGTCGTCGTCGGAGGATCGCACCGAAGTTTTGGTGTTACGCATCGTTTCCCGTACGTGCAATATGCCCCACAGTATGTACGCGTCGTACTGAACTACGCGTGAGAGACAATCAACTATCAAGTATTATGAGGGCTACGAGGCAGGAGGGCACCATGCCGGTGAACTAATGAGGGAGGACATGCGTCAGTGGAAGCATACGTCAGTGGAGGTGCGCCAGTGACAGGTGACGGCATCACACTCTCCCCAACCATGAGGAGCGTCAAACAAGTAGTAAGGAATCCAAGAGTTAAGCAGGTTTGAGGCGCCGAATGTTGACTCGTTCCATCAAATTTGGACCGCGTCGAAGAGTAACAGTACCATTCACATGCACACGCACGATATCATGGGGCCCAGTAAACAACGGTTTCAATTTGTCACCAGGTTTCCGAGGGCGCTCGAGATAAACTTGTTGACCAATTCGAAAATCGTGAGGACGTCGTTTGGTGTTGGCACGCAACAATCTTTGATCAACCTTGGCTTGGCGCGCCTGAGTCAATGTTTGAATGTCAGCAATCAACGGCATATCCAGCAGCATATCACGGCCAAAGGTTAAAGCTCCAGGGGAAAAGCCACCAAGAGATAGATGTGCCGAACAACGACAGGCATGCATGGCAGTAGCAAGGGCACTTTCGATCATTGTTTCAACTTCAGCTTGACTGTGAGGAGGTTTCAGTTCCACATACGTGCGCAGAACTTGACCGACGGTTTTATGGACAGCTTCGATGATGCCGTTGGCTTGAGGATTATTGGAAGTAGTTGGCTTGCGTTTGATTCCCATGTTTTTCAAAAGCTTCTGGAATTCTTCACAAATGAATTCGGGACCGTTGTCATGTACGCATTCCAAGGGGCGAGGATAGCGAGACAAGTATCCGTTTTCGAAGGCACGCGCCACGGTGTTTCCTTGTTTGTTATTGCAGCGATAAATCTCAAGAAGATTCAATACTGGTTCGATACAGGTCAAGGCTTCGATCTTGATGTTGGTCTTATTCACCTTGAGTGTCCAAGGTCCGATCATGTCAACATGAACTTGTTGCCAGGGCAAAACGTGAGTAATTTCGCGGATAGGGAGTTCCCCATAATTCAATCTCGAATGCTTCATGCGCTTACAAACATCGCAGTTTGCGATCAAATCTTTTGCTTTGACACCAATATCCGGATGAGAGAAGTGACGTCGCACTGTTTTTTCAAGTTTCGTCGCCGCTTCGGCGTGGCCTAGTAGGCCATGATAGTATTTCAAAATGGGCACGACCATTTGTTGTGGTAAGGCTATCAGCCCACTGGATTCTCCAGTATCGGTTTCACCGATGCAGATGATCTCTGCGCCGCCCATCGGACGTTTTTTGTATGTTTCAGGATTGGTATTTACCATCTCTTGCAGAGCTGTATCCTGCGTTTGATAATGTGAAATCGTTTCGAAATCGAAAGGATAACGTTCTTCATTGTCAAAACGAGGGTAAAACAGCAAGCAGTCGGTAAGTGAACAATCAGGCTCAACGCACGCACCAAAATAATACTCATCGCTTCTGTTTTCCTTGTATTCTTCGTAATAAAGAATCGAATCCTTGGGAACAGCACGCTCCCCAACCGTGGGACTAGCTTTCTCTTGTTCCGATCGGGGCACTCGACTTAGAGCATCCGCAACGACGTTGGTTTCGCCTTTCTTGTAATAAAACTTTGCGCCAAAATCTTCGAGCAACAGGCGCCAACGAAGGACGCGTTGTGTCGTGTATTGGGTCATAGAAAAGGTAAGATTCTTGTGGTCGGTGTGTATGTGTAATTCAGCACCGTAAAGCATCGTGCGAAAGGTTTTCAGCGTTTCGACTATACTCAACAGCTCTTTCTCGATCGTCGTATAGTTCATTTGAGCCGGAGTTAATTTCCTGGAGTAGTATGCAACGGGACAACCTTCTTGGAGGATGACGGCACCGAGCTGATAATCTGATGAATCGGTCTCAATTACAAACGGCTTGTTGTGATCCGGATATTTCAAAAGAACATCCATCGCAGCCAAAGCCTTCATTTCGTCGAACGCCTTGTCGCAAGCAGGCGTCCATTCGAACGTCGATTTCCCTGTGAGATCCGTAAGCGGCGCCAGCACATGAGACCGCCTTGGCCACATGTCCCGATAAAAGTTGACCAGTCCGAGGAATGATCGTAGTTCCTTGACAGTCTTAGGCTTTTGCATTTTTAAAATAGCATCAACCTTCTTCTTCCATGGTTTAATTCCGGTAGGCGTGAGCCAGTAACCAAGAAAGTCTGTTTCCTTGACGGCCCATTCGCACTTCTTGGGATTGATAGTGAAGTTTTTCTCTTGCAAGATTGACAAGACCCGATCCAACAACTTGAGGTGATCTTCCCAGGAATTGCTGAAACAAGCAATATCATCAATGTAAATTTCAATATCCTTGACTTCGGCTAAAACACGTTCCATAATGTCTTGAGCCGCGTCAGGACTAATGGAAAGGCCCATCGGCAATCGATTGTATTTGTAGAGCCCAAAAGGCGTCGCGATAGTACAGAGATCCTTGGCTTCCTCATCGAGTTCAAACGTGTAGTACTGCATCGAAATATCAAGCTTCGTCAGAAACTTGTATCCGGTGCGTCTTGATAGAATGTCGGCTATACGAGGGATCGGGTAGACCTTGCGTCGAATAGCCTTGTTCAGTGCGCGAAAGTCAGAAATCCATCGCACACTTCCATCTTTCTTTGGTATGATAAATGAGCCAGCAATCCATTCCGACCGACGTGTTTTCGAGAGGACGCCTTCTCGTTCGAGACGATCAAGCTCCTTCTTGAAAACATCCAATTGCGTCCGTGGAATGGGATATGTGCGGGCACAATGCGGCTTGACTGTTGGATCCAAATCCAAATGTATTTTCTCGTCCGGAAACACCTTTAACTTTGCGTCAAATAAGGTTTCGAACTTCTGTAAGACGCGCTTCAAATCTCGCTTGCGCGAAGACGAAAGGTGAGAACACGAATTAACAACTTCACCCACGTCCACTTTCTTGTAGTTACTCTCTTTGATCGTTTTTGAATGATAACCCGAATCGTCAACTCTCCCAATAGTTTCAGAGCGAAATGCATCGTCATTATATTGGGGCAGCGTCATTAATGGAATCATCTTCATAGGGAGCAACTTCTCATCCCATTCGACAGTCTTGTTTTTAAAATCCAGAACAATACCCAGATCCGAAAGTATATCTCGTCCAATGATAGCATCGTAGCGACACGGTGTATCAAAGACTTGAAAGGTCCCTTGCTCAATCGTCCGATGAGGATCGAGCTCTTGCAACTTGATTTCAGACAGCTTTACAGCTTCATTTGCCTTGAGTACTCCTGCTAGTGTCGTCCCCGTCACCGCAGGAATCTTGAAGTACGTAACCCCTTTGCCCTCTAGAGATTTACTTCGAACCCACGAAGATGTAGAGCCCGAGTCCAGAAGAACCTTGAACATATAATTTTTGTTATTTTCTTGAAAAGATATAGATGTAGTTGGAATGTAATCGTATGCAGTTTTGAGATTCACTTCCCCCATGAAGGAATCCTGTACCGGCGGTAGTCACCAACGACCATCCGCATAGTACTCCTCGTCTTCATCGTATCCCTCCTGGAAATACGTGTCTTCATTAACTTCTTCTTGATAATCTTGGGGATCGTTCGATTCAGCCAGATAATTGTCTTGATCGCCCGGATGCGTTTGCGGCTCCGAATGCGAATGATGAGCGTCTTGGCCATAACTTGCCGAATCATCAACGTAGTGTGCGGCTTGTTGGACTCGAACGGGTTGGAATCGACCACGTCCGGCAAATCCACCACGTCCCTGATAGCGTCCAGGAGATGCGCTTGAACCTGTACTCACCCTTGAAGGCGGTGTATTCAAACGCCGATATTGAGCTTGCGGAGTGTAACCGCCTTGCACAGCAGCTCCTGGCGCAGCTTGAGAACCTTGATTGTAATATCCGCGGCCCTGATGGTTGTAATAGCCACGTCCTTGATTGTAGTAATTACCATCACGGTATCCCCGACCAAAGCCACGTCCTTGGTATCCTTGTTGAGCACGACCACGTCCGCCTCGTCCACCACCACCACGAGCATTGTTTCGTTCCCGGATTCTATTATGAATCTCTTCTTGTTCCGCAAAGTAATTAGTTATGTCCTCGTAGGAAGAGGTCACCACGGAAAGATTGCTTCTGCCAAAATGGTCCTTCCATTCTTGGAGCATGGCCATATGCAAAAGATATTTAAGTTCCAGCTCCGAGTATGGTTCCGTATCGTTGGCACCTGGGAACCATTTCATCAACCGATTAAGGAATCGGTATCGCGCAGCCAATTCACGAACTGAAAGTTTGAATGGCTTAGGAGCAGTGTCCATATAGAGCTTCTGCTTAGGAACGTCGGACTCTCGTAAGAACTTCTTGACAAACTCAGCAATAGCGAGCCTGAAAGTGTCGTTAGTCTCAGTTGCTTGAGTAGCTCGAGCAATATCCCATTGATCTCGGATAGTGCCCCTGAGACATTCACGGAACTTTTCGAACTTCTTGGGACCAGTCGACAAATTGAGTCGCCCTGCGCCTGCGACATCATGAAATTCTTCGATTGTACGGAGAATCAATTCGATATTGAGTTCATCCGCTAGGGGAACCTGCACCTTGCGTTTTTCATGCACCGGGGCGTTAATCGTTCCGATGTTGACTGTTGCAACGATTGACGCTTGACGCAATTCATTCAATTTCAACTCCGTTATCAACGGAATCACAGGAGCACGACTGGCAGCAGCAGTCGCCGAAAGACTCATGGTGATAGGATGGGAAAACTCGTAACCTATATAGCAAAAAGAGAGGAAGGTAAAAGCCGACAGATGAAACAAATTTCACTTGCCGGTCTCGTAGAAGATAGTACTGATTGTACGCGAATCGCTTTCTGAATTCAGAGTGAACTACGCGTGAGAGACAATCAACTATCAAGTATTATGAGGGCTACGAGGCAGGAGGGCACCATGCCGGTGAACTAATGAGGGAGGACATGCGTCAGTGGAAGCATACGTCAGTGGAGGTGCGCCAGTGACAGGTGACGGCATCACATACCACCGGGAAAAAGATAATGCACCCGCCCGGGGTTGAGTCCGAAGCACGATAAAAGCATAAATATATATATATATATCATACTACCGATAGCTGAAGAGAATACACGAACAAGGCACTATCTCTCTAGAACATGTTGTATAGCACCGGTAACTTCGGTGCGGGGCCCACGAGACGTAATTGCTTCATTTGTTAGTAGAATCGTTTTTGTAATCATCTGAATTCTTGGGTTGCTAGTACGTCCGAATCGAGGATACCAGTAGTAGTATGATTGCTGCACGGGCTCCATGATGATCTCGTACTTTTTCGTAGAGGACAAACCTGGGTGGTGCGCGACTTCACGAATCGCGCCTCCTTCCTTGAATGATTCATGGAAGTCGGCAATCATTTATTCACCACTGCAGCATTGTCGTATTAGTACTAAGTTGATAAGCAGTCATTGATCCTATCTCAGTAGGAGAAGTAGTCAGTAGAAGCAGTCAAGTCGTATAGTTCTTGTCGTCTAATTATTAGCTATGCATGTATGCCTCCCCCTTTAAAGAATGATATTGGCCCTTCCCTACCACAAAATGTATCTCTAGTTTCGTCGTCTGGCTGCTGTAACGGGAGCCTATCGTCTTTTGTTCTTCAGGATTCCTCTCGGTCGAGAGGAGGACGAAGATGTGGTGGAGTGGGTATCGGAGATAGACGAATTAAAGGATGAGTTCATACAGAAACCCCCGTCGGTGGTGAGAGCTGCTGCTGGCGTCTTGGAACTATCCTGCCAGTCGGATAGGGACATCGAGCCCACTGGAATTTTGTATGCCTCGAGTTCCCAATGGGAATGGCGCATGACTCTTTTGTCATGGTCACTTAGCACCTCAAAGATTCGAAAAGCTTCGTGTCGGATCGATTCCATTTGGTCCGGGCTTGGGTATCCCACAATGTCCAGATTTGCTTTGGCATTAATAACCAACATCCTGGAGTCGATGAAACGAATATCCAGCGTGCGAGAGAGGTCAGATTCGAGGGACATGATAAAGCAGGTAGTTGATGGTTGTGAAACTTTAGAATTTATGAGAGTGGTGGTGATGTTTGTGAGATGCCTAGTCGAACAAACACTACGATAAGCAAGATTCAATGCCAAGGCCGGGTTGGCATTTGGGCCACATAAGCCACTCTCTTGTGGCATGGTTGAGCCCAAAGGCCCAATCAGAGTATCATTCGGTTAATGGTTAAAGTATTCTGTCTCCCAGTTTCAACTTTCCGATAACATTAAACAACAAAAAATACATAGGGCAAAATCGTCCTAAGTGCAAAACAAGCAAGTCTGAAGGGTAATAAACTTTTCAAACTCGCTATTTCATTAGATCGTGCTGCATTTGGTCTCGCGGCGAGCAACAGAGAGGCGCAGCAGCAACAATGCCTTGGGGGGGGGGGGGGCTTATGTCAGAATAAACACTTAAGATGGTGTATCTAAGCCTTCCTGCATGCGAGGTTCAGTGGTTACATTGGAACTTGAATGCTGCACAAGAACAATTGGTGACAACCGTCTTGTTCCCTCTTCGTTGTCGAATTTCTGATCAAAAATGGCATGCATCATTGGTTTGCCATTTTCGTCCCTCCAACTAGAGATGAAATCGAATCGACTCAAGGGATAAAGAATGGGTAGTGATGCCCGGTGCCGAAGAACAAGAAGAACTATCCCAAAAATTATTTGTGTACTGCGTGATCTTCTTGGTGTTTTTCCTAACAAGCGATTGGACCGGAATCATTGCGATGAACGATAGCCCATTCCTTTTATTTTTGACGTCCACAGCCTGCGCAAATCAAGATCTCTCTGCTGTCCCTCGTCGAGGTGCTGGTGAATGATTGTCGAACAAGCCAAAAAAGACGTTACCCACCACCACAACAACTACTAGTAGTACCGTACGTCTTGAGGACTCTCGTACCACTGAGGAGACCACCACGAGGCAGAACGAGAATTAGAACGCCGTACTATGATAGTGCTGAAGATCATACCTGGTAATAGTGTAAGTTTCTCGAATCGTACCAACGTTCCAGTTTACACATTGGAGAACTTGCGTCAATATCTATGGTCCAAATTCGGGTCGTTTTAGTCGGTTTTCGATCCCTAAATAACGCGACGACCGACGGACGCAGCATGACAACACCCTCTTCGAAGCGAGATTCGAGCGATGACGACGACAGATTTCGCTGTTGGTTTCCTGAGGTAGTTATTGAGCTGCTGCGATTAAAGGGTTCAGACTTTCAGTTGAAAGCCTCCCTATTAGTGGAATATTGATTGTGAAAGTTAATAGTCCCAACGAGCTACATGCCGTAAAGCAACCGAAATGGTAGGTCTGGATGGATTGACAATGGTGACGCTGTTATTGGGGGCAAAAGCATGGTGCACGAGTGGACTTTGCTCTCGTCGGAATCAGGTGAAGTGGATACGCATCAATAATTCCTTCGACTTTGCATTCCTTCAGGGAAAGTCGCATTGTTCGAGTCAAACATTTCTTACGACTACGCTTTGTGCTCAGCCATTGACACCCAGCTATTTTCTTCTCAAATCAGAGCCTGATGAATTTTCAATTCAGGATCTGCAAGACCGGCAAGAAGCAGAGTGGGATGGGGTGCGAAGTTTTCAAGCCCGAAACAAAATGCGATTAATGAAGAAAGATGATCTGGCGTTCTTTTATCACTCAAGCTGCAAAGTCCCTGCCATTGTTGGTACGATGCGTGTTGTGCGTGAGGCCGCACCGGATGTCACTGCCCTGGATCCCAATCATAAGGGATATGATCCAAAGTCTACCCCCGAGAATTGCCGCTGGGACGCAGTTCGTGTCAGATTTGAATCCATTTTTGATAATCCAGTCACCTTACAGCAACTTAAATCAAGTACTGACGAGGCGATCGCGGATATGACACTTCTTCGTCAGGGCCGACTGAGCGTCCACGAGGTTACCAGCGAGCAATGGGAAAAGGTGACGGAAATGGCGAATAGTGTTGCCACTAGCGATGACATTTTTGAACCAGAGACCAATACTCGCAAACGAAAGTCCAATGCTTCTTCCGCAAAAGCGACGGCTAGCAAGACAGGGGCGAGTGCTGACGCTGATGAGCCACCACCGCCCAAACCGAAAAACGTGCGCCAAAGAAGGTCCAGAGCATCAAAGTGAACGTCAACCGGACAGCGCAAAAAGAGTGATCACGGTAATGACCAGAATCTGGTGCTCCATGTAAAGTCTGCGTAGTGTCAGCTGGTGCAATGGGTCACTCTCGAATCCATGAAAAAATCTCTGGATGACTCAATGTGCTATTTGGCATTGCCACATCCTATAATGTTACACGTGCTTCGACCGCTGAGGAATCAAAATGCTTGATTCCACAAGTCTTCGTCGGGGAGATGCCCTGATAATAATCCATGTAAAGAAGAATCAGCAGCGTCATTCCCAACATCAGACGCAGCAGTCGTGAACCTTGTGGCGGCTGGGGGTCTCGACGACGACAGCGGCCTTCCGTCAAGATCCACTTCCGCGCCATTATTGAAGAAGTGAATCATCGGAGACGAACTGATTGGTTGTCCGTTAGGTTGTGGCTGTTGCTGGTCAAAGACAAACAAGTCCGGGGGCGGATCTGTTGTGGACGACACTGGGATTTCTCGCCACGATTCAGAAAATTGTTGACTGGAACCATCGCGGTGAAGATTCGAAGGTACGCTTGTATCTCTCCTCGTTCCCCGCTTGAATAGAGAAATTCCAGCACTGCCATCGCCAAGATTTTCCCAATCGGGAATACCTGCTGCTACTGAATTGTCTTGGTGGATATTGGAATGTGACCACGTCATCTCGTTTGCAAACGGGATTTGCCTGTTTTGCATTGGAGGCTTTGGGGGGATAGCATCCCACGTTTCTGGTCTCGCTTGATGTTGCATTGCGTGGCTCGGTGAAAAATCTAAATTCGGCGGAGGTGGTTCTTGTGGTCGTCCAGAATTTGCTTGGCTTGCTAGATCTATGGCATTGCCGGAATAGGACGACTGCCGATGCATTCCAAATGACGACGCCTCTTCAAATGCTAGTTCCTGTGATTCGCCACCCCACCCGAACGTTTCCTCGCTATACAAGGCGTCTACAAATGGTGACTTTTTCTGAAAACGAGCTATCCCGGGAGGTCGTGGTGTTGCTAGGGCCTGTGGTCGTCCCCGAAACAGTGGTTGTTGATGGGCTGTGTGCGGGTGTGGCGAAAATGTTGCAACTGACGACGAGGAAGCCTCTTGCCAGTCATAGGTTGCTGGATGATGCATGCCTTCGTTTCGATCCGCACGATGAGATTGCGATCGATCCGCAAAAGGAGAATGTTGGAACATTGGTCCAGCGCGGACGTCAGCTGGCATCCTACTGCCTCCGGGATACGACGGCGAGGCGTGGTATCCATACGGTGTTGTCATCGCCGCCGCCCTCGAGCTATGATATCTTGCCGCTCTTGAATCTCGTATTCTGCGCACAGATTGCGGCTGGACAGGATAGTGCATGGAAGATTCTGCTTGGAGAACTTGACGAGTCGTCGTCCTTGGGGATGGGATTTGTACTCGCACTCCTCTGCGATAGATTGGATTCGAATACGACAGTCTCCTCTTGGACCCTTCAGACGATAGAGCGAAAGAAAGAGAATGGTTAGTCGAGTTCAATGTGATGACGAGGGCAACCTGCCGACACCGCACGCATCCGTCTTGCATCCGGCACATTACCAAACAGCGCCTCGCATGTTCCTTGTCGCTACTGCTTGTCGAAAGAGCAATATCATTTTCAGCTACCTACCTGTGTTTCGTTGTTGAGATGGACGACCGAATGGCGTGATGAGGATGGTTTGTCGAAGCAACAATGACTGGTGTTTGCGGCCCAGCCACAACCACATTGGCACGCATCTGTGCTCGTTGCGCAAAGGTATTTTTCTGTCGTGCTTTCAAGCGAGATCGACCTGACGTGGTCCAATGAGACATCGGTGTGACTACTACTAGACGGGTAGCAATCAATGCGAGATGAGGCGTTTATGGTTGCTTGATTTCTACTACTCTAGAGAAATCCATGGTCGTTTGTCATCGTCAAACGTTCCGATGGAGATGGTGAGAGTTCTTGCAAAGAAAAATGTTTGCACCCCGCGGGGCAAAAGTGTGACGCAAGAAGCCTTGCTCGCGCGCGCATGCAAAGCCCCCATCATTCGCGCGAGCTTTCAACGCACGACATCCAGACGAGAGTCTTTAGTCATGCTTGTCGATTGCCAAGGATTCTTCGTTGATCCAAGTTTCAATCACGATCATAGCACGACTTGGCGTCGGTGCCAAACAAATGCACGTCTGGAAATAAGATCTTTTTCTTGGGTGGACCCAACAACTTCTTTTGCGACAGAGTCATCACTTACTCTTACAAAAACAACAGCAGAGCATACCAAGACGACAACAGTGACCATGACTTTGAACAAAGACCACGGCGGCGGCGACAACAACAAACCCAGCAGCACTATTACTCGACCAGAGATTCCCATCGATTGTACGATGAAAGCAGCAACCGAGTCCGACTTTGGCGATCCCGTTCCATTTCCAGATGTTCAGTTGCCATCTACCGGGGGCGATCCACGAGACACGACAGCATCTCGCACTTTGTTCCCTCCTGATCAAAGTTCCCCTCTTGATCGATTGACAGCTGATGACCCTTCAACAGAATTCTCGTCCCAGCTTCCCTCCGCTCCGCAGCCACCGATGGCTCCCCCAACAGTTTTTCCTACTGCTGTTGCTCCTCCCACTACGACCAATCCAAATCCGGATGACCTAGTGGTACCGTCGGGAATAGCAGGAGGTCTTGTTGGCCTGTTGATGGGAGGGCCCATATTTGGTGCCCTCACTGGATTCGGCTCGGCCTATGCAGTTCGCAAGGAGAATGCAGCAGGAGACTTGGCCCGCTCACTGGGTGAAGTAGCCTTATCGGTTCAAGCCACGGGTAAAGAGTGGGAAGAGAAACATCATGTTGTGAGAGACACTACGTGCGCCATCGAAGAAGCAGACTCGAGACTTGCCATGCAAGCTAGAACGGTGATTCAAAAAGGGTGGCAATCCGCGGTCGATTTGAACCGGAAACACAACTTACTGGAGCGAGGGGTCGAAGGGACCGGGCAAGGTCTTGAGTATGTAGCAGAAAAGATTCAATCCATGGCAAACAAGGACATTCAAGATCAAAGTGCTCCTTGCTACCAAAATGTTGAACATCACGTGGTGAGAGATAATGCACGTGTCGAAGAAGCAGACTCGGGACTTGCTACTCAAGCTAGAACGGTGATTCAAACTGGATGGCAATCAGCGGTCGAGTTGAACCGGGAATACAGCATACTGGAGCGAGGGGTCGAAGGGACCGCGCAAGGTCTTGAATTCGTAGCAGAAAACCTTCGGTCGATGGCAAGCAAGAACAATCAAGGTCAAAGTGGTCCTACTAGCTATCAAAACGTTGAAAAGTTCGACGCTCCATAGTCAAATTAAAAGTCCAGCCCGAAACAGAAATGCTAACGTCGATAAATGCACGCTTTACTTCTAATACGACTAACTAGTCATGGCATTTCTCACTACTTAGCATCCGCAGCATCCAGTTCCTTGGTCCAATCTACCTTTTCCCAAAGTTTCAAAAAATCAGCAATCTGTTGTCGTTCCTCTTCATGACTGTAGGATTGTTTCCGCTGCAATCGAACCGGATCTAGTTCCAACATTCCCGCCACTGTATCGAGTCCAAAGTCATGTCTAAAGGACTCTGACTCGATAATCTGGGCGTAGCCGGTAGCTGTCGGTGAAGTAGCAATATTGCCCCATTCCACAAAAAAGTATGGAAATCCCTTGGGAATCACAGACGACAACGGCTTTTGTGTGGAAACCTTCAAGAGTTTGTTGTGCGTTCCCCATTCTTCCGTCTGTTCCCGCATGGCCGATTGGAAATACATGGGAGCATCCTGAAGAGTGCCAAACGGCACTGGAATCACTTCGAGTTTGGTTTGCCATAGACCTTTGCTATGCTCTAGAACCGTTTCCAACAAAATGACACTCTTTCCCTGGCGCGCATAGAGATTCTGTAAACTTGTTTGAAACCGCTGGACTTCCTTCCAGATCCCCATGTCTTCGTCCGCCATGACTTGTACAAACGACGGAGCATGCTTTAATGGCACTATATAAAAGTGATTTCCAGGAATCAAGGATGCATTCGGAGGTGCCATGACCAACGAGACGTAGTTTCCCAGTGCCAGTAGCCGATGTTTCCGGAAACTAGAAGATTCTAGCCACCAAGAACACTTGGAAGTCACCTTGTCCTCTTGAAGCTTTTCATTCATCAACCGATGCTGATCTCGTTGTTGTGCTTTTTCGGTAGCTCGTTCGTGCTTTTTTGTGCCTTCCTTGGTATTGGTAGCGCCAGGCAACCATTGTTTCATTTGTTCCACTTCATCATCGCTATCTTCTCCCCTGCTGGCATTGAGTTTTCGTTTCTTGTTCTTTCCCAGGCGGGCCATGTTGCGCGTCATTTGTTCGTCCCATGACATGCCCTGATTCTCGCGTCGTTCTTGAGCGACTAGTTCTTGCACCGTCATGTCTTCTTCCTTTTTCAAAGTAGCAGGAGCTGCTGTTTTGCCAAGTGGTAACTCGACAATGACATTGGATTCATCGTTGGACGCTGCCACTGTAGTCGAATCAATCCGACCGCGACGTTGCAATTGATCCAAAACGGACGCTTGTTGCGTGTAGGCATTGACAGTCCCAGCACCATTGTGGTCGAGGGCATCACCACCACCAGCCAGTAGGGATTGACGCAGTCGTTCCGCCACCGAAAGATTGTCTTTTGTGGCAGTGTCGGAAAGATTTGGATCGGAGCCTCCTGTCGCAGCAGCGATAGCAGGCGGTCCGGGATCCTCAGACGTCTTGGGCTTTTTCTTCTTCTTTCCTGTCTTGATTCCAGATAACATGATGATCCTCGAATGACTGGTAGCTGATAGAGAGACAGTGTCTGGTGTCGATAGTTGAAATGCACTGTGAGTCTTGGACGCCGCCACTGAACCGACCTCCGTCGTTAACAGTTGTTCTGTTATCCATGACATGTTAACATGGTCGAAAGAGAGGCACACAAAAATCGGTGGGTGCAAAAGGTCACGCTGTCGACCGGCGGTGCATACGGCTTGCGACGCGTATCCGACATGAAGTATCCAATCAAATGACTCTGTATGCAATCGATCGGGTCGAAATGGCGCGCCGGTTCAGGTTTTTTGGATTTCCCCATCGATCTCGTCATCGCTCTCCCACCGACCCACAGCCATTGATCCATCCATCCAACCATGCTGGTGATAATGATGAGCACATGGACTTTTGTACAAGCTGTGAGTGAGTGATACTTTACTGGATGCTCTACGTTCTACGCATACAGACATGAAAGTTTGAAACTAGTAGAGTAACGAGCGAGGCGTTCGGAATTTCCTCGAAGATCGACGCTGCTGCTGGAGCATCCACGTTCAGAGGGGTCCATCACCATGGCCAAGAAGAAAAAGAAAAGCCGAGCGTCAGGAGAGGGGCTTTCCAGTCCACCTCCCAAGTCGACCTTGGTGGTCGTGGAAGATGATATCGTTGACTTGCTATCGCTCCAGATTGTTCCGCCGTCTACGCCACCCGTCAAAGCCTTGCCCTACACACCCATGATTCTGTTGGACGCAGACGACGCCGATCAACTCGATGTTGTGGCGGGGGATGACGTCTTTTTGCTGGCACAGAATAGTGATAACAAGATGATTTATGCTACCGCCAGGGCTCGGGTTCATGTGGCCAATGTGACAGGCGGAGCAGCCGCCAAATCACCATCCCCCCAAAAGCTACAACGATCCAAATTGTCACCAGGATACTGTCACGTCTTTCCGGCAACTTTGGCGCTCCATTTGCAACAAACTTCTCCCCAGGAAGAAACAATTTCATCATCGTCACTGCCGACATCTTTGCACAAAGTCGATTCGACTCCAGCACGAACATTGCCTACAGCAGCATCACCTTCCCCCTCCAAATCCAAATTCTCATTTGCCAGAGGAGGAGGAGGCGACCGACTGATTGAATCATCACCAGTGGCGCCCAAGACTCCCACTACTGTAGGCCGAACCAAAGCCGCCAGCGGAGGTACTACAAGCAACAAACATGTCAAGCTATGGGTTGTTCCGGTAGAATCGAGTTTGGGCGATGAGTTGGACAAACTCCTTTGCGCACCAGCTGCCATGATTCAGATGCGTCTTGGTGATGAGGATATGGTCGAAAACAGTTCATCTGCAACAACAACTACAAAAATTCTAAGTGGGTCACTGGGTCAACAATTGATTCGGGCTCATCTCTTGTCTAGCTACGTGTCCACTGGCAATCGGGTCGCTATTTCAGTGCAAGGACAATCGACACTGCTGCTAGTCGCAACTGTCGTCTCTACAACAACGGGCGACGACAACACCAACGAGTCGTCGTTAGAAAGCGACATGGCAGCTCTTTCGATTAATGGCAAGGAAGAATCTGGTGGGGTGGACGACGACGAAACGATGAATGCTGATGTTCTTTCCAAACAATTGCTCTCTGCCGTTCGGAAAAGTCTCATCGCCAATCAAGACAAAAACTCGAAACACAAGATCCGTCTTTGTAAAATTACCTCCGATACGAACATTATCTTTGGTGATAACAATGACGAATCTCGGGAAACTCCTCGTGTTTCGATATCATTGGCTCCCAAAGTTCTTTTGGCGGGCT
Organism: Nitzschia sp. DOCU1; assembly: GCA_951394045.1. NCBI lineage: Eukaryota > Bacillariophyta > Bacillariophyceae > Bacillariales > Bacillariaceae > Nitzschia > Nitzschia sp. DOCU1. The sequence continues at coordinate 2,593,248 of OX595988.1, forward strand.
TGGACGATACCATCGCGCGTGTCCAGTCACTGCTATTGACTCCATTGTTGCATCCCAGTCTCTTTCTTCAACGAAATTCTTCGCTGCGCCCTCCCAAGGGAGTGCTCTTGTATGGTGCGAGTGGTTCGGGTAAATCTACCTTGGCGCTTCAAGTGGCTCAAACTCTCCGATACGAGCACAAGATTTACATTCAAGAAATTTCGTGCGCCAAACTTCAGTCGCAAACGGCGCTAGTAGGGCAAGCTGAACAAGAGCTGGTCCGGCTGTTCGAGTCGGCGACTCGAAATGCAGCAAGCTCGGATGCTCCCGCAAGTTTGGTAGTGTTGGATGACGTTCATTTGATTTGTCCTCGACGACAAGGTATGAATGTGGGCGCGGACCGGCTGGCGGCAACACTTTTAGCATTGCTGGATGGACTGGATAGTAGTAGCAAGACCAAGGGCAACAATGAAAAAGCCAGTTTTGTGTATCGTCCAGTGATGGTATTAGCAGCGACCAACAACCCATCCTTGCTGGATCCCGCGCTTCGACGACCAGGCCGCTTGGACACCGAAGTGGAAGTACCTTTACCAGACGAACCGACGACACGGAGTGAAATCCTGCAATTTCATATCAGAAAACTTGGTGCCAAAGTCAGCATCAATGAGGACACCAATGAGTGGGTTGAGTTGGCCCGATTGGCCAAGGGATTTACGGGAGCAGATCTTCAGTTGGCTGTGAAGGAAGCTATCCGAGTATTTGCCCAACGCAATGGGTTCCAATATGACGACTCGATTGACCTGTCAAAGCAAGATCTGGAGAGTGCCATTCGATCTATCAAGCCATCGGCCATAAAGGCTGTTACTGTAGAAATTCCACAGGTCCAGTGGACGTCGATTGGTGGTATGGAGGATGTCAAGCGGCAGCTACGTGAAGCGATCGAGCTGCCCCTGACCCACGGCGCCATGTTTGAAAAATTGGGCATTCGACCACCACGAGGTGTTCTCCTCTATGGCCCACCAGGGTGTAGCAAGACGCTCATGGCACGTGCGCTGGCAACAGAGGGGCGAATGAATTTCTTGGCAGTCAAGGGTCCCGAACTACTGAGTAAATGGCTGGGCGAGAGTGAGCGGGCATTGGCCTCACTGTTTCGGCGGGCTCGTTTGGCAAGTCCTTCAGTGATCTTTTTTGACGAGGTGGATGCAATTGCCACAAAACGAGGAGGTGGAAATGCCGGCGGGGGAGAGCGACTACTGTCGCAGTTGTTAACCGAACTTGATGGGATTCAGACCGGAAGTGGCAAGGACAAAACACGCGTGGTAGTAGTTTGCGCGACCAATCGCCCAGATCTCTTGGATGGGGCCTTGATGCGACCCGGTCGCATCGATCGTATGATCTATGTTGGCGTACCCGATCGGGACAGTCGTCTCCGAATTCTTGAGCTCGCGCTTAGCGGCAAGGCATGCGGCAGCGACGTAGATGTAAGTTTCCCATGCGATCGTTTTCCGACGGCGCCAATTCCAACAGCTCATTCCTCTTCCGCCGCACAGGTATCACGCCTTGCCGACGACCAGAACAGTGGAGGTTTATCAGGCGCAGAGATAGTTTCAGCTTGCAGGGATGCGGCGCTGCTTGCTTTGGAGGAAAGTGAAACCATGGAATGCAACCAAGGAAACAGACCCTCCATTGGCATGCGCCACATGCTACTTGCTTTGAAGGGAATCGAGCGTCAGATTACGCAAGAGATGATTGACTTCTACACGGAATTCCAGGGGACGAAGAAAAATGCTGGCTAACTTTTGACAAGTAGCGAGAATCGAATCGATCTCGTTCGAGGTGGCGTTGAAGGCAGCTCGAACCGTGATGCAGCTCGATTCATCGGTTGTCATGCACATTTTCGTTCTTATCAAAGAGGACCCTTGCTGTTATCATACAAACAGGCAGTCGTCTTGTTTTGGCCCGCCCCGCACTTGACGCTATGATACAGCATTCTTTTCTCCTCAGTTTAGCCGTGTAGAGTACGCACTATCTACTAGTAGGCAACAACGACCTGTAATGACGCCACTGTAATATTCTCTGTCCAAACGGGGGCCACACACCACTACGCACTATAGAGTACGGTACTATTACCACGCAAAATGTAAACTCTATTGCAAGTATGGATAATGATCCCAAATGCCCTGTCGTCTGCCCCGTCCTTTAGTTAGCATCGTCTCTCTACTGGTAGCTACATACAAATCTCCCCAATTTCCCCCGCATGCCACATACTGAACTTCTTCATCCCTGCCCTGCTGGTTGCTGAACTATTATTGGATTCAAGACGACTCTTCTTTGCTAAGTAGTCGTCGCAATGTTCCCCCGCCGCTCTTGCTGGTTGGAATATTATTGCACGATTGAGTGTGAGTCTCCCAAACTCTTGGTTGCCCTCGAACTTTTCAACTTTTCTTGTTCGTCACGGTGAGGCGCAGAATATGCCAGTCAGTGAAACCTACACACAGTGGTGCTATTGGTAGGCCCAGGATACAGTGGAAAAAGTATGTGACGACGGCGAGAGAAATCACATCATGAAGAGAGGAGTTAGTACCACCATTTCCTCGAGGACCTCTTCGAACGAGGCGCGATTATGTACCGAGGCAACGTCTCTAAAAGGTTACTATAATACTAGATCATGATGATGATTACGACTGCCTGTGGCATCATTACCTCCTAGTAGATGACTTGGTCATTGCGCCCTCCTCCACAGGAGCGGTACTGGCTGGTGGTGGTGGGTCGTGGGAGGCAGTGGACGAGTTGTTGGACATGATGGAGGAGGAAACTGCTGATGCCGATGCGATGACAAGGCTGCTGCTTTGAGAAACGTAGAAGCACGGCTCGTAGTAGTACCCCTGTGGAAGCAACATGTTATTCTAGTAGCTACTCAAGTTGGGCTAAGTTGGTGAGCCTACAACTACTGTGAGACCACTTCAGATGAGCAAGTACTCTTCCTTCCAAGACGACCCCTTCGAACATGATAACGGCAGAAAAACGCCCATCTCTCTCATTGATCATCACATCGGCGGACCATGATGAGACGACCCAAAAATGTTGTGCTGCCCGAACCAAAACGAGGAGCCAGCAGAACGACTTGCGGCACACCTCCTGAAACAACTGCCGCAAACCTACACTATGGGGTCAAAGAGGAAACGAGATGAGATATCATGGTGGTGGACAACCTTAAAAGAGGACATTGACGCTCACGGGGGATTTTTGCATCCGAGCCTTGGATTTTGCTCAGAGACTCGGCAGTTGAAGGTGATGAACGATGTGGACATTTCAAACGTCAAGTCTTCTTCATCGGACGATCACGATTTCTGTTTACTGAAAATTCCAAAGGCTAGTATGATCACTCGGGATCTTGCACTTGGACTGATCACTCCATGGTGGCAAGGCGCTTCTGTAGCGTTGACAAACCTCGATGAATCGGTCGGATTCCATTCGGCGCTTGGCGATCTGATTATTGCTCTGGGGTTGGCTTGTGTTGCCCCCTCATCGACCCTTGAACCTACAACTAGCCGAGAAGCTAGAATAGCGACCGCCTATTTGGCAATCTTACCCGAGGGGTCATCGCATTGGGACGCATTGCCTCGACGGTGGTCAGAAGAACAATTGCAGTCCAGACTTGGATGTTCGCCACTTTTGAATCGCATCAGAGAGGCTAGAACGGGTATCGAACGAGATTTTGCAATGATTCAAAAGGCTTGTAATGACGACGGAGGAGCTGATGCATTTCCAGTCTCCTTTGAGCGATTCAGCGACATGGTGGCGGTCGTCTCATCTCGCGCGTTTGTGATTGACGAAACGAAGAAGGACCCTCATCCGCTTGATAAGAGAGCTCCACCAGGAAATGAAGTCGCTTTGGTTCCCATCCTAGATTTGTGTGATCACTATCGTGGAGGTCAGGATCCGACCACCAAGAAGAATCTTTCTTACACCTTTCGGAACAATTGCATGGGGGTTCGGTCCGTTTCTTCTTCGAATGAAGACACGAGCAGCTGCCTTCCTCTCAAGGTTGGTGAGACATTGAGGTTGACCTATGGCGCGCAAGGCAATGGACAGCTGTTGTTGAACTACGGCTTTACCATTCCCAACAACCTTGAACCGGATGGTTCCAGCAATGATATCTTGGAATTGCGGCTCTTTAACGACCGGGGAGAAACCGTGATCAATCTGCGAACAGGTCCCGTATCCTACACCTATGGATGTTTTATCAAGGCTCTAGAATTCTTCCGTCCCATGGACGAGGATGGTTCTGACAGTGGCGAACCAGATGAGAAAAATGACATGGAAGCGTTTCTGAATGAAGAAGAAGACGAAGAGTTTGATGATGGCAATGACATGGGCTTGTATGGTGACACTGCAGGATTGCAAGTCGATGATAGCGATGCTGTCGACGACAAGAAAGAGATCCAGGGCGAATTAGCTGCCCTTGTCAAGTTTCAAAGCATTCTACAAGTCAAGTTGCAAGAATATGGGCCGATCGTCAACGATAAGCATGTATTGAATATGGCACCCGGTCCAGAGTATTATTCCATGCTCTTGCTTCAGTCCGAAATGCGAACCCTGCAGTTCTTTGCCATGGCAGCTAGGAAGATTGCGGCACTACTGAAGGAAGAGTCTTCTATTACAGCGGCAAACGAAAGGACCTTGGCCACACCAGCAGACGACAATGCGCGAATGGAGACTCAGACCGACGAGCTAGCAAAGGCATACATGACCATTCGCCATGGTAACCTTACCTAAAATAGTGAAGCTGTCTCGTCTCTACACCACTCGGTCGACAAGCAGAGTCAAACTGCTCGCTATCTGAAGTATGTTGATATCAGACTCCAAGGATTCATACATACGATTACATGGAATACACAAACAGACAGATGAACACTCTATCATAGGACTGACACGACGTGACATCAGCGGACAAACATACCTGGTAAGCACATGACTGACATTGGTGGCGGATGTCAATAAGGTGTCGTAAAGAAACATCGGAACTACTGGTACCTGGTACGACATCTTGTAGGCACACCTTTCGTAGTAACAGCTAAGCCCAAAGTGGCTTAAAAAATTGGTCGTAGGAATCCTGTACGAAATACTACTATGTGCAGACTGAGCATTCCCTCATAATTTAGAGCCACGTATTAGGAATTTCTAATCCCGCTGGCAAAAAGCCACATGCCCCATTTATTGGCACGTCTCATGCATGCACCACGTATTTTTGGTGCCGACGACGACGATCTGCCAAACACGAAGCATGATGGAAATGGTCAATCTCACAACCACAACAAAGGATCTTACGTATTCGGCAGGAAGTAGGGATGCACACTTGACTAGTTATGGAAGGCTTGTATAACCAGCTCGTCGTGAATGAACCCGAACGTTCACAAGATCATCACAAAAGGTGCTTTGAAAGATGATGCAGGAAGTACGGGTTCACACTCGACTGTTAGTTATGGAAGGCTTGTATATCAGCCAGCTCGTCGTGAATGAACCCGAACGTTCACGATATCACAAGAGCACAACGCATTATAGTTGATCAGACCCGCTGCTTCGACATGAATCCGAAGGTCTGATCGTCGTGAATGAACCAGAACGCGGTTCACAAGGTCACAAAAGCTGCTTTGAGATGCGGGAAGTAGGGATGCACACTTGACTAGTTATGGAAGGCTTGTATAACCAGCTCGTCGTAAATGAACCCGAACGTTCACAATATGACAAAAGCACGAGACGTGGTGACAAGCAATCCCTTTGGGGGTGACAATTCCGAAACTTTAGAAGGGATGATCAGAAGCTGTGTTTGCAAAGATAAAGGAACAACATGTCGACTCGAGAACTCTATCCAGATCGTCGTGAATGAACCCGAACGTTCACAAGATCACAAAAGCTGCTTTGAGACGAATCCGAAGCTACTAGAAAGGATTTATCGAGACGAGCAAGAGCAAATCGACTCGTGAACTCTTGGAGAAACGGTAGCGTGCTAATCATCTTCCTCCATAGGCTCACACAAAAGAAACAAAACAAACAAGCAATAAAAGAAAGATGAAGATAGTGATCAGCAAGATAGTTCTTATCTGGATCATTGTAGCCCCTGCGGTATGCTCCGGTAAGCAGTCGCTGCGGCTCAATCAACGTTGATACTGAATGGCGGCTCAAAACATGTCCGATGAGTGGGGTTGGTTTGCCATTGTTTCATGTTTACGAGCCATACTGCTCTCACCTGCTTCTCTCTTTCAATTGATGCAGGCTCTCCGGGAGCTCATTCCCGCCTTCGTGGTTTGGCGGACGAGGAAGAATTCACTACGAGGTACTATCAGGTACGATAACCTTGTTCGTCTCTGTCGCGCGGCTTCTTCTGGTTGGTCTTCATCAATCTCACGTCCGTCTTTTTCGCGTACTTTGTATAAATCTATTTACGCTCCGCGCGTGCTCCCATCAGATTGGTGCTGAAAAAAGGCTTCTAGGAAAGAAGAAGGTGGGGCCAAAGAAGGACGACGGGAATAAAGTTGACATTTGCCATGCAACTGGTAATAGTGAATATGTCCTGATCAGCGTCAAAAATAAATCTATGAAGGCACATGCTCGTCATAAAGACGGTTTTCCGGGCGGACCAGTTCCCGGCAAGCCAGGCTACTTCTTTGATGATCGTTGCAAGATCCAGCAGGATGGCACATTGATCCCGGCAATAACGGGAGGATCTGTCGATCTCATGGGCGTCGCAACCGTCACTTTTCCAGCTGGTGCTTTCTCAACTGATACACGTGTTTTGGTTGAGAAGAGTACGGACCCTGTCGTGGATGAAACATTTGGTGCGACGACTGCCATTTTTCGTCCAGGCGCCCGGCTTAACTACGAGGTGAAAATATATGTTGACACGGAGCCAAGCGAATTCGGCACAGTTACTGTGTCCATGGATGTCCCGGCAGCCTTTCTTGGTAGTGTAGGAAGTGGCAACCAAGTTGAGGTTTTCGCACAAGTTTCTCAGGCTAGTGAAATGGAAGGACCCTTTCCAGTCTTTCTGCTGCTCGGCGGCTCGAGAGTCACAACTGAAGGAAAGATTGAATTTGAATTACCGCGCTATGCCTTCTCTCTTTCAGAAACAAGTGGCAAGTACGAGGCTATCATCACGCTAGCTCCAACTCCTGGCCAGAATGATACTTCCCGCAGAGAGTTGGCGCCGTTGGAGACGACTGGCGTGTGCAAAGCGGCTGCAATACAATGCCCATTAGATTCATGCGACGATTCTCTTCTTACTTCGGGTTTTGGGCCCAGAGTGCATCCTGTTTTAAAGACAATCAAGTTTCATACCGGTATTGACTTGGCTGGTTCAACGGGTGATCCCATCTATGCTGTTGCTGATGGTACGGTCACTAGAGCAGGCTCCTTTTCTGGTTTCGGTAATGAGGTCAATTTGCAACACAAAGACGGCAGCTTTACTCTGTATGCCCACATGTCCAGAATTCTCGTAGCAGTTGGGAACGAAGTCAAAGCCGGTGATAAGATTGGAGAAGTCGGTAGTACAGGGGGACTCTCAACTGGCCCACACTTGCATTTAACCTACGCACCCAATGGTCAACTATACAATGAAAAGGTTGTGATCGATCCATGGCCATGTCTGAAACAGATAGTAGGAGCAATCACGGTTGGTGACACTGGGTCTGCCGCAGACGATAGTTTCCAGCTTACGATCGATGGTGGTTGGATCATTGGAACTACTGGAATCGGAGAAGTTACTCCACTGAGTGTCAACAACATTAGACCTGGAACCCATCAGCTGGCACTCAAATCAGTTGTGGCTCCTGACGATGTTGGTACCTTTTACATCCAGCTGAACGATGGTTGGACGTTCCTTGACGGCACCACGACGAAAGATTTTATTGGCGAAGGGTATCTATCGGAAGGCGAGGAACGCACTTGGTCCTTCAGTGTCCCCGGCCCATGCGTTAGTACTTACCTAAACCCAGGCGAGTGTATCCATGCAAGCCTATGCACTGCAAAGCCGGGTTTTGTGGTTGAAAAGGGAGACTGCCCTAACCACGACGAACAAGCTGGTTTCCGCTGCTGCTTCAAGCCCGACAGCTGTACCTCGAGCTCTGGGGCAAGTGGAGTGTGTCTGCGGGAGACAGATTGTGACGGTGGGCGACGAGTTGAATCAAATCGCTGTCCCAAGTATGGCACGCCACTCGCAAAATGTTGCTTCAATGACGGCATAGTACCATCCCCTGATGATCGTTGGACAATTGCCCTAGAGACAGCAACAACAAATGGCAAATGGTTGAGAACAACAGCGGACCAATGCATCAACCCCACAGAAAACTGGGCAGGAGGAATCCAAAGAAGTGAACTCATTGCACAGCAGGACGAGGCCATGCTGAGCACCACCGACGGTCTTCTTGATAATATTATGAGAGCAGCAGCCGAGTTCGATCTCCCTGTTGGGCTGATTCTTGGTTTAGCTAGCAAGGAGTCAAGTATGGGGGCTGGTCTCAACGCCGAGGGATTCCCTTCAGCTGATCCGTCTAACAATGGCTTTGGTCTTCTCCAGGTGGATAGAGCGGATCATTCCGAACTACAAGGGTTTCCGGATCCCTTTAGTTACGAGCATATCAAGCAGGGAGTTCAGCAGCTCGTTGACAACATCAACTTTTTTGACTGCGAATGCGGACAAGAATGCAACAGTAATGGTGCTCAGTTATGTTTGCCTTCTGGACCTGAATGGATGACAAATTGTCCTTGGGATGATGGATGGAAGCTTCGGGCTGCACTAGTTGCTTACAATGCAGGCCGTGGCAGTGCTTGTACGAAAGCAGGGCTGGATCATCTTGCAGCTCGTAACAGCGATGGCTCGATAAGATACTGGTCGTGCGATTACAGCTCTGATGTAATTGCTCGTGCCAAATACTACAGCACCAAATACATCAATATTTGAAAGTATTGGCAGACTCTGCCTTTCCTTTCATCGTGCTTCCCAATGGCAGGACGTAGGTTTCAAGACAAGATGCGCCGAACCTGCTATAATGTGAGCGGAGGCAACATGCAAAAGTCATACACCGTAATAGCAGAGTAATACATACTTTACACATCGTTTCTTGCTTGTCGGTCGTCTCATCTCGTGCGTTTATGATTGACGAAATAAAGAAGGACCCGCGCCCGCTTGATAAGAGAGATCCACCACGAAATGAAGTCGCTTTGGTTCCCATGCTAGATTTATGTGATCGCTACTACTATGATCGTGGAGGTCAGGATCCAACCACCAAGAAGAATCTTTCCTACACTTTTCGAAGCAATTGCATGGAGACTCAGACCGACGAGCTAGCAAAGGCGTACATGACCATTCGCCATGTTAACCTTGTCTAGTAGCAGAGCGTTATCGTCTGTAGCCGTTTCGAAAAAAACGTTTTGTAATTCAACGAGAGCAGTTACCTACCGATTATAGGTATGATACTTACGTTTGCCATTTCGTACTTTCGCACTGTAAGCCAATAAATGAGTGGTTCTGTTGACGGAAGGACGGACGAATCGCATTGCTTCCAACGCGACGCGCCGTCATCACTTAAAAAATCAAAAGTAGCTACCGGTAGCGTCTTCCCCCTAACTTCACTCTAAACAAAGTGAGATGAGAGAGAGACAATCTCCAATGTGATTGTTGTGATTGTTATAGTTGTACTCGCCACCATTATGTCCAAGTCCAAACAAAAGAGTGACAATGACTCACTGGCAGCTGCCGCTGCCGCCAAGGAGTCGGAAGAAGCCTTTTTAACTTTGCTGCAGCGCATTCAACGACAAGCTTCTTCTTCTCCTCCTTCTACACAAATCCTTCGACCTCCCGACGAAGCTTCGGCCGCCATGGGACGTCAATTGGCTCTTAAATTTGCCACTCTGGCTGTACCCCCAGCAACAGCCGATCCTGTAGAGCAAACGTCACAACAAATATTGCCAGTGATTCCCAAGGCCCTACAAGAAAAGGCCTTGCAATGTTTATTGCAACGACACTTGAATCCCTCCATTGTAGAAACCTTTTTACAAACACTGGTGCCGGGCGGCAAACTGACACCCCTGGTACAATGCGAATGGTTGCCCACGTGGATTTTACAGGCTGAACTGGCCCTGCTAGAACAATCGCCCTCGGACTTTCATGCCTTGAACACCATGATTCGGACCTATGCCCACTATCAATGGTGGTGGCATCAACAAGACTTGCATCACCAATGGACACGAGCCATACAACGAGGCATGGGCAAACATGCTACGACTGTAAAGCCAGCACGTAGTAGTCATGATCCCCTCCAAGTCGCCACTACCTACCAGAGATTGCAAAGCGCGACTGCCCGAAAACGAATGATTCAAGAATGTATTCAAACCGCCTTTTCATCAGGACAAGCAATATTACAGCAAACTACTACTGTTACCCACAATGATAACACGACGACGACCATGGTACATGCGGCCCTGGGCATGGCAAATAGTGGTCAAATGAGCCACGCCAGTAGTGCCGTGGTGGGGGCAGCCACCAGTTTGGACGATGGTGGGGGTGGCGATGGTGCCTCCACTATCATTGGTGGGAATAGTAGTGTGGCAAGTGGCAGTGTCACTACGGCTAGTACTAGTCGACAGCAACAACCCCAGATACGACGACATCGGCCTTTACTGGGTGGAGTTTCCCCCCGCAAACTGGTACAAGCCATGTTAAGTCCACTCCTTTCGGCATCGGTATTAACTTTTGGAGCGCCGATTCAAGAATCCATGTTGTTTTTAGAGCTGTTATGGAGAGATTGTTGGTCGGAAATGACGGCTTGGATTGAAAATGAAAATGTGGGTGCCACGGAAGCTCAGCAGGATTATTTTCATGCCCTGGAATGGTTGACACACGCACTCGATTTGTTTTTATGGGGACTGCCGTGCCATTCGAATAGTGGAGGAAACGCCAAATCACAATGGGCGGCCATGGAACATTTGACAGCTTCCAAAGAATTAGCGACACGATGGTTGTTGCAACTGTTGGAGTTGGCATCGTTTTTGGTACAAACCTTTGCCGAAGACGAAGATGACGATGAACTATTTCCTTCCATTCCCGTGGATCCAGCTCTGGCACAAGCTGTTGGGCAGTGGTTGTCTCGGATTGCATCCGAAACGGTGCCACGATTGTTTGCCGTCGTGCCATCCTATCCAGTATCTCTCTCCGCATGTTGGATTCAAATATTACAACTGTTGCAGCGATTGTCGTCGAATCCTGCTATCCTTCCACAAAACAACAATATTGAGGCTCCTGATACGCATAGCGCCAAGCCATTGTCGTCGCAGCTGGAATTTCTGGATACAGTTGCCATTTTAAAACTTGCAACCGTGGTCTTGTCCAATCCGATTCCGTCAGAAGTTCAGGTCATGTTACAAATTCTACACGTGGCCATGTCGTCATCGACGAACCGAGTGGTATCCACAACGCACCCTGGTAGTACTAAAAGTACTACTACTACGGCTTCGGTGACCACATTGGGCATGTTACGAGGACTCGCTAGCATGTTTTCACGCAAAGATGGTTGTCAACAAACCAGTCAAGCTTTGATTCAAACCTTGAAGGCGCAAAGTAATTCATCACGCAAGTCAACGTCCAACACTATGAAAAAGATCAAGGCGACCCGGTCATCCTTTGGAGTAGTCAACAATGTGATTCAGTTTTTGGACAATTCCATTGTCGATGTGGAAAATTTTGTCATGTTTTTGTCCAAAGAAAATGCCTTGGTGGGCACCAAATTTACCGCAATGCAACAGACGGCAAGTCTCTTGTTTGGTATCGCATTGTTAATGGACGATCCCAAGCATCAAACAGCGGCATATACCTTCTTGGGGCATTTGTTACAAGTATATCCGCACTTGGGCATTTCGCTGCTTCCCGTCTTGGTAGATTGTATCAATGCGGCTTGTGTCAAGGGGGATGCCACGACCTTTCAGCGTCAATTGGATTTTTTGTGCGAGTCGGTCGTTCAAGATACTCAGTGTGCTCGTGAAATTTGGAACTTGATAGGCGTTCAACTCATGACACCGACCACGCCGGCTGTGATTCGCACGAGCATGATTCGATTGTTTCCCAAACTCTGTCTTGCCAACAAACGTCTTTACAAGAGGGTCATGGAAGCCTTGGGTAACAATCTGGCAACGAGTGCGCACAATGTCGAAATCAAACTGGCCGTTGCGGCAACGATTGCCGATCTGGCCAAGGAAGACCGGATTCGTGATGTCACAGATGTGATTGGGTGGATCCAGGGTTTTATTACGGAAATTAGTTGGATCCGGCCTGTCTCTACCTTGGACGAAGAAAAGTCAGGGAGCAACGCCGCATTGGTACATTATGCCGTACTGGCCTTGCATTATCTACTTTTGGCGCAGGAGCTCGATTTCGATTTAGTCATTGCAGTTCTGAACAAGCGTCTGTGCAATGTCCATGACATGAAAGAAGTTCTCATGTTGCCCCCTCTTGTATTGGACTCCTTGGCACTTTTACTTGGGGATGGGGAATGCGAGGAGGAAGACGACGACGAAGAAGACGACAAGGAGGAACGCCAGCTCCAGCCAGTCGGCGTGTCGTCTCAAGTCTCCAAATCTGTAGAAACATTGATTCAGCTGGCATTGTCGCCGAAACTTCACGCCAAACGGGCCAACCAGGACGTACTTCTAAAAGGAACGTTGTTGCGATGCCGAAAAAACATTCAACAGTCTCTTGCTGCCTATTCGACAGATGCCTTGGGAATCGATGATGTCGGTTTGAAAGCGATAGTGGCTGCAGCTAATAATGAAGAGGCACCGTCGCCTCCGTCATCTGGCAGGCGCTACGAATCCGTTCGCCAGATTGTAGAAGATGGCATCCGCTTGCTGGAAAGTGGTTCCTACAAGATGAATCCTGTGGGTGCTAGTTGGGGGAAAGATGCCCGCTACACCCCCGATGGAGTTTCTGCGTCAGATATATCCCCTTCTTTGGGTGCTCTGATTTGCAAATCGCTAAAGTTCGAAGAGGACATTCTGGGGTCAACTCTCTGGCAAAAGCGTGGCTCTCGGAAGGGCCAAACGGCGAAGAAAAAGGTTTTTGTCCAAGGTCAAGTATCTCCCGATCCAGGACAAGTTCAAGCATTGCCCTCTTCTGCTAGCGTGCAAAAAGTCTACAACGAGAATCGTTGCACTGCGACTTCGTTGGCCGTCCTTCTATGTTTTGAAGGGAAGCCGCTCTCATTTTTCGGGGATCTCGCGGCCGATATCGCGCATGAATCTTCGGATCCATTCCTACTTGCCTTTACGGTGCAAGCATGGCTCAACGCCGCTCGTGCTACCTTGATGGAGCTTGTTATGTCCTTCTCTAGCTCCGAAGGCCTCGAAAATGTACTCATGGAAGTCCGAGAGTGGCGCTTCCGTCTGGACAGCCCCGACAATATGTTTCTTGCGCTTGCTTCACTGGCTCTGATGATCCCAGATATCCTGGGTCCTTATGGTGATCACTCGCCTTACGTGGATGAAATCTGTGACGAAGTCTGGAGTGGATACAGGGACAACGATATCGAGAATGAAGACATTGGAAAGCTGTGTATTGGTTTTGTTGGCGTTTGCGCCATGCGCAGTAGCTCGGATGATTTGTCGGGGGAGATTGTGGACAACCTTGAACGGTCCGTAATGGGATATGGTGGGAAAGCGAGCTTTGGAGCATACTATGGGCTAGCCATAATTGCACAGTCATGCCAACATGCTATCGAAGGAAAGGAGGACGACGACGAGAGATCCCAATTTATAATATCTCTTGTCAGTCGAATTGTCGGTTTCCTGGTGAACGAGCTAGTTCTATGCATTGCGGGCAAACACAATGCTCTTGCCAGTCTCGTTGGGGCGATCAAAGACGGCGAAATCAGCCCAGAGATCATCGATACGATCACCGCACTGGGAAAGAAGCCCATCAAGATGGTCAAAGCGAAAACCGAGGCAACAAAGTCTCTGTTTCTTTCCTTGGCAATTTGCGTCCCTGCGCTCTCGGTTGTCAACGACGAGCTCTTGTTGGGTGTGTACTGTTTTCTCGAGGCCATTCCTTGGGGCCATGGAAAGGGAATGGCGCTTTCGTCGGTTCTGCAGTCATGTAGGCGAAGTGGCCTGTTCAAGAATCGAGAAGTCGAGAAGATCTATTCGAAGTATGGCAAGATATTCGAAGAAGGTATGGACAAAGGTGTTTCCGGACTAGACGACATATTTTACGCTGTCACTGCGACGATGACAAAGTCCATTCCATACTCCATCCGGCGATTCCTTGTTGGTAATCGCACTTTGTTTGATGAGGATGGTAGAGCTGTATCTCTCTTGGCGGCAGTTGTTTCTTTGAGTTCGATGCCATGTTTGGGTTGCGGCGCGCTCGCATTCACCGAAACTGCCCAATTGTCGCCACAAGCATCAAGCGAAGACATCGACGGCGTCGCAACGTTGATCTCCGAGGCAGTTGTCAACCGCGAATGGACCAAGTATCCTCAAATCGGCATAATTTTGATGGGCTTTCTCGCCTCGATGAACAACTTTGCCGATACAAGCGATAACTCCGTGCAATCTCAATCATCCTTGTTGATTTCGAAATCACAGCCGATCGATGCCAAGCTACCAACGGCTCAGCCAGGGACTGTCCTTGAGGTCGTAATGGATTCCCTGTCGCAGCTCTTTGACCAATCGCCATCCAATTTCGACGAGGCATCTTCGAATGCGGTTGTGCAGCTTCTTGGGTGTCTAGAGGTGTTGTCTCTTCCCGGCCATTTTGCTAGCTTTTTGGAACAAATGTTTCGTGGAACCGACGAAATCAAAACTGCATGCACCAGGCTTCTTATTTCTCAAATTCGAGGTCGTCCGCGTGCAGTGTTTGATGGTAGGGACTATGTGGATCTCGCACTCAAGATGTCGAAAATGCCGCCAACCGCCATCAAAACGATGCTGGGACAAGGCGGAGCCCCTATTCTTTTCGTAGAAGCTTTGGTCGACTTGGTCCCAAAATTCTCGACGGATTCTGTGGGAGAAGTAGTTGAGAACTTCTGGAGGCTGTGCTTCAATCAAGCGAGCACACTCCCCGGAATGTCGGTTGCCTTCCTGAAGGCAATGAAGGCGCTTGTAAGGGGTGCCCATTCCGGCGATAAGAAATCACTGATGACTTCGCCAAAGACCCTCAGCTTCCTACGGAACTTCCTCGTGACACGTGCTTTTGCTGGGATCAGGGATGCACCATGGACAGCGTCCACGTCCTCGTCGACCATCGAGGAGCGAACAATTGTCGAGGCATACTCTCAATGTCTTCTGGAGATACCAGTGAGCACACTTGTGGACGCAGAATTTTTCACCTTGAAGGAATTAGATGGATTTGTCGGTGAAGCACTCCGATATCGCTGTGTGATGGAACTGGTGCGAAACGAGTATTTCAACTCGCCGGCCCGCTCTTCCAGTGAAATTTCTTCTGCCATTGCATGGTTTTCCCGCCAGCTGACTTCCTCGGAAGAGGAAATATTTTCGTCTACTTTGCTGCAAGTGGCCTGTTCTATTGCCGATGCCACGTCTAGCGAGGACTCCGAGCGGCGAAAGGAGCACCTGCTGACACTGTTGGACAATCTCTTGTTAACAGGGCCGTCGGCCAGTTATGTCGGACTACAGATGCTCGGCGTTCTGGTATGTCGTTGGGTTGACGGAGAAGGTTCTGATGGCGACCTTTCACTTGTTTGCCTGATTTCGAAACGAATGGAACGGTGGAAGGAGTTGTCTCCGCCGACTCTTCAACAGACATTCCGAATCCTCGTGCACGATCTCCCCTATAACTTGGCAACCTATGCACGAGTTGAAAAGGTTACGGGGGTAGTCTTCAATCGACTCTGGCGCATCTACAACAAATGGTTTGAGCAGGGGGCCGACCGCGAGACTATTGAATGCGTTCGAAGGGCACTCGTCTGCTGCCGCGGTGCGGATTCTGGGTCTGAGGAATTTGCATCTTTGGCCACTTCTATGCTGTCTTAGCGATAAATGTAACGGATAATCGTATTTGCGTCGTAATTTTGGAAGGTTTACGCCTATTTGGTGCCCGTGTACGTGCCCCAGGCTTTGTGTGATTCCCAGAGCTTGACTCGCACACACCCACGAAATTCCTTGCAGTCCGTCTCGAGTCGCTTCTTGATATCGTCGTGTATTTGTTTCGCCATAAATTCAGTTGTCGTCATGACTCCCGCCGGGAAAACCTCGTCCAAATTTTTCAGATTGTAGGCCTTTAAGACATCGCTGAGAATATCCGAAGCAAGTCCAATATCTATCACCCAATTTGTTTCAGGGTCCAGACTTTTGGATAGAAATTCAACATCGCAGGTGTAGGTCGCTCCGTGCAAGGATCCCGCTGGTCCAAACTTGGGATTCTGATGGAAACTATGAGCAATCATGAGGCTGTCTCGAACTCCCAATGAGAAGGGATAGTCCGTCGAGTGCACCAAGCTGACAAATCCCATTAGGACTACTGATGCAAGAAATGACTTCATGTCTGAACACGGATGTTTTGCAGATTATAATTCAAAGCAACAGCGCAGCAATTTGCAGGAGAAGGAAGTATCACAATGGCTGGTTTTTGGCGGTTGTCCATCAAAAAGCTTTGGATTGATCTCGATGCGATCTTTCGCTTTTTTTGGCACCTCCCGACAAAAGATATTCCTGCGCGCTGGAGCGCGCGGTAGGCAGGTATGAAGTAGCATATGTCATTCATCATACCTATGACTGGTACTTTCCTCATGGATAACTACAGTACCAGGTACGAAATGTTGTCGACAACATCAGTCTCTATGGAATGGTAGACGAGGGCGCTTAATTATAAAAGACCACCATGGCGAATGGTCACGAACGCCTTTACTAACTCGTTTGTCTGAGTCTCCACTTACGAATCGTCGTCGGCTGTGGCCAAGATCGTTTCGTTGGAAGCTAAAGACTCTGTCTGTAGACGTCTCGCAATCTTCCTAGCGGCATTGACAAAGAACTGCAGCGTTCGCATTTCGGACTGAAGCAAGAGCATGGAATAATACTCTGGACCGGGTGCCATATTCAATACATGCTTATCGTTGACGATCTGCCCATATTCTTGCAATTTGCTTTGTAGAATGCTTTGAAACTTGACAAGAGCGGCTAATTCACCCTCGATCTCTTTCTTGTCGTCGACAGCATCGCTATCGTCGACTTGCAATCCTGTAGTGTCACCATACAAGCCCATGCCATTGCCACCGTCGCACTCTTCTTCTTCTTTTTCTTCGTCTCCATCATCATTCAAAAAGGCTTCGACGTCATTTTTTTCTTCTTGTTCGCCACTTTCGGAGCCAACCTCGTCCATGGGACGGAAGAATTCTAGAGCCTTTACAAAACATTCATAGGTGTAGGATGCAGGTCCTGTTCGCAGATCAATCACGGTTTCTGCCCGGCTACTCTCGTCAAAGAGTCGCAATTCCAAGATATCATTGCTGGAACCATCCGGTTCCAGGTTGTCGGGGATTGTAAAGCCATAGTTTAACAACAGCTGCCCATTGCCTTGCGCGCCATAGGTCAACCTCAATGTCTCACCAACCTTGAGAGGAAGGCAGCTGCTCGTGTCTCCATTCGAAGAAGAAGAAACGGACCGAACCTCCATACATTGGCTCCGAAAAGTGTAAGAAAGATTCATCTTGGTGGTCGGATCTTGACCTCCACGATAGTGATCACACAAATCTAGGATGGGAACCAAAGCGACTTCATTTCGTGGTGGAGTTCTCTTATCAAGCGGATGAGGGTCCTTCTTCGTTTCTTCAATCACAAACGCGCGAGATGAGACGACCGCCAACATATCGCTGAATCGCTCAAAAGAGACCGGAAATGCAGCAGAAGCTCCGTCGCCATTATAGGCCTTTTGAATCATTGCAAAATCTCGTTCGATGCCCGCTCTAGCCTCTCTGACGCGATTCAAAAGAGGCGAACATCTAAGTCTGGACTGCAATTGTTCTTCTGACCACCGTCGAGGCAATGCGTCCCAATGCGATGACCCCTCGGGTAAGGTTGCCAAATAGGCGGTCGCTATTCTAGCTCCTCGGCTAGCTGTAGGTTCAAGGGTCGATGAGGGGGCAACACAAGCCAACCCCAGAGCAATAATCAGATCGCCAAGCGCCGAATGGAATCCGACCGATTCATCGAGGTTTGTCAACGCTACAGAAGCGCCTTGCCACCATGGAGTGATCAGTCCAAGTGCAAGATCCCGAGTGATCATACTAGCCTTTGGAATTTTCAGTAAACAGAAATCGTGATCGTCCGATGAAGAAGACTTGACGTTTGAAATGTCCACATCGTTCATCACCTTCAACTGCCGAGTGTCTGAGCAAAATCTAAGGCTCGGATGCAAAAATCCCCCGTGAGCGTCAATGTCCTCTTTTAAGGTTGTCCACCACCATGATATCTCATCTCGTTTCCGCTTTGACCCCATATTGTAGGTTTGTGGCAGTTGTTTCAGGAGGTGTGCCACAAGTCGTTTGGGCTTCTCGCTTTGGTTCGGTCAGCACACCATTTTGGGGGTCTCGTCATTTTATAGTTCTTCCAACTTCCAACTTTTGTTCGAAGGGGTCGTCACCGATGATTACTTCCTTTGACTGCCTAACAGCAGAGCGGCAGCGTTTAATAAATAAGACCTCTTAACCCCCCCTTACTTGGATTTTAGTGCGGTTTTTGAAATGCGCTCACAACTGGGACTGTCCGCTTGGGTCCGCCCGAGAGGGAACTTGGAATCACGATCCTTCGCAAAGTCTTTTGGAAGCAATCCGATTTCTTTTGGCACGGCGAGAGATGGGCGGGCATGGCATTGCTTTTCTAGGCGACTTTTCTGCTGGGGCAGACAACACGAGTTCGCAACAGGATCACGATAACACTTGTGTCCTTTGGGTCTCTTTGATTCTTGTTCCATTTTGTTGATTACCTACTAAAACTACTATACCATGTCCAAACCCTTTGATTATTCCAAGTGGGACAAAATCGAGTTGAGTGACGATGAAGAAGACGTTCACCCCAACATTGATAAGGAATCTTGGTTTCGCATGAAACATCGAAGTCGGGTCGAACGAGAAGAACATGAAGAAAAAGACAAGAAACGAATTCAAGAAGAAGTACGTTAGTTAGACTGGATTGTCTGCGATGTGCAACGCGATATAATGTGACTCACCCCCTACCCTCGTTGCTGTTAGATGGAGAAAGCCAATCAACGCATTAAAATGCTCGAACGCGATCTGCAAAAGATTCAAAAGCAAAAACAAGACGACAGTGATGACGACGATGATGATTTGGATGATGTCGAAGCCATCAAGATTGAATTGGAAGAACTTCAACAACAAAATCGTGCTCGACAAGCGAAATTGGATGAGTATGAAAAAAACAAAAAGTGGAATGTCGATAACATGTTTCAAGTCAAGGAAGAACGTACCGTTATTAACGTCAATGCGGCCAAGGCTAATTATACACCGACTGGATTTGCACAATCGACCGTGACTGGAGAAGAAGTCAAGAAACAATTTGCGTCTCCCAAGAAGGATAAAGAGGCAGCAGCGGATGACGGCGACGACGACAAGGAAAAGGAAGAATCCAAGCCAGCGGCAGCTGCCCCAAAGCCGTCACCCTCCGCCAAAAAGGCGGCCGCTCCCGTCGGTCCTGCCCCTCCCAAAAAGGCATCTCCGCCCAGCCCTACCGAGGTGGATACCGATCCCAACTTTGTGTATTCCTATCATGAATTTACAGACAAGTATGCAAATCTGGTCGAAGAATTCATGACCCTCAAAACATTTGATGAATCCAAAGAGTTTCTCTTGAAACATGGTGGTATTCTACTCCAAGAACATGCCTCCAATTATCTCTTGTTGGCCTCGCTAGAAGATGAAATGAACGGTTATCGTGAAAAGATGAAACAAACGGCCAAACAATCCCAAATTGTGACCAACATTGCTGAATTGGCCAAGTCGTGGAATACACATCCGGGAAATGTCATCATGCCGTTCTTTCAGCGTTTACAACAACGAGAGTTCTTGGAAGGATTCTTAGCAGGACTAGATGTCTTTGTTCAAAAGATTATTAGTCGGGCGGTTACTAAAAAGTTGGAAATGGATCAGGCAAGGTCGAGTGGAGTGGAAAAAGATGGAGTGGATCTGGCGCAAATTCCAAAGGAAGAACGATTAGGACCGGGTGGATTGGATCCGCTGGAGGTTATTGAAACGTTGCCAGAAGACATGCAAAAGGCTTTTGAGAGTCGGGATGTGGAACAATTGAAGGCAGCCTTGTTGAAATTGGATCAGAAGGATGCGGAGTATCACATGAAGAGATGTGTAGCATCGGGATTGTGGCAATCGGGGTGAAGGAATGTGTCAAGAAATAAATGACAATGTCTACAACGAGTGGTAGTAGAAAGCCTAGAAAATGAAACTATAGTGCTGAATACAAGCATTCTCTATTGCTAGGAACACCAATCACTTAAATGGGTATTGTGCGGGTGACAAGCGTCGTCTTGACAGTCACAGCCCGGCACAAAACGAGTGTTTGCTACGGATATTGGCTCGTAAGATGGCATCTAATCCACGCGAGGGCGTTTGTTGTTGGTGTTACCCTCCTCCATATCCTCATCTTCGTCAATGGGACGCAAAGGCTTGTCCTCAAACAAATTGATGGAATCTTCCCAAAGATAATCGGATGGTCGCTTCAAGTCAAAAGCCTTCAAGACGGCGGGCCGCCAGCGACGAGAGCGTGCATTTACGAGCCACGTGTTGACGACATGGGGAGTCTCGCCAGTTTCGTAGGCCAGCTGGTGGGTCACGGCTTCATCGGGATATGGATTGATCCAATTCGCCACCAGCCAAGTGGTCATGCGCGCTTGAAAGGCAGCCTTGTTGGCACTGCTAGGTGTAGACCGAGGCTTGATTCCCCGATGGACATTGTTGATTGTGGGAGTCGATTGCGTGGAAAGTGGAGTTATAGGAGGACTTTCATCGACTCGAAGATTTCTATCAATCAAAAGCAAGAGAGAGGTAAGGCGTTCTGTCGTCTCGACGCAAAGCATCTCAAATTCTCCACCCATTTTCGCACGAGACTGCGAAAAGGTAAAGTGATCACGAATTTGATTGAGAGCAGGTTTCATTTCCATGAATCGAGGCTGGTCTTCGATCGCCAGAACCAGCAACCGAATGCGGTCAATCGCTGTACTCGGCGGCAACGAGCCAAAGTCCCAAAAGACTGGCATAGCAGTCGGATCTACCTTGCTGAGGAGAGACTCGACATTCTGCGATGGAGATTCAATAATACCCTCGGACGCCATGGGAGAGCAAAATGGACCCCAGGCTTTCGTGGAGCCTTGGATGCAATGATTGCCCCCACTTGCAGCGAAGTGTGGTCTTGCCGACAAGGTCATTGCCGCCAGACCTCCACCACTCGTCAAGGATTCCTCATCGGGATGAAGCCCTTCCGATGCCATTGCCTTGGCATTGAGATCATCGATCCATTCGATTGGCGTCATTTTCACCCACTGAAGTTCTGTCGCATCCTTGGCGGCCCGCGTCGGAAGATGGAGCAACCTCATTGAGCGGGGTTCCGAATGCAATTGCTGCTGCGACTTGTTAGTATTCATGGTCTTGACTGGCCGCTTCTTTGATGAAAGTTTTGCTAGTGGTATTTTGATTCGAAGAGACGACGACGATTCGTTCCTTTTCCTTTTCAATGTCGATTGCGACGCTGGTGGTCGACTTGCGTTTGTTGTGTCTCCAAACACAACTCCGACAGCTTTGGAGCGAGTCAATCGCCCGGTAAGGCTAGAACGAGATGCCATCGTGTGGTGTCACTTGCTGTTTCTTTGAAAGATTATGATGATAGAAACGTTTCGTTTCAGTAATCGAGAGTGTTCATGGTGATGGATGGAGAGATGAGGCGTTTTTCGGGAAAACGTTTTTCTTTGCGAGAGAAGAATGACGAGCTCGACCAGCGCGCACGCAAGCCGAGCCTCTCCCGCCCAGCCGCAGACAAACGCGGGGCCAACGTTGTGGAGCACCATCACCTTCACCATGATAGTAATACAGAAACACTCCTATTTCTTCTTGTGCAACGTCGCTAACTGCCATAGCGAGCATATGAATCGAGTTCTGATAATAGCACCATAGTTAATGTTGCGACGGGCGGAAATTTTTTGCCAAGTTTTTGTATTGCTCTAGCATCCTTGCTATTGTGCGGAGAATTTGTTCTCCCATAGGCTTTGGGGCGAAAAACCCGAGATGGCGAGCGAAGCGAAACCATGTTTCGATTTAATCTTGTAGCTTGAGAGCTTCCTTAGCTATCTTTGGTCTTGGTTTCGCCAAGTGCTGTCGCCCTTCCATGAAGAGTCGTGAAGAGATTTTCTGGTAAGACTCGCGATGTCTGGTACAAATCGCTACGCATTTCATCGTAGAAAGACCACGTTTGAAAAACTTGGCGTGAAACACATTTTACCGCCACAAGACCCCGACCGGGGCGGACGAAGAATCCTTTTGTACTGCGCGACGAGTAGATTCTACGTAAAAACCCCGACTCAAGGATATCGATTCTGGCGATGAAACCTATCTTGTAAACGACCCAATCGCACCAAAAAGTCCGTCGCCAAGGTTTGTTTGAGATTTTGTCCCGTGCGCATCTATCATCACAACACGTGCTCATTATTTCTTCTTTTCGTTGGCAATACACATCCGAAAAGCTACTTGCACCAACACAAGTTCTATCAGAGTCAAATAGCAAAGCGACCAGTGCTGGTGAAAAGTTTACCTTGTTGGAGTATGGAAAAACGAAAACGAATTGTAGTGAATGATGTGTTATTTCTCAACACACGGAGTACGTGATGATCTGATGAACTCGCGGGGGTGTCTTTATGCCATTGTTTGGATAGCTTTTTCTCACTCGATAAACTTCTCTCGTCTTCATTTCTACAGTTCAAGATGGTAGTGAGGCCGTCAAAGCCAAAGTTGCAAAGCGACTGTCCATGCTGCCTGAGCAAGTCAAGAATCAAGCCGCTCGCCGGGCAAGTGAGTTGACTACGCCTAGCATGCTGGCTCAAAAGACCAGTTCCAAACTCCTTCGAAAGATTCCAATTATTATGAAAGAGAAAGGACTCACAGTCGACATGGAAGAAATATATCGGGAAGGGCCGTATCTTATTTTCTATCTTCGTGTCTTACACGTTGATCCAGTCGTTCTGGCCGATGACATGGGAATTTCGGGTATCGTTCAGTGGTTGCTGAGCAGCGTTGGGGAAGGAATGCAACGCACGATAGAAAAGGATTATTGTAAGTGCCTTTCGAGCCAAATGTTGTTTTTGTGTCTACCAAAAGCGTCGTCTCACTTTCGCTGACTCGTTCTTTCTTGCAGTGCCCAAACATGCCATTAGTGTTCTTGAGCACGAGATACCCAAGATGCTCGACCAGAAAATGAAAGAGAAGAAGCTAGTTGTTGAGACCAAAGTATTGACAGACTCGGATGCACAAGCTCGCTATTTTTCGTCCATGATAAAGCAGATTCGAGAAGGCGAGTCGCGGCGGCAAACTCTCATGAGAACTTTTAAGCAAATGTCGAGCTCGTTCTCGCTGGACGGTAGCAGCAAGGATTTGATGCAAGCCGAAGAGCTTGTTGCTGCGTGACAATATTAAATACCGTCATCGCTGGACGGAAACGATCGAAACCGAAGAGCTTGTTGCTGCAGGACAGTAGGAAATACCGTCACCGTTGGACGGAGGCAAAACTACGCGTAACCACGACGACTCTACTAGCTATCAAATCATCACTATCGCAGTCTTTTTGAGAAAGTTCGAGTTGAAGAGGTGCGATACCGCCATCTGATATCATGCAAGTTGCTTCCATTACCTTGCACTACGACCTGGTTGATGGCATTGGTGCTAGCACAAGCATCATGCACTCAGTTCTTGTTCGAAGCGACCCCCATTTTGTTCAGTAGGGCAAACCAAGGCAGCTAATCTGAGTATATTAATCTTAGAATGAACACTTTGTCAGATTCTGGCGTACATAGCTCCAGATCAGCAGCGCAATTCTTTCACTATAGGTCGTTTCAAAAGGTAAAAGGTTCCGAGTAGTGGTTGCAGTCTAGTAGCTTCCACCACGGCATTTGCTGATGGCGTACGGACGACGGAGCGAATGCGTCGATCAAGAATTGTCGAAATTGACAATTTTCCCGAATCTGACGAAATTGTTGACCCTTTCAAAAAGGAAGAACCTGTCCTTCATCCGTCACCATCAATGGTCCAAAATCCAACTATCGGCTGCACCACCAACACAAAAAACTACCGCATTTCGAATACTCCAAGTCCAATGCCATCGTATTGTTGATTCCGGTATTTGACGTGGATTATCACCCTGAAGCAAGCTGTTCCCGAAACAAAAAGCGTTTGAAGTACACATTGTTCGTTGAGAAGTTGTTGGTTGTAGAACGGAGCGTCTATTGTTAATTTCTTCCGCCCTCGATTTTTCACTCGAACATGGACGACCCCGCGAACAACGACGCGGCAATGGAGGAATCCTCGCCGCTACCTCCGGAGGAGCTCTTGTCGAATCTCATGTCGGCATTGGCTGCTGGCGCTCGTGCCGTTCAAGGTATCCCCATCGATGACGAGTTTGAATATCAATCTAGTTTTCCAGAATTTCAAAATCTGGTTCAGGAGAATGCAGAAGATTTATTAGACGCAATTCTGCTTGCACTCTCGACAGCGTCTGGAGACGAAGCTCTAGACTTGGATACTGAATTTCAAGGATTATCGGATCCTTTGTTATGGGAGGCCTGCAGTGATGTCTGTGAGTGGCTCACTGAACAAGCCGAAGCCAGTGGGGCAGCAGCGCAGGTTCAAGTTGAATTGCAATCGACAACCGCCAAAGCCAAGAATTCCTTCGGCATGCTCATGCAGGGCATGGTCAAAATGCCCAAGCCCCAAGAAGTCTATCAAATTTACAGTGGCCAGCCGTATCTGAATAGTCGGCTTGAACCCTTTGTCCCGCCAATCACTGAAAAGTTTCATGCGATAGAACCTCTCGATTTGACGCTTCAGCCCGGTCCTGGTATCGCAAATCGTTTCGGTGCATGGAGAGCCCCGAAACAGATTCCACCAAACAGCATGATAGCACCTTCTCATCACGTCCCCCACGTCTATCGAGCGGAAATTGAGCAGTTGCAGTTTTCTGACTGGCAGTTGGCCGCCCCCGACAGTATGCCCACAATTACGGCTTCGACGGAGCCCTTGGAGGCCATGTGGGTGGATACTCCGCAGGCCCTCCAAGAGTTGACATTGCGACTGGAAACAGCGAAGGAAATCGCCATGGATCTCGAAGCACACAATTATCGAAGCTTTGCGGGCATTACTTGTTTGATCCAAATTACCATCGGAGCTACGGATTCCGAGCCGAAAGCCAGTAACTATTTGATTGACCCATTTCCACTCTGGAAAAAGCTGGGAACCGCCTTGGGTCCAGCCTTGGCTGATCCGAACATTGTCAAGGTCATGCATGGTGCCGAAAGTGATGCCCAGTGGCTGCAACGCGATTTTGGATTATACATTGTGAATCTGTTTGATACTTATTGCGCCGCCAAGGCCCTGGAGTTTCCCCGGTTGGGCTATGCCCACTTGCTCCAGACCTACGTTGGAGTTACACCCGACAAGACTCATCAATTGTCGGACTGGCGTCAGCGTCCTTTGCCACCGGCTATGAAGGAATATGCTATCATGGATACTGCTTATCTGCTAGATATCTACAAATGCCTCAAGTTCGACTTGCAGAAGCACAAATCAGGCTCGATTGTCGGGGTCTTTGAGAAGAGTAAACAAATATGTTTGATTCGCTACGCGCCTGATGTTTTCAAGCCGGAAGCCTATCGTACCCTAGTGGGCCGAAAGCGTACCAAATCGGAACTGAATGAAACGCAGTGGCAAGTCTTGAAGGAGCTCTATGATTGGCGAGATCAAATGGCACGTCAATATGATGAATCGTTGATTTATGTCTGCGCGAATAGTACCCTGCTGCGTTTAGCCTTGGCATGTCCTACCACGTTGGCAGCCTTGCAAGGGCTCTTGCAGCCCATGCCGCCGATTATCTTAAGCCACGCTAAGCAACTTTTGGGTTTGGTACAACGGTGTGTCAAGCCTCCATTTTTCAAACCAGCCACTGCAGATCCCGAAGATGTTCCACCAGAAGCCAGCGGCATTGAATCTCGTAGTCTCATGAGTCCTGTCCTTGGGACGGAAGCCTTGTATCGGCAGGCGGGATGGATTTCGCCCCACTTTGATGACAAGAATTCGGTTGATGCTGACGGTGTGCCCGATGGAGTGACCACGACCACAGATGATGACGAAGAGGAGGGTGAAGACGGACGCTTGAAGCCTCGACGGGTCTTGGCTGTCCATCTGGCGAACCAGAAATACAGAAGCAGTCAATACACTTCACACAGCCTTCAACTTGGGCCAGATGACGACGACGGAGACAGTGTCGTGGATGGAACGGGATCTGCCCGCGCAGTGCATCCAAACGATTTGGAAGAAGAGGCACAAATGGCACAGGCCAGTGCAGCTCATATTCGAAGCACTCAAGAGAAGCATGCCATGCTGGGGTTGCTTTCAGCGCCCGGAGATCTCGAAGATGGCGATGCTGACGACGAGGGCGACGATTTGGAAGACGAAGACTTCAACGAAAAAGCCAGCAATGAGGAACATTTTGTCATCCCGCGGTCCATGCGAGAAATTTACCGCATCAGCAATCACAATCGGCGGAAGAAAAAATCCTCAAGCCCTTCCCTGTTAGAGCCCAACGAAAAGGAAGCTCAAGAACTGGCAAAGGCTGAAGAAATCTTGAAAGCTAGGGCATTGGATGGCAAGAATTACTTTGACGAGATTCCGGGGACACCCAAGCGGCAACGAACAAAGTCAACTGGTACTGCGTCAGTGTCGTCAGAAGACGTTGGGGGCACTGGTCACGACTCGGGACTATCCCGAGAAGATGATATTGCGATGATGGAGGAGATTGGATGGATAAAGGGGAAGGAAGAAATCGATAGTATGATGAATCAACGCGACTCTGCTGAAGAAGGCGAAGACGATGGTGACGGAGCCGGTGCCTCTAGCGAGGATGATGGCACTAAGCAGCCCAAAGCCTTTGACTACTCCGGGGTTGGTGCGATTGGGGCGTTTAGTTCAACCCCGTCGCCAAATCCGTTTTTTTCTGGAGCAGCCACAGCGGGCGGTCAATTGAATCAGCAACTCGGCAAACCCTTGCAGAAGAAGCAAAGTGCAGCACGCGGGAAGCAGTCACGTCGGGGACAGCAGCAGCAGCAACAACAACAACAACCCCAACAACAGGTTGAACGGCCAGAACGAAATCAAGCGAGGTCACAGGCATACAAGAAGCGGTAGGCCAAAGAAAATCACGAGAGCTGGAAAGCGAAGCAAAAGGCCACTTGATCGCTCAAAAGGCGGAAGATTCGTGGATATGATTAACTTGGAAAATCGCTCTCCCGACAAAGACAATATATTATCGAAGGATTTGATGGAATACTCTTGGAGATCGATGCCAAACAGGGAAAATTTTAGGGTGACGTAAATAGGAATGGGTTTGTTTGGGGATCTTCGTATTTATTTTTCCTCAATTGTGACAGAGATCATTTTGATTGGATTGACTGGTTGCTCTGCATTGATTTCAACCTTCTCCATCTTTTTGACTACTTCCTCGTACCCCTCAATAATCTTGCCGAAGACAGGGTGTGCGCTCTCTGATTCGCCGTTGAACCAATCCAGATGCTTGTTGTCTTTGACATTAATGAAAAACTGTGAGCCCCCAGTGTCTGGATCACCTGAATTCGCCATTGCCAGTGTTCCCTCCTCGTTGGAAAGTCCTTTGACTAGCTCATCCTCGATATTCCCATACTCGTCTCGCGTATGTTCTTTGCCAGTACAAGATTTGAAGGTTGTATCAGGAGGTCCTGAGCCTTGACCTGCTTCTTCGTCCAAGGTTCCATAATAAACGTGCGGGTTCTTTGCGTAGGGACACCCGAATTGAATACAATAATCCGGGGCGATCCTGTGGATGTACAATCCATCATAAAATTTCTGATTGACAAGATCGATAAAGTTGCCACAGGTTATAGGCATTTTATCAGTAAAGAGTTCCGCCTTGAACGTGCCTTCTGTAGATTCGAATACGACCGTGGTGACCATGATAGCATACACAGGTTTCACCAGTGAATGCAAGCAAACCAACAATACTAAAAAGAATGAAGACTCATCGTCTCGGGGCATCCACCGAGTGATGACAGGCCGACGAGCCAAAAGATCCGTGAGATGGATGTCCCAATTCCAAAGGAAAGGGGTAAAATGAATGACCGCCACGTGATTGCGCAATTTGGTAATATTGGACCAAACCGACCATAAGACCCCTAACCATTACCTATACCTGCACCTCAACTCATTTCTAGCTAGTAGTAGTCACGCGTATCTCTCGTGTGCCAAGTCGTCGCCTTTGCTACGATACTATCATGCACGTAAGACTTGTGGAGTAAACGCCAGCTATTAGCTACCAGGTACAGGAACTTCAGCGACCACAAGAATCTCACGGCACCTCCAAGATGCCGTTGTGCGGATTGGTGCTCTCACGGCGTTTCAACCAGGCTCAAACAGCTCGCCATTGAAACGCTCAGAGAAAACTATCATCAGAGCCCGTACTGTCAAGGTCTTCTTCGATTTTCTTTCTCCACTCTTCTATTAGGTTTATTCCTTTCTTCTTCATCATCATCTCGCGGACCGCCTTCAACGTAGAGAAGAAATATCGAGCTTGATCAGCTTCCCCCAGAATTTTGAAGTCGGCCTCAAGCCCCCGTTCGACAAAATTTACACCCATAATGGAGCTCATCTCAGTTTGTACAATATCATGTATCGCCCTCGGAAAGAGGTACTCTTCCAGTCGCTTCTTGTTACCAGGCCCGATCATTCTCAGAGCCCATTTGAGTAGCAACGAAGTGAAGGAGAGAGCATCGTCATCCACAGTCAAGTCTGCCTCCTCTTTGCGTATTGCTTCTTCAGCTTTTACAATATCAACATGTCGAATTTGGAACTCAAAGCAAAAAATGGTCCTTCCCGAAAGACTTCTTCCACCGTTGAGGTCATTCCTTTTCGCTCCATGATTACAGGCAATCTTTTGCATAGCTTGGCGCTCATCATTCTTGCAAAGTCCTCTTGTGCTATCAAGCTGACAGCTAAATGAGCAGCCCCTTCGGCCACCTTGTGCTTTAAATCTTCAGGCAGGTTGCCCTTTTTCACTTTCTTTCTAACTTTTGCCCGCACGACCTCCGACCCATCGTGAACTGTTGCACGTCAAGAACAACAACATCATCAGACGTCAGCCACAGAACACGAGCTTCCCAGATTTCGCATGGATTCCTTACCAATAATGTTCAGATACAAGCAAGGTAGCATCTCGTTCGGCATGGTGCATTAGTGTTTTGCAACGCGGAGTGCTTTGTGTCCATGAGAGTCGGACCTCGATTTTTGGGGATTTCGTAGTGAGATGAGAATAGTGTGACGAGCACAGAAAAGCGGGAACAGAAGAATTGTGACCGTCGGAGAGGGCGCGCGTAAAAGTCAGACTACGGAATCTGGCGAAAATTCCGACGTCTGATGTGACATGGAGTGGACCTCTTGGTTGCGAGCGCTGGAGAAGTTTTGCTATGATTTCTGCTAGAGAGAAGATTTCAATATTGTAATAGGGAAAAGCAGCGAAGAGTGGCTGTCTCTCGTCTGATGTGATCATCGGCTCTCATCTGCACAACTGCAGAGAAGATGGAATCGACAGCTATGCCTGCATGGTGCGTCGATCGCGTTTACCGATTTCAGAAGAGTTTCAGGCGCACTAGGTAGTTCATACTATTTCCAGCTATAATGACTCGCTACTTGTTGATGTGGCGACATTCTCCTGCTCAGAAGATATCTTCTTTCGTAACTCTTTTATCGGGTTCTTCACTCTTGAACTCGCCTCCACCTCTTGCCGAACGGTCTTGAGCTTGGAGTAAAAATATCTTGCTTGCTTTTTCTCCTTCAGTATTTCGACGTCGGCCTTCATTTGCATATTTGCAAACTTCTCTTCCAAAATATCCATCATTTCTGTCTCTAGTTTTTGTTGTACCTTGGCTGGCAAATATTCATCTTCCAGCAGTCTTTGATTGTTCTTCCCCATCAGTCGGAGGGTCCAATTCAACATCGTGCCTGCAAACGAGGTCGAGACATCCTTGTCGTCTGCTGTTAAATCTGCTCTGGCCTCGCGTTGACTGCGTTCAACGGCCACTGTGTCCACATGCTGGACCTGCAATTCCAACACAAAATAGTGTTCCTCCCGAAAGACTTCGTCCAGTACGACGGTCACTCCAGCGTCCTTCATTTTCGCTGGCATTCTTTTACAAAGCTTGGATGCCATTTCCTTAGCAACCCCAGAGCGCTTGACTACGTTGCATGCCACGGCACCCGCTCGCTTGGCAACGGCTCCTCTCACTGGTTTTGGGAGTTTCGACTCCTCCACTTTCTTCATGACTCGAGCTTTGACAGCCTCCGTAGCATCGAAAACTGCCACGGCGAGCACCTCGTAAGAACATTGTTCTGAAAATGAATGCAAATATTCGTTGATACATACTTACTGACGATATTTATGTAAAGCACCGGCTTGTATTCGATCGACATCGTGACAGAATTCCTGGTGATGTCCAGAAGGGAGACAACTGAATATGGCAATCGGCGGGTGTAGTCGTAAAAAAGGAAGGTGTACCACTAGGCTTGCTCGTCACTTATAATGGTGTCAACAAGTCATGGGTTGAGCATGTAAACACCAGCGTCGGGTTTCAAAGTAAAATCGCTGTTGCTTCACTTCCATTTTCTCATGGATATGGGTTTATACCAATCGTTGATTGCCATGGGACAGAAGCGGTCGTCGGTTCCAAATTCAATTTTTCGTCAGTCGTGATCGTGCTTCAAGTGCTGGCGGCAAAATGTGAGGTGATGACGTCATGACCTCATCATTGTCTTTTGGCGGGAAAACGGACGGACTCGCGCGCCGGCCCATCCACATTCATTTATTGATTCCCGGTCGATCGTCGTGATGGGCGGAGCGAAGGACCATGACAAGCAACCCATCGTCCCGAACTTTCATAGAGAAAGAAGGCAGCAACTTCTCAAAAAGGATGAAGTGGCTCGCTTCGATCATGGTATTTCCCAATTTATTATTCGAAAACGAACGAGTTAGGGTGAGCGATGTGCGCTTGCCGGTGGGAGAATCGATTCACACGACCATCGCCTTTCCCACGGTTCGGTGGCAAGTGGATGACGGTTGGCACAAGGGACCGGACGGTCAACCCGTCAAAGTGGACGATAAGCACGTAATATTTGAGGAGCCAGGGGCGGCTTGTGATATTGAGAATGTTGGACAAGGCACGTATCGGCAGGTCTGGTTCGAAATCAAGAAAGAGCCTTTGAGAACAGAAGTGGAAGTGAAACGGGCGCTATCAGAAGCTATTTACACAACAGACGTTGGCACCAAGTTGTTGTTTGAGAATCGCTACTGCCGAGTTTGGGATTTTTACTTGGAGCCCGGAGAAGGAGACCCAGCAGCGCCGCATCACCATTGTCTAGATTATGTGTTCGTCTATGTCTCACGCGGCCGGTTACTAGGATACTCTCACGATGGATCACCCGGGCTCTTCGACTCCATCAATGAAGATGGAGATGTCACTTGGTTCGATATTCCGCCAGGGGCTGAAAAAGATGTGCACTATGCACATGCTGGGAAGAATGGATACGATGATTCGCCCATGAGGGAGTACCTCGTCGAGCTGAAATAGGCGTTGCTTGGAGATCGACGCGAGGACCTGTCCAAACAATACTGTGCCAACGCCGTAGATAAAGTACTCCGGAGTAGCTGTATATCAGACTTGACATGGCCTACCCAGTTTAGAGCTAGCAATTTCACCGTTGTAGCAAGGCTGGTCCTTGCAACAGCTCAAACACGACGTCGTTGGCCCCAAAGTCATACTCTTCTCCCTCTGCGAAAAGACTACCAACTCGTTCCAAAAGCATCGGCCACAAGTTCGAACGGATTGGATCCTTTCCGAGATATCTCCTTCCCGCTCGATTGAGAAACAGCTCAAATTTTAAGGATGGAGGTGACCAGTCTTCGTGGTCAAACTCCAGGACTTGCAAGACATGATTTTGATTCGTTGCTGTCACGAGGGCAGTTTGATCTGGGGGGTCTCGGAAATTATTCTCTTTGAGATGGAGATGTGTCAATGCCCCAAAGCTGCCAAGGGCATTGATAAGCAATGACAAGCCTTTATCCTTCAGTTCGCAATTTTCCAGGTTCAAATGGCGGAGCGTCGAATTGATAGACAAAGCCTCCACCAAAGCTGGAATGTGAGCGTCCTTCAAATAATTTTCTTGCAGATTCAAGTGCGTCAAAGTACGATTGTGCAAAAGCGATTCCGCCAGTGGTCGAAGATCCAAATCACCCGGGTTTTGTTGAGACAGATCCAGGCGTTCCAGTCGGGGCGTGCACAGCAAGAGCTCGGCGCACGCTTGAATGCCATTGTCTACAACGCGATTCATTCGTACACTTAGCTCCATCAGAGTCGGATGATCCTTGACAGCCCGGACGAGATCTGCGACTTCGTCGTCACGGAACCGGCAATGCTCGAGTCGCAGCACTTGCAAAGAATGGTTTGCCCGCAGAGAGTCGCACAAGACACCCACCGCTTCGACGTAAACTTCACATTGATCCAAAGTAAGCTTCTTCACGTGGGATTGATTGATTCCCAGACAGAGTCGTTCCGTCGTCTCTCGTGGCATTTCAATGGTCAAAGAAAGTTCCACCAAGCTGGTAGACGAGTTCTTCAACCCCACTTCTAACGCTTGGTCGACTTGAGGATCCAAAATCTGACTAAAGAAGCGGAATCTTTGGATGTTGGGTTGCTGTAGCGCACTCGATACCACCATATGTAAATGAGTTCCTTCACAATCCTCCAGAATTACTTCTTGGAACCTCGACAAAATCGGCAGAACTTCATGTGCGTAGTTGAAATCCAAGTCCATTCGATACAGCGACAACACGTGCATTTCACTCTCCACATCATCCAGATTTCGCACGAGATTAGCCAGCGTATAAAAATCCATCGAGTTGGTCAAGCCAAGCGTATTGTCGTGAACATAGCGATCGGCAATAGCCAGCGTTCTCTTTTCTATCGACGCCCGCTTTAAATCATTCATTTTGTAGATACTCATTTTTTAGGCGTGGGCTGGCTACTGTAGCTTTCGAAGCTTAGAAAGACGTTACGTTCAACTGTAGGAGCTTCCCACCGTCCTCGACAAACAAAGTTAGTAGAACACACTACTCCCTCTTTGTTCTAGCTACTTGCATCCTTGCCTTCCCTCCTGTCTCGTGTTCGAAGTCTCGTAGTGGCACTTTTCAAAATTCGTCCCGGAAAACGCGCTGCACCGCGAGGCTTGGATCCTGCCTGTTCCGATCTGCTTTAGATTTGGGCTTCAAGCTCAAGCTTCCTTCCTCGTGAGCCAGTTGGGTCCCGCATCGCGTCATTCGATCGTCATCCATTGCGCGCAGGCTCATCGTTTCGGCTCGTTCTTCGCCATTGTTACGATGATGGTGCCGTTGCTGTCTCATCTCCTTTGGCTCTGTTCTAATGTTCTTGGATCACACCTAGGTAATAGTCTCGTCTCTTTGTATATCATCACCGCGCCGTTGGAATTGAAAGAGTCGAAAACATGTTCTGGAGACCCCATGTTCCCGACAGCATCGATGGGGCGCCACTGGCCACTCAAGTCTCGGATTTGTTCCTTGGTTTTCCCTATGAACGGCTCCCCCAAAGTTGGGGGCTTCAACTCTTTCTTCGCCCCGAAGGAATGCTTGCCATGCTTCTCTTTTATCTAGTGTCCAAACCTATCTTCAAAGCCATTCATCGCGTCATTGATCCCAAAGCGTCGTGGTTTATAACGTCCATTGCGATTCACAATTTTGCCTTGGCCGTCTTTTCGGCTTGTGTGGCGATCAATGGCTGGCCGATTGTCATTCAACATTTGAAAAGCCACGGCGTCTTTCAGACATATTGCGATCCAGATGATACACTGTGGAAAGATTCTGGTTTTGGATCTTGGACTTTTATATTTTACATTTCCAAGTACTACGAATTCATGGATACTTGGATTCTAGTGCTCAAGGGAAAGCCACCCTCCTTTTTACAAATCTACCATCATACGGGGATTGCGTTTTGTATGTGGATTGGAGTCCTCTCGCATAGTCCGTGGCTGAAATATGTGACATTGCTCAATTCCATCATTCATACACTCATGTACACGTACTTTCTCATCAAGACAATCGATCCAAAGGTTGAGATCAAGGCCGCCAAGAACCTTACAATGGCCCAAATCGGACAGTTCTTTACTGGGATCATCTCATCGTTTCCGATTTTGATCATGGGGGAGAAATGCGATTCCGCTAGTTCTCGCTTCGGTTTGCTTTGCTTACAGCTGTACGGGTACGGGCTCGTGGCGCTTTTCATGGCATTCGCCAAACGAAAGTACAAAAAGGTCAAGTAAAGCTTGATCGCATCAACTAAATGAATTGCAAATGTACAAAATGGTTGTTAACACCATATGCGTCGCGTTCTATGATGCTTTAGCACTAAATAAGTACAAACTGGGATAGATAGTCCGCGGGAGCTGCCCGTTGATCATATCCCGCCATTGAAGCACAGACTATCGAGCCTCTGACGTCCAACTCCCGCTTTCATCCTTCTTCTCTTCGTCGTCGTTGTAATCCTCCTCCTCTTCTTCCCGATCCCCTACTTTTTCGTCCTTAGCGAACGAGCTGTTCACTTCGTTAACGAATCGTTCTATCAGATCCCGGGACTCTGTCGTTGAGCTTAGTCTCAGACGTTCTGCAGCGTGTAGTCGGCTTTCCGAGACTGCTGACTGCTCTTCATCTCGAGCTCCGGCGGTAGGCTTCTTTGGATTGTATCGTTCATCATTGGATGAATCATCCAATTCTTCATCGATGCGCGACGTGTATCGAGTATCTTCCCCATCAAGCGATTTCAGGCGTTCAGTGACCAAGTCATCGTGCTGTCGGTAGTCTTCAGAAAGGCGACCACTTAAGGAGTCTGCGCATTCATTAGGGTTCTCTACGTCATATCTGTATTCCCTGCTCTCGAGTGACCGCGGCCTCGACCCAAAGGAAAACTGCATCTCCGATCTATCGTCCCGAATAGAACTCGCTCTTGACATTTCGAAATCCTCGCTGTACATGTCTCGGTCCCCAAAGCTTTCGTTAGTGCGTATGAAGTTATGGTGGCTTGCAAGGCTTCCGCCGTTTTCAAGTTCCGTTCGAGTTCCGTATTCTGAATCCAACAACCGCTTTTCCGGCGCTTTCAAACAAACCAGTAGTAGACCAACGAAGAAAATTGATCCTGCTGCAATACAAAAGTAGCTAGTTGATCCTAGAGTACACTCTTTGGCAACCTGTGGCAATGAATCAGCACCACTTGGGAACCAAACAGAGCTTCGACAAATCGACGTGTCAAACATGAGGAATTTGGAGCCCTCCGCAAGAAAAGCAGCCATGAGAGATGGAAGGAGGACTCCTGGCCAGAAGAACGATGCTGGTAGAGGACTAATCACAAAAAGCCATGATGTGACCTTTAGTTTCATCCATTTGGCGTAAAGAGAAGCACTAAGTGAGCTAGACAAGATCATTTTCACCACACCATCTATCGGCAGACACGCACCATTGATAACATGCTGGCTACTCCAGAAATGTATGCCATGATCCGTGCCACTTTCCAAGTTCGATCATCATCAATGAAAATACTGGAAAAATTGCTTTCGTACACTCGGCACCCTTCAACCAGTGCCTCACGATACTTTTCAATGTCTGGCTCGCCACTTTGGTACTGAAACAACCCAAACTCTACAGTTGATTGATTCCAGCTGTCATTCGATGGCGTGAAACCAATATCCACGCGGACAAAATCACATCCTGCGGCCGAGTAGAGTGACAGGAGACAGCCTGCTGTGACTAATGGAGCCACTATGAGGGGGTACCACCCATAACGACAACAGCAGTGCCTCCATAACCGCCATGTGTATGTCAAGCCGGAGGGCCCTCGAGACTTCGTAGGATAGTCATGCGCCAACGGAGCCGGGATCACACCCTCTGGAATACGTGGGGGTACGTGTAGCTGTGACTGCGTATGCCAGGAGCTCATGGTGACGCCAAACAAAGTGGATTGTAGGACAACGTGAAATGGAACAAATACAAAGTAAGTGCTGCTCCGCCAAAACAATGCACCACTAAAATTGGACAAGAGTTGAAATGGGCGGGAATGGAGCGTTCTAGCGAATCTCAACTCCAGCAAAGAATAATCAAGAATTTTCCTCGATAGAGTATGGTTGGAGTAGCAAGTAGACTTTCAACAACGGCAACGAGGAGAGGTCGATAGACTTCGAGCGGCGCGAGGCATAAAAACGTGAGGGACAACAACCAAGGTGAGTGGCCGACGTGCGCGCGGATCCTGCGTAGGATTCTACACTAAAAAACTTTTATTTTCATGTTCAACTTTGTATAACGAGGAATGTTATAGCCGTTTGACACATGACCGCCCGCCTCTTCTGCGAGCGTGCACTTCGAAGTAAACCCATAAAAACAAAACGGATGCCGTTAAATCTGACTATGGGAGAGCGCGGAAAATTTTGATTTTGGGGCTTTCTACAAAAAAGAAAAGGACCAACCTCCAAACTCAACCCCCCCCAGTGCTGTGATCCCACTATCGCCTGCTTGCTATCATCAGCACCAGAGTGTGAGGTACTATAGCAGAGCTCGGGCATCGATAGCTACCCGAGTAGTGGCTCCTACTACCTGCTAGAGAGTGCAAGTGCATCTATAAAAAGTCTACTGGGAAATTCAGATAGTTCCGAGGACGCCCCCGACAAATGATCGCCTCACCATGAGCCCTTCGGCAAGCCAAGAAGGACTATCTTCTTCACTACACTCTACAGTAGTGACAGCTAATAGCAGCGAACGAGTGGCTGTCGAACCAAAGCTATTTTGACCGCCCAAGGGCGGTCATTGTAACCTACAAATTGTACTCATTCAACATTTCTCTTGCCTTCGCCACGGCCTCTTCTATTGAAGTTGCCTTGGCCCACATGTGCATTTGGCCGTCCATACAGTCATGACCGTCGGCGTCACTCCCTGTCTCGTACGGTGCAAAAGCAACGTCCAACACGTTGGACACCTTGTTGGTCATCTGATCCAAGTACACAAAGGGAACACCAGATAAGTATGCCAAGATGGAAGCATGTAATCGGTCGCAGATCAATACACGCCCCAGTTTTAGCAGCTGGACAGAAGTGGTAGTGTTGAATTTGTCTTCTTTTCCGAACAAACCAGGCCGTGAGTTCCAATCCACAATGCGGTGTGTCAGATTTGTGTCACCGTTGTGCCCGTTCAGCAAGCGGCCCACCTTAATATCTCTATGCTCATTGTAAATAAGACCTTTAAAACGTGATTCCAAATCATGTCGCAGCAAGAATAAAACGTCAACCGTATTCTTCTCGAATTGTGGGTCGTAGAAGGCATCGTTCCAGAAAGGTCCGGTTTGAAAGGCAATATCAGGAACCAACAAATTCGTTGCGAAAGGATAAATCTCGAGTGCCTTCTTGTAACTTCCTTCTTCACGCCATGTAAAGACTACCCGAGATCTCGACACCGCGCGGCCTTCCGGTGTGTCCAATGGATGCAACGTTGTCCTTGAAGCATTGTGGCCGGGTATCTCTCCGTTGCCAACGTTGTCGGCGGGATCGGTATAGTTGTAGCCCATCCGATCAAAAGTCGCTTTAAGTCCGTCGAACAGATTGCGTTTGATGCTCTCGGTTTGCTCCATTTCTACCGTCCGATTTTTGTAGGCAAGAGATTGTGGCATTCCCAATACCGAATAGTTCCTTTTCAGCACGGGATTAAACGACCACACGCGACGCCGATGGATTTGACCGTACAAATCTCCCCAGTTCCCTCCGGCCTGCCAAACTCCAAATCTTTTGACTGAAGACGTGGAAAGTTCCGAAAAGTACTTTCCACAGTGAATGATATGTTCCAGCCTCGCTTGGTCATAGTTGCACTCTTGAAAAACGAGCTGGTTGCTATTTTGCGAACCTTCCAGGTTGTTCCAAAGACGTTGCAGAAAAGCATACTCTCCGTAGGTCAACAGTACATCACCAAAATTATTATGATACGCTGGATCGATCATTAGAAGTGGATTCTTCTCGGAGACTCCGTCAACCCCCTTCACTCCTGCGAAGAAAGGCGACAAAGTCTCCAATTGTCTCTTTCGGATTCGCTCGATACATATCAAGCGAGCATCCAGAGCATTCTGTACAGCTGGGGACATCCTCGGGCCAGCATCCGGGGCAAGGTTGATGCCCTTTGGGTCTTGTTTCGTCTGCTGGCTCGTTGAATTCGAGGCTGTAGGAGCAAATAATTGAGCATCAGAACGTGTAATCGAAACCAAGAAGTCGCGCTGCAAGCCGTAGTTTAGGTGGATTACTCCAAAGGAAGAGACCATCAAGATTGCTAGCGCTCCTTTGCCAATTTTCCCCATTTTCAATCCTTTTGCGCCATCGCTTCCTTGTTCTGAGGTCCTTTGAAAAGTCATGACGTAAGAGCAACTACCTTTCGGTTTGCTCTCTTGTTCTGAGCCTTTGTGGTCTTTGCCTCATTACTTGACATTGTCCACGACAGAAGAAAGTTTTCGAATCCAGCATAGTCGTCTACTAGAGTAGAGATCGCGAGGTCATTGGTTCTTCCCTTCCTTCGCGCGCAATATTGGATGGCGGGCGCGGCGGCGGAGGGAGAGTTGTCGACTTGGCCGACTCGAAGCGAATCTTAGTCCCAAGCCGGAAGAAAACAGGCAACACGACGACTGCGATAGAACAGCTGCTATGGGTCGCCACGCCTAAATAATGGCGCGCCGGGCCGCCACCATGCGCGCACGCACAGCAGCAAGGGATTTTACAAGAGCGCATCGCGATGAAATTCGATGACCATGGCGCATTTTGTTGTTGTTCATATCCTTCAAACAAAAGTGATCTTAGAGTTGCTCTTTGCGTGGACAAATTAGAATCTAGCTTTATCATACTCTTAACGAGACACCTGTCAAGTTGTCCACGGGGAGACCAAGAATTGATTGAGATTTTAGCAACGGACGCGCACAACAGTTTTTTGTGGTGCGAGCTTGATGTCGTTCCTACCATCGCAAATTGAGTTGTCGTAGGCTTGATCTTTGGATGAACGAAATTGACGACAGCTTTATATCACACCAACGCTTGACTTTGATTTATTTGTTGCATCTGAAAGCCAAGATTTGATTGCGAGTTTCGCCGCCACCGACGCCGCCTGCCACTTTCTGTGTGTCATTTTGATGTCGTTGATGTCATCGCAATAAAGTTACCTTAGACTTGATCTCTAGACGAACAAATTTGCACATAGCTTTATTACACTCTCTTCGAACTTAGATTTATTTTGTTTGCCTAAAGGTCAAGATTTGATTGAGATGTCGTTCATCGAAGATGTTGGCATTAATTCGACCATTGCGGGAAGAATCATGGCCAGTCGATCTAATCAAACTTTTATTCAATGTAGTCGATTCCTTTTTTTGACTACTTGGATCAAGAAAATAGTCTATTTTCGGCGCTCTGTAGCAAAGGAAAGATGGGTGTTAGAGTACATTTTCAATATGCATATCGTCAAAGTAATCTTTGGAGAGTGTGTTGTAGGTAGTATCTTTTGATTTGGAGCATTAGAAGAGAAATTACACAAACTTTACTTTACAACACGGTGTATCGCTGTGACGTGGCAGGCAAGATCGCTCCTTACTACAGTAGTAACACCCCTCATGACTGTAAATGTGATCCAAATGTCCTCAGAACGATGCATTCGATTGGTTTAAATGATTAGTTGAGTGGTCGGGAGGGTTTTATTTTTACACGTGGCACTGCGGCGTGGCGACCCATAGCAGCAGCCTGCTTCCGACCCTTCCATCACTACTGTCACGGGCCGCATTTCCTGAGCGGTTATCTTGGTTACTGCTGTACATATCTGGTGGCTTGAGAGAGAAAGATGGGCCTCTTCGCATTTATTCGGGAACGGCGCCTCCGGGGGAACTCGTTGTTTATCGCTGGGTTCATCGTGCTGGCCACTTGTGTAATCTTGTTCGTGTGCTTTGAAGAAGACGCTGATAAAGCTATATTGAAGCATGCTCCGTCATCAACTGTCCAAAAGTCTCTCCTCAACACCTCGGCGCCGTCGCCCGCACCTACCACTTCACCATTGCCTGCCCCCTCAGTTGTGCCTAGGTGGAACACCTCGCAACTAGATGAGCATTTCGTCAATCTTTCAAGTTTTGACAACTCTGACCTACTCCAGCTTGTGCCCAAGCCAGTGTCAAAGCAGGTTGAGCTGTATAACCGTGACGCCTGGCATCGATTGCGGGAGCTACTGGGGTTTGAGAGTACTTCCTCAGCAGGCAGCAACAAGAATGCCACCACCGTGTGCTTGTTCAATGGAGGTTCATCGACAGGAGGTGGTGGTGGGACATGGAGGCCTCAACGTTACGATGCCATGTTTCGAACGTTAATGACGATTTCACAAAAGGAGTCCATCGATATCCAGGTTGTTAACCGCGGACATGGATCAAGAGGGTCTACTCATACGGCATATCTCTTGCCTAATTTTATATCGGCAGACGACACGGATGTTTTAGTGTGGGAATTTTCTCAGAATGATGTAGGGGAAAAGGTTGGATGTCCCGAAGTCAACAAGGGGCTCATCACGTGGTTGGACCATGTGAAGAACTACTTCCAGAACCCACCGTTGGTTATACTTGTGTACATTTGGAGATCACCTTTCGAAATCCAGGAAAATCCGAGAAAAGTTCCTAATGTTGCGTTTGACTGCCACCGTCGGATTGGTGCTACGTACGATTTCGTGGTTGGTAGTGTGAATCTTGTTGCATACGTCGAAAGTCTTGGCTTCGATTTTGACCGCTCAAAGGAAAGGTTTCTTGCAGACCGCAGTCACCCGAATCGATGGGGGCATTGGTTTCTGGCATTTTTGCTTTGGGATTTAGTAACAGATGAGGATCGGAGCGTTGTCAGTATTAATGCCTCATCCCCGCCAGAAGAACCACGATGGGATTGCAAACAAGACTCGGAAGGGAAGAAGCGCATAATGGACATTGCCAACAACTATTTGGCATTTGCTTCGTGGACAGGCGAGACCCCTCGTAACGAAAGACACCAATACGGAATGATGTATCCAAGGCTCATGACCAATGCCGAGTTGGCATCGGAAACGTCGGTCGA
The DNA here is from genome assembly GCA_951394045.1 of Nitzschia sp. DOCU1. NCBI lineage: Eukaryota > Bacillariophyta > Bacillariophyceae > Bacillariales > Bacillariaceae > Nitzschia > Nitzschia sp. DOCU1. The sequence goes on from OX595988.1 coordinate 2,634,737, forward strand.
AAAGAACATGACAACGCTTCTCGATGGCAAGGCTGTTGATTACAGAAAGGACCGAAAGTTCTCCGTAGTTTTACCATGTTGTGATACGGAAGAGCGCATCATTTTTGATGTCCCGACGGACGAGGTGACAAAGCAGGGAGCAAGAGGACTGGCTGCCGACATCCAAGGGAAAGGAAAAGCGATATCCGCAATTCAATTCCGAAGTCCCGAAATATCATATATCAGGCAGGAAACGTGGACGTTTTTGGTTCAATCAGAATTCTTGAAGAAGTCTCTGATGATATACTTCCTCGATTCTCAAGGCGAAAAACTGTTCAACGGCACCATCAGTAATTCTGGCAGTGGAAACACCAGCATAACGGATCCCGAATGGGTTGTGTTCGATGCACGTGGCGGCGAAACATGCCATTTTACCTACATAACCTACAATTCGTGGCTGTTGCTACCGAAGGATGCGGTGGTGTCAAGAATCGACTTCTGCAACAAGAATCCGCAGTGTGGCATGGAAGGAGTCCGTGAACTATCGCTGGAGCAATTGGTCCTTTTTTGAAGGGCCTGGTGTAAAGATGTGGCCAAAGTAGAGTGATGGGCAAAACTCCACATCCGCTGTGGATGGTGTTTCCACTTTCGTCGGCGTCCCCATCCTGTGCGAGCAAGGCGGTTCATCGCGCGAGCATATCCTACCAGTACTACTCCCCTTCTCCGGCGAGCCAGCGCGCCTACCGCGTAGTATCATAAAACTGCCCAAGAATTTTGAAAATTTGAACTTGCTGTTTGTTGTGCCTTTCTCACTACCAACACTCTCTGTAGAAGTCGTCAAGCCCTTTCTCTCAAATCAACTTTTGCTTCTCTGAAGACGCTCCTTCCTTCACTGCCATCAGTCCTTTTTTAATAATAAAAGTATACATACGATCAACAACGCCGGAACAAAATGTCGACATGGGCACAATCTCAATCCATCATGCTGGCGGCACAAGGTCGAGTCAACGTCCTCGTAGTTCCCCTTCTCCTGCTGATTTTGCTCTACAATAACATATCCACAGGTTTTTCCGTGATTGATGCTGCTGCTGGTTATTATTATGATGCCTACAGCGAATCGTCGGCATCCTGGGGTTCGATGACGTCGGACCTTGATATGGCAGCGGCATTGACGATGCCACCAATACGTCACAACGAGAGCAACAGCGTAAACAAGCCCAAACATGTTCTACTCCCGTACAACGAATCACCACCATTTGCTAGTGAGGACCGAAAATGGTACAATTGGAGGAAAAATGGCTGCAACTACAAGATAGCTTCAAACCACAAGGAAATCACTTTACGTGTCTCGTCACCAAAGTTCGTGCAAACGCTCTATGATCAGTTCGCCCAGGGCCCGGCTGTGAATGCAACAGGAACTAACAAAGCAGCTATTTGCACGATGCAAAAGAATGAAGGCTGGATACTGCGAGATTGGATTAATTATCACCTTGCGATTGGGTTCCATGACATTTATCTCTTCAACGATGGAAAACAAGACTTTCACATTCCTTCCACTCCCAACGTACACGTATTTACAGTGGAAAAGTGGGAACGCGAGGAGTATATTCATACTCAAAGTGTTATTTACCATGCATGCGTGGAGATCATTCGGCGTCGGGAACCCACCTATAAGACCACCTGGGTGACATTTTTTGACGTGGACGAATATCTTGTTTTGAAAGGCTCACCGCAAACAAAACAAGTTGTGGGATTTTTGGAAGAACATTGCCCCGAAAGGACATGTGGTGCGCTACGCATCAATTGGCTCTGGTTCGGAACTTCCAACCAGACCTACTATTCGGAAGAACCCCTCCCACAACGCTTTACGTACCGAGATCATCGGCCTGACAATACTGTTAAATCCATTGTCCGCGTGGAACACTTTTTCTGCGCTACCAATGCACATTTTGTACACTTTAGGACTAGTGATCCACTAAAGAATCCGTCGAAACCTCCGTTTTCCTACGATATGATGGGAAGAGTGAGTTTTGGGCCCTTTACTGTCACGCCAAACGACGATTATGCGGTGTTTCATCACTATACTATGAGTATGGAAGAATGGTTTGTTCGGCGGTGCAAACGAGGGGATGTGAATTTTCGTTCAGGAAATGCCATTAACAAGAAGTGCACAGGGAAATATCCTGAAGCAGGAAGTGTACATGACACGTCTGCTGCAGACTTTTATCAAACCATGGTTCTTGATCGTCTGGCAAAGGAGAACGAGACAATTTTCATTCCGCCCTTTGAGACCCCGAAATGGAAGCACTATCCCGAGTCCGTATTTGGAGTCAAAGAGATTATGCCGCTCTCGGAAATGTATTGAACTGGAAGGGGTAGATAATTTAAATTAGCTAGCTAGTGTCGTACTCTCTACCGGTAGTAGAGATAGAAATACTGTGCTCATAGTTCCGATAGCATCGCTTCCATGCATGCAATTGTTCTCGGGTCATCCTAATACACAAATCCCATTCAATCGACCCGTGCGACTGGAACGAAAGCAACGCACATAGCACGTACCAGGCACATCAGAGTACAGTAGAGTAGTGTGTTAAAAAATAGAGAGGAGAATATTGAAGAAGGTGCGCCCAGCAAAATCAAACCCGCAACCATGGTGGTAAGAAGATGATACCGAACTACATTGGGAGAAGAAAGCAGCCAAAGAAAGTATCGGAGATTATATCTCCATTCCCCTGGAGTGATGGTGGGGTCTTCTTGAGCTGAGAAGAGTGGTGATGATCGATCGAGACTAATATTCACCAACATGTCTTCCCGACCATCAGCAACCGAAAAGCTCATCCGTCGCCCATCGGTTTGTACTTTGATTCGGAAACGACAATTCGCACTCTGTGATTCGTTTGCCTTTCAGAGGCAAGTGTCCCACTTTTTGCAGGGTGACAAAGAATTGCTCATGGATCCCGAACTGGTGTCCCCCCACCGTCAAGCAGTGGCTAGTTTGCAGGTGGATCCGCATATGGGTCGTTTTGTTTTAGCGGGAAGCGCAGATGCTACTGTCAGCATCTTCGATTTGAGTTATTGGGGATCGGAAGAATATGTTCACAAAATGAAGCATGCAGAAGGTCGGTTTCGACCGGTAGCGAGATCGCTCCGAGTGCCCTGGGGATATCAAACTGATAATGATGATCCACTAGCCATTCCGTCGGGACATTCTACCGCCATTACAAAGGTGCAATGGTATCCGGTAGATACAGGGGCTTTTATTTCTTGTGCTACTGATGGTCATCTGCTGTTATGGGACACGAATCGGATGCAACCTGTCCTCAAGGTGGAACCCTTTGCCGAATCATACAACCAAGAAGAATCGGCTTCATCGGCTCCTGCCTTTGGATGTGCTAACTGGCAACCACGGGGAGACCACTCCTTGATTGCTGCTGGCTCTTGGTTAAATCCTTCGGTCAAATTAGTAGATGTTCGATCGGGAGCGAGCTCTCATCAATTGACGGGGCATTCTAGGGGCATTACAGCTGTCGAATGGAGTCCGACTGTACCCATGGTAGTGGCTTCGGGATCCAAAGATGGAACGATACGGCTTTGGGATATTCGCAAATCGGGGAGTATGGCGTGCATTACGGTACTTGGACGAGATTGGACGAGCGGAGCTGACGATGCAGGGCTTTCCTGTCCGTCGTATAAGGCAGACTATTCTCATTTACGAAAATTTGCGGCAGCGGTGCAAAAGAGCAAGAAGAATTCGAAACGGCGCAAGCTTGCCAGTGGCATTGTAGCTCCCAACAATTATCAACAGCAACAACCACCCGCAGGAACAAAATCACACAATGGTCACGTCGCTGCTCTTTCTTTTCTTCCCGGTGGACAAACGCTGGCCAGTGTCGGCGGTGCCGATGGAGAGTTGTTACTTTGGGACCTACGACACGGTCCTACCTTGATGGAACGCAAATTCGTTGCTCCTGGAGGCATGAATGCTGCCACTTCCAAGCAGCGACAGACTGCCCTGTGCGTAGATGCCGACGATGACACGATATGGGTCGCTCATCAAAGCAGTCTGCTGGGATTTTCAATACAACAAGGCGGGAGTCCCAAGCATGTCTTGCGGGGACACTTGAGTTATGTGACTAGTATAGATCGGATCCATCCGGAAATGATACTCCTGTCCGGCTCTAGCGATGGTATGATTTTATCGTGGGGCAAACGAAAGGGAACCCTCTTCACTACGAACCGCCCTCCGTTAACACAAGACCAGGACAACTGGTAACATGGCCTCCCAGCTAGAAGTTTACTTCACTATTCTAGTCATGCTTATGAATCATTGCTCTATGGCTAATAGTAGCATGCCAGTGGTCATTCTCTCAATATGGCACAGCCGTTTGTTCTTGACAGTACTGATCCAGTTGGTATAGATTTAACAAGACCGCTTCCGCTGGCCACAACTTGGACACGGGCACACCGGCCCGAATGCAAAGGACAATGACATTGTTTTGCAGTAACTGTAGAGCAATGGCGAAATCTTGTTGGTGCATCACTTCGGCACTCAATGCGAATTTGGACGAGCTGGGACTGGCATCTTCGGCAAGGACAGCGGCGGTAGCATGATGAATGCGAAGGGATAGTTGCGAGGAATCCATGGACGGACCGGAAAAGGAAGACGGAGAAGCGATGGTAGAAGGAACTGAAAAACTGGATGGCAAGGACGGTGCTGAGTGGCCAGTGGCACGGGCCAGGGCCTTCTTTGCCGATTGTTTCCAATAAGAAGTATCCATTAGGGATAAAATGGACGCTGAACCGGACGGCGTTGGATTGTGGGCATCGTAAGGGCTAGAACGCGAAGAATGAGCAGTTGCACTTGTAGTAGGTGTCGAGTGCGGTACACCCCCATCGTCCACCAGAGACGTCGCATGATGACTTTCTCGTAGACGCCGCTGCAATTCGTGATCCGAAACAGTATCGGTAATGTCTCCCATTGTCGATCCTCCCGTTGTCGGCGTCAGTAAGATTGGATGCGGCAATACAATTCCTAAACATCTTGCCACAGTACACGTGACTGACGCCACTAGTCGCAATGCCGACTGTAATTCTTTTGGTGGCAAAACTCCATACAATTCTGGCCCCGCATGAGGCAAGGGTAAACCACCAATCTTTCCAATGCCTCGAGCTCGACGCGGCTGTGCATGACCCGGAGAAGCAGAGTTTGTCTTGGACTGCCGCTGTTGCAAAGGAGTCAATTTGACATCATTCGGATCAATGTCTAACCGGTGCATGGCGAGAGCCTTGCGAGCCCACAGAAATCTCAGGACACGTACTTGCTTCGATGCCACATCGAGTGCATGATGCAACGATCCCTGTAAAAATGATTGCTCCAGGCGTTCTAATTGGCGTTGTGGCTCTTCGGTCCCTCCTGCCGACAGTGCCATCTGCGTCGTTTCGCGATGTGAATCATTTTCTACGGCTTGCGAAGCGACTCGTACGGCCATGTCTCCGCATTGTTTTCGCAGAGTCGTAAGTCGATCTCGCAGGCGTTGTGATTCTGCTTGCAATTCTCCTAATCGATTATGATTCGGTAGTAGACGTAACTGTCTACTACATTCCTCTCGAGCACGGTCGCGATCCGCTAAAGCTTGAGCGTGTCGATCGAGATGAGGTTGCAAGGTTCGTTGCACACACACGGCGCAACGCGGAGGAAGATCTTCGGACTTGGTGCCATTATTATCATCGCCCACAAAATAACAAAGACATTTATTGGGAGGATTGTTACGCAACGAATTGCCACTGTGGGAACTCATGTGCGATTCGGAGAGATTGTACATCATTTTGCTTCCGTGATGTCAATCGAGTCAATCAATTTTGGGGACGTGCGGTACGACTCTGGTCTCATCCAAAAGTATCAAGTCGACGAAGTTTGAGCAGGACTACAAGCATCCAGACTCCAAAGTAACAAAAAAGACGGTGCAGCTTCTGATTTTGTTTGAGAGGGTTTCGTTCCGAGACCTGATGCGGTTTTGTAAGCACATCAAAACGTCCATCATCATCGTCGTCATCGTCGAAGCCCCGCAAAGAAGAAATCCGGAACGGAACAAACCATTCGACTACTTTGAATGCGGCAGGCGCGCAGGCAAAGCATAGGGCGCGCTCGCTTTTTGGCCGCGCCGCACAATTCAACGGAAATTGAAAATTGCCACTTGGAAGCAAATCTTGCAGCCGACGCAAACCTCACAAAGCTCTCTCCTTTTTCCCATCTAAACCTTGAACTTCCTTTCTTGCGTGCTTGACTTTGATTGCTGGAGCATCCATTTTCCACACCCTCCCACAACCTCAACAACGACTCGGATCATCATGAGAACGATACTCATTCTATCATCGACACTGCTGGTATGCGATGCCAAAAGTCGCTCGGCCGCCAAAAGTTGTTCCCACCGTCAATCCTCGTTTTCATCCGCCGACAACCATGGATCGAGCAGTCTTCCTCAGCAGAGATTGGCATCACATATTCCCTGGACTGGAGTTCCCACCGCTGCCACGAGACTAGCCCAGTTTCCTCGAGGGGGACAACGTAACTATGGTGGTTACTACGACTATGACGATAATGCTGGAGACAAGGGCAAGGGCAGCAGTGTGCCTTATGACGACCGATATCCGGATGCAGGCCGATCAGCATCATCATCTCAAGACTACTATGATGACTATTATGGACAAGACGACGGAAGAAACGACGAAGATCGAGACTATTATGATGATCGGGGAGTTGCTTCTGTAAGTACTACTGTGCCTCCACCACGAATGTTATATCTAAGATGTTTCTGAAACGGTCACATTGCTCCATTCCTTCATTCTTTATAGCGAAAGGAAGGTGGCGGGGTCATGTCCAATTTAAAAGTACCCAATATCATAAAGACGGGCAATCGACAAATCGGCTTGCCCCTACTAGGAATTGGCGCCGTCTTGACCATCTTGGGTGTGAGTTTGTTCTTTAACAAGACCTTGATGCGACTTGGAAATTTGTTCTTTGTAGCAGGCGTCCCGATGACCATTGGGCCAGGACGAACGGCCGGATACTTTTTTCAACCCACCAAGGCAAGAGCGACGGGATGTCTGACTGTCGGAATATTTTTGGTGTTTGTAGGGTGGCCCGTGTTGGGAATCATTTTGGAAATCTTTGGATTTCTCAATCTATTTGGAAATATGTTTCCCGTGGCCATGGCTGTCTTAAAGACCATGCCAGGTATTGGTCCATTGTTGCGAGGAAACCCTGGACGGAATAAATCGGATCGGTATCGAGGAGACGATGACGATGACTACTATGGTGGTGGCAGTGGTGGATTCGATCGATATGAGGATCGCAACTACTATGATGACGGTGGTGATCAAGACGGAAGTCAAGGATACTACTAAATAATGACATATAGAGATCGTTTGACAATACCGACAACAAGAAGTACCGAAGGTGAGATCAATGAATTGTCAAGCCGATGTTGTTTCAACGGAAAAGTCGCGGGAATCGTATCGATCCGTTGCTACCAGTACCAATAGCTATCGGTGGCTTGGTTGAAATCGGCGCGCGGACAGTGTAATGATTCCTTCGACCACACGACGCTGCGTACTATCAGATCACGCACCACCCGCACGCGGCATCCTCGGTTTTTCCCCACGATGACATCATCGTCCTCCCTCAACTTGCGCTGCGTTTTACTCTCATGGAAAACATACCCCTCCATTACGAGCATAAATCCATACACCAACATCATGAATCGAGCCTTGTGGATAGCTAGCACTCGTAGTAGTAGGAGTATTAGAGAGTACCGAGGCGGGCGAGACGCAGCCTTTATTCCATTTTCCAATCGGGCCATACTCTTCAACGTCCTTCAAGCTCGATACCTTGGTGGGGAATCATCCTCATCGCGTCAACGGCCAACAGAGCTAGAGCAAACTCTGGAGCGTCTAATAGGAGAACAGTCCTCATGGACATGGAAGGACTGGAGAGCCGCGGAACAAATCCTCTGGAAGAAACAGCAACTTTCTCAAAACACAATCTCCAAATCCTTTCAGTTGCTCGATCGCATGGCTCGGGAAGCCCAGCAACAAAACTTTGTCTTGACTTGCAAGCATGTGAATCAAGTGATTGATCACTGGCGAATTGGAGTCCGATCTCGGGTTTGTAGGGTGCCAGCCACACAAGTGTTACAAACCGTGGAAGCCTATGCCTCTCAATTGGATTCTCTCAAGTTAAACACGAAAACTTATTCCATGATCATGGCAGGACAAATCAAGCAACATCCCGACGTGGCATTTTGTTTAAATGTCGTCAAACGCATGAGTGATTCGACCAGTGCTCCACCGAATGCTGTAGCATTGACGTACTTGATGGATGCTCACGTCCAAAGTGGACAAGCCAACGCAGTGGCTGCGACGCAGTCTCTCTTTGATTACATGGTCGAACACGAAGACATGCAACCCACGGAAAAGTCCCTGGCCCGTGTATTACAGGCGTGGGTCGCGTTGTCACATCCCGATACTCCAGTCGAAACAGCAATGGCAGCCATGAAACGAAACATTCAAATTCTCTTGGAGGCAAATGTGCTCCCTAGTGCTGAGTTTCTCGATGTGGTGATGGAAGGCTGTGGTAGACTTGGAACTGGTAACAGTAATAGTACTGTAGTACTAGCGGATGCTCTTGTGACTCATGTCATGGAGCTATCCGTCGAGCATCCACATCTCTTGCCACAAGCCAAGACGCTAAGTCGTATGATTTTTCTTTTGAGAAAAGTACCCAACGCTGCACAGCGAGCAGAATATTGGTTGGAAGAAATGCGCCGACAATGGCAGCAGGTTCCAGGCTACGATGCTCCACGATATACCGTCTATGCGGCAGCCATTGCGGCTTGGGCGGACTCGGGTCTCGCCGAATCTCCCTGGCATGCCGACCGCATTTTTCAAAACATGATTCAAGAGACTGAAACTGCCACGGTCGGATGCTACCAACGGCTGATTTCGCTGTGGTCACAACACAATGCGCCGGATCGAGCCGAAGGCTACCTGAGGGACATGGTCGCCGCATCCGCAAGCGATGATGGATTGCTTCCTCCAGTTTCGGCCTTTGCTGACGTGATCCAGGCATGGCAACAACAACAACATGCTTCCAACAGAGTGGAAGCTGCGTCTCATGCCCATGATGTTCTGAAACTACTTCTCGATTGTAAACGACTTCATCCAGACCGTTACCAAGTGTTAGACCGAATATTGTTTGAGACCTGCCTACAAATGTGGAATCATGTCGTCGACGAGTCTACAACACCACTCGTAGAGTCCAAGGTCCGAGGAATACTGGAATGGATGAGACTGCACGACATTCCAATCTCGTTTCGCTCTATAGCAAGTGTTGTAGGGTGTTTGCCAGTATCTGAGACCATGGCACTCCTTCGCGAAGTCAATGGCAATCTCCTACCGACAGCTGGGGGGCACCACGATCCTGCCTTGCCAGCACAAGTTTATGAGTACCTGTTACAGAGGAACTCGGAATCTGATGACGGCAAAGAGGATGCTGGAGAAGTTGCTGAGGAGCTGTTGGAACGATATGTATCGCTGGCAGAGAATTGCAGGAGTGACCAGGGACTGTTCCTCTGCTACCGCCATGTTGTCGCCGTTTTGGCCCGGTCTGGAGGTAGTAGTAGAATAGCGGAGCTACTGGGTCAGGTGTGTCATGCCGTCGACAAGGACATACCCAATGCTGGTTCACTGGCAACAGTGGCGGAGGCATGGGCGCTGAGTGGCTTGCCTGACTCTATGGAAAAGTCCATACACTATCTGTCCCAAGCAGTCGACTGTGCCCGCGCACAAGGAAACGAACCCGAGTCCATTTGGTATGAGAACGTTATCAATGCATTGGCGAGAAACAGTAAACCAGGAGGCGCTGAAGTTTTGCTGCGACGGGCCGAGAATGATGGCGCTGTTCCCACATTCGGCATGTACGCTCCAATCATTGGTTCCCTCGTTCGTAGCAAAGACGGGTTGGATCTTGACTGGGCGACTCGCCTCCTCGATGAGATGGTCGACTCGTTCCTGAATGGCAACAGTCTTGTCAAGCCTACGGCGGGCCTATTTGGTGATTTGATGCGAGCTCGGGCGAGACGGCGGGACACGGATAGTGTGCAGGAACTTTGGGCATCGCTGAGACGTTTGCAACGCCACCAGCCCGATGAGGAGGAGTTCCGGTTGGATTGGGGCATCACGCGCGACCCGCATCATTCCGGAACGGATGTTTCCATCCTTCATCATTTGATGGGAGAATCATCGAATGATGAAGGTGGCATTTCGGATGTAGACGAAGGGACAGTCGCGTGTGTCATGGAAGCTTTGGCGAGTAGTAGCGACCCTGCTTCTGGTAGTCGTGCCGAAGGGATTTTGCTGAAAATGCAAGAGCTATACGACAAAGGTGTATTGACCATGGAACCGACGTTCAAGACTTTCCAGAAAGTCATTGACTGTTGGGTCAATTCCACCGAAGTAGGATCTGCTGCGCGTGCAAACGACGTGTTGACTCTTGCAGAGACACTTGCGGAAGATGGCAACAAAAAACTACGCCCGGACAGTCACGCATACATGGCTGTTATCGCTGCCTGGTCCAAGTCAAACGAATCAGAAGCCCCAGACCGTATTCTGAAGCTTTTACGGACGATGAAATCTAGATACGCTCAAGGCGAGCGAGAGTTTGCTCTGACTGGATCGGCCTACGTTGCTTTAATCCGTGCCTTCGCGAATAGTGGCAACCCGGAAGCGGCAAAACTGGCACAGAGGGTCTTCGATGCTGCTCCAGACGAATTCAAAGACACAGAGCTGTACAATGCATTGATTGGAGCGCAAGGTGGAGATTCAATCAACGCCGAAGCAATTCTGCAAGAAATGCACCAGTCGTATCTCGATGGAAATGACAGGGTGCAGCCCAATGTTGACAGCTTCAACAATATTTTGATGGCCTGGTCCAGAAGTGGCAGCCCAATGGCTGCCTGGAGAGCCGACGGCATTTTCAATCGAATGAACGAGTTGGCCGCGAGAGGTCAATTGCCCGTGAAGCCAAACGGCAAGACATTTGACATGGTCATTTCCACTCTTGCAAATGAACTCGGCGCCGACGGAGCGCTCAAGGTGGAGCGATATCTGAAACTTTTGAAAGAATATTACCGTTCCGGAGAACCAGATTGTATGCCAAGCGTGACCTCGTACACAGAAGCAATCCGAGCCTGGGGATCCAATGTTGAAGACCCGCGTTCTGTATTGAGAGCCAAAGCTCTCTTGGATGAAATGCATGAACTTGCAAGAGAAGGTATTGATAGCGCCCAGCCTGACCACAATACATATTCAATATATCTTTGTGCCTTGGCAAAGAGCACCGTGGAGACCAAGGCTGAACTCGCCAAGGACGTAGCGAAGATGATGAAATCGGACGGGATCAGACCCGAGGGTCACTTGCTGAACGACCTCCAGAGGTGTGTGCTGCCGAACTCGGCTGTACTATCGGGTTGGAAGGTGCTATTAGACAATACGGCGGCTGGAGATGAAGGGTTTGTTCGAGTAAAATAAGTTCGAAACGTTACAAGTTACAGAATTTTTAAAATTAGCTTTCCAGAAATTTACTTGCCGACCTTGTCAAGTTCATTTTCCATGATGTTCTTCAGTGTCTTGAGGAAGAAGGCGGCATCAGATCCATAAATGTGACGGTGGTCACAAGTTAATGTGATGGTCATCTTTCGGCACTTCTTCATGCCCAACACCGCTGCGGAATCGGGGACGATGGCGTCTTGGGTGGCACCCACGGCCAAAATTCCTCCTTGTCCAACAGGGAGCAGCGAGCCAAAGTCTGTTACCCCAAACATACCCATGTTCGAGATAGTGAAGGTTCCAGTAGTGTATTCGGCAGGTGAAAGAGTTCCACTCTTGGCCTTTCCAACCAATTCATTCCAGTTGTCGGCCAACTCCTTGACCGGTCGTTCGTTCGCGTACATAAGAGTAGGAGTAATCAGGCCTCCGTCAATGGCGACAGCCATGGCAATGTTGATGTCCTTCTTATACAAGAAGCCACCACCATTTTGCTCCGAGTATGCACTGTTCATGATAGGGTGTCTTTCGATGGCAAGGGCAACGGCTTTGGCAATCAAAGCAGAAACAGAAACGCCGTTTGGCTTGACCTTTTGGTACAGCGCCTCGAAGCCGTCCATCATAATGTCAGTGCTGACACGGAAGGCGGGAACGGTAAGTGTAGCAACCATGTTGTTGCTAACAGCCTTTTGCATACCAGTGAATGGAACAAATCCATCGGGGAGCTCAGGAGCAGCCTCGCCGGATGCCTTGGCTTTCTTGCGCTCGGGCTCCTTTTCACCTGTGGCCATTTTCACGTCGTCGAGAGTAACACGGCCGAACTGACCAGTTCCTTTGATGGTGGCCAAATCGAGCTTGGCCTTCTTGGCGGCAGCGCGAGCCATAGGGGTGGCGGCAATGACACCAGCAGCAGGAGTCCAAGAAGGCTTGCTGGGAGCAGCAGCAGCAGCAGGCTTTCCGGCAGGAGCCGGCTTGGAGGCCGGGGCGGCCCCCGAAGCAGCGTTTTCAACGTCAGTGGCAGTGATGCGTCCACCGGGTCCAGTTCCAGCGACGGAGGAAATATCGATTCCAAGTTCCTCGGCTTTCTTCTTGGCCAAAGGCGAGGCGACAACTCGGTCAGCGGAGATGGCAGCCTTGCTGGTGGAAATCTTCTTGGGAGCAGCGGCGGCGGGGGCCGCAGCAGCTGGTGCAGCAGCAGCCGACGCAGCGGCTACAGGTGCACCCGAAAGGGTAGCAGCGTATGCCTTGAGGATGGGGATATCCTTTTCCTCGGCGGCAATAAGAGCGACGGGGGCGCCAACGGCACCACTGTCACCTTCCCCGGTGATGATGGCAGCCAAAAACCCATCCTCAAAGGCCTCAACATCCATATCAGCCTTGTCACTTTCAACAACCATAATGGCCTCACCAGCAGAGATAGGATCTCCCTCAGCCTTTAGCCAGGAAACGACCTTTCCTTCCTTCATAGTAGAGGAAAGGGCAGGCATGTCAATCTGGCTGTACTCAACATCTGGGGGGCCGGCGGCTGGTGCTCCTGTGGACGATGGGGGTGCAGGTGATGACGACACGGGATTAGAAGAATAGGCAGCAAGGTCGGCCTCATTAGATACGAGAATGCCTACAGGAGCACCAACATCAGCCATTTCCCCCTCCCCCTTGATGATGGCAGCAAGATATCCATCTTCGAAGGCTTCCACGTCCATGTCAGCCTTGTCGCTCTCGACGACCATGAGAGCTTCACCGGCTTCGACATAGTCCCCGACGTTCTTGAGCCATTGAACGACTTTGCCTTCGCTCATTGTGGAGGAGAGGGCTGGCATGAAAATCTCGGTGCACTCAATCGACTCACCTCCAGCAGGGGCGGCTGCTTGGGCAACTGGAGCGGGGGCAGCAGCTGCACCTCCACCACCGGAAGCCACAGCCTCAATCTCATCCAACGAAGAAGCAATGAGGGCGACTGCCTCACCGACAGGCGCCATCTCTCCTTCCCCAACAATGATCTTAGCCAAGAATCCATCTTCAAAAGCCTCGACATCCATGTCGGCCTTGTCACTTTCGACCACCATGATGGCCTCTCCAGCCTGGATTTCGTCACCTTCTTGCTTGAGCCATGTGACTACCTTTCCTTCCTTCATAGTAGACGACAAAGCAGGCATCAGAATCTTGGATCCCTCAGCAAAGAGCTGCGTGCTACTTGCGAAAGGCGATCCATGGATCGAGTTGTGCGTCACAACACCAAAGGCGGAAGCCTCTCGCAATGCCACAAGGGCAAGGAGAGCGAGACTCAATCGGACCATTTCTACTTTTTCGTCCTGGATCCAGCACTTTACAGTCACAATCTGGGATTTGTGGGAAGTGGTGGGAAAAGGGAGAGGAACTCGAGACGATGTTGCGGGAGGCGCGATGAGATGGATGAACGACGTCGATGGATGGAACATCCCGAGAGCTACGTGACACATCACAATCGCAAGAGGGTCGATGTCGGCTCTTTTGGGACGCCATCGACAAACGTCAGCGCCAAAATGATGAAGTCCAGTTGGTCGAAGATACTTTTGTTGCCGTACACTCTTTCGTGAAGACAGCTAATAATTTCGCTCCTGTCGGGTGCACTCCCTGAACGGTTCGATTGGGCGACATCAATGATGTTGCGACCTACGTCACTCCGTCGCGGAATCTTGCGCGGAAAGAGTGAGGACTCGGGATCCGTGACGAAAGCTGCTTCGGATTTCCTTGTTCGACCGCCCCCTTCGAATGTTCGTTCGGTCAACAAAGACGACGACGACACAAAGTCCCAAAGACAAAGTGTAGTTGTACAAAAAGCAAACCACCATGAAGCTTGCCCTTCTTCTCGCCTGCGCCACTTGCGCCACTGCCTTTGTGGCACCCTCTCCGTCGGGAATTTCGACACGATTGGCTGCCGCCGACGTCGCCAATGGGGCGGAAGCATCGACCATGATGGGAGGCGCTGCTATTTCGGCATTGACCAAAGAGGTCAAGACGATCTACACGACAGAAGATGTCGACAAGTTTTTGCCGCACCGATACCCCTTTGCCCTCGTCGATAAGATCGTGGAGTACGAAGCCGGTAAGAAGGCCGTCGGTATCAAGCAGGTCACCAAGAATGAAGAGTTCTTCAACGGTCACTTCCCTGGAAAGCCCATCATGCCTGGTGTCTTGCAACTAGAAGCTATGGCTCAACTAGCTGGATGTGTTATGGCCGGTTTGGATGGCGCCGAACCTGGAGCCATCTTCTTCTTTGGAGGAGCCGATGGAGTAAAGTGGAAGGTAAGTTACGACGACGATCCCTGAACAAGCCAAATCCATTAATACACTTTATACTCAACACCGTTACCAATACTACAGAAACCCGTCGTACCTGGAGATACCCTTGTTATGGAAGTGGAAGTGTTGAAATTCAACAAGAAGTTCGGAATCTGCAAGGCTACGGGCAAGGCCTACGTCGACGGAGTCCTCGCGGTCGAAGTCAATGAAATGACCTTTGCGCAAGCAAAATAAATCTGCTAAAAGTATGAACTGCATTGGTACAACAACTGCTTTAATTTATTCGGGATTGTGCCGTTCGTCATTTGCCTCGTTAATCGGGTGGCGAAGTTTGTCTTTGCTGACAACGACAAGATGCGAATTCTGCGCGATTTCATATCTCCTATCTTTTCATAGAATGTCAATAAAAACAACCTTTAATGAAACAGAGAGGAAATCCGATATTATTTCTTCAACAAATACAAGTTCATTCTTCGGGGTCATGCTGCATGCATGGTAACGCCTCACATCGGTGATGAGCATTGATTTTTGGCGCAATGTTCTGGTAGCTTTTCCTTTGAAGCGGAATGCCCGGGCTAATATCAGATGCTATCTGTCTCCCGGGACTTGAGATTTGAACCTTTATAGAAAGAAGACACTTTTTTCTGATACTCCAGGCTAGCTCGAGTGAACGCTTATTTTACTTTTCTACTGGTGGTTTTACAAGCCCTGGTCAGCTTTATCCAGCATGATCCCATTTGATTCACGCACCTCCAGTCATTAGACACCGAACTGGTCGGACGGGTCAAAACAATTTATTATTTACCAGGTATGGTCTGGCTGTCTTCCGACGGGAGAAGAAATTCGTGGTTCTGCGCGGCCTGCCGAGTTACGCGGTCGCGCGTGACGTTCTTCGTTGTCGGCCGCAGGTTTCCAACCATCAACTCGTCCCCCTTTCGCGCTCCATTGCTCATGTCCGAACCACGAAAGTTCAGTCGCCACAGATTCCACCTTCAATTTGCGACCGACGCTCTCTGTTATTTTCTCCAAACCCTTTGGATCACCCAACAAATCAACATGAAGTTCTCCGCCCTCGCTTCTGCCTTGTTTGTGGCATCTGCCACTGCCTTTGCTCCTCCTGCTTTCGTTAGCAACAAGAATGTTGTCCAGAGTTCGACGGCAATGCAAATGGCGTAAGTGAAAAATCGAGCTTACACCTGGAACGCAGAAATTTCCTTGGCATTGTCTTTCAACGATGAAGAAGATATAGCTCCCTCTACTGAATCATATTATGTGGAATTGCTCGCATCCGGAATCAAATTTGCACTTCGGAGTTTCAAGTCAAACTTAGGCCAGGGGATTCTCGTGTTTCTTGTTTATTTCGGAATTCAAAATTGGCTGGCTGCGATGATGCCATTTCTCACGTGATATTGCTTTTCTATTGCCTTGTAGCTTTTCATCCAAAATCTTTAAGACACAGGAAGTTAAATTAGGTGATACGACGGAGACCATTGTGAAGGGTGGACGCGATCTTTTCCCTCTTTTGCCCAAAGCTTTCGAAGGAATCAAGCAAGTTGGTGTTATCGGATGGGGATCGCAAGCCCCTGCTCAAGCCCAAAACTTGAAGGATTCCCTCGCCGAAGTTGGCGCTGACACCAAGGTCGTGATTGGTCTTCGAAAAGGATCCTCCTCGTTCAAAGAGGCGAAAGAATGCGGTTTCAGCGAGGAAGAAGGCACTTTGGGGGAAATGTTCGATGTCATCAAGGGATCTGACTTGGTCATCTTGCTTATTTCTGACGCCGCACAAGCGCGACTTTACAAGGAGATTTTCGCTGCCATGAAGCCTGGTGCCACTTTGGGTCTCAGCCACGGTTTCCTCCTGGGTCACTTGGATTCCATCGGTGAATCGTTCCCCAAGGACATGGACGTGATTGCCGTCTGCCCCAAGGGTATGGGACCATCTGTCCGTCGTCTCTATGAACAGGGTAAGGAAGTCAACGGAGCCGGAATCAACTCTTCTTTCGCTATCCACCAGGACGTCAGCGGAAAGGCCACTGACTTGGCTCTCGCTTGGGGTATCGCCGTCGGGTCTCCTTTCATGTTCGAAACCACTCTTCGATCTGAATACTGCTCCGATATCTACGGAGAACGTGGTATCCTTCTCGGAGCCGTCCACGGAATTGTTGAATCGTTGTACCGTCGATACCAACGACAGGGCATGACCCCCGAAGATGCCTTTTTGCAATCTTGCGAGTCCATCACTGGAAACATTGTTAAGACCATCTCTACCCAAGGCATCAAGGCAGTGTACGACAAAATGAGCCCAGAGGACAAGAACACCTTCAAGATTGCGTATTCTGCCTCGTACAAGCCGGCCAAGGAAATCCTGCAAGAAATCTACGACGAGGTTTCCTCCGGCAATGAAATCCGAACCGTTATCATGCACGGAGACAGAGTCGACAAGTACCCCGTCGGAAAGATTGACGGAACCGACACCTGGAAGGTCGGCGAGAAGGTCCGAGCCAACCGCGACGAGGACAAAATTCCTCTCAACCCCTTCACTGCTGGTGTCTACGTTGCCACTATGATGGCCCAGATCGATGTTCTCCTTGAGGAGGGCCACCCCTACTCCGAGGTTGTCAACGAGTCCGTCATCGAGGCTGTTGATTCTTTGTGCCCTTACATGCACTACAGAGGTGTTGCCTTCATGGTGGACAACTGTTCATTCACTGCCAAGACTGGATCAAGAAAGTGGGCTCCCCGCTTCGACTACATTTTGGAGCAACTTGCCTACACTGCCGTGGACAATGGTGCCCCAGTCAACGAGCAATTGATCAAGGAATTCGAAAACCACAAGGTCCACCAAGCCGTCGAAGAATGCTGCAAGCTTCGACCACCTGTTGATATCAGCCTTTTCGCCGAGACGTCAACCAAGGAAATCGTCATCGAGTAAGGTACGGGATTGTATTAGAAACAAATTCATGTGTAATCAATAGAATCTGTGCTGCGTTGAAAGTTGTAGTACTCTGAGCTTTCAGTTTATGTATCCTAGCTTCACTATGTACCGTTTGTTTTAAGACGAAGCCGGTGCCCATATATTTGGTTGGATCATCAATCGCTAGTCCTGCACGCAATGTATCGTCATCGGCGTAGCAAGTAGGTGCCAGTTCCATGCAATCGACCCTACTACAAGAAGCTCAGTCCCAATTCGACTGTCAATACTCGCTGGTTTTGCTTAGGGACAGTATGTAGTAGCTCTGAAACGATAGGCTCTACAATTCTTGTGGCCATCAACGCGATGGGTTCGTTCACATCCAACAAGGTTTTGGTCCGCGTAGTCGACCCTTTTATTCCCGTCTGCCTGCACGTCGTTCCACCCTTGGGCATATATTCCCGCAGATTGTGGTTCTTACATTTGTTTTTGTACATAGAGGCTGTATTCGTGAATGGCCCCATTAAGCCCTCACGCTACGCATAAAACCTCGGACGTCCGTCTCGTGCAATGGAATATTGCGAAAGCACCAGTCACTAGTGCTGTTAATTACCGAAGCCACGGTTTTGACATTTATAGCTTATTTACAATTGCCCAGAAACTTCCCGAAAGGCCCTACTGGCTTTCTGTCGACATCGGCATATGATAGGCTGGCAGGACTATTCCTTCAAGCAAGATACGATACAACGACCCCAACGATCTCTCTTGTTTTTAGTCACCGACCCAGATACCAAATGCGCGGTGGTGCCGGCGGTCGTTCGCACGTGCGAAAGTGATGCATGCAGGGGCGCGTAAAATAGCGTGCATAGCACAGCACAGCTCGGTGCATGCTCAATCAGCGATAGAATGGGATCAGATCCCCAACAGAAACCAGCAACCACAACAAGCATTGCGAACGTTGCATTGCTACTATTGGTAGCCTTTCTTTCTCCTCCAAGTTTTCTTATACGTGAGGAGTATTGACTGTCGACCCCATTTCGCTAATAGGGTTTCCTGCTTTCGCTGCGTTGTTTTTTGCAGTTCCTGGGTCATTTAATCTACTGAAGAAGAGAAAAGGCCGCATCGCATTTCTCAACGCACGCGTACGACCGACGCTTAGCCATGACAGAAGTTGTAGCTCCCCCACGGAGAAAGCTGAGTGGGTGGCAGCTTCGAGAAAGGATGAAGAATGCGTTTGGGAATTCACGAGAAGAATTAACGCAAAGTGAGGGCACGGCGTCCACTACCAGTCTTCAGGCGAGTGACCCAGGAGACGACGAAGATTTACCACCGGCCTTCCGTTCCATGACAGGCGTACCGAAGCTTCGACGTATTAGTTCATTGCGGCCGCAACCGACACCGCCTCCTGAAAACAATCTTCGACGAGTGAACTCTTTGAGACCACCGAAGACACAGCAAATAGACCGCGGCGACGACAACGCTAAACGTTCGAAAAATGGGAAAGAAAAAGAACCATCAAACAAAGTCGAAGCTGCACCTGCTGAATCGAAGTCAAATGAGAAAGTGACTAAATCCTCAAAGAAGGAGAAGTCAAAGGTTAAAAACAAGGCGAAAGGTACAACGGAAACGAAGAAGAGCAAGAGCCTGCCAGAGGAGCTGATTGTGGAAAACCCGGAGTCACCAAAGGAGTTTCTCATGCAGCTTAAGGAGGATCCAGCGGATGAAACAATCCCAGAGGGGAAAGAGGTTTCACTTCCGGAAAGACGTCTTTCTAAGGTACAACGACGGCAACGCTCCGAAACACGGAAGACGAGCGTCTTGGACAGCGTTGGGAAACTTGAGGCTACGGGTTCTTTCAACCAAAAGTATTTACCGAAACGTGGCAACAGTGCTGCGTTGAAGCGGAATCCATATGCTCCCAAAACGCCAGAACCGTCGGACGACGCGTCCATCCATTCTTTGTCACTGGATTCGCTGCCTCCTCCTGATCGCGAAGAAAGACAGGCACAAAGCATGTCGGATAAGCTATCGTTTCACAGGTCGGCGCAGTCTTTCCACAGGTCCACATCGTCGTTTGACGCCTCGCTGGATTTATCTGGGCACCGAATGCTCCCAGTATACGAGCAAATCACTACATCGGCTACAGATGAACAATGGGCCAGATTTAAACTTCTTGGGCGGCTTGGTTTGGGTGATATCAAACTATCCACGAGGGCGGAGGAGCTAGTCGACCGAAATTATGGCATCATGCTCAACGCCATCAAACATATATACGCACTACGTGATGAAGATAGTGACAACGAGTCTGTGGAATCGATGGATGCGGAAAACATTCGGACTGGAAAGTTGTTGGAAGAAGTTCAGGCGACAATTCAGGTATCAACTGAGGGGCCTTCGAGGCTAAAGCGAGATCCAAATAAGATTCAAGTCCATCCGGAGGTCCAGAAGCAACTCAGAGACTACATCGTCGTGATTGCTTCTATGTACCGTGACAACGCGTTCCATGATTTTGAGCACGCGTCGAACGTATTGTTGAATGTGGATAAATTGATTGGCCTGGTCCAAAAGGCCGACGAAACGATGGATTACCGAAATTTAAAGCACGGGTATGGTGTCGCCACAGATCCATGGAACCACTTTGCTCTGGTATATTCTGCCATGATACATGACGTTGATCATAATGGGGTGCCCAATGCCCAGCTGATCAAGGAAAGGGCGCACGTTGCAGGCGCCTACAAGAACAAGAGCGTAGCAGAGCAAAACAGCATCGAGTTGGCCTGGAATCTTTTGATGGAACCCTGTTACAAGGAACTGAGGGAATCTATTTTTCATTATCGCTCCGAGCTCACCAACTTTCGCAGCCTAGTTGTTACGGTATGTAATTGCATCGCCCTTACCAGCTTGTCGCCCACTCGATTGCACGATTGCGCTCATATTCTGATTTCCTTCCCCGCCAAAAGGCCGTCATGGCAACGGATATTGCTGACAAGGAGCTGGCAGCCTTGCGCAAAGGACGCGCCGCGGATGCTTTGAAAGCGGAAGAAGAAGATATGTCGATCTCGGATGTTACTATGGATTTGGTTCGTCGAAAGGCAACTTTTGTTGTGGAAACGCTGATTCAAGTTGCAGATGTCTCGCACACGATGAGCTCATTTGCGGTATTCAAAAAGTGGAATCACCGTCTGTACAGGGAAATGTACAAAGCCTACAAGAGCGGCAGAGCGGATCAGGATCCCACTGATACTTGGTACAAAGGTGAATTTGGATTCTTCGACTTTTATATCATTCCACTTTCGAAGAAGCTGAATGATTGTGGCATCTACGGTGAAGCAAGTGAAGAATACACAAAGAACGCTATAGAAAATCGAAGGCTCTGGGAAGAGAAAGGCGAAGGCCTCGTCGCGAAGTATATAAAAGAGCGAGATGCAGAAGAGGGAGCGTCAGCAAAGCCAAAACCCAAGGAAACGGAAGAACCGCCAAAAGCAGGTGCAGAACCAACAAAGAAAACGACAATTTCGCTGCGAGAAATGGCAGAGTGGCTTTCGTCATCGGAGAGCGAGGCTGGTGATGATTTTGGGGGAGATAATGACAGTGTTTCCATATCGGATGGTTCGGAAGGTCGGCGTCGTAGGGAGTCTACTCATTCGGGTCGAATCACGGCAAATCTCGCTGATATGCGCGAGTATCTCAAAGCCATGAGTGTTGGCGGACGGGTACCGTCCAAGGCCAGCTTGGAAATGAAAAAGGACAGAAGGATTGTCTACAGAAGCAGAAGTTCAGACGAGCGGGATCTGGCTAATAATGGGGGACCAGAACCGGACGATCGTCGACCTGGGATGAGAATTCGTGTCCGAAGTCGTTCACCAGCTTCGGTTCCTGATATGCGCCTTCGCCAGCGAAGCGCGTCGTCGGGTTCAGAGTCGGAGAATTCTGAGCCGTGTCTCCCGTTGCGATCGCGCTCAAGGAGCCGGTCGCCTGGTTCAGTAGGATCCGAGCATTCCGAGCCCAGGCCGATTGTGAAGATCAGGGCCCTCAGTCGGTCTCCTGGGTCTGACCACTCCCAGCAGAGGTCTATTCTGAAGAGGATCGATTCTCCAGGATCGGGCTCTGAGGCCGGCGAAACGAAATCCAGCGCAGAAAGGAGTCGGCCAAAGGTCAGAATAAGTGCATCTCCTGCGTCGGCCCCAGAGCAGAAGAGAGAGCAGCGACATTCCAGAGCGGGCAAGGTTGTGAGAAAAGGACGACGCCCTTCCCGAAGTAGATCTCCTGCGTCAAGTGTCGACAGGGCTTTAGACGACGCAATGGAGGCCGAAAAGGATTTGAAAAGGGGGAAACGACCGAGCATGCTTAAAGCCAGGGCGAAATCGACCAGCAACTTGTGAGATGGTCCGTGTTTCGCTAGCTTTATGCAAATAATACGAACAGTCATTGTTAAAGGGTGTTATCTACCTTCAACTTATCCTGGTGGTCTTTTTTGTCTCTCTAGTTAGTCAGCGAATTCGAGCTAGTACCAGAGCAGCCATATCCATCGTCATCCAGATCCCACTATTGCCCGTTCAAATGACATTCAAGATCCAGGAAGAGGCTACCGGTAGACATTGTTGCTGCTTCCTTCCTTCCGGTACCGTACCGTACACACAAAATCAATCAAAAGAGGGTGGACGAGCCAGATCCAATTTGGCCATGGAACTTCTACAGACAGTAGCGTCGACGCTTTTAGACAGGTCAGATGCCGAGAGGGTCGGTGGCAAGTCTCTATGGACAATCATCTGCGCTATTTTGGTAGAGCCAGCGCGCGAAGATAATTCAGGGTCGGGGGAAATCCAGAACGATCTCCCCCTCATCTTTATCCTAATAATCCGATCCTATCCCTCGTGACCTCGTGCGTCTGTGCACAGGATCCGAAAAAAATCTTTCCAACCGGCAAGAGCCGACATTCCGATTACACAACGGATCCATTTCTGACTGTGCTCACAACGTTAGTCGCAGACTCCAACTACCCATTCATTGCATTCCTTCAGTCACCATGGGGGTTTTATACGATTTCGTCTTTGACAATGCCTACAAGGTCGACGCCAAGGAGGCCGAGGATCGCATGCGATCCAAGTATCCGCATTTGTTGCACGCCAACGAGACTGTGGAGCTTGCCTTTAAGGATCGAGGAGGAAAAGGCCGCGACAAGGAATATTTCACTTCGCACCGTATTCTCATCAAGGATGGAAAAGGCATTGGCAGTAAGCGCAAGAACTACCTCAGTATCCCGTACAGTTCGATTCGTGCGTTTAGCGTTCAAAGCGCGGGTGCTCTACTCGACCAAGATTGTGAACTCTACATTTATTCATCAGCAGCTCCTTCGATCTCAATCGACTTTTCTGCCGCAAATGTGGATATTTTCCAGATCTATCAGCTCTTGAATACCAAGATTCCTTGGTCGGAAGATCGGGGCACTTCTGATTACGTCGATCCTGTACCGCCGAACATGGACCAGAAGCAAGCTACAGCGGGCAATATTATCGATTGGCTGGGTGACAATGCCAAGCAGGTGGATGCTCAAGAAGTGGAGACTCACTTCAAGACTGTATTTCCTATTCTGTTGCAAGATGAAAAGGTGGAGCTGGCGTTCAAGAGTGGTCGTGATACCAAGTGTTTTACAAATCGTAGAGTGTTGTTCGTTGATGTCAAGGGACTCGTTGGAAAGAAAATCGAGTTCTTGACGTTGCCGTACAGTTCCATTCACGGATACTATGTCCAAACAGCTGGAGCACTCCTCGACCGAGACACTGAGCTACGAATCTTTACTAATCTGTGGGGAAGCTTGTATCGACTGAATCAAGACTTTCGCCATGGCAAGGCCAATTTGTGGGCCATCCAAAAGGTTCTTTGCAACCACGTCTTGGGCGACGACAAGGATCCCCTCCCGGACGTGGATCGGTATGAGGGGCATCAGGACTCCGAAGGTGGGATCTTTGGGTTGATTACTGGCCTTCGTTTCAATGAGCGTCCGATCGACGCCGTGGCCATGGACCGAGTCCTGCACGAGGATCCACCCATCTTGCAAGGTAGCGAACATGTCGAGATGGCATTTCAGGGTCACCGAGACATCACCTTGTTCACCACCAAGCGTCTCATTACTATCGATAAGAAAGGTTTGTTTGGAAAGAAGATTGAGTACTTTTCAGTCCCTTGGGAGAAGGTAAGCGATGAGACGCCAAAAGTGTTCATGACGAGCTTGGCTCGAATTCCAACACTCACTGTATTTCTTTGATCTAGTTTGTCGCCTTTGGTATCCGTTCGGCAGGGTTCATGATTGACTTTGACACCGAAGTTATCTTATATACAGAAATGAACTTTTGGCCAGGTGAACCGGGTGAGTCAGGAGACGACAAGACCCCGCCAAAGCCTCCAATCCCTCCGCGCCCGGAAGAATCGTGCTTGTGAGTATCACGACGGGCTTGGAATCACAATTTGCTCGTGCGAAAAGACTAACATACTTCTGTTTCTCTACAGCGAACTTGACTTCAATAAGAACTGCGTAGACTTGTATAAACTCAAGTACTACTTGTCCCGAAGAATAATGGATATCAAAAATTTGGACCGCGGTGCCCCAATTGATTTGAGGGCTCTCACCAGTGCCTCTCCCGATCCAAAAGGGTTTGAACGCTTGTTTCAGTGGCTTGGAGGTGACCAACGGGAATTGGATCCCACAGAGTTGGACGTGGAATTTCACACCAACACCAAAATTCTTCTTGACGACGAAAAGGTGCTAATGGCATTCAAGGCTGGACGTGATGTATCTCTTTTTACAAACCTTCGAGTCATGATCATTGATGTGCAAGGTCTGGTTGGTTGTAAGATCGAATACACATCCATCCCGTACCGAAGCATTCATGCGTACTCCGTCGAATCGGCAGGGATCTGGGATCGCGATTCGGAGCTCAACCTATACACGCGCAATCGTTGGGATCTAGCCAAGATCGATATGGACTTTCGATCTGGCAAAACGGATATTATGCAGATCCAGAGACTCTTGACCGGTTTCATAGTTGGGCGCCCCACTGACTCAAAGATACTGTTTGGTCCCAAGAACTATGGCAATCACGACAGGAACGCAGTCGGCTGGAATAGTTTGGCAGCAGGATTCTTTGATAATTCGAAAGAAATCGATCCTTCGGAAATCAATGCAAAGCTTCACTTTGATATCCCAATGTTGCTCGAAGAAGAGACGGTCCTTCGCGCCTTCCGTCAGGCCCGAGATATGTTCATCTACACGAACCGCCGCTTTCTCATTATTGATACCAAAGGGTTAAGTGGGCAGCGGGTCAAGTACAAGTCGATCCCCTATAAGTACGTGGAAGCCATTGAGTTTGAGACAGCAGGCCATATGGATAGAGATGCGGAGGTGTATTGCCACACGGACATTTCAGATATCTTTAGCAATGGTATCCCGCGCTCCGTTGGGCAGTTGCGGACCAAGCAAAGCATCCTCGTGAAGCACACCGATATCTACGAGATTGGAAAGCTACTACTTGAACACACTGTTTTCGATGATCTCCCCACTGGCGATCTGGAGCCGGAAATTGAAATTACCTTCTAGAACAATTATACGAATAAGTTTATGATCTTGTGCCACGTCGGATGCCATGCTACTTGCTAGAGCCTACTGCTAGAGAGGAGAGGGGCGACTATGTACAACACGATCCCAATCTCAACGTCAACTACCTGTAGCTACTTTACACGGCATTGTACCTCAGCACCAGCACCATGCTTTATCTACAATATTTCAGCTTGTCATGTATGTTGGTCGTTGCATTTTATGTTCAAGTTGCTGTTTGGTTTCATCTTTTGCCGATGTATGCCGTTGCAAAAGGTTTCTGGGTCGGTTGGAGCTCACAAGCCGTTGTTCAAAAAAGTGAGACTGATTTCGAACCAATACATACATTATACCATGTCCCGGTTGGCCGTGTCTTGTTGTTGGAGTCATGAACATGGGGATTCTGCCTAAGTAATAAGTGGAGAAAACGCCGATCGGAACTGGGCATTCCAAAATCGAGACCAACGTTGACTCATTTTTTGGCGGCAATTCATGCATGTCTACATCAATGAGAAAAAATTAAATTCAATCGTAACTGTATCCGGTACCCACGTTCTCTATGACTATGCTGAACGACACATGATGTGACATGATAATTAGTGAACCAGAACGAGAAAATGGCGCGCCAAACATCATGAGATTCAAACCTCACAACTTCAAAAAATCCAACGCCCACTTTGAACAACTAAACACACTGGAGCAACGATCAGCAGCAACAGACATCACAATAGGGTTGTCCAACGGTCGGTCAAACAATGTCGATTGTCTCTTTCAAAGCATTCCTCTCAAGATAGAAAGAAATTGCCTTGCCCTTTACACAAGCTTTCAAACCACTGTTGTTGAACGAGGCTACTGCACTACCTTCCTCTTGGGCAGATAATCGACCGAGAAGCTATCGAAACACGACAAGATCATTTTCTCAATTTCCACCGCCCTGCTATTTCACTTATTTCTCTCCTATCATAAAAGCTAAATCAAAATGACGAAGGTTGTAACAGGCCAGCACCACAATCCCCACTTCGCTCGAATTCAGTCAAAATATCGTAGCCTTTGTGCTGCTTTGAACAGTCAGCCAACGACTTCTTCTGGTAGGTTTCATGCCGACGATGCACTGTGATACGAACCGGCATTTCTCTACGTTTACTCAATATGTTCTTGCTTGCTCCTGCTTGCCTAGACTCGTTTGAAAGTGACGACGATGGAGGCTTCCACATTCATCGCAAAATGCTGCGCAGGCGGCATGTTCGGAAAGAGCAAAAAGAAAGGGAGGAGCGGCGACGAGAAGAGGAAGAGCAACGGAAGAAGAGTGGAGAGAGTCGCGAAAGTACTGAGAACTTGTCTATCGTCTGGGCTACGGATGATTCGACTCTATCACTTTGTAGTGCTGGTGGCGCTGAGGGTGCCATGAATTCCAGCTCTTGCTTGGACAAACCTATTGCTACCACCACTCCTGCTTCTCCGTATCCACCGCAAACTGTAGCCTATCCATTGCTGGTACCCTCCGCTTCTGGAGAAATTTCGGGGCTGCCCTATCCTAGAACCCATTTGCCCGCGTTTTCCCCGCTTCGTTCTCGAAAGCAGCGTGAAACGAACCTGTAATGGTACTTGGGGTCGTTCGTGCGGACACGAGGTGGGCGGGAAATGGTGCTGGTTGGATCAGCATCAATTGGGGCTCCTCTTGATCCCTGTGTGGGTAAATCTTGACTAGAAAGCTATCAGCATGTGCTACCTCGTAGTATCCAGCACAGGCAATCCATTACATCGTTCTCGGGCCCGAATCGCCGATGAACGTAGATAGAGCACGCTCTTTTGCGGGCCTACCAACATGTAGTCTAGTCTAGATAAGTTGCGACCGTCGTCTAACTTCCGGTTGATAGTCGACTCTAGAATACCACTAGCTTCCTGCTACCTTCTTCGCATGACAGAAACCGACAAGGCCACGAAGCAGGACGCAGAGATCGCTGCCGCTACAGCCAATCCATTTGCCCAACGATCCAACTCTTCCGTGGATACTGAATCCAACCACGAAGCCATTGTTGGACTGCTTTCAGCGTTGCGGGGCGGCGTAACTACTTGATTCGAAGCATCCGTTTGTCGTTGTGCATTATTCACTTTGGCAGCAGTTCCTGGCACGCCCGCCACGATATCTTCAATATCTACTGTAGCCGCACCCGTATCCGCCGAAACATCCTTCTCCTGGGTTTTTTGAACCAACTGGCCACAAGCGCTAGCAATGTCGGCACCCATGGTCCTGCGGATAGTACAGAAAACGCCATACGACGCAACAATGTCCCGGAATTTTTGTACGTGTTCCAACGGCGGGCATTGGAGCTTGTCCTTGACATCTGTCGCATTGTAAGGAATCAAATTGACGACCAACTGACGATTCTCGCATAATTTTCCCAGCTGGTGAGCACATTCCAATGAAGAGGTCTCTCCTGTCACTGTAAACACATAAGCCAGCGGCCCTTAGTACAACCCGAGATCATTGTGAAAAGGGGAATCGATAGATGGATGTACTTACACATGACGTACTCAATCATGGCTCGACGTCGACTACTCGCCTTGATGCGTTCTTCGGTCGTGTAGGAGCCCCCCTCTCGTTGCGGGACATAAACCATCATATGGTCATCCAATGCATCAATTAGCTTGTCAATCGGGTACCGAGTAGCAGTGGGCACAATTGCTGTACGAGCCTCTTGATTTGGAGCATGCAATGACAGCGCCAAAGACACTTCTGGCAAATCCTTGCTGAGCTTTCGAATCTGAGAGATGAGACCCACTGTCGAAATAGTAATGCGCCCCTGGGACAGATTCCATCGTTTGCGGTCTATCATAGCGCGACATGCTGCGACAACGTTGTTGTAATTATCCAGTGGCTCCCCCATTCCCATGAACACGACATTACGAACAAGGTCTAGCTTCTTCGACTTGTCATCGAGCTCTTTGTATTCTTCAGCAAGGATGTTGTTGGCGTGAATCATTTGCTCCAAAATTTCCGCAGTTGTCAAATTTCCAAACAACCCCATAGTGCCCGTGGCGCAAAACGTACATCCCATGGCACATCCCACCTGAGAGCTTACGCAGAGTGCTGCCCGTCCAGAACCTTTCTGGTCATAACGCATCAAAACACTTTCCACCACTTGACCGTCATGTAATTCGACGATCACTTTTGTAGTGGATCGATCTGCCGACGTTAACTTTTGTTGGATACGCGAAGTGACTGTCACAAAATCAGGTGTTTTGACCAAAAAGTCCAGAAACGGCTTGGGAAGCTGCAAGCGATTACGATTTTTCCGGCTTGTCACATGATTTCTGTGCGGTTTGCTCAAGGCTGGATCATCATCGTGCTCGGGAATTTCTCTTCGCTCCTGCTTGTAGTACGTTTCCACGAATGTCTCGAGCGAAGGATAATGCAGTCGATGAAGAGATTGATAAAATGCTTCAAGATGAACGGCTCTCAACGAAATTCCAGCTTCATCCAAACTCTCCAGTAAGGCAGTTCGATCTAGCACCGAGT
The DNA here is from genome assembly GCA_951394045.1 of Nitzschia sp. DOCU1. Classification (NCBI taxonomy): domain Eukaryota; phylum Bacillariophyta; class Bacillariophyceae; order Bacillariales; family Bacillariaceae; genus Nitzschia; species Nitzschia sp. DOCU1. The sequence continues at coordinate 2,663,621 of OX595988.1, forward strand.
TTGGATATGGCGCCTTTCGGCGTTGCTTCGTTGTTCTCGTGGTCGTTGGGAGGCCCATGATGTTCTGCAATGAAGAGTGCCGACATGAGTGGTCGCAGCATCATCTCGTCAACGTTTCGAATACGAGACCAAAGACGGTGGTTTCCCGCCATTTTCTGCGCGCGAGGTGAGCGAGACTTGGCTTGGCATTGTTTTATCGCAATGCTACAGTTGTCATGACTCATTAGGGACTCGAATACGTTGAACAAGTCATTCGGCGAGGCTCAACGCCCAGTCGCTGAAAGTAATTACGTGAGCGGGATTCACTGGACGATTTCAATTATTTCGCAGTCATTGGGTCGTGTGGGCACGCACATCTGCTCTTCCACTCGTTGTCTTGTATTATAATCTGAGGTCTCGTCTGAAGCAAAAGGCGATACCAACAGTAAGATCTAAAAACAACCCAGTTACATTGCAATTGAATTGATTTAACAGTTTATCAGACCCAGTGTTTCTAAGAAAGCTAGCATCGCAAGCAATTTGAAAGCATGGTTTGGACAAATGCCCAAACGACAACCTTTTTCACCGACGATGTAATTGGAATGCAACTCTCCAATGCGGCAGTCGCTGCACTCGCAGAGGAGGGCATTAACAACGTCGATGATTTGGTCGAATTTGATAAGGATCAGCTGGATACGATTGCTTCTAATTTCCGTCGGCCACCACCAAATGTTGCGGTGGTTCATTTAGGAGCCTCCTCGTTGCACAGACTCAAGTGGAGTACGAAGATCCTCAAGCATTATGAGATTGTTGGGAGGACATCTTCACCATCCAACATGAGGTGGCCAGTAGTTAAAGCTTTCATTACTCAGTGGGAGGTCATCGAGCAGAAGAAAAAGGACGATGACCCAGAAGTGCCAAGGCTGTCCGCGAAGAATCTCCCCATGATGCCATGGACCGAAGCATTCAAAGACAACTTGGCGCAATGCATTGGTGCTCAGTATGCACCTCTATTATATGTAATTCGGGAGACAGTGGATGCACCAGATCCATGCCCCGAAGTTGCAGCCGGAAAACCACATGCAGCCATATATGATTCCGTCGAAGAAGAATTGATTGCCCGCGCGAGCCATGATCATGCACTGTTCCGCGAAGACAACAAAGCGGTATACTTCAAGATTGAGGAAGCAGTGCGTGGGACAAGCTATGCGGCGTCGATTACGACTTTTAATAGAACCAAGAATGGACGTGGAGCCTACCTTGCACTTGTTAGTCAGCATGCCGGCAAGGACAAATGGCAGAAGGAAATCAAGGATGCAGAGGACACTATGCAAGCCCGAAAGTGGCGGGGCAATGGCAGCTATCCCCTGGAGAAGTGGTGTGCGGCACATCGACAAGCTTTTATCAAGATGCAGAGAGCCGCCGAACATATTACCTACCAATTGCCCAATGGGGGTACTAGAGTTCGGCATCTGCTCGACTCGATAGAAACGTCAGACTCTAGGCTAGCTGCCGCCATGGCCTCGGTCGAACAGAACGAAGAAGCGGACGGTCCCCTGTATGATTTCGAAAGGTGCGTTGCTATTCTTGTCCCTGCAGACCCCGTAGCGAGAAAGAAGATCCTCTCAGGAACCAAACGCCCAGGAGGTGAGATCTCAGGAGTTGAAGGGGAAGGCGATGAGACTATCAACATCTCCTCGGTCAACCTTAAATCTGGAAGGGGAAAGACTGGAGTCGAATTCCGCTTTCATACCAAGAAAGAATACCACAAGCTGAACAAAGCTCAGAAGCAGGAGCTGAGAGCATGGCGAAACACAGATGAGGGAAAAAAGGCGATGGATAACAGCGAGAAGGACAAGAGTGGCAAGAAACCAGCCCAACAAGGCAGCGTCAAGAAACAAGTCGTTTCAGCTCTCGTCAGTTTAGCCAAGGACGCTCAGAAGAAGGAAGATGAGGAAGCTGAGGCAGTTACCAAACTTCAAGGCCTTCTTAGCGCCGCCATCGGCAAGCCCACCGATAACAGTAAGGGAAGTGTGACCTGGAAGCAACCCATTGCAACCACCAAGAATGTTGTGGGAGCAGCGGCGGCTGCACCGACCGCTGGTAAATCCTCGGCCGCATCCCTACTTGCACTCCTAGTTCAGTCTGCGAAGAATGCGGCGGGGTCAGGAAATTGACTCGGCCCGACGGTGTTGGTCTCGTCGATTGTGACGAACGAGACTAAGACATCAAAGTCGGATCGAATTTGGGACCCTGGAAGGACGCAGAAGATACTAGTCACCGACCAGTTGTATGCAAGAATATCGGGCGCCAGTGGCTCACCTAGTGTGGTGAGCAATGATGATGAGATCTCGATGGATTTGGAAGATGACAACTCTGAATCTATCACTGCGAGGTCCGAGTTGGACAGTCATGCCAACATGCCTGTTGTTGGACGACATGTTCATATTTTGGCAGATAAGGGAAAGGTTGTTGAAGTCAGTGCTTTTTCCCCAGATTTGCCGTGTCTTGAGATACCGGTAGTGGATGCTGCCCTAAAATATACGGACAAGTTCACTGGTCGAAGGTTCATTTTGATCATTCGCAATGCTCTTAGTGTTCCATCGATGGACCACAACCTAATTCCACCATTCGTTATGAGGGAAAAAGGGATCACTGTCAACGAGACAGCCAAGATGCACTTGAAGGATCCATCGGTATCAGACCATGCGATCGAGTTTGAAGGCTTTGACTTCAGGATTCCGCTAAGATTGTGGGGCACCTTTAGCTATTTTGAGCATGAGGTTCCTACTATGGATGACCTCGAATCAGAGGAGGATATCTACCTTTTGACTCCGGATGATTATAACCCTCACAACCCGGCCTATGCTGTCAATGAGGATGCTCAGACCGACTGGGAAGGGAAGATCCGGGAGCCCAAGGAGCGAGATACCATCCTCCTACAAGAACTGAGACTGGATGATGCCATGGTGGCATCGTTAACGGTCTCGGACCTCGAAGCCAAGCAAGTAGATTACTTGCTCGACCTACGAGAGAACGAGAATAAAGAGCGGGGGCTGAGTTCCCAACCCGCTCACGGCAAGGCATGTACTCGAGTGTCGTCAGTTCTAGCAAATGTGTCCCCCTTGCTGGACGATGAATTATTGTGTACTAGACTCGAGGCCAGACGGGACCTGGGTGATCTCCAGGCATCGATTGGCTCAACCGATGTTCTTCATCGAGATTATTTGGTTGAGGATGCTGACTCGACCGAAGATGAAGATTCCGATCTTAACGCCGTATTGCTCGAAGGCCTGCTGGATGCGTTGTCTCCAGAGGAGAAAGAAGCGTTCACTGATGAAGTACTTGACCAGGTCATTAGAGGCGAGCTTTCGTTCGAAGAATTGATGGGGGGAGCTACCGTGGGTGCGACCCATGCGAGGAGGCCAAAAAATATTGACGCCAAGCGTCTCTCCAAGGTATGGAAGATTGACTTGGACAAGGCAGAGCAGACGCTGAACATTACCTCGCAGCACTCCACTCGCGCTGAGACTTCCCACCTAGCTCGGAATTATGGAACAAACGACAAGGCGCTGCGTTACAAGCGTATTAATCGATACTTTTTTATGGACACCCTACTCGCAACGAAACAGAAGGGCTTCAAATCATCAAGAGGCAACACTTGCTGCCAGCTCTTCGTATCCGATCGAGGGTTCGTGTTCGTTGTACCGATGAAATCGAGATCTGAAGTTCTATCCGCTGTGAAGATGTTTGCTAAGGAGGTCGGTGCTCCCGAGGCGATAATCTGTGATGCGGCTAGGGAACAGTTTTCGGAGGATCTCAGAAAGTTTCTGAATGAGATAGGCACTACGCTTCGGCTTTTGGAGGAAAATACCCCATGGGCGAATCGTGCCGAACTATACATTGGGCTAATGAAGGAGGCAACTCGCAAGGATCTGAAAGATGGCGAGGCGCCCCTGGCTTTCTGGGATTATTGCATTCAGAGGAGAGCCCGTGTTCACAACTTGACGGCCTCTGATAATATCAAGATCCGGGGTTCCAATCCCTACACTGACGTCTTTAGCGAGGAAGGAGATATCAGCAACCTTTGTCAGTATGGATTTTATGATTGGGTGTACTACCGAGATAAAGGGGAATTATTTCCAATGTCACAGGAGAAGCTGGGCCGAGTACTTGGCCCGGCTGATGGCGCTGGGAATGAAATGTGTCAGTGGATCGTAACTGGGAAAGGGACGGTAGTGCCCCGTCGATCCCACCGACCACTGAATGAGAAAGAGAAGCGGTCAGAGAAAGTGAAGACTGCTCAAGTGTTGTTTAATGCTGTGATCTTGAGGAAGCATGGCTACGGAATCAATGGGCCTCCCAAGCCTCTCTCGCCAATTGAAAGTGAGGAGGAAGAATTCACAGAGTATGAGGACGACAATGAAAAGCCAAGGAAGCTCCCTGAGTTCGATGCGATGTACGACAACAGTGGCCGCGAAATTAACCAAGAGCCTGCTTGGGACAGACTCCTCACCACTGAAGTACACATCGAGGGGATGCCTGTTGGCAAGGTGGCTAGAAGGGCCAGAAACATGGATGGCAAGGTTGTTGGCACCTACGATGACAATCCGTTTGTAAACACAATGGTGTATGAAGTTGAGTTTGAGGATGGAACAATCAAGGAGTATTCTGCCAACATAATTGCCGAGAATCTGCTCTCGATGGTTGATGATGACGGGTTCAGAGTCCTGCTACTCGATGGCATCATTGACTACAAGAAGGATCCGAATGTCGCGCTCGATATGAGCGACGCCTACGTGACTACTAAGCGAGGTGGAAGGGCATTGAAGAAAACAACCAAGGGCTGGAAGTTATTGGTTAGATGGAAGGATGACACCGAGTCCTGGATTCCCTTGAAGGATATGAAAGAATCCCATCCCGTTGAGACAGCAGAGTTTGCCCGGGCCAGATCAATTGAAAATGAACCCGCATTTGCATGGTGGGTCCCTTACACGTTAAGGAAACGCGATGCCATCATCGCCATGGTCAAGGCTCGAGTTAGGAAGAACACCCACAAGTACGGGGTGGAAGTGCCTACGAGCTATAAGCACGCCATGGAATTGGATAAGAAAAATGGAAACAGTTTCTGGGCTGATGCTTTACGGACCGAGATGGAAAACAACAGCGTTGCGTTCGAGATCCTTGGAGTTAATAAATCTGCCCCGCCCGGGTGGCGCAAGGTGACTGGTCACCTTGTCTGGGACGTCAAGATGGATTTCACCCGCAAGGCTCGATGGGTATTGGACGGTCACAAAACACCGGACCCGCTTATTTCGACGTATGCTGGAGTCGTTTCGCGTGAGAGTGTGAGGATTGCTTTTACCTACGCGGCGCTTAACAATCTGGATATTTGTGCAGCAGACATTCGGAATGCGTATCTACAAGCGCCTTCGTCTGCCAAGGACTATATTATCTGTGGTGCTGAGTTTGGTCTCGAGAACGAGGGACGAGTTGCTCTAATTAGAAGAGCACTTTATGGCGGAAAATCAGCCGGCAGAGACTTCCGCAATCACCTTCGCGCTTGCATGAGACATCTTGGTTTTGATTCCTGTCCTGCCGACCCGGACGTATGGATGCGTCCAGCTACGAAGGCCGATGGTCAACCTTACTACGAGTACATTCTGCTCTATACTGATGATACCTTATGCGTCTCAGAGGAGCCAGAGAAAGTACTCAGAACAGGTGTCGGCAAGTACTTCGAGCTGAAGGAGAAGAGCATAGGGCCACCCAGTAATTACCTTGGAGGCAAGGTCAGAAAAGTTCAATTATTACCGTCAGGGACTCAGTGTTGGGCTTTTGGATCATCTCAGTATGTGCAAGAAGCCGTAAAAAACGTCGAGGCGTGGGTTGTCAGGAAGCAGCGGAGTGGTGACAAGCGCTACTCTATGTACAAGACAGCCAAGACACCACTGCCGACCTCGTACCGGCCCGAGTTAGATGTGACTCCTGAATGCGACCCTGAAGATGCATCATATTATCAGTCGATGATTGGTGTCTTGAGGTGGATCTGCGAACTCGGTCGTGTCGACATTTGTTTGGAGGTGTCTATGATGTCGTCTCACCTGGCACTACCGAGAGAGGGCCACCTGCAAAAGGTGCTACACATCTTCTCGCATCTCAAGGCAAAGCACAATGCTGAACTCGTGTTTGATCCTACTGTACCGTTCATTGATGAGAACCTGTTTGAAAGAAGGGACTGGACTACTAGCGAGTTTGGTCACATCGATGGGAAGGAGGAACTGCCATCCAACATGCCGGAACCTAGAGGGTTCGGATTCACCGTTCATGCGAAGGTTGATGCTGATCATGCTGCTGACACCGTCTCGAGGAGATCTCGAACAGGCTTCATCGTCTACCTCATGAGTGCACCTGTGTACTGGTTTTCGAAGAAGCAGACGAGTGTTGAGTCAAGCAGTTTCGGATCTGAATTCATCGCTATGAAGCAGCTGTGTGAATACTTGCGCGGACTCAGGTACAAGTTGAGGATGATGGGGATTCCTATCCTTGGCCCAGTGTATATCTACGGGGATAATCAGTCAGTTCTGGCGAACACGACTGTCCCGGAGTCTACTCTGAAAAGGAAGAGCCAGAGTATCTGTTATCATTTCGTCCGAGAAGGTGTTGCAAGAGATGAGTGGAGAACTACTTATATCAGCACCAATGATAATGAATCGGATCTGCTCACCAAGTTATTGCCTTCTGGAGCGAAGCGTGAGGGCTTCGTCTCAAGGATTTTGCACCATGTATACGACACTGCGAGCAGCGTATTGTGCAGTGCCATCATGGCAATTATCCGAGGTGATTATCAAGGCGGTGGAAGCCAACCACCAGGCATGCCTTTGTAATGTTTGTCAATGTCTATGTGTAAGTCATTCTGTGTGGGACAAGCCGACTCCTGATCTCGTGTGTCCGATCGAGAAGGTCAGCTTGAGAGGAGTGTTTTATCGCAATGCTACAGTTGTCATGACTCATTAGGGACTCGAATACGTTGAACAAGTCATTCGGCGAGGCTCAACGCCCAGTCGCTGAAAGTAATTACGTGAGCGGGATTCACTGGACGATTTCAATTATTTCGCAGTCATTGGGTCGTGTGGGCACGCACATCTGCTCTTCCACTCGTTGTCTTGTATTATAATCTGAGGTCTCGTCTGAAGCAAAAGGCGATACCAACAGTAAGATCTAAAAACAACCCAGTTACATTGCAATTGAATTGATTTAACAGCATCATGTGGCTGGTTTGAGTGGTTTGGATGGCGCTCGGCGCTTCATTGATCATGGCGGACGGAGGCCAGGCACAGGATAGTCCGTACGAGACAATTGATTCGAGCCAATCGGACCACGGAATTCCGCCCGTGTTTTGGCGAGCAGAGAGTCTTGTCTCGGCCCCATTCGAAATGTTTAGCTAAGAAAATGTCGAAGTAGAAGAAATTCGACTGGGGTGGGTCACGTGGACCAAACTTGTAGAGAAAGTCGGCACGAATTTTTGAGTCGTTTGGACTTCCGATCTATCGCTTCTCACAATTGTCGCCAACCGCCAAGTCTTTTCATTTTTTCTATCATTGACCACAGCTTTATCCCGGAACCACTGCCATGAACGTCCGCAACTACTCTGAATCGCCACCATGGATGCCCTCCCCAACTAACAGCGATAACAACTACTACGGATCGCCGGCCATTAGCCCGGGCAGTTGGAATGTGGCATCTCCTGATATGCCATCGCCAGGCCAGGCAAGCTGGAATGCGTCGTCTCCCGAGAGTCACAGCTCCAGCGGCTCCAGCTCCTACTGGGGCAGAGTTCCACCGAACAACACCCCCTCCACTGTTTCGTCTTCTGGTTCCTCTAGATCTGTTTCGTCCTCTGGTTCCTCTAAAGCTCGCGATTTCATTCGGCTCCCCCTCAATCTGGGCAAGCCCGATGCTATTCCCAAGACAAAGCATGACGTAAAACGAGAAAAGAGGTCAGAGCTCAAAGCCCAAGAACTCCTCATAAATGCCTGGGCAAACAGCGAGAATTCTGATCCGGAATCTGGTCGAACACCTGCATCACCAAGAACACACTACCCACAGATTGACGACAACGGATACGCGGCCCGACAAAAAGCCATCCAGGAGTATAAGGAAAAGAAGCGATTAGCCAAGATTAATGCCCTCACGAATGGTGGGTCGCCCAGGCCCCTCTCAATGCCTCCTCCTATTATTCTTCGATCTCAATCGGAAAAACTCGCAACATCCACCCGACAGAAGAAAGTTGTCCCTCCCGAGGAGGATTATGAATCGATCAATGACTACAAGACCGTAATTGACATTGAGCGTGAGCAAGAGGCTCGAAGAACCGCTCTATACCTTCTCAAGAAATACGGGTTCTAACAAACAATTGGAAACCATGGCCGTGAAAAATAGATAGGCTTGATGCCACCGCAAGATTGATGATAGTGCTGCTACATTTAACGTCTAGAAGCTACACCACTAACGAGGGCTTTGTAATTGGGTGAGGACTTCAAACCACTGGCGAAGTGCATCTCCAAGCACCTCTGGCAACGTTGCCATGTCTTCCAATACGATGTAGTACGGAAACGGATAATCCTCAATGAATCGCTTCACAACTGGCTTGCCCTTTTGAAAGTTTACCTCTTTCATGTTCACAATGCTGTCCTTCTTCTTGTGCTCTCCTTCGACAATAATCATTGCCAGGAGAATATTGCGTTCCATCATCTCGCGAATGAGCCTCTTTAGGTTGTCCCGACTGTCGCGTTCGATTCGACCGTCGCTCACCAAGAACACCAACTGCATTGAAGAATGGCCCCCCATATCGTCCAATGCTGCGAGAGCGCTCTCTACACAAAGTGTCGTCCGGGTCCGCTTTTGGTTGAATTTAAAGTTCAGCACCATATCCGCCCCTGACTCGACGCCAAACGGAAGGTGGAATGGGTGGAGGAGTTTCATATCTTCCCCGAAACTTGCAATGCCCAGTTCGCCGATTTCAAGTTGATTCATCCCCACTGCCAATGTTGCTAGGGCTCGAAGAGCCATTTCGCCTGCGCCGCTTTTTTTCATGCTTTCCGAGTCGTCAACTGCAAGCAGAATACGATAGTCTCGCTTGGCAGGTTTGGTACGCCGAAGCCAGATCTTGTCTTTGCGATATCCACTTGCAATGTATCCGATAACACGTTTCATATTAATTCTCTTGCCAGTTCGATAGTCGCCTCGCAGCTTTGAAGCCACAAGTGGCTCCATCACCAATCTCAGCTTCTCGCAGAGACGACGAGATAAACTATAGGTCTCTCCTTGTATCTGTAGCCACTGGGCCCTGGCTTCTTCTGCTTCGGAGCTGCTGATCCCAGTCACCTGTTCCTCCACGATCATCTGGCCGTCAATTTCCATTGGTGCATCCTGTCCTTCTATTTTCAGCCCCGACAAGTCGGCGACGACAAGGTTGCTTTTGCGTTCGTCCACAGATTCCGTTTCTTGCTCCGTCGCATGTGAAAGAACTTCATCTTCGTCCATATCAGCTTCAGAAGCGGCTTCCTCGCCATCGTTTTGCTCGTCCGCTTCCTTGGGCTGATTCTTTCCTGTAGGTGCCCTTTGCTTTTGCCGTTTAGAGGTAGGATTTTCCGAAGGCTGAGGCACCTCCCTTTCATCCTTGCTTTTTGAGACTTTATTCTGCTCCTCCGCTTGCTCGTGTTCGGGCTCCTTCAGTTCAACTGCCTCTTCTTCGGTCGCCTCGCCAAGCATTTGGGTTGGGTTTTCTTCTTCTTTTGATGAATACTGAAAGTTTCCGTGCTCGTCGACTCCGGTAGAAGGGTCGTCCCTGTGATGCTCCTCTGGGTCCTCTTTATCCTCGCTTTGATCCACTATGCTAAGCTTTTTGTGCCAGAATTTGGAAGCATCGCCAGGAGTCTTTAGTGGGTTCGGGATATCGTCCTTGCTGCTTTCTTGTTTTGAGTCACGGGCTTCGTCGGCGGCGCCATCGTTCTCACTTAGACCACGGTTGCCATTGGATTCATTTTGCGACGACGCTCCGCCTTTGGCTTCAGAGGTGTCGCCCCCTCCTTCTGCCTCGTCCTGATTTCCGTCTTCGTCGGAGTTGGCTCCATCATCGATGATGCCGTCCGCCCCGTCCATAGCCCGCACCCCATGCGTTTCCTGTTCAGACGGCTGCTGGTTCTGGAGACTCACATTTGTTTCGTCCTCTTTTTGTTCTTCCTGGTTTTCGTTTTCAGCTCCCTCGTCGTCAGGATTTGGCTGAGCCACACCAGTGGGTGCTACGACATCGTCGAAATCTTGTGTGTCGTCGTGTTCTTCCCCTTCACCTTCTTGATCCAAACCAGAAGAGTTTTCAGCAACGTCGTCACCAGTCTCCGCTTGTTCGGCGTCGACACTATTATCGGCGTCACCCTCGTCTATTGCACCTTCAGGATCCTCCTCGCCGTCAAGATTGATATCGTCCTCCAACTGCATTTGGTCGTCGGCTTTGGATTCATCTGGCCCTTGATCTTCCCCCCGAACATCGACGCCATGTTGGTCCTCGTATCGATCGGGTGTGTCCTCGTTAATTTCATCCTCGCCGCCCCCTTCTTCCTGCTGAGGCTCGTCCCGGGGCTGATTGTTCTCTTCCTGCTGTCCAGTGTCCGCGGGCTTGGTACTATCCTTCTCGTCCTCTTCCTCTTTCGTTCTGGTTGCACCTTCAATCGCCTCGCCTTGAACACCACTGTCCTTTTCGAATTTTTCGTCTCCTTTGTCGATTTCATCTTCGTCATCACTATCGTTCCACATCCGTTCATCAACAACTTGCTCGTCGGCGTTCGCCTCGTCACCCATTTCTCGATCGAGTTCTTCGCCGTTCTCGTCGTCGCCATCCTCCTCCTGGGGCTTGTCGGGAACATCGCACATCTCGCCATCAAAGTCTGCTTCCATTTCCATTCCTTGGTCGGCTTCCTCCTCGTTCAGTTGGCGCGATTCCTTATTTTTCTCCTTGTCGCCAGGCTCCTGGTCGTTCTTGAGCCCCGAGATTTGCTCCTCGCTCTCTAATTGATCAGTGACGTCTTGTTTTCCGTCGCCGTCTCCCATGCCTGTGCCTTCGACGTCATCCTCGAATTTCATTCCTTGGAGATCACCTCCCGCCTCGCTGCCTTCCTCCTCCTTCGTTTCGTCAGAACAGAAACCTTTTGACAAAAGGACACGAAAGATTCTCAAGAAAACATAAACCAGCTTTGAAGTATTTGCATAAAACAAAGCTGTTCGATCCAGCAGGACCTGCGCTTGCACTTGCATGTAGCGCGCCAGAGCCCCAAAGTCGGCGGTGAGTGAGATGAGCGTATCTCGCTCCTCAAGAGTCATCCCACTTCCGGTTTCATGGAGTCTCCTTAGTTCCAGTATCACTACCTCGGCTGCTTTATTAAAGGCAGGTATGTTGACGGATGCCCATCCATTGATCACTTCCCTATGACACTGCCACAATGGTATATTCCCACCATTTGCATCGTCCTCGTCGAAGTCTTTGACGAGATTTTGGAACCCGATCAACGATCTTTCGATGCCTGAAGACAAGAACGTAAAAAATACTTCGAGATCCGGCTGAACGTTTTTCTCGGGGGGTTGCTCGATGTTTGCGGAGGGAACTTTCATAACGAGTTTTGCCAACGCTTCGAGAGAGCCATCAAAGCATTCGACCGGGAGACAAGCCAATGCTTCGCATTCATGCCTGCAATCAAGTAAGACGCGACGAGCATCGTCAACAGCGTCGCGCTTTTTTTGAAGCCGTTGTAGGTGTGAGTTTGCAAGCAACGAAAACGAATGAAACTTGAGGCATCCGCACGCAGCCAAATTGTCAATGCATCGATCGATTTTCGAAGCAGTGTCTCTGGCCCATTCGTTAGCAGACCTCTCACTAAGAACTTGTTGAGAAGACTTGAAGAACAAGGAGAGTTGTCGCAAGCTCTCAATCGCCAACGAATAAAACTCTTCGAACTCTTCGATCAACGAAATGCTCGCGGTCTGGCCTAGAGGAAGTTCTCTGTCGGAAAGACAGAGAGACGAAGTATATTTGCTCAGCTCTCCTATGTCGTGGAGCACCGAGGACAATACACACCGCTGTTGAGCGATCATCCACATTCCACTTTCACCCAGCGCTAGCATCATCCCCATCTCGCGCTTGCTCATGTATTTGCTGCCAAGGAGTGTGCTCTCCGATCGGTACTCACTTAGCTCGGCGATGCAACGTTGATAATACTTTTCAGCCCTTTGCAATTCAGTGACAGTGGATCCGTTCAGCATGGTCATTTTGTCAACCCTTGGCTTTGGGAGCTGAAAGAGTTCCTCGATGCACCGGATTTGGTCGGGGACGGCCCATTTGGTTGTTGTAAAGCCATTCTTCTTCAATTCTCGAAACAAATCGACCAGTGCCCGCTCCTTCATCGGTCTCGTCGATTTTTTCCTCAAGGCCGACATCCGGTCGAATATTGCCCCCGAGAGATCGAAAGATTCATCCGCACCTACATCGGCCCAATTTCTACTCTTCACGTTTTCATTTCTTGCACCGCAGAGCCTCTCCATTTTCCTGGCATACTTCTGGATGTTACGCACATGCTCCGTTGTAGAGCAAGGAAAACGGTCGGAGCTGGTCCATGTACGACTTTCTACCACCGATTCAAAGCATATAGTCCTCGAAGTCGTCGCGTTATCCTCCATCTCAAGGTGGGGGAAGATATTGGACTCTAACGGTATGGTGGTCGACGCCCCATCCTGAACATCTACAGTTGAACGAACACCTCTGATTCTTTCCTCTTGAATCAGTTGGCCCGCGTTGAGATCCAGGGACTCTTCTAGCTCCGACAAGATTCTCATCAATTTTCTGTGATTCTTCTCTGTGGATTCCGCAAGCGCGTAGTAAGTTTGTTCGTCCCATTTTGCAAGCTTTACTTCTTCCTTCAGCTTTGCTTGGATGGTTGTTATAGAAGATGTAAGTTTTGCACTCAGAGCCCGTTCAAACTGTTGGTAATATTCATGAACTGATAGAAGGGCCCGTGATTGTTGCAATGTCCAGGCAGAGCGTTGGGAAGAAAGTTGGTACGCAGCCTCTTGCTGCAATGCACAAGTCTCAAGGATTTTTAGGCGTTCCTCGAACTCACCAAGAGGTGAAGTCAACATAAATGTATCCAGAATCTTCGTGAGGGCATTCAAGTCATCCCCGCCGGCAGTTCCAAGGAAGCATGCAATGGTTTGCCCACTTGTGCTTGATCCTTTCCACACCCAACCAGGGCTGACGCGAGACGCTGCATCGGACACGCCACGGCAATCTTCCATCGAGCCCGAGACGCTGTCTCGGGTCTTCAAAACATTCTGCAGTCGAACCATGTGCTTTCGGGCCCTACGCTCATACCGACATTGTCGTCCAACGACAAGTCGTGGCCAGCTCTGAAGTTCCAATTTTCGCCATGTAGCCACAAGTTTCCCTACTTCCTTCAATGGCTCTCCTAAACGCACGCGCTCGCTAGCATGCTGTTCCCATTCCTGAGCTTGTCTAAGAATGACCTCCATTCCTGTCATCACTTTTCCGATAGGGGTTGTCATAATGTCGAACTTGCAGACCTTGTCGCAAACGCGGCCCACTCCCAACAAAATCGAATGGCCGGGGAAAGCTGTGAGAAGCTGCGTACACCGTGCCATTAGCCTTTCGAGTGGAAGCTTCGCTGACAAGACCTCCGTGGGATTCGGTATATTGTGAAAGCCTACCATGTCGGCCTCGTCGTAGAGATGCGAAAAGGCTCGGGATTGGGAAGTCTGCGAAGGAGCACTCAACATCATGGCAAAACTATGACCGCATATTGGCTCAGGGTGGTGTGTGCACATCTTCGAGCACTGATATCTTCCTTCCAACGCAAACGCAGCGTTGTAGCCAAAGTGAAACACAAGTGCTCGCGTTGAATCTAGCACATTGATCGTCTCCATTCTGAACATCTTCTGAAGAAGCAAGCATAGAAATTCGAGCTGATCGTCGGAAAAAGCTGAAGACGCGTGACTTTCTCCCGGTTCGTCGTCGGCAGCAGTGCCCTCCGTTTCCGACATGTCATCGTCGTTCACGACCAACAACTCGTTGAATTCGAGTCTATGATCAGGGAATTGCTCTCGAAACTTTTGTTCCTGCATATCTTCAAGAGAATTTCCAGTATCGTGGTTGTTCAAGTTGGAATCACATGAAAGTGAAAGGCTTTCAATCACCTCAAGACATTGCCCCAGGTCTTTCTCCCTAAAACCAAGCATCGTTTTCTTCAGTAGAAGTCTGGATAACGCCGCTGCAGCAAGAGCGAAATGAAAATCCGTCGTTTCAGCCAATTTGCTTTCTGCACCGTTCAGCTCCGACTGAAGTAATTGAACCGAACCGCTGATGGTTTCGTCGTACTCTTGAATCGGATATTGCAGCAAATTGGCGAACAATGCCCTTTGTTTTGCACCACCGAATTTTGGCCTGGAGACGGTTAAGAGCCCCTGTAAACCATCCTGAATCATACGAACCGACGAAAGCACCAGCATGGTAACGTCTTCGTATCCGTCGAAATCAGATTTTATCCGTTGACAGAAAGAAGTTGACGTCCGCATCCAATTGTCGAGACGCCGATAGGCGCTGTCTGGATTGGTTCTAGTTGTGATGGATCGCACCAGTTCCAGAACTGAGGAAATAGAAGAAAAGTTCTCGACAAAATCTCTCGTCAGCCGAAAGAGTTCATGAAAGGGCAACGCGGCTTTTGGTCGAATCACGACTTTTTTCTGCTGCGAGCGCCGCTTCTGCACCAAGGTATCGCTCTCGCCTAACATCTCCTGAATCTCAGGGCTGGAAAGAGTGAAGTCCCCAGTCGCAAAGCCGCGATAGATCCGTCGAGCCGCGACCTCTGTCTGAAGGACTTGCAATCTTCTATTGATCAAAGATATCTTGGCGACAGGCGACCTTCCTGGGTCAACAGGTGACCTGGGGGTTGAAATTGTCAAATGAAGCAGACCAAGATAAATGGAACTAAGTGCAACCATTTCTCGGTACGAATCCGTCCCCTCCTTGGAGTTCCAGGCATCACGCAAACATTTCAGCAGCGGCAAAATGATAGGCGTGGCAGTCTCCAGGAGCAACGGCTCGGATGTATTGACCGCTTCCAAAACCTTAGCTAGATCCGTCTCTGCAAGCCGACTTGGAAATTTGACAAGCTCTAGCACATGCCCAAGGTTGCCACTTTTAAGGCCTTGCGCCATTGCCTGAAGAGTGTCCCTGGTCAGGCAAAGCAACACCCAGTAATCAATTTTAGAGTCATTGGAACGTGCCGAAGACAGAATTCTGTTGATTTCCTTGTATTGTTCAATTCGATAATTGCAGCTTTCCATGGTGAAAAACCGCGGACTCCTCGGTTGTCGTTTGAGTGCAAACTGTTCTCCAACTATAAGAAGCAGCAATTCTGTCCATACGTGCTGCTGGATTCTCGTAGATCCAAAGAAATCATCCGAGCTAGCATGTGCCCGACTCCCCTTCGCTAGGGCGGTCGTCTCGTCGTCGACCCACATATTCGGTACTTCGAGTCGCATGGCAATGTTGCAAGAGCCGCTGAAGGAATTGTACGAAAGATGGGAGCCCAACGAAGCAAGCATCGGCGGGAGAAGCGACCGTAACGTTCGCATCACGTTTCCGTTTCGACCATTGTCTTCCAACAGCCAGATCAATGTCTGATATGGTCGGAGGTCGTTGACAGGCCAAACAACGCTGGAAAGGCAGGCGCGGATGAACGCCTTCAGATCCGGAACCAAAGCCTCCAGCCCCTTCACGAGTTCGACCTCGTCGATGCAATTCATGATTAGCTTGCAGATTCGCCCCACAATATTCCTTTCGATTCGAACAGCGTAAAACTCTTCGAAGGGCGAGAGCTGTATCCTTGCAAACGAAGAAAGAAGTTCACGCACCAAACTGCTGTAAGCCTCTAAGCTTCTAGCAGTCGATGGGGATGACTCCTTCATTTCTTCTAGTTTTCCAGCACTGAGTTGGTTTTCGACGGTTGATATGTTGGTATCAATCTTTGCACAATCAAGTTTGAGCTGAAAGCTCTTTCGCCTGGCTTCCGTTAACAACCTTAATCTTTTGCCTAGGTCGATACGTCCAAACTCTTCTTTGAGGGCGTTGTCGGTCCTAACTTCGGTCGTGCAGTAAGAGTGTACTGTGGCAAATGCAGCAAGGAGTTGCAGCCGAAAGTTTGCGTCAAGACACAACAGCGGATGGTTCTGCTCGATAAGGAATGTCAGATCGATGCATGCCACAGATGATTCAAAGTGCCCATCGCGCGGTAAGCTACATTCGCCTGCCAATTGCTGTAATTCAAGAAGCGCTTCCCACTGCGCGGCTTCGCGGGGAACGCACGGATGCATCATATTCTTGTTGACGGCTCGTGATGACAATGTATCGCCGGATTTGCCAAAGATCGTTGAATCGATGAGGGAGATAAACGACTTCAATTTTTCCGCCCGAGAACCAATGGCACGGCCGATCTGTCCGTACGACTCCAAGTCAAGTCCCTCAAGAGAACGCTTCAGCCATTTCCATTGAACTATAAAACCTGTTTCCTCGAATCCCAAAAACGATGATGGGTGAACAGAAAGCGTAGTCTCCTTCATCAGGTCCCACAATCGATCACGCTCTCTTAGCAAAATTGAAAGGCTTTCGCAGAGACGTTGGTCATCAAACGAATCCAATCGAATGCTCTCAATGAGGATTTGATCGACGACTTCATCGACCTCGACAAATAGTGGAAATATAACCGGAGTCAAAGGACAAGATATCATCGATCGGTCCAACGCAGATTGACCAATCAGGTAAGAGGCTTCCAACACAGCCAATTCGTTTGAGAGATTGTGTGAGGCGATTCGATCTGAAACTATTTTCAACCATTTCTGCTGGGTGAATGCGCGGTCAAGGCGCCACCGGGCTAGGGACAAAGTTTTACGTCCGTGAAAATCATGGAGACTTGAGGCGTTGGTTGAATCCGCCGAGGAGCTCTGGCCCGACGATTGAGTGAAACGTCGCATCCTTTTGAACTCGTTTAAGTTTTTCTCCATTGCCTTCGCCATCCAGCGGAAGCATGCAGTGAACTCGCCATGATAGGTATCAAAGAGACGAGAACGTAGATAAAAATCATGCGCAGTCGAAGACAGAAAATTCTTGGCGACTACAGCAGGCAAAAGACGGTGGTAATCCATCAAAACTTCGACGCCATCCGAGTGCAGCCCAGCAAACCTCTGGGCCAAGATCCCATCGCCTTTCGATGTAGATAAAAGATTCCTCATTTCTGCTCGCAATGCGATATCAATAGCGTTTTCGGCAAAGAATTTTAGGACTCGTGCTTCCCAATGCACGCGAGCCACGGCAGCTTTGTGACACCAGAGCTGTCTCACGGGGCCGCCCGATGCCAACGGGACGGTGCTACTTTGGCATACCAAATCAAAGTTAGCAGCTACGGCTCGTCGTGAGGCAAACGTCTCGTCCAGCTCATATCCCACCTTGAGGAGATTTAGCATCGCCACGCCACCGGTAGCACCCCTAGTCAGCAGAGTGGACATCATCAAGCATGATAACGCTAATGATCTTGCGCAAGCAAGCTCTCCTCCACAATCAATTGAAGCCATGTGTTCCTGAAGGTGCGCCGTGACAACCGACGAAGCAAGCTCAAGGCTGCGTATTCCACTCGTATGCAGAAGCCCCATCGAATCGACTCTCGATTCCTGACAAAGGCTCGGATTGAATACTCCTTCCGACGAGTCTAGACGAAGCGCTCGAGGAAAGTAGATTTCGACGCAGCGGTTTCTCATTGCCCTTGATATTTCACCATTTACCGAGTCCATGGTGAGAAAAACTCTGAAATTTCGGCTTGGCTTGATTACTCGATGCGAAAACAATCCGTCCGCATCGACAGATCCACATTCCGACAAAAGTAATTCGCCATCGTTTTCCATCACAGAGTTGAGCCTATCAAGGACAGATGAGGGGCACAAATTAACGTTGCCCAAGACTAGCCAATAGCCTTTGACCATAGCTTCGACAAGAATACCATCGCGCCACAGGAAGTGGCCATTTTCCTTGACATCGTGACCATTCATTCTTCGCTCTATTGCGTGTCTCAGAGTGTCTACCCTCTCCGCTAGATCTTCGAAGGCATCGCAACTGCCTTCTTCCAAGACCAGCAGGGCGCAAGTCTGCGTCGCAAAGCGAAGGAAAGACGACTTATCGCCAAACTCTGCTCCATCTTCTATGTATGCATTGAGTTTCTCCCTAGCCTCCCATATGGATTTGCTGGCTTGAAAACTCAGAGAAGTAGCATGAAAGAAAGCATCGATAAGTCGACATAGCTCGTTCGCCGTTGAAATTTCGAAGTCGTTGCTATCGACTTGTTCAAAGCATCCAAGGAGTTCTGAAACATCCGAAGACGGCGACAGACACTGTTCCACAAGCGTCACGTTGCACAATTCCGCCAAAGTGGCCACCGTTGATGTTTTCCCACTAGACGACGGTCCAATCAAAAGACATGGCCATTTCAGTGCAACGCATCGGGCCAGGGCTTCCATAGGCACAAGATGCGAAAGGAATAACTCCGGCGGAGAAAGCAACGAGTTCACGAGAGGGCCCTTGGATGGATCCATTCGCGGTAATGTTGTCTCGCCGATTTGAACCGCAGAATCAGAGATGTGGAATGCCGGTGGACTGTGCGGCGTCATGGATTTTTGGAAATGTCTTTGAAAAGCTGCGTCTACTCTTGCACGATCGCCTTCGTTTCTGAATCTTTGAAAGTAAAGATCGCGGGCACAAGATTGGATGGATGTGCTCTGGTTTTCGAGCAGTTGACACCAACGAAAGACATCCCGCAAATTGAATTCCCATGGGGCACCATCAGAGCCGTATTCGCGCCTTTCAGCGACCTCCTTGTGGACATCGTTGTTGAAGTTGATCATGCAGTCCACTTTTTCATGATCAAAGGATGGGTATCGAGAACGAACGATAGCACGAAGGTCAATATCAGAAAGTGCGTCGACATACACCTTAGTGAACCGATTCAGGAACGACTTCGGTAAACCTTTCCGGCCGCCTCCTTGTGTTAATGGATTTTGAGCTCCAAATATTCTGAATGTAGACGGGCAATGAAAGCTCTTCCCCAATTCAGGAATGTAAACCGTTGCTCGATGGTCCAAGCAGCTGTTCAGACCCTCTAGCACCGACTGGGACGCAAGATTCAACTCATCAAGTAGCACCCAGCTCCCGTCTTTGATCGCTTTTAGAAGGACACCATCGGACCATTCGAACGAAGCTCCCCCGCCACTTCCATCTTGAGTAGGTAAATCACTACCCATTAAATCAGCAATATCGGTCTGCTCTGATAAGTTGATTCTTACCAGGTGGTTTCCCGAGGCTGCAGCAAGAGCTGTAATTAAGCTCGTCTTCCCAACTCCTGGGGCTCCTTCGAGAAGGATCGGCTTTCTCAGTTGCAACCCGCGAAGAACTCGAAATGCATTGGTTGCTGTGGTTGGGGCTGCCATGTTGAAATTCGATTTATTCGGGATATCAACCGGGCCAACCGATACGTAGAACGGTTCAGCACCAAATAGCCCACCGTCCTTGACAGTGAAACCAACGCTACCAGGTACATTTGGCGCATAAGTCCCCGCAGGAAGCTGCTTCGAGAGGAAAGCTTCAGCCTGTTTTCTGATTCTGTTTGCATCTTCGACTGCCAGTCCCGCCCCAAGCCCGAGACCATCGAGATGCATCAGAGCTGCGCCGTGGACGTAGGCCTCCCATACTCCCAAGGACAAATTAGCTTCACAAGCTTCCTCGACGAAGTGCGCCCAAGAGAGAATATCTCGAAGACTTAGCGAATAGCCAGCGCAGGGACTACTCGGGTCTTCACATATTTCCCCATTAAACCACTCAACATATTCAAGCATCAAGGACGACAAAGCCACGCTTCTCGTCGGATGCAGCGTGCGGCTCAATACGAGTTCGAAGTCAGTTCTCTCAGTGACCGCAGGGACCCATATCTCTGTGAAACGACTCCTCAAAGCCGGACTGAGCTCTCGCTTCCCGAAATCGCCTCCGGGATTCATTGTTGCGAACACCCGGAAATCTTCATGCGCCTTTATCACTCGGTTCTCCTCTGCCGTGCCATCATCTCCCTTCTCAGCCAAAACAAGTGTTCTAGAGGGCTCGAGTACTGAGTTGAGACGTTCCAAAACGGCGTCTTCCGCGAGACTCATTTCATCCAAAAGCAGCATTTGACCGGATTTCATAGCGGTCACAAGGGGACCATCCGACCATTCGAAGAGGGAAGCATACCGTCTCGCGAGTACCTCGATTTCGCCTGCGAGGACCTTCAATGCTTCAATCCTGTCTTCATATTCTGTCTCTTCGTCGCTAGATGAACAAGCTGCACTTATTTTCCTGCGCTTAATCGATCGGCTGCCGTCCTTTCCCGTTCCATCCCCACTTGATGCCGGCGGCCTCGCACTCATGACCGCTCGTGCAATGGTCAACATCTTTTCAACTTCGGGAATTGAATTCATTGTCGCACCCGTATCTGAAAACATTTCGCGCGCCTCTGAAAGGCCACCGGTTGACCGTTCTGCTCTCTCTGGCAAGAGATCTTCAGGTATGTCCAACTTGTTGATAAGCATGCGGTATGGCCACTCAAGAATCAGTGTGCGCAACTTGAGAAATATTTGCTGCTGGAGAGAATCTCTCCCACGAATTGGGCGCAACCCTCCAAGCAGATCTGAAGTTTCTGTTGTTGCATGACAACCGACCGAGTAGAGCTGCTTCTTGTGGAAAAGGCTTAGAAATTGGACCACTGTCGTCTTGCCGCACCCGGTGTCTAAGAAGATCCGATGGTCAAGTGTTAGACTTCCGGCAAATGAAGCACGGCGTTTACCACTTCCTTGATTACGAACTTACCTCCAACCAACAAAACTGGTTCTTTTTGCTCAATACACGTCACGACCAGGCTAATGAGACGCATTAGTGATCTCGTAGGAGCAATCGAAGAAACGAAAGGGTCGTTTCTTAGATCTTCATCTTGTAATAAATCGTGCAGTAATTTTCTGGCCATTGACTTATCCCCATAGTACATCTCGGACGGCTGCAGCTTGACCTTCAAGTGCTCCTCCAAAACGGCCTGGACCATCTGCTTCTCTTCGTCTGAACGCAACCTCTCAGCCAAGAGCATGTAACCTTGCTCGGCAAAATCCAAGCGCGACGAGGACTTGCGTTCAGCCCAACGTAGTAGGTCTCGGGGCGTGATAAAACTGTCCTTTCCGAGGAACAAATTACTTCTGCTTCTCTGGTACCGCAATGCAACCATAACATCCACCAACCGGGTGGCCGAAGAACGCGGACAGCCGCATCTTTGCTCCAGAATCGTAATCATCTCATCGCTGGGAATATCGCTCATATGAAGCTCAACAAAACGATTCCGGAAGGCCCGAGACAAAGGTTTTCGTCCACCATACGCCCCACTTGGGTTTTGGGTAGCAAAAAGTCGGAAATCGGGATGCGGTTTCACAGTTTCATTCGTTTCAGCCAGGTAAAGCTCGCGGTTGTCGTCGAGAAGGCGATTCAGGGCTTCGAGTACTTCGCTTGGCGCAAGATTTAATTCGTCCAGGATAACCCAGTACCCCCGACGCAATGCCTGAACCAATAACCCGTCGCGGAAAGAGAGAGAACCATTCTGGTCGGCGGCGAATGAACCAGTGTACTCTTGAACGTCCGTGTGCTCGTGATTGTTGATTCGAACGACATGATGGCCGCATCGCGCTGCCATGTATTCAACCAGGGTTGTTTTCCCGGCACTTGTGGGACCTTCTAGCAAGATCGGCCACGGCCCGGCAGCAAGAGCTCTCGATAACCTCCTCAGCGCGGTGGATATAGATGGTGTCAAAATGAATCGCGACTTTCCGTCGGATGAAACTTTGGACCAATCTTCCGTTTGCTTTGGTCCATTCTTGATCCAGAAGGGTTTTACTAGTTCATAGCAGGTCCCGTCTTTCCCGTTCGGTCTTCGTCCAGGGTGCTCAAGATCTGCCTTCTTCGTTCCGTCTGGAAGCAGCAACCTGAGAACATTCTTCATCGTCTTGACCGAGGCCGCATCAAGGGCACCTTCAAATGCTAGCTGGAAACCTTCATACAGTGCTCGAGATAACGACAGCCGCTGATCCAATATCAACGTTCGGGCGGCGCTAAGCGCTCTAGACAGAGTTCTCAGCGTGTACCTCGGTTTATGACCTGCTCCGTCGGACAGAATTGTGTCGGCCAATTCCCTACATTTTAGATAAACTTCGACGACGTTGACGACAATGTCTTTGTGTTCAGGAGGCTTGCCATCTGTTGGAAGGACACTGTGAAGGTATGTTGCTGCAACCACGCGCAGTTCCACCGGATCCATAAGCTCATGGACATAAAGTTCCGAAAATCGGGATCTTACGCTGGCGGGCAAATCTTTCTTTCCTGCGTCGGTTGCTGGATTCATCGCGGCAAACAGCCTGAAATTGGGGTGACGAGGAATCTCAGACGCGTCACCACGTTCAGTAAGGGTGACGCTGCCGGTAGGATCGTCCAAAAGACCACAGAGTCGTTGCAAGGTGTCTGAAGACGCCAAGTTTATTTCATCGAGAAGAACCCTGGCTCAAACCATCTATCAGATAGAATCCTAAGCATATTAACCAGCACGACAAGAATAACTTACCATTTTCCATTTTTGATTGCGTCGACCAGGGCTCCTTCGGAGAACGTGAAAGCCAAACCGGCGTCGCAAGATATCATCTGCCGCTCGAATTTGGTTGCGGCATCCTTAAAACGATCCCAATTCAGTGCCAAGTCCCGGGTCTTCCTCGATGAACCACCTTCTTCTGAGTCTATCCTTTCTCTCATTTTCGTAGTCCCGAGTTTTGCCGCCCGATGGAAACACTGGGATAACTTTTTCCAGCTCCCCTTTTCGAGCATCGAGGAAGCGAACTGGAGAAACTGTGCGTTCTGCTTTCGAGAAAACGTTGAAACGAAAAGGTCAACAAAATCAAGATACACGTGACGGGCGACATTCTTCAGCTCCAAGGGTTTGAATCCACCCAACAGATCGGTTGAATCAGTTTGAAGCGAAAGATTTTGAACAACGAGCTCTCGTTCGCAAAGCCCAGCCAGTTGCTGGATCATGGTCGTCTTGCCACATCCTGTTTCTCCAACAAGAAGGATTGGCTCGTTCTGTCGCACGCACACACCGATGGACTCCATGAATCTCAAGGCATGGTTCGTCTCTGCAAACGTTTCGGATCGCTTTCGAGCAAAGTCCGTCTTGCGACCAAAATGGATCTTTGCTCTACCGATTTCAACAAAATCAACTCCCATCTGAGTCTTTGGGCAACGGCTGCTAATGTAGGCTCGTCCAAGCTCTCCCGAAATACCCCACGCAGGACAGGCAACGCGAGTCACAAAATGTTCCTTCCTATCCAAATCGGGGCACGATCCAACCAAGATCTCGACACTTTCCGCCAGACAAACCAATCGCTGTGCTTCTGTCGCATATGTGGCGTTATCTTCAAAGGTGACACTGTGTGATATTCTGGACAGCAATTTGAAGAGGTCCCTGACCGACGGATTTCTTCCACCAGTGTAGAGTGAGAGCGTCCGTGCATCCAGGAGAGAACCCAATTCGTTGCTGCTCGGCATTTCAAGCACCGTTCCTAAGCTTGCATCGCGACCACTAATATCAAGAAATTTCATCATGGACAGAGTCACGTCGATGACAGATGGCGGTATCCGAGAGTACAGCGCAGTTGCGACTTCCTTCAACTCCGAGAACGGTAGTGGTTGAACATGGATCTTTCGCCACAAGGACGGGCTAAGAATCTGCCTACCTCCACCTCTTCTAGCTGCAACCCGCAGATTGGAGCGAGTCTCATTGCTCGATCTGGATGTTGTGCAGGTAGCAAAGACTCGAAAGTCTGGATGACATTTCTCGTATTTGCCATTACCAAGGGGTAACATCCGATCCTCCAATAATTTGACGATCGTGGCCTGAATTTCAATTGGGACGGTATCAATATCTTCAAAAAGAACCCAACGACC
The DNA here is from genome assembly GCA_951394045.1 of Nitzschia sp. DOCU1. Classification (NCBI taxonomy): domain Eukaryota; phylum Bacillariophyta; class Bacillariophyceae; order Bacillariales; family Bacillariaceae; genus Nitzschia; species Nitzschia sp. DOCU1. Next base: position 2,687,763 of record OX595988.1, read on the forward strand.
CTCACGTGATGCGTGCGTAAGCGCTCCTGGACGCCACGCAAACTCCCCTGGTACATCCGTCGTGGAGTACGATCCTATCAATGTTTTCGAATCCGTTTCCTCGTCAATATGAAACTCCAGCAGGGAATCTTTAGGACGGCACAAACGGAGCATTTCTCGCAGTATGCTGGACTTGCCGCTTCCATGGGGACCACACAGCATGATTGGGGGAGGATGAGGTTCTTGGCACAACCCAGCACCTAGCAGCGCAAGGTTCTTGCATGTAGTCTCTGTAGGTATCAAGGACCTTTCTTTATCCACGGAAGCAGCATCCACAGATTCGTTTTCCTTGTTCTCATTTCGTGCGCACAAAGTACCAGCCTTGTAGAAGAAAATTCCTTCTCCAACATTGGCCAAGTAGGATGACGCCGGTAGAGCGACTCCCACCTGAAACGACGACGGGACCGAAAACTCATCCGGACCCCACAACTTGGAGACTTGACGAAAACGGGCTTCTTGTACCTCTTTTTCTTCTCGCTCAAGCGTCCAGGGATGAGGTTCCCAGGGTACTTGTTCGTCGTCAATCTCTAGCCGTTCCATGACGGAAAGCACCACTTGCGGTTTCCAGTCCATCAACGATGTCAAGGCTCTAGCAGCATACCACTGTAGCGCCTTGGGTATAAATTCCACAAACGGATGAGGTGTCTCGCCATCCATTTCCACATCTGAATGATGGAGAAGATCGAAGAGGAAGGTCCAGTTCCAGATTCGTTGAATAGCAGCAATTTGACCTCGTGCGACAAAGAATGAGCAGAGTTTGTAGGAGGCTTCTGCAAACAAAAACACCTGTGGTTGTTGACTAACAATGTCCAGTTCCTTCCATGGCTCTTTCAAAGCTCGAAGTAAATCCATCGCCATCGGAGTCAAGTGTGGCGCGACGGGCAACCAATGCGCAAACAAAAGAAATGCGGCCTGGCTTAGGGTAGTTGACACTGTCCCAGATCTCTGCTTCAAGTCGGCTAGAACATCATGGCAGACCTGGGACGCAACTTGCATGGACACTGGTGCCATAAATCGCAGCAAGAGACGCAGATAATCTGAACGCCGGTTTTGATATTCTTGTATTCTGTCGGCGTCATCACCGTCGTCCTCGCTCAAAAGCATTTCTTCTAAATGATACTTGTTTTCCACCGTCGGCAAATCTCCTGTTTCCAGGATCAAGAAGTCTGGTTCAGATGCTTTCAGCAAATCTCTCGCAATACTTTTGACCAAGGAGACGGCGCTGGCGGTTTCGGACGACGCCGCAAGATTGTCTACCTCGAAATCTGGATTCGACGCCAACGCTGCGGCGGCCGATGCAACGCGACGAAGGAAATCCATGACAATCTGGTTGCCCTTTTCCCCCATGGCATCGTCTGTCATCTTTAATGAGTTGAAACAAAGACAATAGGAAATTTATCGGGCGCTGCTGCTTGGTGGAGAAGAATACAACGATCACAGCGACAAAAGATTGAAAAGATGAGGAGATTTGTTGGATGGATTTTTGTCTCGCAGTTTTTTACTGGTGGCAAATTGATCTCACGCGAATTCGCGCGTTTTTGACATCTTCGACTATGCCAGAAAGAGGTTGATGGGAGGACGGACCGGACAGCGGAACGTCACTACCACACCTAGGACCAATCGAGCGCGTTCAATCATTTATGGGAAGCAGTTTGAGATTTAACGGTAGCATCAATTTCCGTCATCTGCCTGCATCACAATAAATCGTAACATTTAATGGATTCCCCTAATGGTTAGCTTTCACTACTATGATTTTCACGAGCTCCCGACTCTTGGGTTCCACACTCGTGCTGTTCATAAGTGAACCCAAACACCGGCGTTTCACACAGCACGGAGCAAGTCGCAACAAAACCCCGCCATTTCATAAATCTCATAGCTTGTATGTCCTTCATCTTTGACGCCGCTGTCGTTCCCGATATTCTACGGAAGAAGATCGACCATGGCGTTACCAAATCAAAACGGGAAACGATTTTTGAGCATTCATTCGATGGAGGCAGCCGATGGGATTGAGGGGTACCTGATAAGGAAATCTCCCCGGGCCGAATCTGCGGGCGGGAGCATAGAAAATACCAAAAGCGAATTCACGCTTTCATCGCTACCTGAAGAACTCCTTTGCAACATTATGTCCTTTTTGGATGCAAAGTCTCTCTTGGAGACAAGGTGTCTGAATCGATCCTTTCGAACACTAGCGTCACAAGGAGACGCCGGCTGGGATAATTTATGCCAGAGGTTGTGGGCTGACAAGGTCCATGTTCCAAGGGAGGCACGAGAACTCTCGAATCGAATGGCAGCCTACCGCTTGTCCGTAGAAGATGCCCGCAGCCGAGACTTTCTCACCTCGGAAGAACTACTGTTTGACCCCATCACCAAGAAGGGGACTGTATGGTCCTTTCGATTTAAGGAATCTGCGGGCTTGGACTGGACCGCGTGGGATCCATGGTATAATGGTCAGCCCTGCCGGAAAATGGTCTTTTTGGAAGATGGATCGGTAAAAGAATTTCGACCAGACAATAACACTGCAGGAGGGGGTAATCTCGAAGATCCACCTTTCTCCGAGCGCATGGGAAATCTATTTGATCCTCCCATGGCCATGAGCTGGCGGTACCTTACCCAACCCCTTGACATGCCGGCACGGCCACGTGGGTCATACATTCGCTTTTCGGTGGGCGGCCGGGAGGTACCTACGTATTGTGTCCGAAGGAGTCCCACCAAGAATTGGGGTTTCATTATGGAATCTTGCTGGGGAGTTTATTCGAGTTTCGAGCTACCGAAACGTACACCCAAGACAAGACGACGCCGAGTACGTCTTCGACGAGCACAGGATACCCAGGGCAACTGGTTCAATGTCGAGGTGGAAGCTTCCGATGACGATTCATCGTCTGCATCATCGTCAACGAGAGAGGGTCGGCCATCGTCACCTTCGCGCCTCTTGATCGACGACGAAACATTTACAGTGACAAGCGGACTCCAGTGGCGGGAAGCCTTCATGTACAATTTTGGAGCTCGGGAACTCCCCGAAGGCGACAATGCCATGGCGTTATTTGACGCGGCGTACGCCTTTCTCAATGCCTAGATTCTGTAGATCCTCATGTTGTAAATACTGTAGCCAAGGTCAACCATTAAGAACTACCACAACACTACCTTTTTTCGAATCGCTGGTTGATCTATGGATTTGTCATAAAGCAATTTTAGTTTCACTGGGTAGACCTGGGGACAAAGTCTTCGGTCCAAGATTCTACATCAAAGTCGAATTCACTGTCATCCACAACATGAAATTTCCTTGACAAAACTCGTCGGACGCCACCGTGAACATGGCCGATCTGGACTACCCATTGGCCGTCCGTCAGCCATCCATACGCAATGCTCACATTTCCAGGAAAGCTTACATGCCGAATAGGTCCGTTCTCATAGTTGCTCTCCAAGGGCGCATCCTCTGCAAATGTTTTGCTCTTTCGCAATTTTTCACCTAATAACATGGAAACGGTGCGCCCATCCAAGCCACCACCATCGGCAATGGTACCGGACGAGCTCACTTTGTTTGTTCTTCGTTCGAGCGCCAAAACCATGGGCGACTGAACGGCAAAGCGGGACGCGGAAGGAACTACATCCAACAGAACTCGCATTCGATAGCCATCCTCCATACCAAAGACTGTTTCTAATCGGAGCACTCCATTCTTGTTGCCCCCCACCTCGTACTGTAATCCGACCACATCCGTCCCTTTGCCATATTTCGAGGACAGGTTAATGACGTCATCTACCCGCACTGTTTCAAGGTTGTCAATGGAACACCCAGTATCCGGAAGAACAGTGATAGTACTTCTACTCATAGTCTCGCCATCAGCGCTGTTGTCTTCGCTGACAAGAATCTCGAGACACTTTGGCTCTTGGCCCCAGTCCAACAGAGCAGTCGGCACCAGATGTTCTGGAACAGGAATAAAGGCGGAATTCCCAGGATTAAAAGTAGCTGCTAGACCAGCAAAATCACCTCCCATAGCTTGACCTTCGGCACCAGAAGTGGCAGCTTGAATCAAATTTTCAAAATCGTTGGGGTACAAGTACTGTCGACGACTTTCCCGACGTTGAGGCATTGGAGGTATCCATGCGCCGGAAAAAGCTCCTACTACCGTCGACGATAACGGCGACACCAAACCGAACAAGGACGCTCGCAAGAGACTTAGATTTCGGACCCGACAGGACATCATGGTCAGAGACTCTATTGTTGCCACACAACAGAAGAGAAGGAGTGAGTCGTCGACACGATCGAGAAAAGAGTACAGGTAAATGCCGAAGTAGAGTGTGCAGGCGAGCGCCGCGAGCGACGCACTGACTGACTGTAGTACAGCTGTCGAAACGGGGGATTCGGAGTGGAGGGGGATTTCAAATCCCCTGTTCATTCCCAAAAGCGGCGCATTCCATCCCGAAGAAGGGGTATAATTGAAAGTGAAGAACTGCGACACTATCGTACCGGTATGTACAAACCATGCAATAGCACCGATCAGTACCCAGTGCCCAGTGCCGATGGGTAGGTTAATTATTGTTGTTGAACAAAAGGCCTTTCCGTAGACTTAGAGATGGCAATTCTCTAGCTTATATGAAATGCCGAACCGAACCCTGCACAGAAAGTTGGAACGGGGGGTGTGCGTCGTCGTTTTCATAACAGCGCTTGCCGCGAAAGAAGCAAACTGCAAGTAGAACAGTGGAGGTGCGAACCTAACCATGGAGAAGGAGAGCGAAAGCGCTTAAAGTAGGCCTATGAAACCAGAACTTGCTGTCATGAAATGAAGAATTCTGGGATCGCCTTCTCTTCTTACTTGCGTCGTTTTTCAAGAGGCATATTCACTACACCGGTGGTAATAGGACGCCTGCACTAACGACAAGTGAGAGTTGCCCACGATACTGTAGGCTCCTAGTAAATTTTGAAGTTTGCCTGGACACACTGCGAACCTGCGAATCAACCTGCTGCTTGAAACGTTCCTTCCTTTTAAACAAAGGCACCACATGACATCTACCTGAAAGGAGCGAAAGCCCCCACCCCGGTCGTTGTCATCCACATCTTCTTCGTTGTCTCCGCCCAACTTTTGCTGCTTTCCTTTACTTTGCACCGAGCCAGCATTCTTGAACGACGAGATAGTAACGCCAGGCCATGTTTTTCTCATCTGACGACCACGATTCTACTTCACCACAGAATCAGCAATTAGCAAGCCACGAGTCCAATTTTCCTATAAAATATCCTGGAAGCTGGATGCAGGGACAGCAGAACCAATATAGCTATGTCTCAAACAACCGTCAACAAACACTGACTAGTTCCAGTCCCCATGCTGGGCCCCCCAGCGCTTTCCAGCAGGAACCTCCAAGGCAAAGCTTGTGGCATAATACTGTACAAAATTTCGAGGGTCAACACCAAGTACCATCATTACTAGTACACCAGGGAAACAATCACAACACCAATACGATTCTGCCTTTCCAATTTGAGACATTGGGAACAACACTAGTACCAATCGCCGCCGCCGCGACTGATGTTCACTCATTCCAAAGAATGGTAGTACCAACTCCATCCTCCACGGACGTTAATAGCCAGGAGAGCCCCATGATAGACCCACTTTTTTACCAACAATGGCTGTCCTTTACAGGAGGCTGCACGACACGAGCCCAGAAACCCCTTTTCTTGCAGGCGGAGGAAAACAAGAACGCGGTGCTCCAAGGACGCTTCTATCAAGAAGCGCGTACGGTTCACAATCCAGGGGGGTCTCTGTTCATGCCTTCATTTGCCGAGTTTCGCACTCAGCCCGATGGATCTAACGTTCATGTAACAGAACCAATATTCAAGCTTTCTTCCACGTGGGATCATGCGGCGAAAGTTGAAGATGCAAGAATACAGGGGAAAACTCGCTTCCTTCTTAAGGGAAAAGGAGACAGCAAAATTCCCGCGGATTCGAAACCAGAGCATGATGTATCGACCATCGCTACCTCCGACAAAGCCACAAACAAACCCCTGCTCTTTCCTGGTTCGAATCTACCAGCGCGCTTTCGATCACATCAAACTGAAAACTGGATGGAACGCTTTCAAGAACTAGTTGCTTTTCGGAACCAGCATGGGCACTGCCTAGTGCCAAATGTATTCAAGGAAAACCTGCCTTTAGCGGAGTGGGTTAAGCGCCAACGATACCAATATAAACTCTTTCGCCTCGGCCAACGTAGTACCATGTCAGTCGAACGGATGAAATCCTTGGAGAAACTGGGCTTTGTTTGGAACTCCCACGATCAGGTGTTTGAAGAGCGCTTGAAAGAACTGGAGGATTATCGGGCTATCCACGGGGATTGCAACGTTCCTAGCAGGTACTCGCGCAATCCACAGTTAGCAGGTAAGAAGGAGAATCGTTTCTTGTCGCTGGATTGTATTTGTTCGTTTACTCACCCGTGAGCAGTTTGGGTAAAGGTAAGAAGGAGCACGATTTCTTGTCGCTGGGCTGTTTATTTGCTCTTTTACTCACCCGTTCTGAAGCGCCAGCGCCGGCAATACAAATTTTTGAAGGAAGGCAAAGCATCCACGATGACACCCTATCGCATTGACAAACTCAATGAACTCGACTTTGCTTGGAGCGGGCGTAAACCTTAGCCTACGACCCAGTGCTTCCTACTAGTAGGGAGCCTCGAGCGCGCGGCAGTACAACGGCAATAGACAAACGAAATTGATGTGAACTCGCGTTGTGTTTACCGGTCTCTATGATTTGTAGCGTTGGTTGTTTCTAGTAGCTGCGACTCCTTGGTTGATAGTCACGTGGATCCCAGCGCCCCTGCGCTTGTTGAAACCACGTTTATCGTTGCATTCCGTACCGGTGGTGGAAAATTATGACAATATTCTTGACGGTCGCTGGTTCCACGGTAAACGCAGCTCCCAATGATCAAGCGACTCGGGCGACGAATGGGCAGGGGATTTACTGCATGAACGAGTTAAGCACGTCGGTGTCCTTGTAGATGGGTTTGATCTTGGCCAGACGGTTGCATCGTGGGTGAATGTAAGCCAAAGGTAGGAAGCAGCCCCATGGGCGTTCAAGAGCTTTGTGCTCTGCTTCCGAACGACGAATGGCCTCTTCCTCAGCTCGTTTCTTGGCCTCGATAGCCTGAAGTTCCAACTCGCGTCGTCGTGCTTCTTCTCGCATCCTCCTGGCTTCGGCTTCTTCCCGCTCCTTCTGTTCCTGCAATCGTTTTGCTTCCAACGCCTTTCGCTCGGCTTCGATACGCAATCGTTCCTTTTCTGCTGCGGCTTCTTCTGCCTTGCGCCTCTTTTCCATTTCCATGCGTTCGGCTGCTTCAGCCTCTTCGCGAGCTTTACGGTCTGTGAAGGTGTACTCAAATGTATCTTTGACGTACGTTCCCGTGGATTCCATCCCCTCCGCAATGGCATAGAGCGAAGAATCGACCACGCTCACAAACTCTGAGGACGTGGAATGGAAACCCGCGACGATCGCTTCTGACAAGCTCTTGTCAGGATACTGGCGTTTCCACTGATAAACAGTGCCTCCTGCGCACAAGACCACGAGACCAAGAGCAGCGGCACGTCGCATTCGCTGCTTTCGCACCTTTTTGCGGTACAAATCCCGTCGTGACGAGGTTCGTTTCAGAGACGAGGGTGCCACTTCCCTTTCCGTAAAGTCAAGCGGCTCCATTGCCATTCGGGTGGAACCCGGAGGCTCCCATTGAGTAGTTTTTGAGTTTGTTTCAAAGTAGTACTCGCGCTTAAAGGATTCGTCGTAGAATACCATCCAGTTCTTGGTTGGATCCGAAGTCTCAAACTTGCGAGGATATCCATTAGTTCCGACTGTGTTGGTGTCGGTTTCAACTTCTGTCTCGTCGGCACCATGTGCACTTTCCGATGGGTCCTCTGCAGCGTATTGATTCAAAATCTTTTGCATTTCCAGGGCCATGACCTCGGCTTTCAGGGAAGCTCTCCTGGACTCCACGCCGACTACACTCGTATTAGTGTCTAGAACAAAACTGTCATGTAGGCGTTCTTCTTCCTCGTCCAGCAGTTTACGAATCGCTTCCGTCTCGGTACTGAGGAACAGACTCATTTCATGCTCGATTTCTTCCATCACTTGTCGAGTGACCTGCGAGTTCATGGTCAAGCCTGAAATGATCGATCGGTCATCCTCTTCTTCGTCCAGGGCAGCAGCAGCAGGAGCCGGGATTTCGGCCGTCACCTCACGAGTAGGACGATGCGAATCACTGGCGTCGGAACCAATCTCGAGCCGTTCTGCAGCTGACTTAACGGTGGACTCTACAGGCGTCGATGATGATTCTTCAACGATTTGTTCTTCGACGACAATGGGCTGTTGTGAGTTCGATTTGACGCTTTCATCTGGTTCTTTCACACTTTCAGCCACGGTGCTGGGTTCTTCCACAGGATCGTTGGCAAAGCTGACTGCTGGGGGATCTGCAGGCGGATCAGACTTGCAGGAAACTCGTTTGGACATGGCCTTGTTTTCTTCCACCAAGTCTTCATCTGTCGCCGTTCTTGGCGCCTCCAGTTCAGGCGGGTCGTTACAAGGAGCGGCCGATTCCTCTTTACTTTGTTGAGGGGTCAACTCTTCTAGTTCCGGGACGTCCTTGACACTAGTAGTCGAATCACTAGAGGTTTTCGTTGGAGGATCCCTGGTAGACTGAACCTCCTGGATCCGCTTGTTATAAAACCTCGAGAAATTGATTCCAGAGTCGACTGCCCCATCAGCATCATCTTCCGAGTTTTCATCCAAAGGATGCAATGTAGACCGGATGGGAAGAGGGGAAGGCGGCGGGGGTACTTCGGGGGTAGATGCAGAAGTTACTGGTGAAAGCTCTTCCTCCGAATGTTTAGCAGCACTTGAAGGAGTCACCGCGCCATTAGATGCAACCTTTGACGATGACGCTTGGCTGCCATATTTGTGAACGTAGCGCTGGTAAAGTAATACCGTTTCCCTCTCTTTGCGGCGACATTCCGCCCGCTTTTGTTGTAGTTCCACGTACATGGCGTCAAATGGACTTAACTCTCCACTCTTGGAAGGAACAAACTCAGAGGTATTCGCTCGTCGTCTCTCGAGATCAGCCAAAGCAGCGTCGGCAGCCGCCTTTTCCTTTGCGAGTTTCTTGGTGGTGTCTGTAAAATGACGGTTCAGCACTTTGGCAAGTCCTCGATTGCGCAATTCGTCTAGTTCATTTTGAACCTCCGAAGGCCGATCCATACTGTAATCCTTGGCCTTGGACGCGACGGGCGGCAACGCCGGTGGTTTCGGAGGGGCAGGACGACGGGGACCTCCCATGATGATTGTTTGATGATCTCTCGAGGCAACCGAGCAATCCACACGCAATCTCAACAGACGAAGATACTACTACTAACTTTAATAAGACCCTCCAAACCTATCTACGGGCCTTGTTGCACCTACGTCTCTTGACGCCGACAGCCGCTACTTTCGAAATAAATAAATCAGAAATGATCCAGATTTTAGCGTGAACGAGAGTGTGGCTGCCATCTTTGGCCTTGACGACCAAATTCCTAATGAATGTGTGTCGCACAGACCGTCGTCGACAGCTTCTAATTAATGATGCACCATGCCGGTGAGGCAACAACGGAAATCTAACGCACCAATCACAACTTCCTTGTGGAGGCAGGCGGGTGGGCCTTGAAGTTGATTCCGCGGGAGGTATCGCGTTGCCGACGTAAAGTAAGTGCACGCACGGCGGTTGTACCACCATTCCTGTCCAAAATCGCGCGCCCACCACATTTTCCTGTCGACGACAGACCACGTCCGATCTTTTCGATAGGGAGGTGGTGTGTCATTCTTTCGCTTCGGCGGCAGCTGCCTTGGATTCTTTTGGGCAAGAACATTGGTGGCCATTTGTTTCCCCTTGACGCTTTCCCAACAAGGAAGTAAACCCTTGTTGCTTTACCTTATTTCTGAAAAGGCATTTCTTTATTGGGAATTATGATTGTTCGTGCCATCGTGGTCCTTCTCGCCATTGGCGTTGCCGACGCCTTTGCGCCGTTGCAGCCGTCAACGGCGCGGCACGTATCCTTGATTACCAAGAGCAATGATATTATGCTATCACCAACGATTTCATCGAGGCAATTGTTGAAGGCTTCCAACAACGAGGATTTTGAAGAGGAAGAGGAGAAGAAGGAAAATCCTTACCAGGATCCAAACTATCCCGATCTCGAATTCGTCAACTACAGTGACCCTGAGTATCAAGTCGACCAGGGGGTCGGTGATGAGTTTTTCGACCCCAGCCAGGCGGAGTCCGACACGGAAGAACAGATTGAAGCAATGCGAGAGGAACGCCGCGAGAAAAACGACGAATACCAGTTCGAAACCTACTATAAGGAAATCCTGAAGGAAGGCCAAGAATACAAGGGCGAATGGACGGTCTTTACAACTTCTACCTTTGCCGACGGCATTGACGAAAAACCAGGCGCCATTCCCAAGATTAAGAAGTCTTCGAAACCCATCAAAGTTATCAGTCGGGGAGAACGAATCGAATTGGAGTCTTTGGAACCTGTTACTTTTCGTCTTCAGAACCAGCGTTTGGTGCACCATGAAAAGGTCTTTACAGATTCCGAAGAAGGGGAAAAATCTGCTGAGCAATTGAAACAAGAACAGATCAGCATGAGTTTGAAGTACTGTCCAGAGCAATTGTCAGTTGGTGACTTTCGAGGACATCAAGGAATCATGTGCGTGGGCAATGGATATACCATTTGCACGGGAGTAAAGTTGTTTGATTCCAATGAAGACCCGGCCCACGAAGGTCCCTTTGCTGAATATCGGTCGGAGCTGGGCATTCAATTCGAAGAATTGCGATTTCGAGTCAAACTAGACTATGCTGTGACAGCTGCCGAAAAGGAATCCATGACATTGCCTCCTCTGCGGTTGCGCAGTTTTACCGTATGCCGGGAAACACTTGGAATGTGGCCTCGTACGTCCGCCAACTACAAGTCCGCAATTCAAGCTCTAACGGACACCGTATTCTTTGGCCCTCCGGGCGCCCCGGGTGGGCTATACGACCCTCCTCCAGTAGGAAGCGAAGAACAAGCAGGACAGTATCTACTTTTGGATCTAGAGGGTGGGGCAACCCTTCTTTTGCCATTCCTCATGGATCAAGACCCCGACGTACACCCCGATTCTGGCTGGGTGACCAGCCTCGACTGGACTCCTGGCAAATTCCGATATCAGGTAGATAGAAAGGTTAATGGTGGAAAGGGCATCCTGGGATTGAGAACATTGGAGCTCAGCGAAGTCCAGAGTGCTGACGCCGAAACCTACCGACCCCGAGACGGAGGCTCGAACATGCGACAATAGATATACACTCTGGATCTTTGTAACCGGCCGAAGGAGACGAGTTAAAAATGGCATCAAATTGGCTTTATGCTTCCGTGAGGGCAGCAACATTCTAGCTGGCAGAAGCCGGCGATGAGCAACTTCCGCATTTGCACATCGCACTCGTACACTCGAACGGGACTGACTCTTACGGCAGCATTTGCGTTTCTAACAAAACATAGGGTTGCTCAGTCAATGGTTCCTGTACTCTCCAGTTCGCTATTCTACAAGCTAGCTAGCTACTAGCGCTGATGATCCCTGAAGGGTGAAAAGGTCGGATCAGTCGTGAGACTCAGCTGCCTTTCCAGGTAGCAGTTATCGCTTCGGCGATTTGGCGAGATCGTTCCTTTCCAATCGTCCAGGTAGCTGCTAACTGGATAGCGCGCACTTTTCGCTGCTTTGGGTAGTACCTTAGAGTCTACCGATCTATTAGAGAGAGCGCCGCACCCTGAAATCGGATGGAATACATCGTTTTGTGGTGCCACAACAGATGATTGCTACTACTTCAGTCGATCAGGGCGTTATGTCGCGCGGTGACGTATGCCCTTTCGGAAAGATTTGTGTCACTCGTACGTCAGTCTGTCGTCATGATCTTTTTGCAATTTGCATCCAACACTGTCACCACTTGGAAGTACAGCCAACCCTCGTTTGTCGAGACGACAGCGACAATGATCCAAGAGTTTTGCCAAGTCGCCGCAGCAATTGACACTCCACATTCCTACACTACTACGTAGCCAATTTTGAGCCAGTTCATCCAGGCTCGTCACTACGGTTCGTCAATGCGATGAAGAAGTTAGAAGTTTCTTCAATCATATTTTGCATCACAATGGCTCGGTGTGTCCTGTCATTCCAACTTCGCTTCGCGACAAGCGTCACGCCAAAATTCTTTCGCGGCACTACCAGCCGTGTGTTTGCGTCATCGGCCTCTTCGGGGGTAGAAAAGAAACGGGTGGTCTTTCTTGGAACTCCAGAGGTTGCTGCCACGACGTTGAAGCGGTTGCATGAGGACTCACAACAGGAAACCAGTCTGTACGAGATTGTCAGCGTTATAACTCAGCCTCCGCGACGACGGAAACGAAAGGGGAAATTGGAACCTAGTCCCGTTGGAATCGTTGCCGAGGAGCTGGGTATTCCTATCCTACACCCAGAAAAGGTACGAACTCAAGCATGGCATGTGGAAATTGTCATTGATCATTCTCCCCTCAAAGATTTCGTTACGGCAGGCAAAAGATCCAGAATTCCTTGACGACTTGAAAGACAATGTCAAACCAGATTTGTGCATTACTGCAGCATATGGCCAGTATCTTCCGAAACGTTTCCTCGCGCTTCCCTTTTTTGGCACTGTGAACATCCACCCGAGCTTGCTACCCCGATGGCGCGGAGCGAGTCCTGTGCAGCGATCGTTGGAGGCGGGTGACAACCCCTTGGGTGTGACGGTACTATTTACAGTCTCGAAGATGGATGCAGGCCCAATTATAAGTCAGAAGGAAGAAATGATTGACGAAAATGATACGGCGACTACAGTACTTCCATACCTGTTCCAAATCGGAACCGAGCTTTTGATCGAAGCGTTACCAGACCTGCTGACTGGAAAGATTACAATGGAAACGGCCACCGAGCAGGACGAAGATGCAGTTGTGCACGCCGATATGATTGATTCTTCGGAAGCTGAGTTTCGTCCTTGGGAGGAAAGTGCAACGACAATGCACAATCGACTGAGGGGTTTCAGCATGTGGCCCGGTGCTTACCTGTACCTGCAAGTCGGTGAGACCGAGGCAACAAAATACAAAATTCTCGAGACTCGCGTGGTGCCCGAAACTGCCGATCCCACAGATTCTGTGGTTCCAGGGCCAACGAAAAAGGACGGTTTGCGTCTTGTTTGCTATGATGGATCGATTTTGGAGATTAAGGTACTACAACCGGCTACAAAGAAGCCTGTGGACGCCCTTTCCTTTGTCAATGGTCTCCAGGGTCGTTCGGTGCGGTGGATCAAGACACCAGAACTCGTGGAAATAGAACAATAAGTTCAAATATGAAGCGGGCTTACTACAACTACTCTAGCCCTACATTTTAGTTTTTGTGGTGCTATTTATCGAAAGTCAGGCGATTTGACTGATGTGACTCAACTTGGCTCATTTTTTGTCGCGCCTGCCGGACTAAAATTCGCCAGTAGAGTATTGGAAAAAATCTTGCGAAGACGACGATGAGAGAATCCAGCTTTTCTCTGACTCACACACACCGTAAACATCTCATTGGTGTCATTTTGTATCTCATTGCATGAGAACTTGTCGCTATATTCTATTGACCATGGTACTTACACGTGCTAGGAAAGCGGTGGGACTGGTATCAGCAAACGAGAAGGCATTGCTTGGGAAAGGAACATCCAAGGCGAAAGTTCCCAAACGACGGCGACTCGACGGCGACAACCAAGTGGCATTACCTGCATCACAGTCTCCAGACTCTATGTCTGGGGGCAATCTCATATTTTCCTTATCGGATGACCTCGTCGAAGGAGTTCTTCGAAAACGCCCTTCTGCCAGAAATCGTTCACCGTATGTCGCAGACGTTTTCCTACAAAAGGAACAGCGAGAGGCGATCGTCCATGTTCCAAATCTGGACATGGGCGGCAAATGTGTTCCTGGTGTCACCTTATTGATGAAACCTGCACGCGACAAGAAAGGCAATCTTGTGGGAAAGGATGCCGTCAGCCCCAAGTTTGGTACGCCCAAATGTGAGTTCATTGCACAGCTACTAAGAGTGGACGAATCGGACCTTGGCTATGAACCCACATGGGTAGGGGCACACCCATCTCTAGGCGAAAAAATCGCGGAAGAGCTAGTGCTGCGGAATTTGCTGGGATCAAACTTTCCGAAAGTCAAGTCCTTTCAACGCGAAGTACGTAATATTGGCGGTGCCGACATGAGGGCGGACTTTGTCATCGAACACGACGACGAAAGTCTTCTGCCTCGTATTCTAGAGGTTAAGACAGTTGTCGACACGGACTATTCGATTTCTGCCGCCCCCGACCGAGACAAATGCGTGTTCACTAGTGACAAAGTTCCGTATCAACGAACGGCAATCTTTCCATGGGGACAGTCGAACCAAAAGGGTCCGGACGGAGAAAAAGTGGTTTCTGCACGAGCTATCAAGCATGTACAAGAGCTCACAAGACTATCATTATCAAAGAAATTCGATGCTACCATCCTGTTTGTTGTGATTCGGAGCGACGCCAAAGCATTTCGGCCAAACTACGAGGCCTGTCCCTCCTTCGCTCGATACCTGAAGCGCGCGCAAGAGGCAGGCGTACAGATCCTTGCAAAGCAAGTTTGCTGGGGCGAAGGAAATGATGTGGGTAAGTGCTTTGAAGGCACCCTTTTGGATATCGATTGGCCAACAATCGACAACTATTAGCTTTAGCCAAGTGATAGTCATTTTAGTAATCGATTCGAACAAGTCGTAGATTATTTGGAGGAATGCCCCATAACAATGAACAAAGGGCTCCCCCCGCGCCGATCCCCTTTTTAATCATCACGCCAGCCGGCCATTACATGCCAGCGCATCCCTTTCGCATTTTCTGGATTCTTTCATTCTTTCCGAGGGATGACTATGATTCGCTCTCTGAATGGAGGCAGCGCGCTCCTCATCTCACTCGCATCTTCCTTTATTTTCATCGTCTCCTCTCGTCCGGTTGGCAGGAGCGTTGTTCTAGCAAGCCATCATTGAAAAGTGCGCACCAACGCATCACACTTGCTCGTTGTTGTACCCTCCGTCTCCTCGAAACCGGCGAATCCGACCAAGAAACCAAAGAACAATGACCGTCAAACCCACAACTATCCTCGCAGCCATCGTGTTTGTCTTTGGCATTGTTGCGGCCTCTGCCTTTTCAGCCCTCCCGCCAAGATCTGCTCAGTGCTCATCGACGACTTGCTTGTCGGCAAAGCCCAAAAATTTCTTGGACGATCTCAAGGGAATGTTGTCCAATTTCGACGATGTTGTGGACGATTTTGTAATGAAGCGCATGGGTGCCGGAGAACAGTGGTACGGGAAACGAAAGTATAACCCAAGCGGACGAGTAGATGGAGACTACAACGGTATGGGACGTTCGTCGCACTATGCCATTGAAATTGCACGTGTTCAAAAGGAAGTCTTGGAAGAGCGCAAGCAACGTCGTCTCGAAGAAGAAGCTGCTCGTAAGAATGAGTAAATATTCGATACATATGGACGGCTTTCCTGGTCCTATATTGTGCATCTCCTTCTTGAATTCTGTAGTGGGCTGATAGTAGGCAGAATTGCGGCTGCTGCGGTGTGATGAGGACATGTCCAAAACTTCGGGCACCCAAACGTCTCTCGACTACTCGTTAACTATCACCTAACATAGCAGATACTGAAACTACATATCTATGATTCCTTCTTGCAATATATCGCCCGTATGGCCGATAGCATCGAAAAGAAAGTGTTAAGAAGCGTCAGCGCGACATTCCTCCGTGTAGTAGTAGGGTGCCGTTGATCAACTCGAGATAAAACAGTGGAATAGTGCGACTCTGCATCCAATTCGATGGTCTACTAATGGTAATTCTAGGCTAGTAGCGAGACGTCTACAACTGTCGTACGTATAGTATTCTAGCTAGAGTCGACCCAAGGGCACCTCGCTGTCAACTATCGAACTATCGTATGGATACAACTGACAACGGAGGGCTTGGGATCAATGAATCCAGTCTGTGAGTGGAATTCGGGTCGTAAGGTCGATGAAGTCAAAATATATGTCATCGTTGATGCGTCTGGCCGGGGATCCGTCACCCCGCCCATCCCGGTACTATCGCGCGAGCGCGAAGCTATTGGTGGCACAGCCATCACTTTTCTTTTCTTTCGCGTCGGCACACATCATCTCTCCCATAATTTCATTACAGAAACGAGCAGGTCTCTCACCGAGAAGTTAAAAGGATAGTCTGCACCTTTCGTCTGCAGAGGTACCGAAATATCAGCAACTGAATCATGAAAGGCAACCTTACGGGGCATCTCGTTTTGGGGATTGTCTTATCGCATCTTTGCTCCAATGTTATTTCGTTTTCGCCCCCGTTGGATCATACTCGACATCGACGGCGGACGTTAGCGTTCTTTGGTTGGGTTCAGGGATCAGATGGCGAGTGGGAATGGAAGGAGGATGATCCAAGTTTCGTGCAGACGATCGCTTCCTCCATTGATACTTCGGCGACGGCTACCCCTCAATTGCCATCCGGCAAGCTAAAACCCAAACAATCACTGGGCCAGAATTTTCTCAAGGATCCCAACACGGTCGCCAAAATTATTCGGGCGTTTCATCAAGATGCCACTCAAGATGCAAAATCACCACTCAGCACTATTATTGAACTAGGTACAGGCGCTGGCGCTTTGACCGATCGACTCATGGAAAATTATGGCTCGAGTGTTCTACAATGTATTGAGATCGATCCCCGTTCGGTGGAAATTTTGAATGAACGGTATCCCGATCTGCTGGTACATCACCAAGATGTTTTGCAAGTAAACTATCCTGAAATGGCAAAGCAGCAAGGTCATCCGTTGGTGGTGATTGGTAATCTTCCCTACTATATTACCAGTCAGATCTTGTTCGCCCTGGCGGATGCAAGTCACTTTGGTGCGGTACAGTCGGCGACGGTGACCATGCAATGGGAAGTAGCGCAACGAATGGTGGCACCTACAAAGTGCAAGGTATGTCTAGTTTAGTATTGATGCGTGCGAATACATTGGCGATGGTCCTGACATCCATTGGATTTCCCAACGCTGGTCCTTCCCATCGACTCTTTTCTCGCAGGATTACGGTATACTTTCCGTGGTCTTTCAGACGTATGCGGAAGTGAAGAATCACTTCAAAATCCCTCCAACCGTTTTCTATCCCCAGCCAAAAGTGGACAGTGCCCTGGTTGGACTTCATTTTTTAGGACCCGCCAAGTTGCGAAAAAGATTAGCCGGAGTCGACCCTGTAGATTTCCGAACGGTGGTGACGACGGCGTTTCGACAACGACGAAAGACGATTCGTAATTCCCTGAAAAAGCTAGAAGGCATTGATTATGAATTGCTTGACGCGCCACCGCTGCCGCTTCCTGAAAGTATTCTGGAACTCCAACAGCAAAAAGATGAGTTTGCGTTGAATCAAGAGTTACCGCTTGATTGGGGGAGCAAACGTCCGGAAGAGTTATCACCAGGGCAATTCGTAGAAGTCACCCGCCTGATCTATGGTAATCGTCAATCGGAAGAGCTAGGTCGCAAAGTTTGGAGAAAATTGAAACACGGGGTTTGAGCATCTTGGTTGTATGGTATGATACGTAGCCATAATTTTACTCTTGTATCTACCGTACGATAGTCATCATATTCCCCTTTCGACTTGTGTTGTGGCTGCTTTTGTCGCGTTTTCCTTAGTTGTCGTTTTTACTACCAGCAGTTGCAAATGACCTGCGGTAGTACATCTGCAATGCCCCGAATTGTTCCCCCTTTCTCGGCCATGAGAACCGAAAAATTGCTCCCCCTTTTTATAACGTGGTACGTCTTGCCGCCAACGCGCAAACGTGCGGCTTCGCGGTCCACGTCACGGGTTGGCGGGATCTTTTTGTTTCAGTGTCGTTCTTGCAGCTTGCGGACTTTCAAGTCCGCAACGGCGGTTATCCTGGGCCGTTAACTTTGGGTCCTCCTGCATTCTTTACGCTTGCGGACGCCGTCGCCTCGATTGCCGGCAAGTCAATCTAATCAAATGGTATTCGAGGTAATCGAATTCTATTCAAACTAATCAAATTCTATTCAAAGTAATCGAATGCATTTCAATTCTTCATTCGGTTCCCTCCACTGCGAATCAATTCGATTCAATTACGTCTCCACAAGCAGTTTCCCTCTAGACACAATGACAGCAACAACCACATCACCGATGATGGTGACTGTAGACGTGCTGCAGTACCACCAACCGCCAATAAAAGCAAGGAAAAGCCTTGCATGCTGATGAGAGCGGCGGTCCATGGTCACACAATAAGAGTAAGGAAAATTGACTGATTGTTGGCTGATTCCAACTAGATTGTCCAGCAATGCAAATCATTAAATTGTCTTCAAATGCTTCAAACTTACCGATGACATGCGTTGTTTGGGATTAAATGGTTGAAGCTGAAATGCTTGCCGCTATGGTGCACTTTTTTGAGATGAGTGCTGCGATGGGTGGTCCTGAGGCCGGAGTCCATTGATTCATTTCTAAGAGTCCATTGATTCATTTCTAAGAGTCGATGGATTCAAACAGTGCGGACCAGGGGTCAATTGTTCGCAACTCCCCACAATTGACCCCTGGTGCGGACAAAAGAGTCCGCAATATTTTCGTTAGCACTTGCGGACCGAAAAGTCCGCACTTTTGGGCGGGAAAACTGCGATAACGGTCGTTGCGGACCAAACGTCCGCACGTAAAGAACGAGCCTCATCCGCCAAACCCACACACACCACCACGATCACCGATGACAATTAATCCTGATGCTTCACAACTCATATTGTTTCTCGGGCGACCAAACAATTCCACTCAATGCGAGTGTCAGCATACTTCTTGTTCTCTGTTTGCCCTTCGAAGATCCATTCCTTGACGAGACAACGACGATCGGTAACTCTGCCTTTGGTTTGGTGCAAAACCATGACGACGACGACGACAACGCAAAAAAAAAGCTCATTCGCAACGACGACCACGATGATATGTCAACTCAATCATGCAGGATCATCGCCGTCTCCCGATAGTGTCTTGGAGCGGATTTGTCAGCACTTGGATCTTGAACAACAAATTGGAGGATACGCCGCAGCAGAAGCAGTGCTGGACGAAATGAATGGCATCTATGATAGCGTCGCCAAACTCATTGGCGCTTCCAGCTCAAAGGAAATTGCCTTGATGGGAAGTGCTACCCATGCCTGGACACGTGCCTTTTATGCTCTGGCTGAGAAGCAGCTTTTGCAACATCCTAGTCGCAATGTCATTTTGATAAGCGATGCCGAGTACGCCGCCAATGTAGTAGCGGCTTGTCAGTGGGCAAGAAAACATCAATGGACGGTTCTGTCCATACCTTCGTGCTCTGTCACGACCGACAAGGATGGCGAAACTACTAACATCAGCAATGGAATCGTGGACTTGCAAGCATTGAAATATATGTTATCTGGGGACTACAAGTATACAGAAAATGGGTCCGAGGCAACGCTAGATCCGAGTCGAATAGCTCTTGCATGTGTGACTCATGTGCCAACTAATTCGGGAATTGTCAACCCAGTCGAGGATATTGGATCATTGATTCGAGAATACAACCATCAGCATGCAAATCAAATATATTATGTGGTGGATGCTTGTCAGTCAGTAGGCCAACTTGAGGTAAGCGTGGAGAAAATCCATTGCCATGTGTTGACTGCAACGGGAAGGAAATATATGCGAGGTCCACGAGGAACGGGATTTTTGTACATTGCCAAGAGTCTACTGGATAATGACTTGGATCCAAGCCATGCTGATCATTTCGGAGTCCCAGTGCGTCAAGTTCCTGCAACTTATACAGATGGAATCGCCGTCCAGGAGATTCTAGACTTTGCACCAAGACCTGATGCAAGAAGATTTGAATTTTGGGAGTCAAATGCGGCTTGTCAGTTAGGATTTGGCAGAGCTGTGGAATTTGCAATGAATTTGTCATTGAAAAAGATCCAAGACGACTGCATTAGACTGTCCAAGTATCTTCGAGAGCGGCTAAAGACCATTCCAGGCCTTTGCGTGCACCATGAATGGAGCTCCACTTGTGGCATTGTCACATTTTATTCCCCTTTGGTGGATTCAAAGCTCCTAAAAGACAAACTTAATGCAGCAGGATTTGAACTTAGTGTGGTGCCTGCGACCTCGACCCCACTGGATTCTGCAAAGATGGCACTGCAAATTTGCTCCGTGCTTCCATCTCTTATACCAACAATGAAGACGAAATCGATCGCTTCGTTGCCGAATTTAGATCGATACTTGAATCTGCTCAAAAGGAAACGGCCAAAACAATTTGATTGCAACGACAGAAAAGTCAAAGCTTGATCCGTGTTCCAATCGCTTAGTCCAATAACGAGCCCAAAATCGACCATTCTATTCCTGTGGTAACTTCAGTCCTTCCATCAATGCATGGACTGGTTCCGAAAGATTCGCGCGGAAGCGAGCCATATAATTGAACACGGAAAGTCGATAGAATCCTAATCCATGAAAATGGCTTTTGACCGCACTTTCACCCTTCTCGTTATAAAGTAGTTGCAGGTTGGTTTCAGTGAGTTGACTGAGCCGTTCTGTCAACATTTCGAGCGCAGACTGATAGTTCTCAAGCGTGTTTAACAGACTTGGCTTGTCTCGGAGCCCGAACGATGCCACGTACGAGTTTCGAAGAAACTTACGGGCTTTGCACAAAGTGAAGAGTGCATCGATTAGTGTCGTTTCGTCTTGCGCATCTAAGAACCAAAAGATCTCAACCAGCTTCTCGGGCCTCTCTGACATCGTCTTCAGGTGATTCTCAGCGAATACTTCTGCTTGCAAATGGGCATCATATCGCCCGGCGACAAATAGGGCTCGGCGTTCGTCGGCATTCTCAGCGCCGTCTTCAGGATGGAATCTATTACAGGTATGATTTTCGCTGTGTCGTTGCAATTGAGTAAGGCACAGCCAACAGAATTCGACACCACAGGTGCATGTCATGTGGTTGCAACCCTGGTTCTTCTCAATTGGTGCATGGCAGCCTGGGCACGGTTTGGCATTCTTTCGAACCCAAAAGTTGGACTTTGACTGGATTCTCGCCCACTCTGCCATCGCCAAGCACGTTGCAGGCGGGTGGGGTTCTTCTCCACATCCGAAGCAAAATAGCGAATCACACTGAGTACAATGACATGTATCAGCCCATTCGGCCTCCTTGGCAGTGACGAGAATTGCAACACAATTGCATTGCGAACCGGGACAAGCCCGGCTGCTCGAGTCGTATTCCAGAAAGGCACGAAAAAGGTGCTCATCGTACCGTGCATTCATCTCCTGTGACAAACCCTGAAAGTGGCGAGCCAGCATTCGACAACTACAACCCTGTTGTGGGCACCGAATATTCAAGCTGCCATACTTTCTGCCTTCTCCCGCTGTGTGAAGGTAACTCATCCAACACTCGCGGCAAAACGTATGCCCGCATTCCAAAGCATAGGCTTCATCTTGGTGCATCTCGTCATAGCAAATGCCGCAAATCGACTCATCGCCGTCGCTTTCAATGATTTTCGGCCCTGTACTCATTAAAGACAAACCACTCTCTTCAATGACCCCGTGTCTGTCTGCTGCCAGCTGAGCCGAGAGCTCCCGCACTGAGAACTTGAAATCTGAGAGCAAAGGAGGAACCATCTCAGTTGCAACACCCAGATCAGCCGAGACGGACTGTAAACGTGTATGCAGCAAATATTCGAGCCTTTGACGTCCATCATCGCTTGAACTATCGACATAGGTAAATTCAGCGCACGCTGCGGGAGCACGAATTGGCAGGCTCCCAATATTTGCCAACGCTCTCTCCGCTGCCAAGGTAACCTGCGTCTCGGAATCGTGTCTCAGAAAACTCAAGAGGTACCAAGCTGCCTCGGCATCCAGTAGCCAAAGAAACTGCTCTATCCAGTCAATAGCAATTAAGCGCGAACTTGGAGAATCCGAACATACAGCATCTAGTACTGCCGGGAGGAGTGGCACAACTATTTGTTGACGTGAGCTTGCCGTCCCGTCAAAGATAGACTTCAAGGTCAACAGGTGCCATTCCTGTGCATGTGCATGTCCACTGTAGACAGAAAGCAACGAGGCACTGGCTCTTGACACAAAAGGCTGCATGTGGTTGTCCTCGTATATGGAACATCGTAAGAGATACACAGGCAATTCGAATGGTCGGCTTTCGCGTTGAATGCTATGAGTC
The DNA here is from genome assembly GCA_951394045.1 of Nitzschia sp. DOCU1. Taxonomy (NCBI): domain Eukaryota; phylum Bacillariophyta; class Bacillariophyceae; order Bacillariales; family Bacillariaceae; genus Nitzschia; species Nitzschia sp. DOCU1. Next base: position 2,710,084 of record OX595988.1, read on the forward strand.
GCAGTCCTTGCGATAACCTCGTATGCGACTTGTCTAGCTCGAATGGCATCGTCCGCCCCCAACTTTCGTCGTTTTTGAGAGGCTCGATGTGAATTCAGCATCCTGTTCAAATCATGGCGCTGTTGGAAAGGAGCCTCAACGCCACCTGGCAACTGTCGGTGCCCAATGCGAGGATGCTCCACATTTGACTCGCCGATTTCAATCACAACAGAAGTCACTTCCACAGCGACAGCAAGGCATGACATGACCACAGATTTTGTCCACTCATTGAGCGTTGTTTCCGCAAGCGCGGAAGGCGGGACCAAATGATCCAAAAATACCTGAACCAATTGAACTGCCCAGAATTTGCCGTATTTTCTTTCGTCCGACGAACGCAGACTTCCGTCACCTTCTGGCCGAGTAGCCAAAAGAAGCGTCAAATCAACCAATAGCTGTACCTCGGCCCTGCATTCTTCGATATTGCTTATTGCCAGGCGATGGTTCAGAAGGAAACTAATGGCCCTTGACGCTACATTCGATGGCAACGGAGGACGTTGTCTGGACTCCAACGAAGAGATTTCACCGAGGATGCTCCACCAAGGAGCCCGACCATACCGCTTTTCAAAGTTGTCCAGCAACGGGCTTGCACGGCGATCGCCGACCAGCAATATAAGCAGAGAAAAAGGCACATTTAAAGAGTACGTGGCCGACACTGGCAAAGCCCCCTTCGTCACCTTCTGGTAGCTTCCACCGGAGCTGAAGCCATTCATAAAGTCGGAGGCTAGTCTGCCGTGCATTGAGTTTTGACTAGCAAAAATAATTGCCAGCGTAAGAGCCCTGTCCGCATTGACTCCTTGGTACAAACATCCGTCTCGAGGCCAAATGGCATACCGAAGACCAATAAGCTTTAGCTGACGAAGATAGTTCTGCGCCATATCACTCCACTTGTTCTCGACTGAAACTCGGCGTTGCCCTTGACGCTGGGTGCGAAGCATTCCCTGTTCCTCGTCTTCGACTGCGATGGCAGAGTCGAGCCTCTCCGTCGACAGAAATGCCAGACCACGCGGCCAGCTCCGTAGGCCAATACAGCAATAAGTCAAGCAGCAAATGAAACACCCCAGCTCCATTCTCTGACGCTGCTGCTACTGCCTTGTCGGACGCCAGCGCATGCCACGAATCTGAGTTTTGAACTTCCCATCTCAAGTCTTTTTCATCAAAAAAGTCCAAATCCCAGTCAACCAGAGGCTTGAGACCAGCGCTCATCATGATACAGTCCAAGAGTAGCCAACTAGAACTCGTGAGTCGAGCCAGATTTGTCATGCCAGCGTCTCCAATCGAAGTGGCGTGTAGTTGATCGATGGTTTGTATAAGAGTAGGTGTTGTTTCTAAAGGCAGAGTGTCCACAGAACAACGAGGAACGCCTCCTTGAATATAAATTAGCGCCCATGTCCCTAGGACTGCGTTCTTGGATTTCAAAAACGGTAGCATTCCCTTCAAAATATTGCTAGTCGGCAAGTCGGGGTTCCCCCGTAATCGCTCTAAAGCATGGACAAGGATCCCATTCACATGTTCTTGCGCCAAAAGTGTCAATTCTTTGCATCGTGGACTCTCGTAAGATTCCACGGAAAGGCTTTCTCCCAACCGTATCATCAGCTTGGGAAGGAGAGCTGACAAAATGTTGGGTAATTGATTTTCTGGAGATTTCGAAAGACGGTTTCGAACCCGCACCAAAGAGGCAACATCCTCGCGTAATTTTTCTTCGGTCGTCGTCATGACATCAGGACATTGATTCCTTCGATAACTGAATATTTAACGTAGGAGGGAGAAACAATGCTAGTGTTTGCTTTGTAGGCGTCCCCTGTACAGAATCTATTTGCCACAATGGCTATTCCCTCTACTAGCTGGAGCTACTAGAGAGACGATTTTGTTTGCAATCAGAGAGGATCAACGAGAAACATACGGGAGGAGAGGCTGATGATCTGAAACCCGCCGCGCATGGCGGGAATCGAAACAAGACGTACCTAGTAACCCTTTGTCCTTATATATCATAATACCTGGTTTCTGTTGAGAAAAGAAGCATGCGCAGTGCGCGAGTACTGTACCTGGTACTCCCTCACAATTGCTAACTGTTTCATTTATTCAATGTTCGTGTATGGATAATTAAAGAGACGTTATGTATTTGGTAACGGCACTTCGAGAGCTTTTGCCTCATTTTTTGCATACCTCCAACAACATTTCCCGTTTCTCCTCTGCCAAAACGTTAAAACAAGGACGCCAAAACAAGGAGCCCATTGTAACCACCATCAAGTCCTTTCTTTGACTTCATATTGAGCATCGTTAAAAGAAATGTTCACCATGAAGCATTCGATAACATTGGCCATTGCACTTCTCGCTACGGGATGTAAAGCACTACCAGATTATTCCCATCTCGTGCCGGGCGCTTCTCCTGCACCTCCTCCCGATGGCGATTTCAAGTTCGGTCCTTTCTTCCTGATGTACTCGGGAACACCACCTACTGCTACCTCAGCACCTTTATACCCACCGCCCCCAGCACCTGTAATGGATTCCTACCAGTACCCCAGCGCATCACCATTCTCGCACCCAACGAATCCACCTCAAATGACCCACCAGCCCACCGTATCACCACCGGTATCGCACCCAACGAATCCACCTCAAATGACCCAGCCCACCGTAACAGCTCCGGTCTCGCCTGCTACAAATCCACCTCAAATGACCCAGCCCCCCGCAACACCACCGGTCTCGCCTTCGACAAATCCACCTGTGATGGGCCCCCAGCCCACCGCATTACCAGTCATGGGCCCAACAAATCCACCTGCGAACACCCTCCAGCCTTCCTTCTCATTGCGAGTGGACACCCAGCCCCCCCAACAACCGGTTCCCTCGAACTCGCGAACAGCCTCTTACCAGTATCAATGGGGAGGCGTTTCGGACGGTTGCCGGTTCAACGCACCTCGTTCTCTATTGAGGTGCTTGGAAGGTGGACTTCTGATTTTTCATGATCTAACCAATGCTGATTGCAGCAGCCTGGCGTCTGACGTTGTCCTGTGTTCGCAAATTGACCCAGAGAGCGACGCGACCGTCGACTTTGAATGTATGGGCAATACTGTTTGGCATATAACTGCAAACGCAAGGACGTTGGCCACTGAAGCAACGGGATGCAATTCTGTCCAGACTCCTGGCGGTAGCGCTGCGGCAGCGGCCACACTCGGTCGTCTCTGCAACATAACTGACACAGGAGCGGGGAGCTGGAAATTCGATTTCGACTGTGCAGAGGGGCAAGGCGGCGTCATGGATGGAACTCAATTCTGTGGATCCCTTGGCCAATGTAGCCAAGCGGACTGTAACGCCTTCATTGCCCCAATTGATATGACTGCCATTGAGGAGAACCCTACGTGCTCATCTCCAGAGCTTTCTCGAGATCTGAGCGGCTTCACATTCATCAAATCTTCACTTGCCTCCTTTAATGCGATTACATGGACTTTCTCGGACATTGGCTTCAACTGCGATTGGACAGTGCCTGATATTGAAATTAGCTGTAGGAATGGAGGTGTTCCGCAATTGGTGAACAACGTTGAATTTTGCCATGTTCCGTCGGGAAGCCAAGTCATTGTCTGTACCAACCCAGATCCCAGCTCCGCTGACGGCCGTATCGTCATCGAGCTTGAGTTCTGGTGCTTAGGAACAGTACCCGAACAGCTAGTTCTTGATGCACGAACGCTTGATGCCGATACAAGTGGAGCCACTTGCGAGCCTGGAGGACTGATGGTTCAAGGTCTCGACATTTCAAGAGGATGTGGTGAGTTCGACACTGACGCTTTCACTCTCTTCAAATCACCATCCTTTTGCGCGGATCCTGCACAGTTCCACAACGACATTTGCTTTTCTGGCTTTGCCTGTCCGGGTGAGGGTCCAGGGTGTACCGGTGGTGCAGGTTCGAACATAACCCTCCCCTCGGTCCGAATCGACACTGCCGACCCAGTTGTTCAAAGCTGCATTTACGCCGAACAAGACTTATCATAGATCTGCGCTGCGTTCCGTGCCCACAATCTATGAATCTAGCCTTTGGAAGGTTAGTTTCAATGAAAGATACACGGTGGAACCTAGGGCACATTCCATTCTCCGCCCATCATCATCACACCATCAACTAGAGAGTAGCCTCAGTGTAACACTTCTAAGTGAATGCATCATCATAGCAATTTGATTACTGTGCTCGTTGTCTAAAACGATCGAACGAGGCCAAATCAACGGTATCATTGGAGGGCCCGGCGCGCTGGGGTGGGGGCAGGTTTTCCACCCCCCTTTCTTTTCGCACTCCCCTTTTCGGATGGGCACACGAAAACTGTCCTATCCGAGTCCGAAAACGGCCCTTGGGCATAATTCTCGCGCTTCTCAACCGTATGCTGGCAAGCCCGCCGGCCCATCGTGCCGTTCTCTTCTCACAAAATGAGCGATGTACAGGACCGCTCTGGGGATCAACATCTCCCTCGCACTGCTCTGCCCCAGTCATAGAAGCTTGTCTTATCTGGATTCATAGCACTATCTAAACAAAGACCATGCGATCCCATATCAGCCTTATACTGTTGTCAATTTCGGCAAGGCTGTTGCCATCCTTGGCAGCAAGCGATGACAACTCCTCGCGAAAATTGCGACGGGCCGTCTACGAAGCGTCGGGCAAAGATCCTTCGCCTGCCGATACCCCATCCCGATCATTATTCGAAGAATTTGCTTCTTATTTTTATGAGTCAATGGACGCTTTGAATAAGGAACAGGAAGTTGAGCAGGAGGCAGAGGTGGAGGAGACGTCCCCGCCAATCGCCTTTTCTGACCAGCTTGAAATGTACAATATCTCCTTTTTCACCAGTCTGACGACATCTCGCGGTGACAGCAAGGGAGCGTTCTACTATATGGAATGGTTAATGACGGGTTCTAAATTGGGTTGTGGACTTTTGGTGCAACCCCACATCAAACTACAATGTACCAATGGTGGTCGGATTAACGCAGACCATCCTTGCATTGTTCAAAATGTCGATACGGCCGTATGTATGCATGAGGTCTCCGCAGGAACTGAGTACATGTCCAGATTTATGGGAGTCTGGTGTACTGGAAACGAGGAAACCGAGCTAGGATTGACAGTACAATTGGCTGGTGGCGAGGCTGCGTGCTATAGTGCCAATGGTAGAGCGGCGCAAGGAATTTCGCTAGGGCAAGCCTGCGGTGCCTTTGGATCCGAGGACTTCCAGATCAATATCCAAGAGAGCAACTGCGGAGATCCTAGTCAATTTCTTTCGGAAGAGGCGGTAGATGATAATCCCATGTGCATGGCTTTTGCCGAGGCGTCGCAGGACAACTTGCTGGTGGGGCTACCAGTGGTGAACGCGGCTGCTTCTCCTTCCACTTCAGGTGGCTCTTCTTGCATCTACGACATTGATGCCTAATTTTTTAGAGCAGATGCTCAAAGAAGATCGCTTGTTCGACACCTGGGTTACTTCAGGATGACGAGCTCATGTCGGTCCACATTTATTCTCTACGGAGAAAACCAGCGAGAATAGTTCATAGTTCATGCACAAAACGATAGATAGATTGCATCATCACGAACCTTACAATAGTCGTTTCTTTGAGGCGGATAGCTGATAGTCGCCTAGGAATTGCATTGCCTTCTACCTAATAGCACTGGATCGTGTCACCGCAAGAATGCGAAGAACCCTTTGGCTACCAGTACCATAGCCTACCCTAGAAGGAATACAACGACTTTTGGTGCACTTTACTATGAATCCATTACAAATGTATGATAGCAGTGGAGAAATTCAACGGCAACCGTTCGTTTATGCATGCTTGTATGATACTAAGTTAGTTCTCGACCACGTTCGTCGGCATTGGATTACTAGCTGACACCGTAGAGACGTGTCCAGAAAGAATTTCTAAAGAAAATTATTTACCCATTTGCGGAATATCAGAACCACCTGCCATCCTGCCGTGCTTACATTCGTCGAACGGATCCTTATTCTTTGGCTCGTACAATAACATACACCTCCCCCTTTCTACACAGTCGTCCTAGATTCTAGACCGCCATTTTCATGGCAATGGGTTTGTACGGGTGATATCCCACCACTGTGAAATCCTCGTAACAAAAGTCGTCGATTCCCTTCTTTTCCGGGTTGATGTGAATCTTGGGAAACGGACGAGGAGCGCGTTCCAGCTGTTCCTGCAGCGGCTCAATATGGTTCAAATACACATGAGCATCGCCCAGGGTATGCACGAGTTCCCCCGGCTTTCGTCCAGTCACATGGGCCACCATATGGGTCAACAGCGCATACGAAGCAATGTTAAAGGGTACACCCAACCCCATATCTGCCGAACGCTGGTACATGTGGCAGGAAACTTCATTTTTGTTTGTGTCCACATAGAATTGACACATTAGGTGGCACGGTGGGAGTGCCATTTCGTTGAGAGCTTGGGGGTTCCAAGCCGAGAGAAGGATGCGGCGATCTTCTGGATTGTTCTTGATCTTGTCAATGCACTCGGCCAGTTGATCCACACCCTGATTTGTATAATCCGTGTGCATATCCTTGTAGGTGGCGCCAAAGTGTCTCCATTGAAATCCATAGACGGGCCCTAAATCACCCTCTTCGCGATGTCCTAGGCCTCGCGACTCGAGAAATTCCTTGGAGGCATTTCCATCCCAAATATGAATGCCCTTGTCACGAAGTAGATTCGCATTGGTGGATCCCGAAATGAACCATAGCAATTCTTCGGCCACGCCGCGCCAAAAGACGCGTTTGGTGGTGAGGAGTGGCAAGGTTCCGTCCCGGAGATCAAATCTCATTTGCGCTCCAAAGACACTCTTGGTGCCGGTACCAGTGCGGTCTCCTCGTGTAATTCCTTCCTTGAGAATATGACGAATGAGATCTAGGTATTGCTCTTCTTGTTTGTTGGGTCGAACAAAGGTCTTGAACGAGTACTTGAGTCCTTCTTCTTCGTGCACTGTTTCGTCTCCTTCTTCCTCAACAAGTTGCCAGTCCTTGTCGTCCAGAGCCGGAAAAAAGGTATCAAACTCCATGGACTCGGGAGTATCGACCTCTGTGAGAATGACCTTGTGCACATAGTTCTTCTCCAAGGCTTCTTGGTAGACACGAGCACCACCAATGACAAAGACATGGCCCAAATTCTCCAATGCGCCCAGTTGATTCCACGCATCGGCCAGACTGTCCGCCACTAAAACATCCTGGGGAACATTGAGTTCCTTTCGGTTAGAAGACGTCAAGACGACATTGGTACGTCCCGGAAGGGGTCGAAACTTGGGTGGAATCGAATCCCAGGTTTTACGGCCCATGACCACGGCATTGATTTTGTCGTCCGAAGTTGCCTGACGAGTCACGCGACTAAAATGCTTCAAATCACCAGCAAGTTTCCATGGCAAATCACCCTTCCATCCAATGCCTCGAGTACTTGCTGATGCTGCCACAATGGCAGTAGCGGCCATGTCTTTACTAATAATCATGATGCTTGATGATGATAGTATCAGGAACAATGATGGGGGCGGAGAAGAGAAGTGGGCTCTGTTGCCAGTTTTGCCGCGTGGTGTGTGGCTTGGCAGCCATTTTTCTTGCGCGCGTGCCCTCCCATGGATCGCACCTGAACAAAGTCCGCGCCAAAAAATTAGGGGGTCGTTTTCATCGCTGTACACACGATCATACGGGGGGGGAAGGAAGGAATCATCTTACCAGTACGCGCCCTAAAAACGATGACCTAAACGGTGGGGGAAGGAGGAAAGTAGTCGCACGAGTCCGTTCTACCGGAATTGACCCATTCGACTAACCGATCTTGCGTAGTTTGTGATTTCGATCGTGTCTTTTTTTAGAGGCAGAAGCTATTGTGTGCCATTTGCCATTTCATCACTCTCCTCCCAGTATGTCTTGCATACCAGCATTTCCACCATTTCTTGGCAGCTGTGGCCATAAAACATGTCGGCATAATCATATGATTGCGTCATGAGCGAAACTCTAACCGCTCGATGGATCTTGGGATCTTGTGCACGGATGGGCGACACAGTCGAGCTTAAGGAAATATCGGGGGTGGTAGTCGATGATGAAGGTTGTACAATACGGTCCAAGGCCGTTCAAAAGTCGGGTCATTCAGTGGTGCTATTCAAGGTTATTGTAAATGTTTGTGATCACCAGGAGCTGATTCCGATCTCCATCGTGAGCCGAAACGTCAAGGATACCGCTGCGATTCTGGAAGCAGGCCGCAAGCAATGCAGCGACGTCGGATTTCCCCCAGGCTTTGTATCGGTTTCAGTCCCGATCGATCGTATGCAGATCAAACAACACGTTCTGAAGGGTGACTCTCCGATCATCCCACCAAGCCGATCCTTGGTACATCAATGGTTCCTGAAACGTTCTATGGCGTTGTTCTTTCACCGGCCTACCGTGGAGTTTTTTGCTGCTAGACCGCATCGAATGGCATCGCTTTGCTATTTCAGTGTTCGTCGGTATCCAACTGTTCGTGGGCACATTGCTCTCTCCTTGGACGACGCACCAGGTCGTCTGGGGCCGTACAACTCCTGCCTCGAAGAAATTCGAACTTTGTTGAACGAATCAGGAAATGCCAAGGCAACATTCATGGTCGTTGACAAATTTATCCCAGGACACGAACAAAATTTGATAAAGTTGCTCCAGGAGGGCCATGAGTTGGGCAATCATGGAGCGTTTGATCAAGCTCATGATGGGTGGACCCAAAGCGAGTTCCTGCAGGCAGTAGATAGTTGTTCGGAGCGGATTCGTTCGATACAGCAACAAGCGGGGGTCTCACAAGGTGTGCGATACTTTCGAGCACCCCATGGCATCTACACAAAGCAAATGGAGCGGCTGATTCAAGCACGCAACATGCAAAACGTGATGTGTGATGCGTATAGTTGTGATCCTATTGTCGAAGATGGCGAGTACCTTGCCACGTGCCTCTTACGGCAAGCCAGACATGGCGGGATCATCTTGTTACATATACCAGAAGTGGGCTTCCGAAGCTATTGTATGATTGCGCTACGGAAGCTGCTTGATGGGCTGCGCCAGCGTGGTTTGAAAGTTGTGAGCGTGGGTATGTTGGAGACGTTGGCAAAGAAGTCTTCCATTCAGTGAGTCCGCTACGCCCCCACCAGCAACCCCCACGTGTTGGCATCTATGGGCGATTGTACTGCTCATTCAAGACGACGTCCCTCGCGGTTCATCGTTGGGCTTGGACTTTTGCCCAAGCGGCGTGTCGCGTATGAGATTCCAGAGAATGCGAGCAACACTTTTCCTGCAAAGAAGGACGAATCGGAACAGAGTGGTTACGAGAGCTTTAGACTAGTTTGGCTTTAGACTAGTAGTAGCTCCTCATTTCAGAGTGATTGTATTAGCTTAAACAACTAGAACGCCATATGTAGTAGCGGCGCCGCGCTGACCTTGTTGTAGTGGTCAAAGCTCATCAACATGAATGCGCAAATCTATTGTTGTACGACGAGTCCTCTCATGTCCCAGTCTTTTGGTGGAACTTTATTCTCGCCTCCGTATACAGCAGGCAAGTCTTTTTTGGATATATGTTTCAAGACTCGAGCTCTTTCATCTTCATTGCGTTCTGGGTCAACCACATCGATCTTGTTAATAAGTCTCTGCGGCAGAAGCGGTCGAAAGAGCGCCCAAAGGACATGGATCCACGAGGGTGTTCCACAAATAAACATGGTCTCTAAAAGCTGGGGATAGCAATCTTCCAGGTAATTCATAATCTTGGCGTCGCGCTGATTGGAGGCGCGGTCAATATGTTTGGTGAGACTCACGCCGCTGAAATCAATAAAGCGAATCGATTTGGTAAGGCGTCCACTGGTACGAGTGACATGGTCCAACCATTGGTGCGTCCATTCGCTGCAATAAACATAGCCTTCCAGCCAGATTTCTTCATCCAGTGTGGATGCCGAAAGATCCTGGCCAGTAAAGTTGATAAACATCATGGCACCTCGCTGATGGTCAGGTAAGGCACAAACGAGTTCATTGCCCTTCCATCGTTTTGTCCAATATTCCGCTACAGGACCTCCCGTCACCTTGCTGGGTGGAATGGCACGAATGTCCTTGGAGTCCAATTGGAAACGTTCCCGGAAACTCAACGTGTGTTTCGCGGCGGCTACTGCCTTTGTCGTTTTCTTGTGGGATAGCCAAAATCGTAAGATCCAAAGATCATCATGTTTGTTGGCATCATAGAGGGCATGTCCTTCCAACTGAGCCTTGATTTTGTTAATCTTGTCACGGTGTTGGAGGATCAAGGCCTTGACCGACGGGCGCATATCGTCGTCTGCGTTGTCAACAGGGTCGGCAATCGCCACAGTCATGCCTTTCATCCAAATCCACGATGTCATAGTACTGTTGAGTTTGTTGCACAAGAATCCACTGGAATATATTTTATGGCAACAACAACAAGAAGAAGGCAGACGACGTTCTTTTGCAACACGGCTAAGCAGTTTTACCAGGTAGTTTTGACGCAACTGTGACTTCGCTAATCCGAACCAGTGAGCAAGTATGTGGGTCCCGCTCCACCGTGAATGAAACATGGAATCGGATGAATCCGAGAACTGGAGCGGAGGTAGACGGTCGACAGACGGTCGCTGATTCCACTTCCCACCGATGAGATGAGGAACGACGACGATGATGAGAGCAAAAGATCGAGTTGCTACCACTTTTGCTTGTGTTATCGACTGAACCACCACTAACGTTATTGACTGCCAGCGTTACATCATCGTCGTCATGTCCTTCAAACCCAAAAATGTGGCGAGCGAAGTCGAAGACGCCGAGCAACAAGCCGCCGAGCGCAATCTAATCCGCAAGTGCATTGACTACCACGTCCCTGGTGTTATCGACATTAACAACCGCCTGTACCACAAGGCATGTCGAACATCCCACGTTCGAAAGGCTCCTTATCTTCAACCTCATTCATCGTATTTGAGACTCATGGGCATGCCATTGTCGACCGTCTCGGCTCCGAATCCTTCGACGAGTTACTTGACCTTTTTGGCGCATGTCACTCGCGCCAAAAACTCGACACCCGTCATGTGTCTCAGTTGGACGCCGGGAGGTCGACGATTATTGACGGGAAATCAAGAAGGAGAATTTACATTGTGGGATGGCATTACCTTTGGCTTTGAATTGATCATGAGTGCACACGATGCGAGTTTTCGAAGCATGGCCTGGTCGCACAACAAAAATTATCTACTCACGTGCGATGCGGGAGGGAATATCAAGTATTGGAGTCCATCGATTGCTCCAGTACAGTCGATTGATAGTCATAATGGACAAGCCATTCATGCCATGAGCTTTTCGCCGAGTGATACCAAGTTTGTCACGTGTGGAGATGATGCGACGGTACGAGTCTGGGACTGGGCGACGCATACCGAAGAACGAGTACTAGAAGGCCATGGGTGGGACGTCAAGAGTGTGCAGTGGCATCCTAGATCTTCGGTGATTTGCAGTTGTTCCAAAGACAACCTCGTCAAACTATGGGATCCTAGAGCTGGATCCTGTCTATCGACATTGTATGGACACAAAAATACAGTCACCAAGGTGGCTTGGAACAATAATGGCAACTGGTTAGTAACGGCAAGTCGGGACCAGTTGATCAAGTTGTATGACATTCGAGCCATGAAAGAACTGGTGAGTTTGAAGGGACATCACAAGGAAGTGACAAGTATTGCGTGGCATCCGCTACATGAAACGGTCCTAGCATCGGGCGGTATGGATGGCACTCTGTTATTTTGGAATTTGGGCGCCAAGGGTAGCGAAGAACCTGCTGCTCGTGTCCCCTACGCACATGATATGGCAATTTGGGATTTGCAATGGCATCCTGCGGGCCACATGCTGGCAACGGGAAGCAATGATCGACAGACCAAGTTTTGGGCCCGCAATCGTCTGGGCAGCACTGCCGGATTACAAGAAACATCGGAAGAATCCAAGGAAGAAGATGTCATTACGGCCGAAATCGAACTAGGAAACCATGTGGGTATCGTCATTGGACGACGTGGAGCTACCATTATTAGTATGCAACGAGCTACTGGCACCAAGATGCACGTTGATCAGGTACGAAGAACGCTGCTCATTCAAGGTACCTCGAAACAAATCGAGACGGTCAAGAAGCGAGTCGGTGCTCTATTGGATCGTGTATCAAGTGATGAACGGGGCGAGCGAATGATGTAACTGTACTATAATGAAATAGAAACATGCAATTCTTAGCTAGTATTACTTCTTGTTGTCTGGCGCCGTATTCCTAACTCGACATTCCAGCGGGCTTGGCGGCAGCAGCATGCGTTCGGTTGGCTTGGTGGTCAATATTGGCGTAGTGGCCAGGACTGCCTGATAAAATGTGTCCAGCGTACACCGATTGCTTAGTCTTGGAGTGATCTGCTTTTGCGGAAGTCGGCCGGAACGTTCTGTATCTTGTGCAGCGGTAATTTGTTCCGTTGATCTTGAGGGGCGTCATACTAATGGCGGTAGGAAGATACATGATGCTTTTATTGGGGGGATGATGTTGAGAATGCGCTTGTTTCGGGCTTCGGGGGTAAAAGAATAATGAACAGAGTTCAAAGGTTAGTTTGCTCTTTTTCGAGAATAGGACTGGTTCACTACCGTAGTAGCCCCCCGCGCCAGTGGGGTGCAGATGTGTGAATCGCCAAGATTGCGCTCTCTAGCTAGAGAAACCCAAACCTCGTGGTGCGTCATCATTCGTGCATTCATTATATGCCCCAGACACATTTCACTTACCCGTGCTGAAGCTTGATTCGTTCGAAGTTCTCCATAATAACACGTGATTTCACGACGTCTGTACGGTAGACTGCATGAAGTATTCATTACCACTTGTGATTGGCACGGAAACGAGGCAGTTCCTTTCTCAACTCATCAGTCCTTCTTCTCATAAAAAGTCTTCTGACCAACCAACCATCAACCAACCCGCAAGCAACGACAATCATCCAAATCATGTCTTCTGTCATCACCAACAACGATAACCAGTCTCTCTTTGAAGAGAACTCGAAAAACCAACTCGAAAACAGCTTCGCTGACATTACTACTACCTACTACGTGGACGAAGCGGATTTGCGTCCAGGTGGCCAGTTCATCAAGGGCTACAAGGAGATTCGACCATACCAAGACACAGCCTTTGGCGAAGTGACTCTGAAGAAGACTCGCAATGGACAACGAGCCAAGAGTGGAATCCACCTTGAGAACCCCATCTCGCCTGTGACAAGAACAAAGCACGGTCTGGTCTCCCGGTCCTCTGGTCTCTCGTCCTCGTTCCCTGGTGCGTTGGACCTGTAACCTTCCCACCGAAATGCCAGCATTATTTTGATATGCAATAGAGAACAATAGACAATAACAAACTATAACCGCATAGATAATAACAAACTATAACCGATCATAGCCATCTTCATTTCGCACGAACTATTGATGTTTTGAGAAGTCGGAGAAGTCATTGTCAAACGACTGGATGGACTGGATGAACCGACGAAAAGAGACTCTCCATCATCCAAAATATTCAAAAAGGACCATGGCATTTACCCTGCCTGAGATCGAATACGTTACGTCCTTTGGTATTTGGGTTTTATTGTGGTCTAATGCCGCGTGTATCATGCAAAACCCGAGGAATCAGAAAGTGGCGCGAGAGGTGGAGCCTTGGTGGCATGCCTTGAATGAAGAATGCCCCATCACGCTGGAGCTTCTGTCGACGCTCCCGTACCCTCCGTTCTCGCTGTGCAGTGGTGCCATCACCTCGTACTTTGATGGCCTCGCCCTTGCTTCTTACATTGTCTCTCGTGGGATTTTTCAGAACCCGTTGACACGGGAAGATTTGACGATGGCGGATTGTCGGCGTCTCGATGAATACCTGGAAACCTACTGCTACAACACTCCGCATCAGCCTCTTTCAACTTCGCGAAAAATTTCAGTGGCGGAGGCATTTGCTTTGCGATCTCTTGTGCAAGTGGATCAAGTGCATCAAAGTGCCTCTCGAGCACAAGCTCTGCGATCTACGGCTACTGCCGCACTAGCAGGTCTGTTTGTTTACGGTAACCATCGCCGGCGGGGACGGCAGATTTCGCAGCAGGACGAACCAGATCCGTTGCCGCTGCCCCGAGAAGATCGATTGATTCTGGACTGGGGGTTTGATTTAACGCGAACTGTCGATGATTCCACTGCTGGATTCGCTCAGGAAGGCTGGACTGTCATTGATGACGATGAAGCTGAAGTTGTCGCCTCTCAGCGAGAGGCCTACAATGCGGCACAAAATGCCTTTCCCAGGCTCTCTGGGGGCGATTTGTCCGAGCATACCAGTACACCAAACAATAGCGGTGCGCCAGCTTTAGACGAGCATATTGTGGAACGGGTTCGTGAACTGTCGGTGCAAGAAGAAGAAGCTAGAATGCGCCGCGAGCGTCAAATAGAAGTGGCGAGACAACGGCGTCTTAATGAGGCCCTGGCTCGGCGCGAGGAACGACGGCGGATACAACTGCAGCAACTTGTCGAAGGGTCGGTTCAATGGCAGAAACAAAAGGAAGAACACGAGGAGATTGATAGAGCACGGGCGGAGATAGAACAATGGCGGGAACAGCAATGGGAAAAGCTACGTCTGCTGTCGGAATCACACCAAAAGAAGCCGGCGACCAAAGATGCCCCCAGTGGCAACAACTCGGTAAAAATAGTTCAAAAGGAAGAAGAAATCGAAGCACAGCCACCATCTGGACCTACTCCGGAAGAAATTGCTGAACAAAAGAAAGCTAAAGCCGCTGCCAAGCGAAAACGCGCCAAGGATCGAAAGAAGGCACAAAAGGATGAGGAGCGAGCTGAGCAGGTTAAGGTGACTCAGCAGAAAGAAATGGAGGCAAAGAAGGCTGCAAGTGCCCTACAGTGTCACGCCTGTGGGCAGGGGATTCTCGACTGTGGGTTTGAAAAGTATGGCAACCGCTTCTGCTCTCCAAAGTGTGCCCGTACAGCTCAACCTCCGCGCTAGCAAGTTCCACCCGGCTACATAGAGATGAGCCGAAACCTTATTTAGCTAATATTGAATTACCATGGGATACGGAGACCATCTTCACAGTTGATGAATATTCCAGTCGTTTCGAGGCTTGCCTTTTGAGCTTCATATAAAACTCGTTTTGCACCCTCCGATGGCTCGACTGCTCCTTCCTTATCCCAGATATCCTTGTACTTGGCGGTCATTTCCGTGCGGTTGAAACCAGGATGGAGTAGACGGACGGCATATCCTTTCTTTCGAAGTTCCTCTGCCATCAATACCCCTGCAATGTTGCAGGCTGCACGACTCATGTGGTGCCCATAGTCACCGCCCTCGTCCTTATTCTGCGTGGTACGCCATTCGACCGATCCCGCTTGACTGGTGATGATAATCAACTTGGCACCATCCGCCAGACACCCAGTGTTCACGGCAGCGTAGTTCACTCGAAGGGGTCCCAGGGCACAGATGTTGATTTGTTTCAGTTGCTCGTCAAAGTTTAAACTTTTGTCGAGGATAGTTTCTTTGGGTTCGTAGAAATAGCCTGCATTGTTGATGAGATAATCCAAGGCGCCGCCGTCGGATTTAACTCTCTTCATTGCTTTCATGACGCCCTCTTCGTCTGTTACATCGACGCCAGAATAAACGTTCCACTTCCCAACCAGAGCTTCAAGCTCCTTGTTCGAACTGCGGCAGAGAACCAAGGCGGTGGCTCCAGCGGCAACGAGCTCTTTGGTAATTTCGTAACCCAGGCCACGATTTCCACCCGTCACGAGAACTCGCTTACCCGACAAGTCCTTGCCATCATAAACACTGGCAATATCCAAATAACGTTGGTTATTTTCTTCCTTTGCCTTGTTGAAACGCGCTACTTGGTCGGCAATGGAGTAAGTGCCCCCTCGGGTCTCGTCAAAATCGGCCATCTTCAGCTTGCTATTTGTTCGGAATGCAGTTGGCTTTGTACTACTGGAGACTTGTACGTTTTGTGGCAAGACCCAAGCTTGTGTCAATGACGCCAGGGACAGAAGCGCGAGAGCTCGACGGAATGCAAACATTGTTCTTGTTCGACTCGTTCTTCTTTCACTCTTCGCTGTTGCGACGATGATGAAAGGTAACTATGCGAGGATTGCCAGATGGAAGTAGTGCCTGCCGCCGAGATCGGATATTTTTTGGAGCGCCAGAAACATCAATCTTTGGCGCGGCTGACGTACTTCAACGCGAATGCCCTGCGGACCAAACATCCATTCGCAAGTACATTTCTACACGGATTCTACGACAGGATCTTGACGAAGGGCTCGCCACCAACCAGCCAATCATAATGGTCGAATATGACTATCGATGAATGCTTCGACTGCTTCTTCCGAACAGGGCGATCAAAATGCAAAGAGATGGTAGTTGCAAAGGTGTTTGAGCTGTCCATTGCATGTAGCTCTCTTGTAGCTCTCCATTCAAGCGAAGTAGTAGTCTTACTCGGGTTTTGCTTGGATGCTGAGCAAAAGTGGGCAGTGACTTTTACTACAAAGTCTGGGTCCCATTCAAACTTCTTCGAACCAATAGAGCAGTCCGTTGAGTCGAAGATCCACTTTTGGACAAACGCCATCACAAACCAACGAGTAGCAAAGAAGAGGTGCACATCTGGTCGTGGTCGGTCTCTTCGAAACCGGGGAAGAAAATCAGGAGAAGTGAGCTGACTACTGACTATTTCGTTGCATTATCCAGGCTTGTTGCAATCTCAGGATTCAGGTGATTTGCTTCAGCGCATAAAGTTGCGTGGTGTCGGACGGAACTTTCATTGCACTTTTCATGACTCGATTGAAAACGATCCTATTCTTTGGGTGGATGCAATTTTTTGGAACATCACTCTCTACCGATCCGGCTTGTGGACGTCCAGAACAACATTGTGATAACATGTTGAATCATCCCAGCAAAGAATTCATTCGACGAATTGGAATTCTTGAAAGACTCCCAAGGTTCACTGCCGAGAATTTTGATATTTTTCGACTTTTCATGGACGACGACGGGACATTTCCAAACAACAAGGAATGTCCTCTAGTTCTTTACAAGAACTGTTTCTTGGGCAGTCAATCCGAGGCTACTCAGATTATCACTGGATCCGGCCAGTGGACCTCGCCCTGGGTTTGGGGCATTTTCCCATTTCATCACTACCACAGCAATGCCTGGGAACTCCTCTTGTGCACGCGAGGAGAAGCTACCATTCAGTTGGGTGGTCCAACGGGACCATTAGTCGAAATTGCTAGAGGAGATTTGATGCTGGTCCCGCCCGGATTGGCCCACAAGCAGCTGACAGATGGCGGAGGCTTCACTTTGCTTGGTTCCTACCCCATAGCGCCAGCTGGTGAAACACAATACGGATCAGTGGATACTTTGAGGGGACCACCCACTGCAAGGGAGCGAGAAAACATTGCATCTTGTCCCTCGCCTCCGAAAGATCCATTCTTTGGATTGAACTTGGCGGAGGTTGGTTTTCGAGTGTTCGACCAATCGGATTAAAATTGATCGGGTGGCACGACTGGATTTCCCTCTCGTCCCTCCAAGCGGCGTCCAAAAAATGACAACAGCGATCGACGAGGCCATCACATTTCCGACACCATCACAAGAGAAGAGTTCATACTGTATTGTTCGATTGATAGAGCTTCTGACAAGATGATGTTGCTCTCTTTCTCATTTGTTTGTCTTGCGACCGTCCTAACAGTCGGTAGTGCCGCCGTGGGTGGAACTGTAAGTTTGATGCCGAGCAAGCATGGACGGTATTCTACTCGCAGGGAGGCAACAACTCATCATGGTTTTACTTCAAATGAATAGAATGGTTGCGCATTGTGTGGCGACTATAGTGGCTGCACATTGTGCGGCGACGATAGCATGGCATTTCCCGATCGGATTGTACCCACTTCCTCTGGATTGACTTGCTCACAACTGGAGCTAGAGACTCTTTCGGGAGTATCGTCTAGCCAATGCGAAGAGGTGCGCCGCTTTTTGTCGGATAACAGCATGGTGGATCTGATTGCCTATTGTGGTTGCGAGGGTGCGGTTCCATCAAAGGACTGCGTGTTTTGTGGTGACGACTCATCGTCGATCGCACTCACTCGCGAGGGAGGCAATGGCGAGCCTTCGTCATCCATGATGATAACTTGCTCGGAATTGACCATAGCCGCAAACTACGTCATGGATTCCAACTTGTGCCAAGGCATCCAGATCTTTGCTGGAGAGTGTGCTTGCAATGTCTCAAACGCGACGGTCGCTCAAACTGACTCTTGCAGCTTTTGCGGCAGCCATGACGTCCCGTTGATGGATCCCGACAATGGAATTCCAAGCAAACACGGTTTCACTTGCGCCGAATTTCGTGATCTAGCCGAGTTCTTTTCGGCGGACGGTCATGCTTGCCAAGGTGAGATTGCAAATATAGCGCAAGGGTGTTGCAAGCCTGCCGATCGTTGCTCGCTGTGCTCCGATCCAAAGTCTGCCTTGGTCCATTCCGAACGAGTGATTCCCTTCTCCAAGAAGCAACGTCGATGTATCGATGTCGAGTTTGGTCTTGGATTTCTGAATAGCTCTCAATGTGACGCATTTCATCAAGCCACGTCGTCTGTCGACCTTGCTGCGTATTGCGGTTGCGAAGATGCTGTCTTGGGCCCTCCATCGTGCTATCTTTGCGGAGACGACTTTGATTTAGTCTCCTCCAAGGCAAAGATCCCCGACTTGCCTGGCGTGACATGCCAAACACTGGACGATTGGGCTCCCTATGTCACAAATGCCGCCTTTTGTGATTCTCACATTACCTTGCTGCGCTCCGAGTGTTGTGGGCGTCTTGCTCCCACCTCTCCACCAGAGACGGCTGCTCATCTGTCCCCACCAAGTTTTGCTCCTTCCGCCGGGCTGGAGGCTATCAGTAGTGCAAAAGTGGCAACAGTCTGCTCCATGCTCTGGCTCTCGATTATGCTATTTGGATGTGCTCTCGCGACTTCTGGATACTGAATACTCTTGAAGTCTGGCAATATATAGGAGCAACGGATTGGCTGGTGCGAGATTCATTCTGACTTCATCTTTTGAGCCATCCGTTCGTGCAATGTTGAAATTTAATGCTAGCGCTAACTGTATAGCTAGAGTATCTACTAGAAAGGAATCAATCTTTCATTTTACATGTCTTATCAAGTCTCTGATTTTGAAAGGTTCTCATAAGGTTTCATGTCGATCTTGACTACCGCCCAGTAGCAAAAATCTACAATATCGTCCCTCAAAATACGTCCAGTGAAACCGTATTGTCTTTCGCCGATAGCTTCCCGGAACCGAGGCGAACGCAAGATGCTGGTCTGGGACTAGGAGACGAAGCGATCTTCTTCTTCGTTTTCTTTGAGGATGAAACAACTTTGGGAGCCTTGAGGTTCCAGTTCTTGGAAACGCCTCGTGACGGATGTAGCGGGCCGTTGTTGTCCAATGAATTTAGGATTCTTTTGATCTTTTTCACAACAGCATGATCACTTCCCATGACTTCATCAAACACAACTAAAGCTCTTTGAAGATACTCGCGAGCTTCGTCTGGTTGCCCCTTTTGGAGGTAACACTTGGCCATGCGATAGTAGACCCACGCTTGATCATGACTGATTTGCTGTTTCGGATTGCTCATGGTGGTGCAAGAGCCGTAGTCATGTGGTTGTTGCCGTTTCATTTCCAAGGCACGCTGGTACGCTTCAATGGCTTGTACGTGGTCACCTTTGCGAGACAAGGCGTAGGCAATGAGATGATAGAGTTCACTCACGGTCGTTGTAGATCGAGAATCATCATCGCCCTCATACTCGTTTCGCGTCGACGAGGCAAATCGCAATGCCTTTTCAAAGCATAGAATCGCATCATCAAAGTCGGCATGTCGAAAGGATGCCATTCCTTCCTGTTTGAAAAATCCGACAGGGTCTTGCATGGTGGTGGAGAATAGATTCCATGCAAACATGAAAGCAAGATATATGAAAGGAAGAAGGATGATTCGTTGTATCGTCAAGGCAACGATGGATCCGGCTCCAAAAGTGAAAGAGGATGGTGGTCACGCAAAAAAGTTTTGTCGGAAAAATTTTCAAACGGTTTGCGCCCCGTTTTTACCATTTGCAGTATGTAGGGCAAAATGTCACGCTGCGATGATCTCAAAGAAAAAAACATTTGCCCTCTTGTTGCATCATCCAACAACGTATTGAAACGGATCCACTTATACGCTTGCTGTCTTTCATGATTGGATTATTCACTGCCCCGACAGAGGATATGACATGGTTGAAGGGGGGAGGTGCAAATGACCGAACGAGCGGCGAAAGTTGCAGCGGTAGTTAACCCATGATAGTCCACACTGAACGTTGTTGAGATAGGCACAGGATGAAGGAATCAAATAGAAGCAAGGAGTAATATATCGCTTGGTGAGTAAAGCTACACCATCTTCTTCGCCGAGCTCGAATACTGCGAGACATTCATCGCCATGGTCAGGTTTCGTAGTCGATCATGTCAACAGCGAAATCCTTTAAAAAAAGGCGTCAAAGATACCAGGCATTGATGTTAACGCATCTTTTTTCAATTGATAGCTTTTCTTTTTTGAAAATTCATTAATTACTTGTGAATTATACCGCGTGACATAAATTACAGTCATTTTCCATTAATTTGGTTGGCACGATCTTTTTTGTCGCTGACGCGGAAATCCAATGCTGTCAAGGAAAGAGTTGTCATCCCATGCTTCCTTTTGCTCATCGATATGATATACCAAACTTCGCCGTATACCAGACTCCAACTCTGCATTCCATTTTATGTTACAGGTTTGAATTGAACCTTTCTGTATCGTGTTTTTTTACAGGAAAATTGTAAAAGATGCGTTTGTTCCTTCTTTCGCAGTTACTACTGGTGACATTGGTGGTGGTTGCAAATGGCTTTTTACTCTTACCGCCGACGACAACTACAGGCCGACCCGGCACAGCCCGAGCGGGAATCTTTGACAAGTTTGTAGAATCCATGGAGGCTGGCTACAAGGGCGATGACTCTGCCTTTCAAAAGCAAAAGGCAGCGGATGCCAAGAAGCAAGAAGAAAAACGCAAGCAAGCAGAAGCACGAAAGGCTCGCGGTTACACCAAGCTCTCGGAAGTCAAGGAACGATCCTTCTCCAAGCTCAAATATGAGGATAAAGACGATGAACCGCCAGCACAAGAGAAGAAGTTCTTTGGACTTTTCTAAAGTAATACTATCATCAATCCACTTAAGTGCGCGGGCGGATGTGTGAAGCCTGCTTCGACAGGACCACCGACTTTTTAGTTGACGCCACCATTGATGAGAAATGGTTGTGGCGAACTCACTTGCGGCACAAAACGACAATGGACAAATTCTAGCCTAGATTTCCTCGTTGTGGCCTCTTCTCTAGCTAGGACCAATTTTTGAGCCTTTGCTGGCATGCTTCGTAAGCGACAAAGAACACGGCTACGCTCGGGGCAATGTAGAAAACGCGAGGAACCAAGCCTGTTGCAAAGCCTCTGATTCCTTCCTCTTGAAAGATCTTTGTTGCGCAGGCAACGACGGAACCTCCGTACGCGGCACCGTCCGTCATCAACATTGTTTTGATCCGATCCAATGGGCTTGTGATAGCGGCAGATATAGATCCTGCCACAGCTCCACATGCTGCAGACTCAAGCGCTGATAGCTCCTGCCAAGATCCATCATCCTTTCGTCTCTTGGCTCTGCGCGCTTTTAGTTTTAGGTAGAGACTTTTCGTCATCTCATAGGTTGTCTAGTGCCAGGGGGGAGGGAAACAGAAGCAAAACGAGAATGAATATTATGAGATCCCTTCAAACGCACAAGATATGCATAATCCATACGAATACCGGTAGACGTACCAACTGGGTTACACGAAAAGGAATATCGCGCACAAGACCTCCTGTGTATCCGTCATAGAACCCAGGCAATCCCCTCGATCGCCAAATCGAAGTGATTGCCTCTCGCTCGTTTGCAAACAAACCTGCCTGCAATTTCTGTTTGACAACCTCCGACGGACATAGACACAAACTCCCTGTAAGATCCCCCAGTAGACTAGCAAGTGCAAAAATCAGCATTGGCCTCGTCGTCGGGAATTTCTTTGTCAATTCTTGCTTGTACAGTTCATACGATCCAAACACAAGGACGCCATACGGCACTTGTCCAAACAAGCTGCCCCTAACTCCTCCTGAAAGCAAGAACAACGATAATTCAGATTATCGGGTCTGAAAGCATCAATTAGTTAGATCTTTGAGAAAGTCGTGTCGTACCGTAAAGTCCAGATAGGCTGAACGGCTTGGGATGTTCGATCTGAATCCTTGTCTTGATGGTGTCCAAAGGGTACATGCCGAGAATAGAAACGCTCCGAGCGACAGCCGCGGAAACCAAATGCTTCTTCGCACCACTTAACTTCTCAAGAAAATGATTGACAACCCCAGAGGGCTTCTCGGCTGATAATGGGGCACCGGCCTTTGCACCCATCGCTAGCCCGACCAGCACTGATGCCAAGACCGTCCATAAGAAAAAGTTAGCCATGGTCAGTCACCGGTTTATTACTCTTCCTTCTCGCGATCAACGAGACAATAGCCTGAAGATTACAGTGATCTAACAAGACCCCCCTACAGTATGTGGCGTCGACTTCAAAATTCTGGTTAGAGTCCAATCTCGTTTCATCGTCGTCACGCTACGAAAAAAATGAAGGGAAAATGAAGTTGTGGAATTGGGGCGAAATGCCAAGTGCGTGGTCACCACACTGTCTGTACCGTGCGCGGAGTCGCGCGCTGATGGCATCATTTTATTATCCACGACTCGGAAACTAGAAGATAACGTCATTAATGCCTGCCCCGGCGGCATCTATGCAAGATGATTCTTCTGAATTGTTACGCAATAGTTAAACAACAGCAAACTGCTTCCGAAGAATAAACAGTACGAGATGCATTTCTTAAATGGCGTCGCAAGAAACGAAAGCGAAAAAAGTTGATCAAATTGGAAGCGTAATACGTGGCATCACCAAAATGAGGTTGTGACTCCCGATCCTTCGCGTTTTGGTGGTGCCCATGGCCGCCATTCTACGATAGCCATTCGATAGCGCGATTCCACCGTTGCAGCTGTATCCTGATACAAGTGCAGAGCAACCAATGTGGCGACGCGTGGTGCTAGCTCGTGCATTTCGTCAAACTTCTAGGTGTGATGCAACGCATCTGTCAGCGCCGCCGATTGTCGGTGAAGTGCTGCCTCTGCATTTTTCCTCACTGTATTAAGTTCTCCCATGAAGTCATTGACTTTGATCAAAAACTCTCTTTTCGTCTTGAATTGTTTCTGCTTGTTGTTCGCCGTGTGGTAGAGCAGGGACCGTGCAAATTGACGAGGATCAAGTGGAATAATTCTCTGAAGATTGCACCCGTGCTCTTTGGTATAAATCGACAGACCGCCACTCCAGTACTCGACGTTCCGCTTGTCCAATCCGTCCAAATGGTATTCAGGATCTTCGTACGGTGGCAAAAAGCCACCCGGGCAGACTTCAGTGTGCCATTCCCATATTTGTTGCCTTGTTCCCATCCAACCCCCTTGATTGTTAATGTATCTAAACGCCTTGGTGTCCGGTCGAATTCTATCCTCGATTGGCCCGTCTTTGAAATATCCATCTTCTCCTGACCAATAGTCGCCAATGTATGGCTCGCCCCAGATAGGGCGTGGACCACGTTGAAGCACCACCCAGTCGAAAATGGATGAAGCTGGCATTTTTCGCACACCCATGGCTTTGATATTGGATTCCCATAAGATCAACTTGTCTGACTCTGGATTGGCGGGACGGTTACGATTCAGCGTCAAAGGATTGTGTAGTTTACAACACGGATTCGGATCCACCAAAGGACGATCCGTAATCGGTACCGGGCCCATTTCTTCTCTGGCACCATATTTCTGTTCGTCCAGGAGCATCTCAACGCGAATAAAACCAGGAATAATCCGTTGCAATTGCTTTTTACTCAAGTCTCCGTAAAAATCCGATTTGAAGCCAGGTGGAGGTACTGAATCTGGTGCCACTTCCCGCAATCGACGCAACTCTTCCGTCACTTCTATGAAATTCAGAACCGTTTCGCCAGTAATAAGCATGTCGTCTTCAAAAACAACAAAGTAGTCATAATAAGCGAACTTGTCCTTGATAACATAGCGATGCTGCCTCGCGAGAGCCCGTGTGATACTCTGTGTGTAGTTATGCTTCACATCTGATGAAAGGAAAAGAAAAAGACAGAATGTGAGCGTGGGTCGGTCCCGGCGTGATGCCACGGCAATGCAACTTCAAAAATCCCACCTTCCAGTTTGTAACCCAACGGCGACGCATTATCCCAAACTTGCAAACCAACCGTTGCGGGTAGTGCTTCACGGATCAAATTTCTTCTAGTCATGTTGTAATGACAAATGATGACGAGATCGACGTCAAATCCCGACATGATCATACTCTCGATACTTTCTCGTACCACAGGGATCAAGGTTTCTCGCAAGCGATCAAAGCCTCGAATGGTATCTCGATGACCACTGTCGTATTCACTCAGCGTCGTTACAATATACAAGAGTTTTTCACGGGCATGAGGAGATTCGCGGGCAGCGGTAGAAGTGGAAGGTGGTGCCGATAGGGACGAAAGACTCGCCACCAAGCAGACCAAAACGAGACAGCCGACGAGCCCCAGTGTGTGTCGTCTTATCCTCGCATTCGCTTTGGACTCAATCTTGTCATGCTTGTCATCGATCATTTTCGAGCCTTGAATACGCCTTGCAAAAGCTTTTTATCGTGCACTCTGCATCCTTTGGGAGACTGGACGGTTCGAAGAGATGAATGAAAGGAGCTCTGTTCCCCGTCATCATCTCTCACCGTTGTTTCGTGTTGGATGGAAATTTCAAAATGACCGCACCGACCGTGTGCCACCAAGAGACGATGACAGACAGTACAGTACATATGGCTGGTCACATCCAACAGTGACATACCGTAGGATGTGTAGACCTGGTAGGTGAAGGGCCGGCTTGCACACCAGCCCTCCCTTGCTCCGAGCTGACAGACAGACGGTTTATCGCGCGGTCTTTTCGGCAAATATCGAAAATACAACAATCACAACAAAACCTTCATGGCATCGATCATATCGGAGCTGTTTTGGAGATCACCCAGGTGGCACCTTCCGTCATGACAGTATCAAATCGCTTCTAAATTAACTTTGAATTCCATTTGCATGGGTCATCCCGGAAGGCAATATGTATTCTGCAGCACAAGACAGGGTCGCATTGACCGTCCCAATTTTGGAGGCTGCCATTGATGCCACTATCTCACATTCCGCCATTCGGAACGACATTAAAGGGAAATGGATCACTCCAGAGACACTAATTTGCGCCATTCAAGCTACAGGGACTATAGTCCCAGAAATTGATTTGGATGCTCCGGTAGTAAACAGGTTGCTAACCAGAAGCAAGAGGTTCGGCTGCATGGAGGATGTTTATGACGGAAGCAACAATGTTGGTCTATTCAAGTTCCAATACAGTAGAAAAACATTCTACCAAGTGGTAGACCCCGGAGTCCAAGTCGCATATCCAGTGATCAATGGTCCAATATTCAAGATCTTTGTCAAGAAAGTTGAGGAAGATTCCAAGAAAATGCTGCAACTGCAGTCAAAACGGCAAACTCGGTCAAGTACAACGGAAGATCTTCCTGCATCTGGAGCAACCAACATCAGCAACAACAATGTAGAAGCGGCATCCATTGCGCCAATGCCTCCAACAAAGCGACAAAAGGTACTTTTAGAAACCTACTGGGATTCGGAGGAGGCTAGGAAATTGTTTCAACCGAGAGCTGGTGATAATTCCTGTTTGGAAACACTGCAGCGGCGCATAATAAAGCTACAAGAGGTACAAAATGGGAAAGATGGCTTTCGACATGCTATAAGGGGACGGGACCCAGATGACATTTGTTCAGATTCAGAGAAGAATGTTATTAGGCAAAAGTGTCAACTTCTTTGTCTAGCATACAAATTTGCAATCGATTTAATGAACCGTGAGACATGGTTTACCTGCTGCGACAAGGCGCGTGAAGTGTTAAATCCCCTTGGGATCAAGCAAGCCACATCAGGACGAGTAGTTTCAATTTACAACAGGTTATTCCGAGGTACTGAGAGTTTCCCACATCCTAACATTGATGTTCGGGCAGGCCGTCCACAGGCTTTTCCACGCATGCTCCGCACCTACCAGAGCATCCGAGATGGAATACAGAGATACTGTGTGGCAAACCTCCAAGGCCTCACAGTCGAACACGTCCATGATTACACTAGGAATGTTTTGTTCCCAGATGCCCACCAAATTTGGTGCGCAGAACAAATTCCTGGAATGGACCTATCGTTCAATGGGTTTCTGAAGGATAATGGCTTGTCAAAATTCTCTCCGATGACAACCTGGAGGTGGATGCGGCGGCTAGGCATGAAGTATGAAAAATGCCACCGCAAAAGTTTCTATGTTGATGGGCATGAGCGCAATGATGTTGTTGATGCACGACTTAAATTTTGCAACAGGTATCTATTGGAATACGAGCCCCGGTGCTTCCGGTGGGTGCACCTTTCCGAGGAAGAGTGCCTAACAGTGCCGAAGCTAGATGTAGATCTAGGCGCCAAGTTTACTGCTCTGGATGGAACTGTCAAATATGAGTTTCACGAAGACTATCTCAATTTTTTATATAAAGATAGAAACCAAGAACAGCCCTTCCAGATTGGCATGTCTATCAGGGCCCCAGCAAACTCAAGTCGCTTGGAGATAGTAGGCCAAGACGAATGTGTCTTAACGCAATTCTTGGTCAATGGCAAATGTTGGACTGGCTCAAAGGGAGAGGTTCCACTCCTTCCAAAGTCAGAAGGAGATGGTTATATGATATCGGCATTTCAATCTAGGCTCTTTGGATTCGGGCGAGACCTGACTGTGGAAGAATTGTCACTGATCAATGAATCTTGCAAGGGCAAGCAATATTGGGACAAGGATGCGGCAAAGGAAGTTTTCAAGAGTCATTCTGCTGAAAAGCCAGAATTAGTAGCGTCGCCATTTGTGAGATATATTTTAATTGGAGCCAACAACGATGGTTATTGGAACTCTAACCTGATGGCGATCCAACTTGAAGATGGCGTTGACTGCCTCAAAGTCCTCTACCCCACCATCACCTTCGTTTTTATTTTTGATCATAGTCAGGGTCATTCAACAAAGAGAAAGGGGGGACTTGACGCTGCAGCCATGAACCTTGGATATGGTGGGGCTCAACCTAAAATGCGACCGACTACTATAATAACTGAGGCAGGCTACCTTGGGGCTGAGAGTCCAATGTTGAAAGTTGGCGACACCCAATTCATGAACTGGGAGGACGAGGTTGGGAAAGATGGCTGTATCTGTGGCGGTCCAGGCACTGAGCTGTGCCTCCTGTGTGGTGGGCCATGGCAATTGAGCAGGGATGAGCGCCTTGCCCGAATGCACTCCAGTTCCACTGGAGCAAGTAAACAATGGGAAAAGACAAAAGCAGAACTCAAGGCCGACATTGAGGCAAACGGGATTCTCCTGCAAAGAAAATATGGGTTGAAAGATTCGAGAGACATAGCAACCAAAAATGAGGTACCATTGCAGAAAACTGTGGAAAAGATCGAAGTCGGATGGCTTGGCCAACCGAAGGGCCTCTTACAAGTTGCACGAGAGCGTGGCTTTTTGGATATGGATAACTTGCAGCAATACACCTTGAATGGGAAAAAGAGACCAGATGGAACAATCGACGAATCGAAGTCACTGCGGCAGATTGTTGGATCTTGTACAGACTTCAAAAATGAACTTTCCCATCTCCAAGTTATGGCTAACGCACTTGGGATAGAGGTTGACCACAGTCAAAAATTCCATGCCGAAATAGCTGGTGAAGGAATCGAATACTCTTGGGCGCATTCGAAAGGGAGTTATCGCAGAAGCCCGCTTCAAAGAAAAAGAACAAGGGCATCCTTCCAGGCGTTGGTGAAGGAGTGCACAAGCGACACCAATCTCACCAAAAAACGAGTGAAACAATTCTCGGCTCGAGCACGAGCTTACATGTGCACTTATCATTTCCTGCATGCTGGAGGAAATGATAATGCTGGCGGGGAGGAAGGTGTTGCGATGACAGGGCCATTGCTCCTGACAGAGATCGAGAAGATGATGAAAGACTTCAAGACTCATCGATCTGCTTTCGATTTCGATAGGGGTTTCTTGGGTGCATGTGGCGGAAGATGATAGGGCCGTTGCTCCTGACGGAGACTGATGACGATGATGAAAGACTTCAGCAGACACATGGATCTGCTTTCGATTTTGATTGGGGTTTCTTGGGTGCATTTGGCGGGAGATTTTATTGCTTGCCGTAGACTTCTGGTAGCAATTTAACGTGTAGTACTTAATTTTGTGTACATTCTACCAAAATCCTGTTTTAGATGTGACCAGCCATACAGACAGTGAGAGCAGCATCGGCGGGATCGCCATGCGCGCGTGCATCGTCCCATTTCTCTATGTCGTGCGAGCGTGGTCAGCCCGCGCGTCGTGCTCTAGAGAGGAATACATAAGGTCTCAGAAGAGCTAGTTACAGTTTGCACTCCCATAGGCAACTACCCCAAGAGCAAAACGATGCTATAGATTAAAAATCACTCGGTGGATATTTCTTTTCGTAATTGTGCTGCGTCGTCAATAGCTGTCCATACAAGTCATCAATCTTCACGAAGTGCTTTCGCTTGAAAGTCAACTGCCGTTGTTTGTTATTGGCCGAGTGATAAATCAAATGCTTTGGAAACTTGTTCGGGTCCAAACTAATGATTCGCTGCATATTACATGCGTGTCGACTGGTTACCAAACCCATACCGCCACTCCACCATTCGACATTGCGGGGATCCAATCCATCGAAATTGAAATGTGGTGATTCATAGGGCGGTAGGAAGCCACCGAGACAAATTTCCGTGTGCCACTCCCAGATTTGTTGCCTTGTTCCCATCCAACCCCCTTGATTGTTAATGTATGCAAAGTCGCCCGGCTGAGGCCGCCTGTCCTTGTCAAAGTAGCCATCCGTGCCTGCCCAATAGTCCGCAATGGGGCTGGGGTGACCATCTCTCCATGAGGGACCTCGTTGAAAGACGAAGTGACCCATGTCATGAATATACCGGACACCCAGGGCTCGAATCCCCGTTTCCCACAAGAAGACCTTGTCCGAAGTCGGAGCAGCGGGCCGATTGGCACTGACAGTGAAGTTGATCAGGTGGCAACAAGTTTCAGCCTCGAGCGGGGGATGCGGGTAAACAGGGACTGGGTCCAGCTGCCCTTGCGTCCCATAATTTTCTTCATCGATCAACACTTCCACTCGCATGACTCCTGGAAAGAGTCGTTTCAACTGTTTCTTGCTTAATATCCCAGTTGGTTCCTTGCTGTTGGACTCGTCGACCGAATCTGGTGCACTCTCCCGAAGTCGAAAGAGCTGTTGTGTTATTTCGATATGATTCGCCACATGCGCTCCTTTGAGAATCATGTCATCTTCAAAGCACATGAAAAAATCGTACTCCATCAAGTGTTGTCGCACCACAAATCGATGCTGGCGCGCCAGAGCTAAAGTGTTATGGCGTAGCTTGCCCTTGGGGTCGTTGTGATTTCCTGGATCGTAGGACAAAGGCGATGCATTGTCCCAGACTCTCAAGCCGACTTGTGATGGCAAGGCTTGACGGATCAAGTTTTCGCGTGTCATTTCAAAATGAGCCACGATATAAACATCCACATGATAGCCTTGCTCGAGCAAACTTTCGACCGTTTGTTTCATGACAGGAATCAAAACATTTTGCATTCGATCGTGGCCTCTTGTCGTAGCTCGGCTACCATTATCGTATTCCGCTAGCGTGGTAATAGTGTAGAGAACTCGAAGGGGGCTAGGACGCGAAAACTCTGGCGTGTCTTGCTGAAGCAGTCGATGGTGTGGTGTCGATTCAGCAGCCAACGAGGACAAGAATAGCTGCGAGCGCACCGAACTGGGAGAGGATCGTTGAGCGAACATGACGACCCAGAAGATAATGGCAAACAAGGTTACACTGGCTGATGATTGTATCCATCGTAGAAACTTCGCCCTTGTTTTCGACGTCCCGCTGTCGTTGATGTGTAGGCCACCGGCAGTCATTTGGGATGCCATCATCCTCGTAAACACTGATCGCGGGATGGATGAAGGCTACAAGGGAGCGAGAAATTGTGCCAAAACTCGTTCCAGCATCTCGGGCACGGATAACAATCTCGTGTATGACGGTAGGTGCAGAGCGCCCTAGGTTACGTCTGGTCGAAACTGCTATTCAAACGTCGCCGCCGCCGCGGTCATCGTTGCCTCCTCTGTCATGTTCAAAATCTCATCGGCGGATAGCATTTTTTGGCGGGAAGAAAGGATGACTCATCGGAATAGAAGTCAAACGAATCGTACGTCCGTCTGTACTACGTACTATGATGTTTACTCCACAATATGATAGCGAAATCTTCCTTCCGCTGTTAAACATCGCTATCTACTGGACAAGAAGGTACTCCTTCCAAAGGAGTAATCCTAGTTGGTACCATGATAACAGCGTGTGCTAGCTTGAATTCTGCTATGAGGACTTGTGCTTTTTCTTGGCTGGACTCTCCTTGCTCTCGTCATGCTTCGTCCACGCCACTTTCAAGGCGGCCACCACCTTTTGACGGCCTTCGGATTCAAACTTTTCCACGTAGTTGGCGATCTTCTCCAGCCACTCAGCCCCATACTTTTGACTCTTGAGGTCTCCCAGACTCACCAGCGTTCGCGCTACGCCGATGACTATATCGCCCAGCACGTGGCCGAAATCCAGTTTGAGATCAAGAGACTGGACAAAGCGCTCTAGTCGCTGGAGACTATCAATCGCTTCCGCAATGTCTTCCATGTCGGGCATTTCTTGTGTGGTCAACATGGCTTGTGACATGAGCGCAAGCCGGCGATCCAAGTGTATCAGCTTCAGTAAATTTGTGGTCCAGTGTCGATCTCCCATTATAGTACTTGCCAGACCCAAGTGTTCTTCCAATACTTCATCTTCGTCGTCTCTCTCTTCATCTCCCTTGCTACTACTAGCTGATGCCTTCGCCGTCCCCGCTGCGCTGTCCAAATACGAAACGACCTTGGAAGTAACATTCTTCATGACCACCTGCAGCTTTTTATCCTCTTTTAGCACCTTTTTGCAACCACCACACTTGGCAGATCCACCGATTGTGACATAGTTTACAGCTTGATCGTCATCGTACTGTACGTCTTCGTCCAAGGATTTTTGCGGCAATTCTCTTGGATGGCACGTCGGACAAGGAATCCGTCCGGCAATGTCATCAGACTCATTACAACGCTGGCACTGACAATCAAAGTACTTTGTCAATCGCAACTTGTCTCGTCGTACACTCGTTTCGGCATATAACAACAATCCCAGGTAGGAAATCGAAATTTCGTCTCCGACGGCAATGTCCGTGGCGGCCACCAATCGTTGTAGATCGCCATCGGCTTGAATGACGGCGGTCGGATTGCAATCATGATTGACACGGGATATTTGTGAATAGATCCGTCCACCTTCAAACGAATTGTAGACCCAGATCAACATGATCTTTTGCAGTTCCACCCAGTTCTGGAATTCTTGATTGGTGGATGACTTGGGCAAGTGATCTTGGATAAACTTGGTAGCCTCCAGTGCCAGCTGAACCGTTTCCTTTTCCAAAGTAGAAGCGGAGTCGTCGTCACATGGATGATACAATGCTAATAGTGATTCTTTCTCAGATTCCTTCAAGGAGCTTCCCCTGTGGATCCAACAAATCCCCACTTGTACCATTCCTCGAAACGTCCCCTGTGCCGATGATCCCTTGGTGGCAATCGAGGATGGAGGAGCAATGGCATCCCACAAGGTCGGAGAATCGTCCTTAGACTTTGCAGTATTACCAGAAGGAGACTGCTTCTTGCTTCCGAACCAGTTCAAAGAAAGCGATTTCGACTCGTCGGCATCCAGTGGCGCCAGTTTGACCAGAGGCGATTCCATTAGAATGAGACTGCCCTTGGAAAAGGTCTGAGTAGCAAAGAGCCCTTTGCCACCACTAGAGGAGGTACGGACTTCCGTCATGGCAACGGTCGTATCCCACGTTGTTTGCAGAAACTGTTAGTCGACAGAGGTAAAATCTGATGATGTGTTTGGAGACCATTTTCGATCCACTTTTGGGAGAAGCCTTTTTTCGGTGGATGGTAGGCGGCAGATCTCCACCGAATCCATGAATAGCGCTCTAAAGATACGGCAGGAGGCCAGACTCCATATAGTAGTAAACTGTCAAAAAATTAACAAAAGTTTGGAATAACGCACATTTTCCAACCAACGGGACTTGAGAAACGATGCAAGCCGGTAGTTTGATAATGATAGTCCTGAAGTAAGAATGAGTAAGAACTTTTGTAAAGGAAACCAAGATGCCCTGGCTGGGATCATAGTCAATAGTTATATTCCGTGAAGCACAGACTAACAGGGCAACAAATAGACAAGTTCCAATGATATACTCCGGGTGGACACTTTCGAGTATCGTACAACATTAGATCTACAATCGAGTATTTCTATCGGTAGCTATTAGAGTAGTCTGTCCCCATTGCATCATCACAAAATTATCTCTTTACTCCTTGTTGTAGTAGCCTGAAAGGAGTCTGTTCATTTCCAGTTGAATTTCGGTCGAGTTGTGGCTTAATGCATGGGCGACCGCCGTTTGCAAGGCAATCGCGGTAACTTGCAGTGACTCGGAGTTGACATTGACATAAAATGGAGGATCGACATTGGGACAGGAGACGGCCACAATGGTATCCAATGGCTGTAAACCAGCCTCGGCTGCGTTGCCCGTGACTCCCGTGACCAAGACCAAGCCGCCATCGGTACTTTCCTCGTCGGGTGGCGCCGTTTCGGTCAAGTCCAAACCAGGTGCCGTATCAATTCGTAAGGGAACTTCAAAACGTCCCAACACGGGGATGGTTGGATTTTCAGGAGGTTTGTAAACTTGACCATTCACCTTGGCAAGTTCTTGCTTGAGCGTTTCAATGGAATTGACAAAACGAGTCTGGTCAACTAAATTAGCCTCTTCTCGAGGCGGCGTAACGCGTTCACCATCACTACTACTCGATTCCAGAAGCCTTGTCGTCGTCGACGACGACGAGAAGTGTTGTACGCTAGTCCAAGTGCATCGCTGAAAAGCACCGACATTGTTGGCACTTTGGAAGGCTACTCCAAAGGATATGGAAGGGGTTGGCAATAAAAGCCCAACAAGAAAAAGAAGCAATCTTTGGCGATTTGGATCCATTTCAAATCGTGAAGTGTGGCTCAGTTGATTGGTCGGTATCGTTGTGGTGGTGGTTCCAATTTGGAAATAGAAACGCAGGTGCGCTTTGTCGCAAAGACTCATCGACTCTGGGCGGCATCATGGTGACAAAACGCGATGGAAAAAAGATACCGGACTGCGGTGATCGGTGTCGACCGAACACGTGGAACCGACCCCTAGACATGACTGACTCGTACGACCACACCAAACTAGCCGCCGTTTGCGCGCTCACGTCGAATGAATGACCAAAATGACTACTAGCGCCGAAAAGAAGGGAATTCTTCGCCAAATTCGGTGGCCCCCACCCCCACATCCAGTTGGGGGGGAGCAGACCTCCAACAAGAGTCAAGTCGATCGATTCGATTCCCACACACGTGTCGTCACACGCACCCATTCGCTTTTGCGAACAGCATCCACTGGACCGCGCCCGCGGTGCATGCAGATCTGCTTCTTCTTTCGAGGCCGGTGATGATGGACACGGAAGCAACGAAGCTTCCCATGGTACACAACAAAACTCCAAACGTAGCAGCAACAAAGTTAACCATCAATGTACAAAGGGGGTTGTCCGTCCTGCTAACAATGTTCCATTCAAGGACAATACGACAAGTTGCACTGCTTTCATTGCTTCTTTTATTACCAGCGCGTGGTTCAACGAATGGAAATGCCGGGCAATCGCATGTAGAACGTGTCGCCCAGCAAAGCTCGCAATTGGTCGTGCCGTACCCTTCGGATCCCGACACTTGCAACTTTACGAAGACTAAATTCGACCCGTTCATCCACAAGTCTACCTACACGATTGGTGTCCATGCTACCATCGGCTTGGATGATGCCTTTGACGAAACCCACACGATTTTAGGAAAATACCTGACAGCGACAGCGGGGCAGAAGTTTGATCCGGCGATTAATTTTACAGTGGTTCCCAACTATTTTGATGGGATCTTTGCCGCCATTGAAAATGAAGAAATGGATTTTCTGTATGCCAACCCTGGGGTTTATTCCTGTATTGGCACTCAAGTTGGTGCAACAGCCTTGGCAACAGTTATCAGAGAACTTGAAGTTCGAGGCTATAGTTGGGATCTGGATGTCTATGGGGGTGTCATCGCCGTTCGGGTTGACAATGACGAAATCAACACTATACATGATCTAGAAAACAAGATCATTGGGGCTGGTGCGATTATTGATCTGATGGGAGGCCAGATGCAAC
Source organism: Nitzschia sp. DOCU1 (assembly GCA_951394045.1). Classification (NCBI taxonomy): domain Eukaryota; phylum Bacillariophyta; class Bacillariophyceae; order Bacillariales; family Bacillariaceae; genus Nitzschia; species Nitzschia sp. DOCU1. The sequence continues at coordinate 2,744,675 of OX595988.1, forward strand.
TTTATGAAATGGAGAAAGCTGGCATGTCGTACGTTAATGATCCCAAGCAAATGATCTTCACCAAGGACCAGATCGACGTCGTCCGGGGTGTCTTGAGTGGTCGCTTTGACGTTGGATTTGTCCGCACCAATCAAATCGAGACTACCACAGATGAAAATGGTGAGCCAATCGATCCCAATCTATTCAAGATTCTTGAACCAAATATTTACGTAATGGACTCGGGTGAGCTGTTTCCATTTCTGCACTCGACGGAAATTGTCCCCGAATGGCCAGTTGCCGCGCTGCCTAGCGTACCAGATGATGTTCAGCTTGCCGTCCAGCGTGCTCTGCTCGACTTTGGCCTCTACGCGCAGGTGGGTGAAGTGCTCAGGGACTGCAATGAGACATACAGTGAGAATTATTGCTCCTTGTTGTCGCCCAGAGATGTAATACCGAATGCGCCATGTGATACAACTAGAGAATTGGCCGCCTTGGCTGCAGAAGCAGTCCAAGAAAGTAGCATTTCGGGATTTCGAACGGCAAGGTCATACTTCGAACTCCGATCCGTACAAGAGGAGGGGGGCTTCTTGGTTCAAGATGACAAGGGCGATTGGTATTGTACTCGGCCCACAAATCTTTATGAGGGAATCACGTGTCCAGAGGGGTACTTTAAAAGGCAAGAAGACGAGTTCCTCAACGGATGTGCCCAGGTGGGATTGTCCTGTGATGATAATGTGGACTACGACTGCTTTTGCAGGCCCTGCGTCAAGGCTCATGAGGTCGACGTCTATTACCACGAAGACGGAGAGGAAGATCCCCATCTTGTCGAGTACTACGGAGAATCACTTCCGGGTTGCGAGAAAATGAGCATTTGCGCTACGGTTGCCCAGGGGGAGACAATCACTCTTCGAATTTTCGACAACATGCTGCGACAAAACCCAAAAGTGACGGTGGTTTCACATGCGGGAGACAAGAATATCGATTTGGCGGTGACCCGCATGGATGGAACATTTGCCTACGAGTTTTCAGTCTCTGACAAGATTGTACAAGTTCAAGTCATTGATGTCATGTTCGATGGCAAGCCAATTTCCCAATCACCCATTCGAGTCGTGGTCGAGGCAACCGATTGCGAGGCAATTTATGGTGCTGGCAGTGATCGTGTTCCGGACGCCGACGGAAACTGCATTTGCGGGGGAAACACCTATGATTTGGGTGGAAACTGTATAAAATCGGCGTCTTTCTTCTTGATCATTTTTGCCATCGTTGCGGTTGTTGTGGGAATTCTTGTCTTTGCCTTTTTGGGCTACAAAAAGAAGCAAAGCGATTCCATCTGGCACATCAATGTTGATGAGCTCCATTTCAACGAACCACCCGAAGTGATTGGGCAGGGTGGATTCGGAGTTGTCATCCTCGGGCAGTATAGAGGCACCAAGGTTGCTGTCAAGCGGGTTTTACCTCCAGCCACCAAAGTCAAAAGTCACAGCGCGACTCTGAAATCTGAAGAAAGTAATGGTGGGAGCAGCGCTGAAATTACCAGCATTCATAGCACCGAATCGTTTGGTAAGAAGAAGCCAAGCCGCCCAAAGAAAGAGAATGATAGGAAGAATGTCAAGTTTGGCGAGACGACTAACTCTGGGGATCTGGAGGCACAATTGGGAAAGGGATCTGCCAGTTTCGAGGGGAAAAGAACCAGCTTGAGTGGATCCACTAAAGACTGGGAACGTCTCATTACAGGGTATCGTTCTGACAATGACATCTTAAGAGTTCTGGAGGCCGCCACAGCGTCTGGACACGGCAGTGACACGTTGATGAATCAGTCTTACAACAAGTCTGTAAGCATGAAGTTGATGCGCTTGCTCCCGATGCCACTTCGCTTTGATGAACATTCAAGACGTATCAATGAGTTCATTGTGGAGATGAGGTTGCTGTCCCGACTGCGTCACCCTTGCATCACTACAGTCATGGGTGCCGTCATTTCTCCCACAGTTGATCCGATGCTCGTCATGGAATTCATGGAATACGGTTCACTTCACGATCTCTTGCACAACGAGACAATGACTCCCGGTGGTGAAATCATCCTGCAAATCATCCGGGATATTGTGCAGGGAGTCCAATTCTTGCACGCTTCCAGGCCACCAATTCTTCACGGGGATCTCAAGGCTAGGAATATTCTCGTCGACTCTCGTTTCCGTGCAAAAGTGGCCGATTTTGGGTTTTCGCATGTCAAGGCTGCCAAGAATCTCGATGTCCTTAAGGGCACTCCTTTCTACATGGCACCAGAGTACTTGCGGCGCCGCACCGAATATACTACTGCCTGCGATATTTACTCCTTCGCCATGATCATTTATGAAATTTACGCGCGGGCAACGCCGTTCGAAGGTGAAGATCCTCGCAAGGTACTGCCCAAGGTCTGTCATCCCCGAGTCAACAAACGACCACCTATCCCTGAAAGCTGCCCACCCAAGATGGTCGACTTGATGAAGAAGTGCTGGAGTGCGAATTCTTTCTTCCGACCGTCGGCAAAGGATATTGATTATGTCCTGGTGGAAATGAACTCGCAGGATACCGAACCCATCGAAAGTGCCACTGAACACATCCGCGAGAGCTTGAAGCGAAAGCCGACGTCATTGTATGATGTTTTCCCGAAGCACGTTGCCGACGCACTCAACGCTGGCAAGAAAGTCGAAGCCGAATCACACGAGATTGTGACCATTGTCTTTTCAGATATCGTCGGGTTCACTACGATCTCGCAGAAGTTCACGCCCATGAAAGTTTCCAACATGCTGGATCGTCTGTACCAAAAATTCGACGCGCTCGCTGATAAGCACCATGTCTTTAAAGTGGAGACAATCGGCGACGCGTACATGGGCGTCACAAATCTGGACGGCAGCGAATTTGAGACCCATGTTAAGCAGATTGCAGAGTACGCGCAAGACGCCGTCCGAGCTGCTTCTCAGACTCTCCTTGATGAGGACGATCCTTCGATGGGATGCGTTCAGATCCGTGTAGGTTTTAACTCCGGACCAGTCGTCAGCAATGTTATTGGGTCTCTCAATCCACGTTATGGATTGTTTGGGGACACGGTCAATACGGCCTCGCGAATGGAGTCGAATTCCATGCCTGGCAAGATTCAATGTTCACTTACCTCGGCCCAGCTTCTGGAAACGCAAGCCCCAGATATTCCAATCACGTTGCGGGGAATGATCAAGGTCAAGGGAAAAGGGAAAATGAAAACTTACTGGGTCGGAGACGACGACTTGATGACTCCGATGGCTCCAAACCCGATGCTGTTATCACCGGAATCCATTTCGGAGCACGATCCTACCCTAGTGGAAGAGTCCGAAAGAGAATTGGAAGAGCAAATGATTACTAGCCAAGGGCCTGTTCATACGGATCAGCCAGAAGGCGACATGGAAAGCGGGGTGTTGGGCAACAAAGAACCCATGTCGACAACTGACGCGATTCCGACTCAAATGGAGAAAGTTTCGGAAAGAGACCTCCATGATGAGCCGCCAGTTGAACTAGAGGCTGGGGTGCTGAGCAGCAAAGAACCGATGCTAATAACCGAGGCGATTCCGAATCAAATGGAGGATGTTTCCGAGAGAGACCTCGACGATTGGCCGCCAGTTGAACTAGAGGCTGTTTCAGCCGCCCAGACTCAAGAAGAAACGAGAGACGTAAAAGAAGAAGCGGTGGAGCGCGAGGAGTCCACCAAGGCGGCGTCGGAGCAGGAATCGCTATCTATTGACCAGGGGCCCGCTCCTGCCGCCGAAACCAAGGTTGAAGGACAAATGGAGTGCGAGGAGCCCACCAAGGAGGCGTCGGAGCATGAATCTCCACCTATTGACCAGAAGCCCAGTCCTGCCGCCGAAACCGAAGGAGAAGGGCAAAAGGAAGACAAAGCTGCCGACCACACGCCCAATGAGAGCACTGACGACGACTCTGATGCGGACGCATCTTCTGACTGGGAAATGCTACCAGTGGTGCCAGAAGACGAACCAATCTATAACGGGGAACAACCATCAGACATCATGGAAGAAGAAGAATTAGGGGAACTGCACGACCACGGAGGCATGATCCTACATGACAATGATGAAACAATGGGGGAAGCCCACCTGGCGGCCAATGACAGCCATACTCAAGACGAACCGTCGAAAGAAGTCGAAGACAGTACTATTGACGATAAAAGGCCAAGCGAAGAAATTGTCTTTTGCAAGGAGTCTGCCGACGAAAGCGACGGGGATCGATCTGCGGATCAGTCTGATGATGTCACGCATGACACTCACACGACCCATTCAGTTTCCATTGGATCGTCTTCGGACGAAAGAGATCACTTTATTGGAGTTCACACTACTACTTCTGGATCCAAGCGTCAAATGTCCGCTCAAGTTCAGATGGACGGCACCGTCAAGGTGGTCAAACAGCAGTCTAACGCTGAGGCGGCCATGGAATTGTTGGCAAATTTAATGCCGTTCTAAACCTCCAAATACTGTTTCGTTGCGTTTGGCGCACTATCGAATATCCTGGCGTTTCATGTCAACTTTAGAGTAATATCAATGTAAATGTAATGTAATACTATCATAACCAGCGCAGGGGGATACCTTCCTTGTCCTGGATCTTAGTCTTGACGTTGTCAATGTCATCCAGCGCTACACAGGTATGCACGGTACTGTAGCTATCGGGTCGATCGTTAACCGCTAGTCGGGTCAGTCTAAATTGTGACATCGTGCGTCCGTCGTGCGTTCTGTCAAGGCACAGGGGAAGGCTGACGCGCACGGACGTTAAAAAACCGCTGCTGCGCGTGACATTTCCAATAATCCAAACGGAAATTTGAAAAATAGCCACCAGCGGAACGTTGGAAGAAATCGCCGACGATGATGATTGGGTCTATCGAAGGAATAATCACCGTCAAGCAGCAGACAGAATCTGTGTTTCTTTACCTGTTTTATATTCCACGGCAATGCAACGTCTCGTTTCTTTCTTGCATCGATTAGTGATCTTCGTGCTTTTGTCCATTTCCATTTTCCCTGCACCTTGCACATCCAATCGTTCTCGATCACTACGACAAAGACGAAAAGGGCAAATGGATCCATCACGGCTTCGTTCCTACATTCAAAAGGACCTTGTTCCAGCCGTCTCGACATTTATCAAGCACGATGTCCCTACCATTGGCACGGGCCTGGCAGTAGGATGCTTTGCCTCACATTCCATCTTTAGACTGTCGACGTACACCCAAAAGATGCTTGGCATCTCTACGGGCACCAAAGTATTAGCACGTGCCATGGGAGTTCCCACCGTCTGCCTCGTTTCCTTGGCAAGTTATCATGGGACGACTTTGGCTCAAGCATGGACTCGGAATCCAGCATTGATCCGAGATCCCAAATCTTCGTTGCGGATGTTGGCTGCGTCCCCATCTCGAGCTGGCGAATATTATGAAATCTCGCCAAGCATTCGACTTCCCAAGAGGGATGTTCATGTGTAAGTACTCATTCAAATGCTTTGGAATTGAGAAAATTGAAAGTATGACTCACTTGCCTCCCCCGATTCTTGAATTAGTTGCATGACTGGATTGCTCATGTTCAAGTGTTTGGGTGGAAGATTCTGGCAAATTGCGCCGAGTAGCTACACAAAACCTGGTAGTTTTGGACTACAATCTCTCCCTGCTACCGAAAAATACATTGGAGACCGCCAGAAGAGCGCTTTGAGTAAGATATATAAAAGGGATGGCTGTCACACGTGCGGCACAAAAAGTGGCACACCTCGCGGGGATCACATGCCACCCAAATCAGTTGGCGAAATTATGGCAGAGGGAGGAAAGCCACCTGATTATCGATTTTTTGCCCAGTGTCAGACATGCAGCGATAACCAGGGAGGTATTCTTAAAACGGCAAAGGGCAATCTACAATCGTATTGGGACTTTACCAAAAAGATTCGTTTCTTAGAGAACTCGGGTGGTGTTGCCGGCGCTTCTTACAACCACGCAGCACGGCCTCGATTCTACCATTTGACGGGAGGGATTATTGGAGGGATGGCAATGCTAGATCAAAAGGTAAAGAAACAGTTTGGAACATGGTTTGCAACATGGTAGTGAGCAGGCATGCTGTACACGCCGCTGAGGAGCCGTCACTGCATCAAAATGAGTTGCTGGTGCATGGCTACCAAATCTATCATCCACAGATCATAGATAGATCTGAAACTTAATTAAATAGATGCACTCAAGTGAAAGCGCTAATGAAAGTTATGACTGAATGCACAAACGTTGTACCTGGTAGACTCTTCGATCCATGCTAAAAGGCCGAGTGACCAGTCATCTCACGACTGCTCTTCTGTCCACCGTTTGGTCTCCTCAATTCTTCGCGTAAAAGCACCCCATTGCCTTTCGGCGGACATTGTTCATCTTGGAGGTGGCCAAAGCTTGCTTCAGTCTCGTCTGAGCGTCTAGCAGCATTTCTACCATTTCGCTGACCTCCTGGCCTCTTGCCGCCATGTAGTGGTATTCTTTTCCTTTCTGCATACCAGGATTAAGCTGACTCGCCTCCAAATCCTCTTCCTCCCGTTGTTGATCATCGCGCTGTTGCTTCTTCAGCCTTCTACCCTCGGCGCGCTTTCGACGTGCCAGAAGGAATGAAATGCACTTGTGACACATGAAATCGTCTTCTGGCTCTGGGTCCTTGACCGTAAAGCGTTTTCGGATACACTTCAGGTGCTCGGCATTGGTGCAAAAGTCGCAACATACCAACTCGCCCCCAGTTTTGCAGAGCGCGCAAACATTTCCGTGGTTGTCCTCATGATTGCGCTTCATACTTGGAAAGCGACCAGAATCGACTTCATCTGCCAACGCACTAGTATCAATGATGGGAGGCAAGGGTTTGGGCGGCGGCGGCGGTCGAGCCGGTTTGAGTCGACGGCGATGTCGACGGCGGCCAGGTTCAGCAAGTTGTCCCCTTTTCCTCCGTGGTTTCTTGAATCCAAGTGACTTGAAAACTCCCTTGTACATCGAGCCGTGCTTCTGATTTGCGGCAATCCTCTCATACTCTCGTTTTTCGGCCTGAAACCTTTTCTGGAGATGTTCCAGAAGTGCTCCGGGTTCATCCACTGACAAGTCACCTAAAACTTCTGATTCGTTGACCTCCATGCTATCGCCGCCAGTGTCCGGTGCTTCGCTACCCCAACCCACCAAAGCAGGAAGCTTCAAGTCATCAGAGAATTCCATGTCTGCCTTGACAACCTTGAAGCCGAGACTTATAAGAACTTCGGGGTACATAGGTTTGGGCCTAATCTTCTTCCGCTTCTTTCTCTTGTCGGACTTGCCGGCAGCATTTCGTGGAAGCATTTCCAGAACGTTCTGTTTATCAGATGCGATCGCTTTGGCTGCAACCTCGATACTTTCTTCACGGTCCCTTCGCTTTTGACCCTCCACGGCATTCTTCTGGATACAAGCTTTGTTGATGGCATGATATTTTACTCCAGCTTGTGTAGCAAAGTGACGTCCACAATCACGGCATTCATACACTGGCAATTCTCCATTGTAGCGGTCCTTCAACAGCTTGCGCTGTAAGAATAGGCGAGTCGGAGATTTGCCCTGATTTCCCTCGCCCCTCAATTTATCGCTTGTTTCTCCGTCAGAAAAGAACCGTCCACGCGTGTCAGGGACCAAGATGCATTCGATGATCCGATCGGGGCAGAAGTTATCTGGAAGAGCAGGATCCTTGGGCAGTGGCTGCGTCAAGAGAATCTGTTTGGTTTGTTTCTTGTGACTAGGATCACCATCAAAGTAGGCATCAAACATGGATTTCTTGGTCAGTTGGCCATTCTGATAGAGTTTGTTGACATTACTCCGCCGAACCCGGGAATTTGCTGCGATAATGGTCATAACCTTTGCATTTTGACTCTCAACTCTGGGCTTGGCCGCCTGATACGATTTTACTTGATTGAGTAGATTATCAGGAATATCCCCTGTCGGAATGGCGCGGTCATCCTTGACTACCTCCACTACGCCAAATTGAGTAACGAACTGCATGCCAGGCTTCAACGTGTCCATGCTCACCGCCTTGTCCTTCTTCTTTCTCGATGTACCTGGCAGCAGACAAACTTTGTGCTCTACCAAATAGAGAGTAAGATGAGTGAGAATATGCGCAACTCTTCGTCTCGCCGATTCCTTTCATCCGAGTAGCTCTTATGAAGAACTTACCGACATGGTAGTCACGGCCTAGGACGGACGTAAACTCTCGTTTGCAGTGAGGGCAAGTACGCGTTTCCAGGGGACCACGAAAGCGTTTGGACGCTGGGCCGTCCAAAGCCCCCTTTCTAGACTTTCCACGTTTGCGTTTGGATCTAGCCAGTACGTCCGGATCCGTGCATTGTTCGATCCGGCACACCCAGTTGTCTGCAAACCGAAAACGGGTAATGTGAGTAACGAGTTTCAAACGCAAAACTTTGGCTGCACGCCATATGTTACACATACCCACATGATACTGCAGTCCCAACCTGGTAGACATGATCTTGTTGCAGTGCGGACAAGTTCGTTGTGCCAAGGGACCACGTCCTGGAACCTCCTTGCTACTACGCGAGGATTTCTTCTTGGCGCGGGGTTTAGAAGCACGCTGACTCGAGTAACTCTCATCTCCACTTGAAGCTGCTGCATCGTTCTTGTAATCATCGTCTTCACTATCACTCTCAATAACAATTTGTTTTGTTCCTTGTGCAACCGGCTTGGACTTTGTTGGGGAGGACCGTCGTTTGCGGCTTGCAGGTTTCGGCATTTCGGGTTCTTTGATACTTTCAGGCTCCATCGAACGCCGTTCTCTCGAAGATCTTCGAAGACTGGCAATTTGTTTCTTTGCTGGTGGCGGCGTGGACTCTGCAGGGGATGACCGTCGTTTACGGGTTGCAGGTTTCGGCTTGTCGGCTGCCTCCACTTTGATGCTTTCAGGCTCCGTCGAAGATCGTGAACGCCGATCACTTGAGGATCTTTGACGACTCGGGGAAGCGGCCTTTTGGGCCTCCTGAGTTAATTTTATGGCTGGCCTCTTCATCACCGTCGCTTCCTCCTCCTCCATGTCATCGTCCCCACCATCACCAGGGCGGTCCTCGTCGGTGGGTGATGTTGCGACGGCAACTTGCTCATTGGCCCGTTTTCGACCACGCGTTGCTGCACGTTTCGGCATATTCTCTCTCCTGTCTTCTTTGCACGTTTTCACTAACAATCCTAAAGTGTAGTGCCACAGTGCAGCGGCTGCAAAGCCATTGCTCACGCTGACAATACGGATCATTGCATCAACTCTCAAAAGGTTGCAAAATCCGTGTGTTGTGGCCGCCATCTGCAAAAAGCGCTGTTGGCGGACGTGTCCGATGACGTCCGCTAAAATGACTTCTTCGATCTGGATAATGCCACTTCGCCAACTTCTCACCACTGGCTGTAGTGGCGGCGTCGCCGTGTGGTTGGTGGCACGATTCCATTCCACATCCTTTTCTTCTCCGACGATGACAGCCTCACATTCCTCCTTTGACATTAAGCCTTTTTCAATACACTTGCATCGTCAAAGAGTCAACACAACTCTGGTGTTACCATCTATTGAGATCCTTGCAATCGACCATTCATTAAGAGTTGGCGTCAGTTTGATTTGACTGGCAACGAAATTTCTACCACCCCCGGAACGAGAAAGCAACAAACATATCATGGGAAGTTCTAGCAGCAAACCGACTCCTGTCTGCGAGGATTGCCTACCGGAAAAGCAGCAGCCCCTTCCTCCAGAAGATAATATTTCGGCAGAAGGAAAAGCCTGTGCTCCCTATTATGCCTTTACTCAAAGTTGCATGGAAATTAACAATTCACAAATTTCCCAATGCAAAGAAGAGTGGGCCGCGTTCAAGAAATGCTTTGAAGACAACAAGCCACAGCGGGAATAAAAGAATTTTGGACGATATCTTGGTCCCTGGTGGTTGTATCCTTATCACATTGGATATGGCATGTACTGAACGTCGGATGGCGGCCTATCTGCGCATGGATCTATGGTCATGGTGTTTGTCGCATCTATCCTGACTGGCCAAGTCGAAAAGGACGGTGTCAGGTATTTTAAAGATAGCACTATCGTTAGTGCTATACATGCCGTCGCCAGACTTTTCCTCTCAAGCAGCGTTTCTGCACAGTATTTGTAGAGGCATCGTCGGCATGGATTCAGTGTGGCCGCACTACATATTACGAGTAGGCAACGTTTGATTCTGTAGTTTGGAACGTCAAGTTGTATTCGGTATCTACTACTAGGATGAACCGCAAATGTGGCGGCGAATTACAACTATACGAGAGCATCCAGCGCTTGTTGGGTGGTTACCTTGCAACGCTAAATATATCATATCAGACAGCAGCACTTGACAGCGACCCCTCCAAAGGTTCAAATGTCGTGCTACGAGACAGTTGTGGGTGCACATGGAAGCGCAGGTTGTGTATCCATTCACAGCGACTTGAAGTGTACAGTCAGTCCATCCAACCACAGCAACGTCACAATGGATACAAGAACAACATCACAAACTCATCCACGAGAAGAGAGTATTACAAATCCCGCCGCTTACTTTTCCTCGGGATCTAGTAGAACGAATCCAAATGAATGAGCACAAGGGTATGAGATGAATCATTCACATCCGCGGATAGAGTTTGTCGTTTCCGAGCAAGTTAGTACTTACAATCAAAATTGGCAGTGATTCCCAAAATACGCATGGCCTCCTTCTTTTCCATGCCACGTTTCTTGATCAAGTAGGTTTTGCATTCAAAGATATTGTCGGTCCAACGATGAGCGGCTGCTGTTACGAGTTGGAGTTCCTTGTCCAAATCCGCCAAGGCGGCAGGATCATTTTCTTGAAGAGTCTCCAATTCGAGGAGAATCTTGCTTTTGCGTTGCTCGAGCTCCGTCAAGCGGCGCAACTTGGCGGCACGGCCAGTCGAAGTAGTAGTAGTACCAGCAGGTTTGGACGAGGACGACTCGTTAGTACCATCACCACTGTTTTCTTCTAGTTCTTCTTCCCGCCCACGCTTGGCGTCCGCCAGCTGCGCCGATGCTTCTTCCACGCGGGGTTTGAGTTCTTGAATTGCTTCGAGAGTTTGTTGATGGGCCTTTTGCGCCAAGCGATCCTTTTTGGCTTTGAACGACCAGCAATAGTTGGATCCACCAATCTTTTCCTTTTCGACGAGTCCATCGTCCACTAGCGACTGATGAATGTCAGGAATGCTATTGGCGTTAATGCCGGCCTTGGCCGCCAATGCCAGAATTTCTTTTTCCGTGTAGACTTGCTGGGACTTGTGATAAATGCTGATATACGCATGATTCGAAAAAGAGAAAGCAGGCAGTTGACAAAGAATCAGCAGTGGTATGAGCATGCAATGTAGGCGATACTTGTCATGGCGAGTGTCATGGTTGTGCAAAGCACACGATACTCACTCGAGAATCACTTTGCGCTTCTCTTCCGCGGACATGCGTTTTGCGCCAGCCATTTTGGAGGATACGAAGTACAAAGAAGAAGAACTATAGAAGTGGAAAAGAGGCGAGGGTAAAAGTCAAGGACCGAGGCTTTCAATGATGACAATAGAGACGTTGAATGCCCAAAGGAAGTGAGATGATGCTGTTGCATGGCAAGCACCATCATTTTCACACCGAGATGATGAGATCGAGAGAATGAAGGCCGCGCCAAGTTTTTGGCCCTGCCGACGCGCGCCGGTGCACCTCTTCCAATGGAGACATGTCTTTATGAATTTTGCAGATGCCAGCGTCATCGGGAACGACCATACCAGCATGACAGCACCACATCCCGTCCGCTCTGTGAAGTTAAGCATGCTCGGGCTCGGTTAGTACTACGGTGGGGGACCACGTTGGAATCCCGAGTGTTGTTCTCTTTTGTGTTTTTGTTTCGACCGACAGTCAAAGCAAATACTTGGTAAGGCTTCATTACTACAGCCAGAGGGTGGACGGCAACTGCAAATTAACTATCTCCAGACCGCGGATGTTGTTTCAGTAATATTGGCATTCCAAGAAGTATCATAGTGGTGACAGCGTTGTACAGTCAGTATTCCAGTCCCATCATCTTCACCCATGACCAAACTGTCCACCCTGCTGGTGGTTGGATTTGCCCTCTTGTATTTGATTCTTTGGATGTGGACCATTCGTCGTCAACCCTCTTTACAACAACCACCGCCCGCAGAATCCTCCCTACGATTAAAAGCCAGACCCCAGAGTTACCGTGACTTTATGAAACAAGATTATTCTCGCATTGTTCAACAACAAAACAAATTGCATCCATTGACGTAAACGACAACCATCGCACACGAAGAACAAACGCAGGAGGACAATAAATATGCCACCTCGAGTCGTCGAAGAGAGTGATTCGATGAGCACTACCCGTGAACCATCATCACTGGAAGCTGCCGCCGCCGCGGCGGAAGAAGAAGAAATCAAACGACGGTACGCTTCCGCTGGATCGTTTCAACGCAACAACGGATATACTCCTCTTCACGTGGCTATCAAGTCGATTGCTCCTGTCAGTGATATTCAAGTGTTGATCCGAAACGACCTTGGTTCCTTATTAGTCCAGGAGAAACTAGGGGGTGCAACTCCCTTGCATTTGGCAGCGGAAACCTATGGATATCATCCCGCGGTAACCAAAGTACTCGTCGATGCAGCTCCACAAGCAGCCAAGATGTGCGATATTCAGGGTCGGCTGCCTCTACATGTTGCCATGGAATTCAAGGCTTCCATCGGTGCCATACGTGCTCTGCTAGAAACATACCCTGCAGCAGCCGAAATCTTGGACCAGGAGGGACGGTCTCCATTGTACTTGGCGATTCGATATGGGGCAACCGAAGATGCCATTTTGGCCTTGCTGGCAAGTAATCCAAGAGCCTCGAGCATCAAATACAAAGATTGGAGTCCCTTGCAGTGGGCACTGAGCCATCATCTGTCGCCAAAGATTATCCGTGCTATTTTGGATGCCGATTCCGAACAGGCCGCGGCGTTGGATTCAGATGGTCGGACAGCACTTCATATTGGCATGGCCATGGGCGCCAGGATGGAATCTATTCGAATCGTACTACATGCCTTTCCCGACGCTGCCAGTATTTGTGATCACGATGGTTTGATTCCGCTCCGACATGGTATGCGAAACAAGGCACCTGAAGCATCCCTCCAGCTCGTGCGGCGCTTCTCTCCAGAGCTCCCACGAACCGATGGAAAGATCAAAAAGCCATATGAATACTAGTACTATTAATAATGGAAGAGTTGCAAGAAATATTCAGAGTCAAAGCTCGTCGCTCGAATCAGCCAACTTCTACACCCGTCCGGCGGACATTTACACCATCGAGTCGTCCGGAATGCAGGGCTCTTTACGAATGATCTCTCTCATCATATTCCTTTCTTGGTGCTCTGACTGACCTATCCCCTGCCAACCAAGTCGGAACGTAAGATGATATCTACGGCGTACAAAGTATCACAGTAGCGATTTGGCAGGAATTTTGGTCGGAGGGAGAAATAACGATAGCATGCAGGATTAAGTTGACCAAAACGAGGATCCGAACAAAGGAAAGGAAAAGAAAGAAGTACATACCAGCAGAAGAAGGTTGGCAGATGGTGAAGCCCCGTAGGAAAACAACGTGGGCTGAACTAGTAGCGACAACGAGTGCAAAAGCCACCACCTTGGCAACACGAAATAGTAGCAAGAACCCCTGTAAGATTGTTTCAAGCTCATTGTCTTGAAACAATCCCGTTATTAGTACGAAGTTTCATTGACCTCCTTCTTCTAGCCAAGCTCTAGAGGAGTCGTATGCTATCAGCTCTATGTCAAGGACTAAGAGTATCCACGTCGATCTAGTAGGATTGCCAGTTTTGGTGGGAACCGATTATGACGTACTTAATTACCCTACGTCCTTATGTAACATAATACCTGTTTCACGGATTGCTAAATGTTTCATTCTTCATTGTTCGTGTATGGATAAAATTAAAGAGACGTTTTAAGTATTTGATAACGGCACTCCGCCGCCCTGCGAGAGTTTAAAAATTGTGCCTCATTTTTTGCATACCTCCACCATTTCCCGTTTCTCGTTGACAGCAGGACGACAAAACAAGGAGCCCAGTGTAACCACCATCAAACCATCAAGTCCTTTCTTTGACTTCGTATCGAGAATCGTTTAAAAAATGTTCACCATGAAGCATTCGATAACATTGGCCATTGCACTTCTCGCTACGGGATGTAAAGCGCTGCCAGATTATTCCCATCTCGTGCCGACGGGCGCTTCATCCCCTGCACCTCCTCCCGATGGTGATATCAACTTCGGTCCACCTCCTCCCGATGGTGATATCAACTTCGGTCCTTTCTTCCTGGTCGACTCTGAAACAACACCTACTGCTACCTCAGCACCGACCCCAGCACCTGTAATGGATTCCTACCCCAGCGTATCACCACTCTCGTTACGAACGAATCCATCTCAAATGACCGAGCAGTCCACCGTAACACCATCCCACGGGATAAGTACGACTAATCCAACCGTAACCACGTCCATCGAGCAATTTCCCAAGATGCTGAGACACAAAATGGAAGACAGCAGCAGTCCCTCCCGCGATATGCCGCGCTATTATTACTGCACTTCTAAACGATGAGCCTCTACTGCTTTTGTGTTTGCTTTGTGTGCTGATTCCAGTGCACGAAGTCTATCTTCGGTGTAGAGTTGGAATGAATTTGTCGGAATAGGAGAGAGAAAGATATCGTCTAATCAGGTCTTTTGGTCGGACGAGAAACGACAGCCTATTCGAATGAGTCCTCGTCGGAGGGAGAAATGGCAGAATTCGAATTAGTCCATCAAGCAGGATTTAATGAATGGATGAACGAACGATTGACGTCACGTCATCGATGTCACGTTGTGGGTACGTTCAAACGTACTCGACGTACTCCGTACCCGCAAAAAGTAATCTAAATAAGATCGCGTGAAACCTTTATGACCGAATCTATCATCCATCTCTTCTTTCATTACATCACATCCCGGCAGCGACCTTTCCTCCTCATTCATCGTGCCGTACTGACATCCCGTTCTCATCGTCGAATAATACTCGGTTCCTTCTATCAAGAGTTTTGCTTCCGATTAGCTTGATATACCGCCCCGACGACATTGACAAAATGGAGCCCAAAATACTGTTAGCGCTGTTTGTGTTTCTGCATGCCAATCTGCTAGGCGCGTTTGCCTACGAATGCTTTTACAACACTGAGGAACTTCGATCAGCAGCCCAAATGTGGTTTTCCGATCAAGGAAACTCAGAGGTGATTCAAAAATATGGACCCATCAAAGATTGGTGTGTCACCGAGATCCAAGATTTTTCTGGAGTCTTCTCCAAATATCGAATCGGCGAAGATGCTGCCAAATTCTTCGAAGAAGATTTGAGTCACTGGGATGTTGGAATGGGAGTGGATTTCTCTCACATGTTCGATGGGTGTGAAGCATTCAACGCAGATCTTAGTTCTTGGAAGGTGGGAAACGCCAAGAACTTCTCGTACATGTTTAGTGATTGTCGAGAATTCGATTCAGATCTTTATGAATGGGACGTCTCGAATGTGGTAGACATGTCCTTTACATTTACCCGATGTAAAAAATTTCGAGGACGAGGATTGCAGAATTGGGATACGAGTAGCTTGGAAAATCTCAAGGCGACGTTCGAAATGGCAGGAGACGACTTTAACCCCAAGCTTTCGGGTTGGAAAACGTCCAAAGTGACCACCATGGAACGCACGTTTGCCTGGTGTGATGGCCTCGACCAGGATTTGGACAGTTGGGACACTAGCCAGGTGATTTCCATGCGAGAAATGTTTACCGATTGCCGCCACTTTGACGGCGCCATTTCGTCATGGGATACGGGAAAGGTCAAGGACATGAAGCACATGTTCAACGGCGCAGCTGTGTTCAGTGGGGCTGGTATTGGACGGTGGGATGTCTCAAGCGTCGAAGATTTCTCCAACATGTTTTACCACGCAAAATCATTTAACATTGATCTTCCCTGGGATACTTCCAGTGCCAAGGATATGAGCTATATGTTCGGCCACGCGGAATCATTCACGGGAGATATTTCCACTTTCAATATCGGCAAGGTCGAAGACATGACGGTGAGTTTTAGGCGGACGTATTTTATGTTCTGGGCGTTGACCCATAGTCGAATTCTGATTTTTTAAATTTGAAACACCAGGCCATGTTTGCTGGTCTCGTCGATTTTGATGGGGACCTGTCCAAGTGGGATACGCATTCGTGCAAGAAAATGGAGGAAATGTTCAAATCGACGACTAAATTTAATTCCGATATTAGCGGTTGGGACGTGAGCAAAGTGGAGAATACGAATGAAATGTTCAACGAAGCGAGAGGATTCAATAGAGATATCTCCCGCTGGAACGTTCGAAATGTCTCGAAATTACGTCGCATGTTTGAAGGAGCTACATCATTCAACCAGAATTTATGTCCATGGTCGCAGCTGTTGCCACAGGATGCTTACCTGGGTAATCATATGTTTGTGCAAACGTCTTGCAACACTTGGGGAGATCCGGACTTGCGCCTCAAAGGTCCATTTTGCCATGCATGCACTTCATCCAACTCGGACGGCGGAGATGGTGGAGGTAAATTCGAGCCGCACAAGAATAGCAACGGCGGAGGGGGAGGTAGTGGATCTAAACCGGCGTACAAACCAGCTGATGAAGATAACGCAGGTGGAGGCGCTGTCGGCACCGTATTCATCATGGGGGCCTTGGCGGGTGTTGGATACGTGGTCTATACTGCCCTGCACAAGAAGTCGGCATTGCGTCCTTCTACAAGAGATTACACGTCTGTGAGTGTTGCAGTGCCTCCAGGTGGAGGACCTGTAAATACTGTGGAGCTGATGGCCTATCGGCCAGAAGACAACTACCACCCTGCATAGCTGAGGGATGTAGGTTTGTATGGGGCGGAATCCTCGGCGTTTTGTACTCTGTTACATGACCATTATAATGTTCGTAACAAATATACGTATCAATGACAGTGCAAGCACACAAGTTTCATCAAGCAACACTTATTGTTGAAGGCCCCAGGTCGACTCTCTGATCGGCGGATGTCTGTAGTCGATAATTTCTCACAGTCTTCGTCCAGTGGCCAACCCTCGTTGTAATGAGCGGCAGTAGCTACCATACTAGAAGCAGAGAAATGTCACTTTTCTCTAGTACTAGAAAAACTTGCCCGATGCTAACAAATGAAGGAGTGGAGAGTATCGTGCTCGGAACCGGCGACGCTAACCAGATTGTTTTCGTTTCCTGGTACGACGACTATTGAGAGTTTCTTTCTTCGACACCGCCGATGCTGAGGTTATCTGGCCACTATAGTACTAGTATTGCTAGTAACAAATAATGGTTTCCAGCGACTCTACCGGTAGTTGCTATAGTACTGCACCGAAGCAAGAATTCAGTGATATTACGCACGGGAGCAGAGCCAGATACCAGGTACGGTGGGTAGGTGAAATACTGTTGAAGCCACATACCTCTCGTCATTGCACTTCTATTTTATCTCGGACGCGAGATGACAAAACACACGCTCTCTTCCATTTTGTTGCCTTTGCACTACTTTTCAAGCACGGTCCCTGGTAGTTTTGTAATTGCGACAATGTGGTGGTCAGAGTAGACGATTTTGAATTGCGGACACGACGAGTTTCCGAAAAGGGACATGGCCAGGCGCAAGTCAGCGGCGGCGAACCAGAAGAGTTTAAGGCGGCAGAATGCCACCGCCAGGCTGTGTATGGGTATCGGATTAGGCATTACATTTTCCCTGAATTTTATTCTACTCTATCATTTCTATCCAACGGAGAAGACAGCCTTGATCAAGCAGAATTTGTCATTAAGACACGATACGCCGAGAGCACACGTCGACGAGTGCTTTGACTTTGGTTGTCCCCTCTATCCTGCCGAGCTGACGCCGTATCTTCACCAACTTTTGGGAGAAATTTTTGTCAATCAAACTCGACCCAGCAATTTTACATTTGGATCGTCCACCTATGCGTTGCTGACGCAGACTGGAAAGTCTCATTTTGTGAACCAAGATCGTGCTGTATTGGTGTCACCCTTCAAAACGGCAGCTACAAACGACGACCAGCCATCCTTCTTAGTGGGGCTATTCGATGGGCATGGCGAACAAGGACATATTGTGGCGGATCATATCGCTAGGGAGTTACCGCAACGACTAGCCAACGAATTGAACTCTCTTTCTCACATTGATGATCATGCAATTGTCAAGGCACTCAACAAGAGTATAGTGGAGGTAGATGTCTACGCGCCGCCAAACTTTTTGTTGGGCGGCAGTACTGCCACCATTACTCTTCGACGTGGTTCGAAACTCTACATTGCCAACACTGGCGATAGTAAAACTGCAGTTGTGTCACTACCTGGCTCCTTGAAACGGCCCCTGACTCCGGAAGATGCGGAACTTGTCTACCGAACAAGAGAAGACAAGGCCACCCTGCCGGATGAGTATGCCCGGATCACCGCCTTGAATGGCACTATTCACATCAATCCCCACACAAATGAATCCCGCGTCGTGGTATATAGCGTCGCTTCTCGCGACACTATTGCATTGGCCATGAGTCGAAGTCTAGGAGACTGGGAGTGGAAAGCTGTAGGAGTTACTGCTGAACCGTTAATTGATATCATTGACCTAAACCAGTATCCCAATGCATTTTTGATTACAGCAAGTGATGGGGTCTGGGGAATGCGGCGTGACCAGTTCTTTGCGAAGCAATTCAGCGAGAGTTTCTATGTCGGTAATAAGCATCCACTATTCCAAGTTTGGGAAGTCATCAAAACGATCACTCCCAAGGTACAAAAAGGATATCGTGATGACATGACTGCAATTATAATGAAGCTGTAGAAAAATGTTTCTATCATTACTCTTTCAAGACGCCGTCCTAGTCATCAAGTCCTGCTAGAAGAGACTCACCAATAATCGAGAAAATTAATATGTACAAGGAAAGAAAATACCATCAGGCTACGAAACTGTACAAAAGAAATGAAGGGACATACTGTCGATGATCTCTTCCGTGAGATCTTCCAATGATCGTGGCAGCCGAGTTGGATCGTTAGGGTTCAGAGGAACCATATCCATAAAGGGAGAAAAGATGGAGAGCGGTCGAACCAAGGGTCCAAGTATTGCTTGACTTTCGTTCGACGGATAACATTTGTTGCGCAGGAACTTGGTCAACACGTCGTCTGTGGCCGGAAGACAAAACTCAGAAATTCCAGCGCCCAAGCATTCTTCATAAGAAGATCCACGAACTGGATCGTGTCGTTGACCCAAAAAGGCAGTCGCGTACCAATTAGGCGGCGATCGCTGCAATTCGCCCTGCGCAATGTAAAGTGAAACCACATTCATGACGAAAGCATACCGTCTGGGGCAAGCTCGCTGCAAAGTGACCATTTGCACGTCAAACCATGCCCAGCCGCTTAGCCCGTATGGCAGCCGCGAAGGATCCGTCACAAAGTTGAAGCTATAAAACGAGTGAAGGTTCTTCACCAGCCATGCTGTATATTTTGCAAGGGCCTGGCACTTTTCAAAGTCCGTCCACTTCTCATAAGCATCTGCATACCGAGGATCGTGACTTATAAATGGTCCAAGATAGGCCCATCTATCCACGCGGCGGCAAGTGCACTGCTCCTTGTGAACCTTGTAGCAGTCCTTGCTAATTCGACGGATACTGCCCTTTTCTCTCCAGGTTAGCACCCCGCTCGACATGATAAGATCGACAACTCCGTGGAAATCAGGAGTCCGTTTGGCAGACTCAACATTCCACTTGCTCACTCTACAGCAGTTCCGATTTGCTTTTAAAAGAATGATCTGCTCGCAACTTCGACAACGATTGGTGCAATTCATCGCGTTGAGCTCGCGCAGCAAAGTAGACCAGTCATGGTAGGAATTCCGTTGATCCAACCAAGCAGATCTACAGGCCTTTGTAGCTAGACTGAGATTCTCGGCCTCATGCCATCGTAGGTAACCACCAGAAAGGATGGGATCGACGATCCGATCAAACAATTCACTTCTCCGGGCCGCCTCTGCCTTTGCAGTGACAGACCGAGTAATTCTTTGCAACTTTGGCGTCCGAGTTGATGAGAACTCCGGATCAGCCGAACGACGCAGTGATCGCTTCTGCCCATTCATCATTGTCAAACAAAGCCTTTGGACGTGGGGGGTGGGGTGGGTGGGGGTGCAACAAGGATCTATCGAGTTTGATTTGTTGTCTATTGGCTCAGCTTTTTGGATGCCGGCTTTGTTATCTTTTACCGCGGTATGGCCAGGTTGAGGTTCAGGCGTGACAAGGGAACAGCAGGGAACATCGACAGTCATCGAGCGTTCTGGTGTAATTGGGCCTCAAAACGCTATTTGATAATATTATGGTTCCAATCTTTCCGGAAACGGAAAAACTTTTTTTTATTTTTCCCCCGACATGACCCGAAGCCAAAATCTTTTCGATCGCCAGATCGCCGGGCAAGCTTCGGATTGGAGGGAAAATCACGGTCCAACGCGTAGATAAGTCCCGTGGACTATAGTAGAAAATTGAACGTCGGCTCTAGTTTTCCGTTTAGCTATCACAAAATTGGCGACGATGATGAATAACCAAGACGAACAAGACCCCAACGGCCCTAATGAGGAGCCGGCCCATAACGAAAATGGCGAGGAAGAACATGTGGATGCACCTGCCTGTCCTGTCGGCAGCCCTTGCATTCGAGTGATCGAAGGACTTAGGGCAAGAATCCGCAGGCTTCAAGAGCAACAACGCCAGCATCGGACCGCATCTACGTTCGCTCTCAGCCGTCGGGAGGCGGCTTGCGATAAGAAAGATTCGGAGATAAAGAAGTTGAAAGGATGTTTGGAGATCCAAGAAAGCAAAGCCGAGGCCAAACTGGACGCTGCACGTGCTAGAGCTGAGGCACGGCGCCAGAAGGAGGTTGGCCAAGCCCAGGCCAGCTATGTCAAGCTCCAGCTCGAGTCATCGAAGCAGATCGAGACCCTCAAGTCTTCGTCGAAGATCCAAGCCTCGGAGCTCCGACATGCGCTCTCTCAGCTCAAGACTTGCCAGCTGGCCCACAGTAAAGTGGTCGCACAGAAAAATGCTGCCGAGGGTAAGTTGGCAGTCTTGTCGGACCAACACCAGCTGCTCAAGTCTGAGGTGGCCGACAAGGGCAAAGTCCTTAAGCAACTTCTGCAACGACATGACGCTGTACAGAAGAAGCTAAATAGGCAAAACGAACTAAAAGTTCAAGCATCCGTGCGAAAGGAGGAACTAAAGGTACGTCAGAAGGAGGTGGAGCTACAGCGAGTTGAGTCGTTGAAGCGCAAGGCCATCGAGGTCAAGGAGGCAGAAGGCGAGGTAAAGAAGCAAGTGCACGCCCATCGTGCCAAATGCATGAAGGCGATTGCTCGTAATCGCGCTTTCCTCAAAGGCGAGGAGCACCGTCGCAACGTTGGGACGTCGAAGGATCGCATCAATCAAGCGTCGGCGTTCCAAAATGCAGCTGCTGTCGCTGCTAGTCAACAAGGCGGTACATTTCCAAGTGTCGGGGGTGGTCCTGATTCCTTGGCGAACCACCACTATCCTCCGGTCTGGGTCCAACAGACCCTCACCCAGATGCCTTCGTCCGCATCGTCTACGAGTACTCGTCCGCCTACCGGACCTGTCAGGCAACAACCAGCATCGTCGGCTCAGCAGGTCGTGGCGTCCCCACCTATTCGAGTTCCCGGTGGATATGTTCGTACCCGGGATACCATTACGGGTATGGATGTCTACATCCACGAGGGAACAGGTAAGGTGGTTGCTAGCGTTTTGGAGTGCTACAAGGAGCCTCCAGCACCCCAACAAACGCAGTCGTCCATGCACCCAACTGAAACGCCGACGCAAATCGCTTCGGTTTCACCTGAAACGGTGCTCTCGACGCCCCCGCAGCGTCCAAGAAAGCTTAGGAAGATGAATCAGAGCAATCGGCACAATCCGATTGACCTCTGCTGCAGCGACTCTGGTGTTTCTTCGGGTGAAGAAGAATCGCCGGAGATTGTCTATGGTAAGTCCGAAGCGCAGCAGCACGACAAGCAACTTCGGCTAGGCCAAGACCCCGAGGACAAAGATGATGAACGCGATGAACGCGATGAGGAATCCGACTCTGAAAAGACTGAATGGTAGGAGAGGAGCACTACGACATGTTCCGTTCGAGAAACTTTAATGTTAGCTTCGAGAAACTTCGGCTTGGGTGGATTTTCCACGCAAGTCGGCTCAAAACTAGCATATTAATAACTACAGAATAAGAATATTAGTACTAAACTTTCAGGATTCTTGATGCTAGCGTATTATATAACTATTAGTTACGATCGACAATGTGGTAGAATCAACTTTTGAAGCGTAGTGATTACTATGTAATAAGATTATGAAAGAATCTATTTTTGGTATTGAGCATTGTATCGTAGACTATATATTGTTACCGGCTATTGTACTATTTAATACCCGCAGTGAATGGCGCAGTCGATCACCGTTTTGGCGGTGATTCTAGAGACGATCTCTTGCACCTGGTTCGGCACCGAAATCGTCGCCGCGTTCACGATTCCATTACTAAAGTACCGATTCTGGCGCAAGCGGCGGGCCAGAATGTGAAAAACTAGCTCAATGGGGTTTAGTTCCGGTGCCCTGGTGGGCAAGGGAACTACCACAACCCTCCGAACTTCCCACAAAAGGTCGGCAACGATGGCAGCTTCGGCGCCTGAGTGAATTGCCGCATTGTCTAAAATAAGCACATCGTAGGGCTCGAACCAGCCGATTTGGAGCAAGTACTCGATGTAGGCCGTGAAATTAGCGGCAGTACCGTTTTCTTCACCAATGCTGTAGTGCATTGGTGGTCCCACCTGATTGCATCGTATGATCGCAATCATATTGTAGGCCCTTCGAAAGTTTCCCGACACCAGAATGCACCGAACCGCCCCTGTGATAGGGTCGGCACGAACCCTATTGTTGTAACAATCCTTGTTCACGATATGTTTCTCATCGATGAAATGAAACTTGTCGTGTCGGGGCAAGGAAGCGATCGTCCGCATGAACTCGTGATATGCCTCAATATTCGAAGGCTTCCACTTATCCAGTGGAACCATGGAGGACTTCCTCAGACTTCCCTTGTGTTGGAACCGCTTTTTAAAGAAGTTGTCGATTGTCGTCGCACAAACAACTGTCCCAGTGGCCAGCTGGAGGCCCCGCTGGTAGTCAGTCAACAGTTGCTGGTCGTTCTCACAGCGAAGTGACAGAAGGACCAAAGATTCTTCGGGACCAAGTTTAGTGTATTGTTGCCTTATTGCCTTTAAATCGTCTTGGTACTCGGTAGGCTCCCTCACATAGCCCATCGCCAAATACTCTTGAATAACATTGTAGGCAAACCTGACTCCTACCCGACAATCCGCCGCCACCTCCCGTATGTGGAGCGCCCCAAAGCTGCGTCCATCTTGTTCGATTTCTTCGTCCATGGCAAGGTCGGCCTTTTGGCGATCCAAAAAGGCCTCGATGACTGCCATTCGCTTGTCAATCCCGTACCGACTACCTCGATGGTAGTACCCTCCGTGGTTGTTGATGTCCATATTGTCGTACGATGCAGGTAGATTGGTGATTATTGGTCATCGTCGCCAATTTCGTGAGGGGCTAAACGGAAAACGAAAGCCGACGTTCAGTTTTCTACTATGGTCTACGGGACTTATCTACGCGTCGGACCGTGATTTTCCCTCCAATCCGAAGCTCGCCCGGCGATCTGGCGATCGAAAAGATTTCGGCTTCGGGTCATGTCGGGGGAAAAATAAAAAAAAGTTTTTCCGTTTCCGGAAAGATTGGAACCATAATAACCTTTCTCGCCGCGTTGCATAAATAAAATAAAAAAATTAGCGTAGAGGAGAAATCGAATCCCGTTTATTGATCGGGATGGTGGCGACAGGCTGAGAGAAAACTTTATGGTACTCAGGCCCACCCCGACCGTTGAAAATTCGCTGTAATGGATCGCTGTAATGACCCGCAAGGCTATTCGTACGACGGACGGACTTCATTACAGCGATTTTTTAGGCTGTTACGCGAAATGAATACCCCCGATCCTGGATATTCATTTCGCGTAAATTCGCTGTAAATTATCGGGCGGAGCAAGACCGACGCCTTTAATCCAAGCTGCTTGTTAACAGTCGCTGTGCCCGCGAATTGCTCACGTGTTCAAATACGGTAAATCTGGTGGTCAAGGATCGCTCTTCACGACGTCATCAGCGTGATGACGCAATCGTATAGGGAAGTGCAACGTTCACTCCCGAACAGCCACGTGCTGACTCCAACGAGGAGAAGGCATGGAGATGGCACTAAGTACGATACAAATCAGAGTACATCAGCTGTCTATCTCGACAGCATACATTTAGTTTACGCACTGTTAGTGCTCATAAGTTTCAGAATCAACACACTGCAACACAACCACAAGTTATTTGAGCTCTTTTTACGATTAGCCAGTACCGGTCATCGTAGATTTCAACACGCTTCCTCTGCGCATAAGAGACATACAAGTTCTTCAACAGTTAATCATCAGCTACAATGGCCGCCAACCTTCAGGTTCCTCCAGTGGTTCCACCAATGATACCACCGATAGTACCGCCTCCGGTCGTGCCATCAGCGGTCCCCCCAGCGGGGCCGCCAGCTCAGCAAAACATCGCTGCGCCAACGTTTGCACTCACGCCAGCTCTCGCACATGCGAATGTGCTTGACTACACGACATCCGAGGGAATGAAGATTTGGTCATCCGCAACTTCCTCAATGTACTCATCCGACGAAGAAGGCTTCGACTGCTCTCCCGAACGAATGAAGGATTTCCTCAACAGGAAAGGCGGACGAGCAGCTATCAACGGATGGGACGACTCCTTCCTAGCAATCCCTGAAGATCCCAACAATCCAATCGGACCAGCATCCAATTTCCTCAATCACTACGGAGAGTACACCCTCGACTACCTGCATCAGTGTGCACAAGTCTACGTCAACGCTCAGAATCGAGCTGCTCAAGACTCCGTGCAAGCGTACAACTGCATCATGAACAGCTTAAATGCATCGGGTCGCAACAAGATAGCAGCATACAAGGACGAGTACACTGTCAGCAACAAGGGCGTGGGAATTCTCCTACTCAAAGTGGTCATACGGGAATCAAGCATCGACACGAACGCAACAACCGCACACATCAGGACTCAACTCTCCTCTCTGGATACCTACCTACCTACCATAGGCAACGACATAGGCAAGCTGAATCTGTACGTAAAAGGACTTGTGGATGCTTTAGCCGCGCGAGGCGAGATCACAAACGACCTTTTGGTAAATTTGTTCAAAGGCTATCACGCCGCAAGCGACAAACGATTCATTGCCTACATCGAGAAGAAAGAAGAGGAATACGAGGATGGAACCACGGCGATCACTCCAAGCACTCTCATGGCATTGGCCAAAAACAAGTACGAGGTGCTAGTCGAAAAGAACCAGTGGAACGCACCATCTTCGGAAGAAGAAAAGATTATGGTGCTCGAGGCCACTCTGAAACGACTCCAAGGTCAACAGAGAACTGCCGGCAAGTCTAGAACGACTGAAAGCAATGACAACAAAGCCGGCAAGGCCAAAGGCAACAACAAGAAGAAGAAGTCCGACATGCCTGCGTGGGTGTCCGTCAAACCCAAAGCTGGGGAACCCACAAACAAGACAGTCGATGGCAAGCAATGGTGGTTCTGCGCCAATCATCAAAAGTGGTGCCGCCATTCGACCGACAAGTGCGAGAAGAAAGGATTGGGAAAGGGAAAGGATGGAGGCAACGCGACAACTTCGAAACCAGCAACGCCGACTACAACGACTAAACAAGAGTCGAAGTTTGCAAAAGCAATGACTGCTCTCGCCGATATCGCCGAAGAAACTGAGGAGTGATTCCTCAATCTGCCGACGAGGTTACAAGATACCCTGGCCGTATGGACATACATTGGCCTGGCGTACTTGATAATCTACATATGGGTGACGGTCTATGCCGACAGCTGCTACTACTACTATCCTAAGAAGCAACGCTTTCGGGCTAAGTTAACTCGCTATTTAGCATATCTACGAGCCTGGAAAATCGCGATTTGGACTAGTTTTAGGCTGCGAATGAAGCACAGTCAACAAAACAAGGAAGTGAGGCGACGACGGGACATCGCCAGCAAGTACCGACGCAACGACATGCCGCTACAATGTCACGTCTGCGGCAGCATCAACTTTGCAGCGCCGCGAACACTACAAGTCTGGCAAGTCCTATTGGCAATGGAGACGATGACGAACAAAGGAGAACGGTTAGCAGTGATCGATACAGACTCGACAACCCTTGGGATCGACAATCGCGCGACGGCTTACCTATCGGGGTTCATCGAGGACTTCCCCGGTGAACTACAGCCAACAAATCGGATCGTGAACGGGTTCATGGGAGCCAAGGCCACGAATGTGTCAACAGGAACAGCAAAAGCAAGGTTAGAAGCCGACGGCGGCGACGTGCACGACTTCACTCTGCACGATTCCTACTACGTACCTGGATGCGGAATACGCCTCTTCAGCCCACAACATTGGGCCCAACAAATGAAAAGACAACATCGCGGCCCAGCCCAATCGACAACCACACACGACCGCGTCATCCTCAGCTCCAAAGACTTCACCAAAACGATCCCACTCGATCCGGTCACCAACGTGGCGACGTGTCGGACCGCCCCCGGATACTCCAAGTTTGCGGCGTTTTGTGCGGAGGCAGGATTCGACGATGACGGCGACGACGTCCTGGCATTCGATGCACAGGTTATCTCCGACGATGAAGATGACGATCCTGCGGATTTCTCGAATATAGGCAACGATAATGTTAGCGACGACGTTAACAACAACATACGCGACGACACAGAAAACTTACTCGGACCAACGCCTGCTCCACCTGCCAATCCTGCGAGGATAGTGGATGAAACAGAGGTTGAGAGAGAGGAAAGGAAGCTCGAGACCGAATTACTGACTTACCATCTGCGCTTCGCCCATGTATCCTTTCGGAAACTACAGATCATGGCGCGATACTCCATCATCCCAAGGCGACTGGCCAAATGTCGCGTTCCCGTATGTGCAGCCTGCATGTTCGGTAAAGCAACAAAGCGTCAGTGGAGGCAGAAGGCACCAATCAACAAGGACGAAGCTTACTTACCAACAAAACCGGGTGAAGTGGTCTCGGTCGACCAAATGAAGTCCCCAACACCGGGGTTCATCGCGCAGATGACAGGTATCTTGACGACGAAGCGATACGTGTATGCAACTGTCTACGTGGACAGCTACTCATCGTTCGGCTACGTCTACCTGCAGAAGACCGCTAGTGCTGACGAGACGATCGAGGGCAAGCATGCATTCGAACGTCTGTGCCAGCAAAACGGTTTCAGAGTCCAACATTATCATGCCGACAATGGAATTTTCAAGGCCAACAAATGGGTGCTTGACTGCCACAAATGCGAGCAAGGTCTCTCATTCGCGGGAGTCAACGCGCATCACCAGAACGGACAGGCGGAAGCTCGAATCAGACGACTACAAGAGCTGACGCGCACACAACTGACCTACGCAAAACGACAATGGCCACAGGAGATCTCGGCGAACCTCTGGCCATACGCCCTCCGAATTGCGAACGATGCAAACAACGCGACACCCAATCTGGCCGACAAACCTGACTACCGCTCCCCAGCGGAGCTCTTCTACAGTACGAAGGTCTCCACCAACGCCAAGCGCTGGCAACACTTCGGTTGTCCAGTGTACGTGTTGGACAGGAACTTGCAACAGAACAAACCGCTCCACAAGTGGGTCAGTAGAGCGAGGGTTGGGGTGTACCTGGGACGATCACCACACCACTCTCGTTCTATTGCGCTGGTGCTGGACATCAAGACGGGACTTGTGTCTCCACAGTTCCACATCAAGATGGACACAATGTTTGACACCATAGCACAACTCTACCAGTCGGTGGAGAGTGCTAGCACACAACAATCGCTATGGCAAATCAAGGCGGGGTTTGTTCAGCAGTCACAAGCGAATGTGACAGCACCCAAGCAGGGCAATGCGACAACCACAGCTTCGAAAAGAAAACAGGTCACTACACAAAACTCTCAGACAAGAGAGGGCACCCAAGTTCCAGAGGGAGCCTACGTGGCACCACCTGAACCACGCACAGTCGACATGTCCCCGAAGACAGACAGGGACAGCGGTTCTCCCACCGTTACAGAAGGGAACACACCCGGGAATGGCAAACAACAGCCATCTACACAACAACACCAGTCTCCACGAATGCAATCAGAATCTGGTACGGCCACCAGGCGATCGCAGAGACGCGTGCAACCTGCGCAACGACTGATAGAAGCAATGACAGCGGAACTCACTACGCAAAGTGATGTTCCTGGCGAAGTGTTCTCCTTCCAGGCGATGTTCCCAAGCGACGGCAGGTCCATCAACGAGGACCTGAACCCACTCTATGCCTACAAAGCCAATGCAGACCCCGACACTCTGTATCTTCACGAGGCTCAGAGGGAGAGCGACTGGGAACAGTTCGGCGAAGCAATGGAACTGGAGATCAAGCAACAGGTCGACATGGGAGTCTACACCATCATGTTACTCACCGACATACCAACGGGGACTACCGTGCTACCTGCAGTGTGGCAACTGCGCCGCAAGCGCGACATAAGGACGGGCGCAATCAAGAAATACAAGGCACGATGCAATATCGACGGTTCTCGAATGCGACACGGCGAGCACTACGATCAGACGTATGCTCCGGTTGCCGGATGGCCCTCGATAAGGCTACTGCTGGCGCTGGTTCTACTCTTCAATTGGCGAACGGTCCAACTCGACTACGTGCTCGCGTACCCACACGCGCCAGCAGACAGGGACCTCTACATGAAGCTACCAAAGGGATTCACCCTCGACGGCGTTGACGACCCAAGCAAGTATTGTCTACGAGTCAACCGCAACCTCTATGGGGGAAAAAGCGCCTCTCGTATATGGTATCAATATCTGAGGAAACGGCTCATCGACAAGTGCCATTTCGTGGTGTCCAAGCACGACGAGTGTGTATTCTACAAGGGCAACATGATCTACGTCCTCTACACCGACGACTCAATCTTAGCCGGTCCTGACCAGGCAGAGATCGAGCGAACGATACAGGAAATGAGAGACGCAAACCTCAACATTACCATTGAGGGAGATCTCACGGACTTTCTCGGAGTCAACATCGATCGGAAAGAAGACGGAACGATACACCTGACGCAACCCAAGCTAATCGAACAGGTGATATCGGACCTACGCATGCAGTATGACAATGTACGAACCAAGGACATCCCCATGGCGTCCAGCAGGCTACTGTCACGTCACCTGAGCTCCACACCACACGACGACTCGTTCCACTACAGGAGTGTCATCGGCAAGCTCAACTACGTCGAGCGCGGATCAAGGCCAGACATCGCATACGCAGTGCACCAGTGTGCACGGTTCTCCATCGACCCAAAGAAAGAACACGGCGATGCAATACGCTGGATCACACGTTACCTGCTCGGCACACGAGACAAAGGAATAATCTTCAAGGCAGATCCTTCGAAGGGATTGGAGGTATTCGTCGACGCCGACTTCGCGGGGAACTGGGACAAGGAACTGGCAGGATTCGACAAGGACACTGCTCGCTCCAGACACGGCTACATCATCTGCTACGCAGGAGTGCCAGTCACATGGAAATCACAGCTACAGCAAGAGATCGCTCTGTCTAGCTGCGAATCGGAGATCACAGGACTCTCGTACGCTTTGCGAGAGGCTATACCGATCATTGAGCTTCTGAGGGAGATGCAAGGACTCGGATTCAATGTGCACTTCGACAAGGCACACATCACTTGCAACGTCTACGAAGACAACATGGGCGCCATTGAGATCGCCCGTACTCCCAAAGCAAGACCAAGAACAAAGCATATCAACAATCGTCTATTTCACTTCTACGACTATGTGGAGAGAGGCGACATCGAGATACATCATATCCGATCCGAAGATCAACCTGCCGATATCCTGACCAAAGCATTAAGCGAGGATCTCTTCGTCAAACACAGACAGGTCATCATGGGATGGTAACACTCGCTCGAGTCAATCCTTGAGAGGGAGTGTTCAAATACGGTAAATCTGGTGGTCAAGGATCGCTCTTCACGACGTCATCAGCGTGATGACGCAATCGTATAGGGAAGTGCAACGTTCACTCCCGAACAGCCACGTGCTGACTCCAACGAGGAGAAGGCATGGAGATGGCACTAAGTACGATACAAATCAGAGTACATCAGCTGTCTATCTCGACAGCATACATTTAGTTTACGCACTGTTAGTGCTCATAAGTTTCAGAATCAACACACTGCAACACAACCACAAGTTATTTGAGCTCTTTTTACGATTAGCCAGTACCGGTCATCGTAGATTTCAACACTCACGCACGAACGCATGCATCGGTTGATTATTGCACTCGGCAACACACTCCACACACTCGTTGCCACAACGATTGTTGCCACATCAGTACTCATGTCTTTGTCCAACGAGGAGTTGTTGAAAGCCCTGGGTGGTGGTACAAATGGAGAGGAGGATGACCTTATTATTGAAGACCAGTGGGGTCATTGAAATCTGCAGCAACAGTTTCAAAGAAACCGAGCACCACATCATTAGCTTGGTCTGCCATGACTCTATCCTTCTTCCCTGATAGAACAGAAGTAACAGCACCACGATTTTCAGGTTTCAGCATAATCATCGCCAATCGAATTCCATCATTTCCACTACGCCTGGTGACATCGCCACCCTTTGACTGCGAGCAAAACGCGATGAACAAATTCATGACCTTATCAAATCCAGCATAGTCCTGATCATTTTCAATATGGTACACATGATTATCATCAGTGGCTGGAATGCCTTCAACAAGGTTTGGAAAGAGACTGCTTCGAAGCACCTTCTTGCGAAGCCCAATGATTGCTTGCTGGATTTGCTCCTTGATCCGTGTTTGGTTTGACGGGATGCCAGGCACATTGCAGGGCAAAATGCGCTTTACCAAATGGCGGCAGTATGAGTCGAGAAGTGGATACTCCAAGAGGTTGTTCTTTTTGGGATTTGGCTTACCCATGTCTTGCAGCATGGCCATCCAAGTCGCAAGATCGCCTAGGTGGGCTCTTGATTTAGGCAGGTCAGCCAGGGGCACAGGCGGCGGTGCATGATATTTATCTTTGTTAGGCGGCATCACGATTGATTTTCCATTTTATGAGACAATGCTCTGTGTGGATTCCATTCGGAAGTTTGAGTAGTGTAAGCTGTCATTTTGAATTAGGGTAAATTATTAAGGTTTGAATGGCGGAGAAAGAATTACTGTGATGCTGGTTGCAGCATAGAACAGTTGCTCGACAGTTGGATTGATGCCGATGGCGCCATGAATGGTGGCACTCGGTAAAGCCGAGACATTGCTACACTTCTACGGGACCCATTTGAATCTTATTACCCAATTCATTTCGGCACCTTCCGACCGTGCGACAGATTTAGCGTAATTAGGCTCTTTTCCGGATGGAAGGACGGACCAATTACAGCGATTTATTACAGCGAATTTACAACGGTCGGAACGCCACTCAGTATAGTACTGTAGTGTACAGTACCAGGTACACCGTAGAAGCCGGACAAGCAACGAACATTTATTGTTTCCACAACCTGGTACGCGAGTAAAACAAAGATGCTAGCGAATTCATAAGCCCCTTTTAACTAGAGAACAACTCGGGGCATATCCAAAGCCATTAGAGAACGGTGTCGATTGTCGATGACAATTAATTGATTCGTCCGATTACTTATCGTTACACGGGAGGATCCTGTGTGTGCAGACACGCGTCGTGCGTCATAACACACCTCATCGCCCATCAAAATCTCTCGTCCGTCCTCATCCTGCGCAAAAGAAAGGGTTGGCAAGCGTTTGTGTTGTTCCAGATATTTGCCGTGCCCTTCAACCCTTTCAATATTAGTAACGAAACAGGCCGTGGGCAGCTTTCCTATTATTCTTTGGTGTTTTGCTGCCACCTCTCTTCGTTGGTGTGGAGCGTATATGTTGGATAGATCGAATTTGGGACGTGGT
This sequence comes from Nitzschia sp. DOCU1, assembly GCA_951394045.1. Lineage (NCBI taxonomy): Eukaryota > Bacillariophyta > Bacillariophyceae > Bacillariales > Bacillariaceae > Nitzschia > Nitzschia sp. DOCU1. The sequence goes on from OX595988.1 coordinate 2,776,850, forward strand.
GGTGGACAATTGCTAATTCGCGCGTCGCATCCCAGAGCCTTTGCGCTGTTGCCATTTTTCTTCTTGGCTCTCTCCCATCATTTTAATTTTGCGTTGGGAATGCGGCTAGTGGTGCAGCGGGTCAAATCTGCATCCGTCACTGTGGATGGAGCCGTCGTGTCGTCCATAGGCCCAGGCGCCATGGCATTGGTTGGATTACATCAAGACGACACCAAAGAAGACTTGGAATATTGTTGTAAGCGATTACTGGCTTGTAAACTATGGGATAACGATTCTGGGGCTAGTTGGCGGCATGGCGTGAAACAACGAGGACTGGAAGTTCTATGTGTCAGCCAATTCACATTGTACGGGACACTGTCAAAGAAGCATCAACCCGACTACAAGTTGTCCATGAAAAGTATTCCTGCACAGGAAATGTACGCCGAATTCTTGGAAATGTTAAAATCCAATTATGAGGCAGACAAGATCAAGGACGGCGTCTTTGGCGCCATGATGGATGTGACCTTGGTCAATGACGGTCCAGTGACGATAGTGATTGAGAGTGAACCGAAATCTGGTGTGACGACAACTACCCGTAATGGCTCCGAGACATCGGAAGAAGCAAGCAATGTATCTGAAGAGTAAACTGTACAAAATTCCTCAACTCCCTGCTAGCTTACTACGCTGCTTTAATAGTAGTAGGATGATTAGGATAGCTCAAGTAGTTGGCGATAGTCACATCTTCACTAAAGCTCCTCATCTACTATCGGAAAGATTTCGACCACTCCGACTTCCCTGTCGGTTGAAAAGGAATCTGGAATTTCAATGACCGCCACAAATTCAAGTTTTCCCTCGCTATCGACCACCAAGACTTCTTTGGAATCACAGAGTTCCAAACGCACACCACACCACACCTCTCGCCATGGCGTGTGTCGTCACTACATATTCCTTCGAAAATTTCAACCTCACACACTCGACAGAGGCAAGCAGAGCACCTTTGTCATAGCAACATCCCCTACTTGAAAGAGACTTATTGATACCATGGCAGACAACTGGGATGACGATGGTGAAGATGAATGGGACGTCGACGATGACGCGCTCGACGCCAAGCTGGGGCTGGCCAAGGACGAGGGTGGCAACTGGGACGATGAAGAGGACCTGGCCGTGAAGGAAAAGGAGGCTCAAGACAAGTTAAAGCAGGCAGACTTGAAAAAGAAGGGATCCGCCTTGCACGCAAAGAAGCAGGCGGAAAAGGACCGACTTGAAGAGCTAGAAATCGCCCGCAAGGCCATGGAATTGGAGGCAGAATTAGAGGCCAAGATGACGCCGGATGAACGTCGAGCATTGGAGCGAAAAAGGGTAGAAGAAGCAGACAACGCGTTGACGGACGACTTGTTTGGTGCCGTTGAGAAGATGAATGTTGGCGCGAAAACGCAAGACGCTGGTGATAAGGTAGTCATGAAGGATTTGAAGGACCACATGAAGCATGCGCGAAAGGTGGCTGAGTGTATGAAGGTGAGTGCGGTCTTGTCGTAGCCTTCAGCCATCCAATTGGAGGAGAGGAGTTCGCAAGCTAAAGGACATTGTCTGGTTTTTGCTCGGTTGTAGGCCCATGGGAAAATTCATTTGACGGCCGTCTTTTTGCAGGAGGTGATTCAGCAAAGTAAGGATGTGCTAGACGATGACGCTATTACAGAAATTATCAAAATTTGCAACGTCATCAAAAATGAAAAGGTGCAGCAGGCAAAGCGAAAGGGCAAAGGTCAAGCACAAAAGTCAAAGAAGCAGGATAAGGAAGAAAAGGCCAAGGCTCAAAAGGTGGCAAATGAAATCTTTGGGGATTCCAACCAATACGACAAGTACGACGAAATGGGTGGCGATTATGAGGATGCCTTCTTTTAAGTATATTACGCCATGGTCTGTTCAATAGAAAGGAGGAACTTGATGTAGCATGATAATGTGCTTGTAATTTAGAAGAAAAACCAGTCCTTCAGTGCGTCTCTACTCCCTTGCTTGAACAACTTACTGCAGCACAGCTTGCAGGCATTCTGGTATACAATTATCATCAGGCCATTTCAAACCCCAGTCCTTGACAAAATCCGGATTCCAGAAGCGCGTCGCGTGCCGTTGCCCTCCATCGCAAATCATGGTGACGACGTTGGATCCACTTGGCAAGTCTAACGCTACTCGCAAGGCGCCCACACAATTCATCGCGGACGAGGAACCCATCCAAAGTCCCTCCGTGCGCAACATCCAGTGAGCCATATCGACGGCCTCTTGATCTGTTACTCGTATAGATCGATCAATTCTATCCAAGCCCAAGGTAAAGTTATGGGTGACACGATCGAGACCAATCCCTTCCGCCAAAGTGTCGTAACGGTGTTTCTTTAATGTTCGTTCGCGTTGCTCCACCGCATACGCTACTCCGTGCTCGACTTTGTGATAGAGAGCGCTTCCTGGTGGATCCACCAGAACGATTTGGACTGCTGGGTTTCGCTCCTTCAAGTAGGACCCGACTCCGGCAATCGTCCCACCCGTCCCCGACGACATGATGAATGCATCCACCTTACCACGCCTTTGCGCCCACAGTTCGGGACCTGTCTGGTGATAATGAATATCAAAGTTGGCCTCATTTTCAAACTGATCCGTAAAAACGGCATCTATTTGCATGGTTTCCCGTGCCAAAATGGCAGCTTTGCGTGCTATATTCACATAGTGGTTTGGGTTGGATATTGAGGCTGTTGGAACCTCGTAGACCACAGCACCCAACGATCGCAGAATTGTTTGCTTTTCCTTGGCTTGATCATCGGGTAATACAACTAAACAAGCATGACCACGTGCGGCACATAGCGTTGCCAGGGCAATGCCAGTCGATCCACTCGTGCCCTCCACAACCAAGCCTCCAGTTCGGGAACATTTCATAGCTTGTGTGATCATGGTATGGGTACTTGTTGATTTAGTTTCACCCTTTTGGGATGTATTTCTAGTCTCGATCAATTCTTCAGAAGATTTTATCATTGGGTGAAGCAACAAATCATTGTCGTGATTGCGGGTCAAAATTGGTTTGGGGAGAAGGCCTTCTTGTTCTGCTCGCCAAATCATGGATAGCGCAGCTCGATCCTTTCCCGTCCCTCCTGGATTCAAACATTCCATCTTGACAAAGACATTTCGATCCAACAACTTGGATACCACCTGTAATTTGACCATGGGCGTCCCATTTAAAATGAGCTGTTCATGGGCGGTGCGGACGGAAGTATCTTCCCTATTTCTCCTGAACGACTTTTGTACAGCATATGCTGCTGTCACCACAACAGCACCAGTAAAAATGAAGGTGATATTTAACCAAGTTGATCGATCGGACGATTTCGTTGGCATGCTTGGATTCAGGCAAACAAAAGTAATCGAACCCTCCCCCGAATGCTTTTGGTCGTTGAGACCCGTGGCTATGGCTTTTGCTCGATCAATATCCTGAAGAAAAGCAGTAGATCCTGGACTTGAAACTGTTCACCCTTTAATAAGAGGGATTACATCAAACAACTATGGTCGTGTGAGAAGCTTCCGTATCCGACGTATGGCGAGAAGCACGCATTTCATTTTCGTCGTCGACCAAAGTTTTTGGTTGGTTGGTGATGGTTTTATGGATATTCTTGCTTACATCATTTTTGGATACCGGTACGGAAGTTGACTTCTCCGAATGAAATCTATGATCGCGACGACGTCAGCACAGCGAAAATTCGCGCGGGCCGAAGTCCAACAAGGCTTCGCATGCACGGGAAGAATCTTCCCGCCAAAAGGTCGGAACCCGACGAATTCAAAGATATCTTCTTGCGTGTTCGTTCGAAGGTGCCAATCGAACTGCCAACGCTGTTCCATCCGAGCAGCTGGCAATGACCGAACACTTTTTGTTATCCTGCTATTGTCGATTTGATCCTCTTTGTAGATCCACCACTACCACCATGCCGTTGCTGTCGTTGGATTCCCGTGTTCGAGTTCGAGCACTGGCAACATCGCTCGTCTTTGCCTGTTTGCAAATTCTCGAACGCAGCGCCACTCGCCCGCAGCGAAGACTCGCTCCTTGCACCCGACTATCGCATCCTAGTCGTCGCTGGCTTCGCAATGCAGCCTGCGGTCCTCAGCGTACCTATTGAAGGAAGGAAATAAAAGTGGGAAAAATGTTGGGAATTCGACTCGAGAGGCTGGAGGATGAATGATGGAACCTGCTTTCGTTTTGGAAAACAGGCGTTGGAAGGGATCCCCGTTCGAATGTTGCTGAGGTTTAAATTTTCCAAGCCAGGATAGAAACAGTACGACGCAGCTGTAGCTATTTGCAAAGTGCGCCTCAAAGCTTGTTCAAAGAGGCCATTCGACCAAGCAATCATACAAGATCGAAGAGCACTGCCAAGCGTATTCGTTCAAGGTGTGCCGAATGACTCTTCGATAATTCGGATCGCGTACAGGGAGAAGCCGTTGCATCAGTCAACTTGTTCAGGATGTCATTGATTCGTCATCATCGGCAGCTCGGTGTCTATCTTGCCTAAGAATCTCGGTAGATTTCGGCTTCGACAAGTACCTGGTATGCAGCTCGACTATGAAGTCAACTTAACCTCTTGTGCACGGTTGAAGCAAATTCAATGTATATAGGACAAAGCATTCATATCTACAGTATCGACCCCTTTGTTGTACTCCCGAGAAGACCGAACAACGCATCTCTAATTATGTATTATCCTATCATCTCACGGAATCAGCCCAGTAATCATCTCGCTTCTTCTTCCAGCTTCCCACTGCTCGAGGCCGAGTGCGTCGTTCTGAAATTTCACTCCACAGATTGCAATGCCGTTGCTTGGGATAGAGGCCAGCCTTGTTCATGTCGCTCAAGGCATCCACAGCTGCGCCCCAGTCGCCCGTTACAACTGCACCCTGTACCAGCAGACTGTAACTGCCCTTGTCTTTGGCGCACAAATCGTACACATTGAAGATATCTACGCCATCTTCCGGCTCTTCTCCCGCGGTGCGATTAGAGAGCAGCGTTTGCAAAATTTCCGTGGCATGAGATATGTAGCCCAACTGTTGATACGCCGCCGCCAAAGGATTTACATGACGAGCGACCAGAGGAATGTTGTGTGTTTCTTGAACAGTGGTCAATACTTCCAAGGCAGTATCTAAAGGAATGCGCCGCAACGCTGCCTCCTGTTCCTCTTGTTCTGGAGATATGTGCGTTCCCTTGTTGCGAAGTCGCTGCTGAGATGCCCGGACACAAGCTTGCACTAGGGACGTAATCATACTTTCCGAAACATGCACTGATCGTCGAATGCGAGATTTTCTAAGAGCGTCCAAGGATCTGGGAGACGATCCTAGACTGGGAGTGCGCACCTGCTGCTTTTGTGCCCGATCGAATTCGGATTGACTTGCTTGTTCCACCTGATATACATAATGATAGAGTTCAAGTGCACGTTGCCACAATCCCAACTTGGCACAAGCCAACATGGCGCCTTCATGATGAGTATTAGATCTTTGAACGTTCAGATAGCCAGGATCGTCTTCCAATACGGCCATGCGATCGTACGTTCGCAACGCATATCTCCAAAGACTTGGTTTGTCACGTTTTCGAACATTGCGCCAGATACTTTTCGCAAAGCCTGCCAAAAAACTACAAGTCAGTCGTCGATCGATCTTTCAACGAGGCGTTACACACCGCATTTATTTCTCGTTGCTTCTTCTTACCTTGATTGTTCATGATTGGGGCTTGACTTCGAAAGTTGGGGTTGGAATCCGAAATCCCTGAATGTGGATGCCATCGTGGCAGCTCTAGGTTGCCGCTGCGTTGGGCTCCAGTGGATGATGCACCACCCCTCGTATTGACTGCACCAGGCGCCGACGGCTGTTTTACGTCATTCGTCGTTGTCACGTAGGGTCGAGCTTCATTGCCCCAATCCAACATGCGTTTGGCAATCATTTCAAACATGAGGTTCGTCCCTCCTCCAAAGGTAGTCATCAGTTTTGGCTCGGACGAGTCGCGAAAATCGGCTTGGAATGGATCCGAGTCGGGTTTTTGAAAAAGTAAATCATAGGGCTCGGGAGCTTTCTCTTCCTGATTGTAGGAAATTCCAACCTTTTTCTTTCGTCTCGAAGTGGAACGAGATTTTGCTGGAACACCCTGATTTTCCATCTGGTTCTTGCTGGATTCATTCGTATTGTTGTCGGGTGATTCACTGCTGAACAAGCGCATGGTAGCGGGGGTGCCTTTTTTGTTGGTAGGAGCAGGTACCACAAATGCCGCCAAAAGTGGAACGAGTGCGGCTCCCAAGGCCAGCGCCAACCGTAGAGTCCACCGATGATTCATAATGTTGGGTTCCAAAAAATTTCAACCAAAAGCGAGACCTATTGAAACAACTTACGTATTATGCAACGACGCCACCACACAGAGACCAAATTATACCCTGATCATTTGGTTGGAGTTTGGATTGATTTTACAATGATGCAAGAAGCAAGTGTTTAGAATGTATCCAAGGAAAGGACGATTGACGACGATTGACGAGCGCGACGACGATGAAGTTTCTACTGTCGTCATCGTTGGCGTCAGTTTCGTGGCGGGAAAACGGGTCAGCCCATGCATCCAACCTTTGAAAAATGCATATGCCCATACCTTGTCTGGTCTGATTTTTCCAGTCCTGCACCACGAATGACGTAAGCCAGAAGAAGCGAAGGCATTCCAACGCCGATAGCGTCAGCAACTGGATGGGATGAGACATTCGGCCGATACGGGGGCGAACACCAGAAATTCTTTCGCCAGTGTTTTGGCCTAGCAAACACGTTCGGAGAAGAATGATTGGCGGGAAATGAGCTGTTCGGCGTTGACAGAATTATCGTAAAAAGGCGTCGTCGGTGTCGTCAAGAGCGAGCCCGCGAATGCATCATTTTCTGGCGCCACGCTGCCACGTTGCCGTGATTGCACTTCATGGAAGAAGGCAGCTGTTAACTTGCATTTGCTGTAGGTCATTACATCTCGAGAGAAGAGACCCAACAATCACTATTCTTTTCACATCCAGTCGAAGAACCATGACGGGAGAGACTTACAAACGACAATCCCGACGTAGAATGCGGCCGCGAGGAGCAACGAGGAGGACAAGGCTAGCTACTGTTCTTATGGTGGCGTCAGGAATCGGAGTTGCGGGCTTTTCGTCGTTTCGTCCCTTGGTCTCCAAGGTGGAGTCCCCGGGAGGAGGAGCCAAGGTGCGCAATGCGGTGGCTCCTACCCTGTCGACGGAACGGTTGGATACCAAGCAACAACAAGGTATCAGCCCTGGTTCTCCCCTAGACATGATTTGCAAAGATCAGCATGAGTTCGAGTTGTCGGTGGGACATGCCATGGACGTTTTGCGAACCGATTACGACACCATTTTGACTACCAATCCAGGTACGTGGCGAGGAGCATGATATATTTTGTATTGGTTGTGGCATTGGATACTTATCGGTTGTGTTATTTACGCTCTTCTTGCTTAAATTCAGACTTCTCGATCTATGATCCAAACTTGGAGTTGATTGATCCCTCAGGCGTTCAGCTGCACGGAGTCAAGAATTACAAGACAGCCTTTCAGCTGCTTCACGCTGTGGTGGGGATCTTTTACTGCCCGGAACGTTCGGGTATGACCTTTCGGATGTGCTTTGACAAGGCGCGGCAAAACATTCGAATTCACTGGAACGCGCAGGTGATTCCAAAGGCCGTCTTTGGAGGGTACAAGTCGACTCTTCATGTAGACGGCATTTCCGTCTACGAGCTTTCTCGTAATACTGGAAACATCACGCAACACAGAATTGAGCGCCTAGTGATCAATGACAATGCGGTGGTACCTGAGAAGGGAGTCTTTGCGGCGCTGCGGGGTGTAGCTGTCAAGTCCAATGTGGAGGGAATTCCTGTCTTCAACTTGGATTTGCCTGCCTTTGTTGACGATGCTGCAGACTCTTCCATGCCCCCACCTACGATTCTGCAGTTTGCACCCATTTCTCGCTCGGTCCTCTTTAGTCAATCGGCGGACGAGGAGCCCGCATCGATTAGCTCGTCCCAGCTAACGGCTATGGAATCAAGTTCGTTCGATAGCAATGTGGACTGGGATGCTTTGGAAAAGAAGAACATGGCACGAAAGAAATTCGGGCTTGCTCCATTGACGCCTGAAGAATTTATCGATTTGCAGGAACAGGTCCGGGAACTAGATACTCAACAACAACAGAGAAGGGCTGCTGCGGCAGCGGAAATGGCGGACAAGAAAGCCAAGGAGGATAATCCTGGATTTTTCAAGAAGCTATTTGGAGAAGTCTTGCAAGATACATGTGAATCCAACTATGATTGCCAACGACCCGAGGTGTGCTGCGATTTTGGATTCAAAAAGATGTGTTGCAGTAGTGGGATGCGAATCTTGGAGGGGCCTCCTCGAAGCCGCCAAGGTCAGCTAGCGGAGATCCCAGTGATCGCGAATCCTGGGCCCTACCCACCCAACCCTCGTCAAGGCTACCGCTATTAGTTATGAAAAAGTGGCGACAATACGAAACCCCATGTACACAGACATACCAGTTCGCCAACTATCATAGCATGCACAAAAAAGCAAATTAACACAAGTAATAAATCAATAGAAAACAGCTTATGCTTGAAATTCATCAGCAGTGACTGCGTAGATTGCCTCGATAGGTTCGTGGCATTTCAAGCCTTCGTGCCGCTTTCTGAAATGCAACGGACGGTTATCAGTTTGGACCTCCTTGGAGCCCTCTTTGAGATCAGTGCTATGAAGGACAACTAACTCGCTGGGACGGCAGCTACGACAATTACGGCACAGAAGTAATAACCCTGCGTAATTCAACTCCCCTGGAATTATGCACTTAGTCGCTAAAGCTTACTGCGGCGCACTTGCAAGTCAAGTCTTGGGTGAATAGAGCCAACATCTGACTCGTCGCTGGTCCACGAAACGAGTATGGATCCGTACCTGTCCTTCTTGCCAAGGCAAAATCTCGTCGTTCGGATAGAGTGCCCCTCTTTGACAGCCTGCCACTGTCTTCGCTTTGGGAACTTGACGACAAGCTGTCAATCAGTGATGCGCTGTCGAGAGAAGATAACGACTCGGACTGACCACCACGTGGATGCTTATCAAAAGAAGGCTCGGATGGGTGGCTTGAGCCGTCTGAATCGAAAAGCTTTTCCTGAATTTGCATACTCCTTAGATCACCAGATTCCACAATCGCATCATATCTTGTATCGACTGTGGTTGTCCCCAAGCTTGTAGATTGCACCAAGAGACTGCCGTCTTTCTTCTGTGGAGACAGTGCCGGAACCACATTCTCGTCTAGTAAGTGAAAGGACATACAGTTGGATTCTTTTCGAAGAGGGTGTGGCGTTTGTTTCCTGTGGGGTTGCCTAAAAGGGAATCCGGGCAGACAACATGCTTGAGGAATTCTCTCGTCTTCATCGCCAATCAAATCAGTATCGGCACACATTGGCAGTACAGCGTATTCTTTCGAGATCCCCTGGACTTCATTGGTTTTGGTCTGAGTATTTTTGGGAAGAGGATCCGATTCATCATCGCGAGATAAGTGAACTGAGCGCTGCAAAGATTCATAGTTTTCAATGTCTTCTGTTGAGCTGTATCTGTCCAAAGCAACACTGTCGTTGTCACAAGTTTCGTATGATCTTCGATTGTGCGGTGACGCCGCCCGGAAAGAAACCTCTCCCCCCAGCCCTTGGTGCCGTCGGAGACTTCTTTCACAAAAAACGTACTTGCTTTTCTCGTGCTGAGCCTGAAACTTATCCATTAGGTCAAGCACCTCCTCTATGGCGTAATCTGGGACCGACCCACTAGCATCATCGTAGCCTTGGCGACCAGCCTTTGACAAGGATACGTTGTTATGCTTGGGAGCGGGACAATGAGGTCCCCTTTTATCCCGTTGGTGAGTCGTTGGTTCCTGTGAAATGCTCACGGGCCCTTGGTGGCTATAGCCAACGTCTTGACTATCAGCTGTGCTGCCAGCACCGAGATCGGCACCATTGAGATTGTCCTTTGTAAGGACTACATTTTGAGGCAAGATTAACTGCCTCGCTTCCAAAACTTCCGTTGTTTGTATGCGTGGACTCAAAACACCATTTTCAAGTGTCGATTTTGTGGGCACATATTCTTCGGGATTGCTTTGAGGATTTGGAGTGGAAAAAGACGAAGGTGAAGATTCCACCCGAACGCCAGTGTGCGCCAAATTATCATTTTCTTTTTTACCAACTTGAAGGTCGTGCCTTCTAAAGCTTTCTTCCAAGCTTATATTCTCATTCTCAGCGGTAGAAACGCTTTCATCAGTCAAACAGGATTCGGTGATATGTACCCGTTTCTCGCAGGAAAGAGCCTCCGCAACACATTCCCGGTTGTCAAATGACGTGCCCGTCGCGGAACGATCTTTCTTCGACAGAGATGCCATTGACAGAGCATTTATTTCTTGTGGGTCGTAAAAACTCCACACGCGCTGAGGGGACGAATCGTCTTCCTCACTTTTCACAGCACGGACCTCCTCATGATCAGACTTGCCTCCCTCTGTTTGCGCGGGGAACATCGTCCACAAGTCGCGGTACTCATTTTTACAACTCTTCGTAAGTGTTTCATCCTTTCTTATTGTTGTCCTCTCTCGACCAACGATGTGCTCGGTTTTGCATTCCTTTCTTTGTTGCGACGTTATAGAACTGGATACGGACCCACCTTCAAGACCAGACAAGGTTTCATTCAGTGGCAGTTCCACTATGTCAGGGAGTTCCAAGCTCTGTGCCTTTTCATCGTCCATTATTCTTGAAACGATCGACCCAACTGGTTTATCACGATGTACGTAGGATTGCTGATCCGTGGTGGTGGATTGAGTCTCGGAGGTAGATAGGGAACTAGTCCATGCTTGGGAGCTGCCAGTCCGGTCGAGAGCACGCCCGTCGCCCTGTCCCATCTCCCGTGATGCAGACCAAACAACGACGTTTTCAACTTCAGAAGGTGGTGATTTGTCATGAAGGGACTTCATAATTCGTTCTGACGTTTGAATTGCCGTCCAAGATAAACCGGGTGGAAACTTCTTGGACAAAGTCGGAAGACGCTTCGTCGTTGTGGTACGTGCCACCGGAGCAGAAATGAGCTTGTTTAGGCCTTGCCCAGAAATATCTTCAAAAATCTCATTGTCCTGGTTAGCTTTCTTTGAGATCTCTTTACGCAGTAGGAACATTCTGACTTCTGAGGCTAGGCTTGATGTGCCGTAGAGGTCCCGATGGCTAGTAGATTCATCACAGTCCAGTTCAACAAGGCTCCCCTGCCCATGCAGCCGCAAATTTTGATCATTTTCTTCCCACATCTGAACATTTTGCTCTGAACTGGAGAGATAGTGTTCATCTAGGCTAGGATTCGATTGCTCATCGAGTGACGGAAGGCTTGATTCCTCATCGGAAGGAAGGTCTAGAATCGGTCCGCTTTCCCTCGGAAACGGCGACCGCGCTGACGGAGCAGTCACATCATGTGCTCCGAGCAGGCGAGTTGATTGTGAACACAATATCGGCTTTGAAACCTGCTCTTTTTTTGGCGGGATGGTGGTGGTTCGAAGAGATTGGTCGCGAAATTCGGATTTGAGGGCTCGGGACAAAGGGAAACTTGCTCCGATCGGCTTCGCCAACCTATCATGAGACCGTCTACGCGTTCGGTCCACAACAGCGAATTTTATTCTTGATGTGCTCATTTGGTCAATAATATGCTCGCGGAGCTTTGCTTGTTTTGATCGAACATGCACCAGTGGTGAAAAATTGACCAGACCAAAGTTTTTACTATCCATTTCATCAAATGGCATTTGACACCTGGACGTCATAATTGGTAGGTTACACCGAGAATCAGATGCCGACGATTTTTCATATTCATCGAACGGGCTTTCATTCGGTCCAGCGATTTCTTCGTTCCATTCCATTTCCGTGGGAGGCAAATCTCGTTTGCACTGTTCCGCTAGTAATTTCCTCCTAGCCTCTCGTTCTCGAGCAATTGCTACGATTGCAGTTCTTCGCCTACTCTTCATTCCAGCAAAAGGAGTTTCCATCTTTACATTTGCTGCCATGGTGTGCCAATGGATGGAAGCGATTGATGAAGTATGAAAGTCCCTTGGCGTCGACGAAACAACCACAAGAGTCCACACCCAATCTCATGTTTTTGTGACTACAAACTCCTCACTGTCCTCACTTTCTAGAAATGGCGGACGATGCGTGCTCTCCATAAATAAAGGGCATATAAAGAAAAAATTCAGCGGGAGTTTTCTCTCTATCAAATCAAAATTGGCGACGCTCGAGGGGCATATTTTATTGACCGCATGCACATAACAAAACGCGGCGGAGTGACATGATGAGTGCAGGGATCTGAGTAGATTGGGTCGAACGAGTCAGTCGCCTTGGTGTATATCCTTTTTCCAATTTTTTCGCGTGTCACTCTGAACGTCTTCGGTGGTATGTCTCCGACTTTCTCTCATTCATTGATGAAAGAATGAATCCTACCGGTATAGATGCTGCCATCATACCGAAAGCCCCAAGCAACAAAATGTGGGAACTTATATCCTCGGTTTGTACGAAAAAGACTCTGGTGGTTGCTTGTTTTTCTGGGCTTGGTGTGTCTCAAGGCGCGACAGATGATGGAACCGGAGTACGGCCGATCCCAGAGCATGTCAACTGCAGACATTCTGGCAACTCTTGATGCGGTAGATCCAGTCGTTCCATCACCCAGTGGTCTCAGAAATGAAAACGGGAAAGACGAAGTGAATCTTTCGGCGCGTATCATGGAGAAAAACTGGCAGGATTTGGTGCACGTACAACATTTGGCATCCTGTGAGGACCAATGGACGGACCATTATAATGCCATACCCAAAGTGACACTTCCAGGCCTGAATTTGACGGTACGAATGGAATGTTCCTGGGATACGATTGAAGCGAGAAATATTCGGAGAGAAACAATCCCAAATAATAGCTCACCAAAATCCATCGATCGGATCTACTATGTCAATCTGGAAAAGCGTGAGCTTCGACGAGCGATAATGGAGTCTTGGCTATCGAAACAATCCATTCCCTATCAACGCGTGGCAGCACTGGAGGGGGAACCCGATATTTGCGTTGCGAAAAAGCAAGGGCGTCGGTGCGTTGGTATAGCGGGAGTGGCGAGATCGTACCTTTACATTATGGATCATCTAAATGTCACAGGTACGACTTTGGTACTTGAGGATGATTTCGTTATCAGCGACATGGATAAACTGCTGATGTCTGTGCAACTTGTTCCACCTGATTGGGACATTTTGAGGTGGGATTGTTGGGATCTACCTCTGCCATTCTTTCCCCGGTCTTCACCCTTTTCCTACAAAGTCGGCCCCAAAGATTTCAAAGCCTGCGCCAAGCACAACATTAGCTCTGACGAATGCCATCATTGTGGAGGGCTTCACACTGCCATGTGGAGGGGCGGGGAGTCTGTAAAGAAACTCCGAAAGCTTTGGGGCCGGCGACCGCATGATGACGTTGACTGCTTGCTACAGGATCCGTCCATCAACTCGTATTGTATACAGGTTGGAATAGGCGAGTTTCACCATCCTGCTGCAGAGGCTACGGATATCCCAAAGGTCCTAGAAATGTGGCAACAGCGGATAACAAAGAAAGGTCCAAGAAGCTAAAAGCTCGAGATAGTGAGACAGACCGCGCCAATGATCTCCTCTCCCTTCTACCACCATCTATTAGTAATATAAATCATGGTAGCAGTCAATTAGCATTACTTTACTACTAGCGGGATTCCCTATAGAAAAGTACGAGCAGTAGATTGTGGAGTAGATTCCGATAGCTGCATTTTATGGTCCTCAGCTGCCTTACAATTGCTCGAGCTAGTCCATTCTAGTCCAAGCAGTCCGTGGAACGATGACGCGCCAAAGCCTTGACTGCTTTCATTCCCATTTCAATCACGTGTGACGCCTTGTCTAACGGAAGAATTGGAATTTTGTCATTTCTTCAGTTCTGAATATTGGATAACCGTTTTGTATGCGTGTTCGCGCCCGACAAGCTCATTGTTGGAAGACACACAACGTGGCTCGTCCATGGCGGCGCGGCTCGTGTTGACTCTTGTGTATCGACGTCTTCATCATTGCTGCCCACCCGTGCTTCGTAGCATCATCTTTCTGTTGTTGCGGCCGAAACCTTGTCAATACAACTACTATACTATTGTTATTCTGGTGGAAAAAAGAATCAGCAGCAGCAGCAGAAGTAAACGAAGTGTGTTGTTAGTCGTTTGTGATTATTATGACGGCAGCCATTCACGACAGTACCGATACGAAATCCCTCACGTCGTACAAATCCACTCCTTCCTCACGTTCGTCCGTCTTGGAAAAGGCTCGTGAGTTTACTCGTAGCAAACTCCAAAATTTTGACAACGACGACGACATGGTTCATGATACTACCACACCTCGATCTCAAACGTCTCGACGTAGTAGCAGTGGTCCTACTACTGCAACGATGACTACTACGACTAGTCCGGATCATCAAACTGTCTCGACGCAACAACAGTCTCGTCCTTCCTTGCGCAATCATCGCAGCAACAATGACGCCGCTCAAGACGCTCCACAGCCTCATGACCCCGTGGTGTCTCCTGAACTTTTGGTAGACGCCTTGAGCGGCCACGAAGACGGCTTGCTGGCCATTGCCGAACGCCTCATGGAACATTATGATCGTGGGTATGATGCCATGGGAGAAGCGATTATTGATGCCTTTGCCGATGTTCAAAAGCTCTTTCAACATGTCGTGGAAGCAGCGCACATGGAAGGAGCTGCCTTTGAAGCTTCTAGACGTGAAGAAGAAATGCAAGAATTACGAAAGCAAGCTGCAAAAGCTACCGAAGTGATGCAAGAAGCCACGATGGAAGCTGATTTGCCGGCATCGCCCGCGGGTCCGGTACGTCATGATGAGTTTATCGATCAGGACGTCAAGGACTGTTTGAATGAAGCGATTCGGGAGGGAGCGAAATTGAAGGAAGCCAACAAGCATTTGGAGTGTTTTGAATTGTACGAACGAGCTTGTCAGTCGGCGTCGGCATTGTTGCCGGTAGACTCGGATCATCGCGGACGATTGCAGTTGAGTATTGCCAGGGCAGACTCGATGAGTCCCGATCGCGGTTGTGCGATTTTGCGATATGCCATGGACGATGTGTTGAGGTCTGGTCTGCGAGCTGGAAAGATTCCACTGCCAGACCCCAGCAAGCGGGCGGACGTGGTCCTGTCGAAGCCCAAGGCGCATCCGTCCATGAATGGATTGTCGACGGGACAAGCGGGAGTCGTGCAGTCGACGGAGGAACAATTGAACTCGCTAGTGGAAGAAATGAAGGAAATTCTAGAAGCGCCCGTCTACAAGGACACGCCGCTGCAGGATGTTGCCAAGCGATTCTGGGTGGCTCTTCAAGAGACGCAAAAACTACAAAATAGAAATGAAGAACGACTGGAACAGAATCTTGGCAAGTTGAAGGGAGAATTTTTGTTGGCGAGAGCTGTAAGTAACTTGGATGGACATGCTGCAACGACGGTACGGTTTCTCACTCTTAACTTCTACTACAAATCTCTTTAGGAATGGGAAGAAAAGCTCAACAGAGCAGAAGAACAAACGGAACAATTCAAGCAAAAGTATCTCACTCTCAAGGCAGGTGGCGCCTACATGGACGAAGCCAGAAACATGTCACAACGGCTAGTCTCTCATGGAACCACCGACTCTGAAGAAAAGTCGACTGGCTTGCATTCCCTCAACTCGAATGGTCAACGAACAGCAAGAGGCGCTGAATCCATTGCTTCCTTGGGAAGCAGCATGGCACATCATGCCCGCACTCTAGTAGGACAATTCAATTGTACAGGAGTCATGAATGAACGAATGGGACCGATTCTGGCATCTGAATTAGCCGAAGGCCGTGATTCGGATTCGGACAAGGAATGGAGGGATCGACGAGCCAACAACACTCTCGACAATATGGCTGCCAAAAAGGCATTTGCTGCACAATCTCAACGATATTATGCTGCGCAACAACCGACCAAAACACAACATCGGAGTGTGGACGTATAACGTACCGCCACAACAACAACATGAACGACAGTTATAATTCTAGATTTATTTGTAAAACTCTATACGGCATGTTGTTGCTGTTTGGCTGGAATGACTCTTGTCCGCGTCGTCGTAGATTCGAAGTGGTAGATAGAGACGCAAGGGACAGCAAACGTCTTTTCTTGAGCTCGTCGTCGATTGTACGTTTGTGCTGCCAACAGACGACGTAAAGTAGCATCTTGCAGACCATGAACTATCTAACTACCGGTCGCTTACTTGTATAGTTGGAAGAAAGATTAAATTTCTTGTTTTATAGACAGTGCATACATCATCGGCACTCTCCACCTTTACACAAATGGACCAACATGCCTGCAGCATCTGCATTTTTCCGCGACGACTTGGACTTGCCGCCGTCTGTCAACAGCAATGGTTGCTGCTGGTTTCGAGACGACGTAGTGAATCGTAGTACTGTATCGTGGGTGATGGAATCGGCCCATTCTTTCCATTGGTCAGTGGCCAAGGTGGGGAAGAATTGCAAGCCCGTCACAGATTCGAGATCGGTCCATGGCACCACATAGTCTTGCATTCCCTTGGATTTATTGGGTTCTGCATTGGGAACAACAAAGCAAGCAAACTCCATAATATTTCCCTTGGCAACAACAACCACAACTTTGAAAAAGTGTGTCGGAACCGCCACCAAGGATGGTGGTTGACCCAAGCCCAGATAAGAATACTCAAATTTGGCGGATGCGACTTGTTTGGTCGGAAGCCAGAGTGGACCCGTCACAACGTAGGTTGCGCCGTGTTGTTGTTTGCTCGCCCGATCTGCCACGCGTCGAATGAAATCTTCAATCTGACTCCAGATGGACGCGTTCATACTGTGAATCTGAGGTGAAATGTTGCACAGATTGTAGGTATCTTCCGTGTTGGAAGGAAAATCGGCCGCCGGCGCCAAGTGACCACGATCAAAACCACTGTTCTTGTAGTGGGCCAATCGGGATCGATAACTTTCTTGATCAATCGCTCGCTCTTCATAAAAGTTGGGTCGTTTGTGGTCCTTGCCCAGGATTTGGCCGCGCCGATCCAGCTTTTCCAGAACGTAAATGGCATTGCGCGTTCGAACATCAAAGGCAATCTCCAAGTCTGGATTCGGACGAATCACGCGAATGGGCAAAATGGGTGATAACTTGGTGGTATTGGACGTGGGAAACACCACGGGTGCCTTGACGGGTCTTGTCGCAGACTGGGAGGCCTCGGTATATGTGACGGCATTCGTGGAGTGGCTGCTTTCATTATCATTCCAATGACGAAGAAGACACCATGCTCCACCAGCTGCCGCCAATGTCCACTGAGCATGACACTTTGTGGCCTGAGTTCCTACGATTCTCCTCCAAGACATTGATCAAGTGACAGTCCTTAAAGTTCGAGATATCTAACAACAGCCATTTGGCGATGAATCAATCTCGTCATCGCTCGTCATGATTCTCTTTCCTTCTTGCATATCTTAGAGTGAGAGAGTGCGCTATCGGCGTCCGAAATGGATACGAATGACGTCATTGGAACGCTTAGTCCCATTAGTCGAAAACGACTCTTTCGATCATTATTAAAAGCTACTGACATCGCCACCCTACTAGACCAACATGGGCCGAGGACTTCGGGATCTCGAAAGGCCAACATTCTGGCGACGGTAAATGAACAGCAAGATAGTAATTACAACCGATTGGGCTCCACTATGTTGACTGCTACATTAATTCTTGATTTTGGCGCTCTTTTCAGCAGTCGACCCAGAAGTAGGACCAGCAACAAACTTTTATAGCCTCCGATCCTACGATGAGCTAGCAGGTGTCTTTCCAGTAAAATCATGATTAAATGTGCGCCATGTCAACGAAATGGAATTGTGCATCTTTTTTTCTATTTGAAAATCACTTTGATTTACTACGTGCTTAGACCCATTCCCGAGGATGTTTGCACGCGTCAATGAATTCTGCTTCGGGCGTGCCAGGCTCAGGGATGTGATTGTATTCCCAACGAGCAGTCTCAGGTAAACTCATGAGGATGCTCTCAATACGTCCACCAGTCTTCAATCCGAATACAGTTCCTCGGTCGTAGACCAAGTTGAATTCAACGTAACGTCCTCGTCGCATCAATTGCCATTCCTTTTCCTTTTGAGTGAATTCGTCATTCTTGTGCTTTTCAATGATCGGACCATATGCCTTGATGACGGAGTTGAGACATTCCTTGCTGAATTCGAAAATCGTATCCGGCTCGCGGTCGTTCTGGTCGTCAAAGAAAATTCCTCCCAAGCCTCGAGTTTCGTTGCGGTGTTGAATGACGAAATATCGGTCGGCCCAAGCCTTGAATTCCTTGTAGTATTCAGGATCGTGCTTGTCGCAGATCTCCTTGTACGTTCCATGAAAATGCTTCATATCTTCCTCATTCAAATAACTGGGAGTAATATCAGTGCCTCCACCAAACCACCAAACACCACCGTCGGTTTCAAAGTATCGGTAGTTGAAATGCATGGTCGGACAGTGAGGATTCTTGGGATGCATCACACTGCTCAAACCGCATGCAAAGAAAGGAACACGCTCTCCAGGAGCCATGCCCTTGCTTCGGTCGACGCCGCGCTCAGTGGCGGCTTGGAGAGCTTCTTGGGGCATGGAACCATAGACAACGCTCAAGTTGACTCCAGCCTTCTCGAAAACCTTTCCGCCTGAAAGAACTCGTGACATGCCACCGCCACCATTTGCTCGTGTCCAGCAATCTTCTTGGAACTTTCCTTCGCCATCAATTTCTTCAATGGCCTTGGTAATAGCAATTTGGGCGTCTCTGCACATTTTTTCGAATTTGGATCGCATGGGGTAGTTTCCCTCGGGACCATCTCCCTCTCGAACTAGCGTCTCTGGAATTTCGTCCTAAAGCGATAGGCAAAGTTGTCAACATAGCAAAGTGAGCAAAAACGCTGAAAAAGGTACAACGTCCTGGAGACGAAGCTGCTGGAGAATCAATATGTCGATCTATCATCTACATACCACCGGATTATGAGAATCCCATCCAAGGTGTGTGGGGGGAGCGTCCTTTCCGGCTTTCTTTCCCTCGGTCTTGGCTTCCTCTGTGGTGGACATTGAATGACTGAGCAGGGCAGGCGAAGCGAGAAAATAAGTGACAAAGATGGGACTGGTATTTGGCACCGCGATTCAAAGTCGACGTACCTTCCTCCCCGAACAAACGACGCCGGTCGGAGGGGAGTGAAGCCATTGGCCACCACAGCGGCCGATAGCAACGCAATAAGGGTACTGGCAAATTTCATCTCCGATTCGTTCACCAAGGCGAAAAAAAGTGCCGAAGCTTTGATTCGGGTTGGAACAACGATTGGTGTGCTGTGGAGAGGGCATCCCCCTTGACGAAAATTATCTTCCCAAAGGTGAGATGCGTTCGTTTGCTGCGAAACATCGACACTTCAACTTACCAAGGACCCGTTCGACCAAAAATGGTGGGTGCAGTTGGCGTCCACGTGGAGTTCATGCTTCATAAACGAAAAAGTCGTCTGAGTCGAAAGATACCTTGAAGTCGAAGATCCCCCCCCAAAACCTCGTAATAAGTTCGCATTTGCAGCTCGATCTTCTCGGTCACACCCACCACCACACCGACGGTCGGCGCCGACGAGCGTCGTCTTCTGAAGTGCTTTCTCTTGGTTTCAATCCTCAAGATGGTTTTATCATCCGCACCGACAGAGGGGATAAGCACGAGGCTAACATGATTATTGTTGCTGTTGTGACATTTGAATCCCGATATGGAATGCAGCGAATGGCCGGTTGGAGCTCAGTAGCGAATGGGAGTACCACCACCCCTCTTTCCCCACGACGAAGACTTTTCCGAATCCGTTAGGAAGTGTTGGCATTACATGCGCCGGCGCAACAATTAGCCGTGAGTTGGTGATTTACTGAGCTATTGTGCTTCATTGGTTGAGGATCTGCCACTGAATCCCCCAGAAATGGAAACGCACCGTTCGGCCCCGAGAAATGCTCTGCAAATTATTAGGATGTCGTTTCTACTCTCGTTGCAGGGACATTCACATGACCTACGCCACGGGCTCCTGAACAGAGATTATATGGCAGTTTTTCCAACCATCAAAGTTCGACCTGAATAAGTGGCGCGGGGGAGGTCCACCTGGGACTGGCAATAATCTCTACCGTCTCAAAAAATTCTCTTCTGAATTGACATGTAACCTCCTGTCTGCGGGAGATGTCAGAAACGTCTGTTTACATTTCTACATCATCAACTCCGAGATTGGTGATATTCAAGTTGCTCCACGGATCCTCAAAGAGCAAACATTCGATATCATTGTTGGGTCGACTACTCCAACTCCAAGGATTTCCAGAATTGTGGAAGATTGCGGTGGGCTTGGCGCTGCCTCATTATCGCGCCCGCTGGTGTCCTTCGTACTTAATATAGGGAGACCTACTAATAGAGTAATGCTACTTCCTTATGGTAGAAAGGTGGTGAGATTGGCGTGGTCTGTCTCACCATCTCGAGCTAGATTCTTTGACCTTTTCGAACGGCGGCTGGTGCCACTTTTTCAGGCACCAGGCGGGATCTTCGGGATATCCGAAAGCTCCGCAGCAGGATGGTGAAACTCGCCTATTCCGACCTGTATACAATACGAGTTGATCGACGGATCCTGCAGCAAGCAGTCGATATCATCATGAGGTTGCCTAGCCCAAAGCTTTCGGAGCTTCTTCAGTGACTCGCCTCCCCTCCACATGGCAACGTGAAGTCCACCACAATGTTCGCATTCTTTTTCAGAGCTGATGTTGTGCTTTAGGCAGGCATTGAAATCTTTGGGGCCGACTTTAAATGAATAAGGCGAATACTGCGTGAAGTATGGCCGAGGGTCATCCCAACAATCCCACCTCAAAATGTCCCAATCAGGTGGAACAAGTTGTACGGACGCCAACAACTTATCCATATCGCGGATAACGAAATCATCCTCAAGTACCAATGTCGTGCCTGTGACGTTTAAATGATCCATGATGTACATATTTGATCTTGCCACTCCCGATAGACCGATGCACTGACGCCCTTGCTTTTCCGCAATGCAAATATCTGGTTCTCCCTTGAGGGCTGCAACGCGATGATAGGGAATGGATTGCTTAGACAGCCAAGACCCCATAATAGCTCGCCTGAGGGGTCGATGATCCAGATTGATGTAGTAGATGCGATCGATGTTGGGTATCACTGAGACATTCTTCGAATCCGGGATTCCTTCTCTTAGGATAGTTTCCGTTGCGTACGTCCTCCCGGAACACGTCAAAAGTACCGTCGAATCTAGGCCTGGAATTTTCCCTTTGGATATGGCTTCATAGTTCTCCGACCACCCCCAGTATTCACAATTTTCCGGGTGGTGTACGTACACCAACTCCTGTAAACGTTGCTCCCGCCATGCATAGTCATATCTCCCACGCAAGAAACCTCGAATGTCCTTCAATTCCACTAGCATTCCAGCCGCAAAGAGACACCCGCCAACCCGGAGCACAGTCTTTAAAGGCCAACGTCTGGTTCTACGCGCTTCGTTTCCAAGCACTTTCGGTAGCATGTTTGCGATATGGGCGTGTTTGCAAGATAAGCGTCGCGAGAGCGGAATCTGCCGAGCATCTGTATGCATGCTCCCCATTGTCGTTCATACGCTGTCGGAATCACGCCGCTCGGGGCAACCCGATCATGTACCAGTATGGGAACCTTTTAGTGTGTCGCAGTGCGACATATTGTATATGCCTCTATTAGCGTTTACGCTGATTCGATTGGCTCTCCCCATAGTAATTTTGGTGTTTCCGCTGATGCTATTGGCTGCTCTTCTAGTGGAGCAATGCTATTGGCTGCTCTTCTAGTCGAGCGCGTACGCCACGATTCCCCTCAAATTTGTCGGGGGAAGGCTTGCCACAACAGACTCTCTTTTTGGCAAACGACAGACTAAACCACCTACCTACATTCGAATCCCTCTACGTACCAGGTAGCTAGTTTTTACCACCATCTTTCGTGTGTTGCTGCCTAAACTCGATAATGGTCCGTGGCTCTCCCTGGGGAGACCATGAAAATCAATGGCGCGGTGGGGTGGGGGCCCTGCCGGCGCCGCAAGGTCGAAAAGTGAAGAACCAAGCAAGTGTAAGAAACTCTCACGATGAATAGTGGGAGACCATGAAAATCAATGGCGCGGTGGGGTGGGGGCCCTGCCGGCGCAAACTCTCACGATGAATAGTTCGCCGTTATATTAGTTAGAAATTACGGGTAAATCACGCGCGCTTTTTTCGAAAAATACTGAAAATCGTCCGAACACCCCCCAAATCGGTTTTGATGGTTTTTCTCACGTTGTGGAATCAAAGCAAACAATGACCTTGGAGACATCACTCCGGCTCATTCAAAGGCACTCAATGAATGGATAATTTTACCGGTTGTGAAGGACTCATCCAGAATTTGCCTTCCAAGAAAGCGGCCTTGTTGGACTTTTTTGTTCCAAACCGCCATTGTCGTGCCCGTGCAAATGGGCGCGTCAATGGCGCGGGTTTGGAACCAAAAAGGTGCGGCAAGGCCCGCTTTCTTGGAAGAAAGCAAGTTCGTTCGCGAAAAACTATGACAGAGATACGTTTAATTTTAAGGGGTATCACGATGTTTTAGGTGTTTACAACACTCAACACATTACCCTACCCTTCTGCCTTCCACGCTACTTGATTAGCCCGCTTTTTCCTCTCTGTTAGTCTGTCCGCCTACCGACCTTGTCTCCGAGCAAGAACAGTCGCCACGTGGATGGCTACGAGGGACGCGATGGTATCTTTGGTTCGAAGGGTTCGGATTTTTCCTCTCTGTAGAATGTGTACCGGGGCCTACGACACGCCCGTTTTGTCACCAACCAAATCTTCGGCAGTTGCCACCACAACGAACGAGCATGGCGCACATCATCCATCATCCTTCTTTCATAACACAAGTTTTGTATTACCTTTCGCGTTTCATCAGCATGGCTCTGATTGTCTCTTTGCGGCGTTTTCTCGCCCCATTAACAGTCATTGCCATGTTCACGACGTTTGCTTGCCGTTGCTCATCATTGCTACCGACGGCGGCAGCCTTTTCCCTCTCTGTTCGGGGTCGTCGTGTCGCCTCGCCGGCGTCCTTGTGGACGACGACGCATCTATGGGAGACGACACGAGAAAGCGCTACAACAGCACCCAACAATCAAGAGTTGGTGCGACGACGCATTGAAGTGAATCGCGCCAAACGAGCCGCACGGGAACGCACCCTCCAAGAACGTGCCGACAAGAATTTTCGTATCAAACGTCTCTTGTACAGCACCGATGCTGCCGCTGCTGCTACTACGAATGACGACACGGATGAGGCTACGGTCCTTCCAGCTTTATATGCGGTCAGAGTCTGGGTAGACGGTACCTTGCGTGAAGAAATGCGATTGAGTGGGCGTGAAAAACGAGGTCGTGTCTTTTTGGAAGCCGGATCTGAATCTACAAGGACCCTAAAGGGTCTCCAAACTGAATTGTATGATTTTTTCAGTGCCTTGCGAAAGAATAACTTTATCTTGACGGCAAGTATACCACAAGTTGACAACAATAACAACGAAATGGCGGAAGAATCCTGGCCCATTGTTAGCGACGACGATGTTGTCAAAACATTTCAAAAGGCGGACGACTACTTTTTCGAAATGCAACAGCAGCAACAACAATCTTCGATAATGATGAAACGACCAGCGATTCAAATCAATGTCTTGAAAAATCCCAACGCCCCGCCCCCACTACCCCCACCCCCGTACTTGGAGGGCATGGCCGATCCCAGTGATACAAAGACCATGACCATGCTGTCCTTTTATGCCTTTCCACCACAGGGCATTGAGGATCCGGAAGCCTTTGCCTTTGATTTGAAAAAGAAATGGAAACCCTTTCAAGCCTTGGGCCGAGTCTATGTGGCCAAGGAGGGCGTGAATGCACAAATGAGCGTTCCGACCAATGTCTTGGAAAATTTTAGAAATTGTTGTCGATCGATTCCTGAACTGGGAGAATACATGGAAAATGATATTAACATTGATCCCAAGCCATTGACATTGGAGGAATTCGCTTCAGCGGGTGTGCCTATTAATGGTAAACCGGCGGCTCCCTTTCGAAATCTTCATGTCCGTGTTCGAACACAAGTGGTGGCGGATGGACTAGACAAGTCGTTGGACTGGCAATCGGCGGGATATGATTGTCCTCCCTTGGAATGGCACCAAAAGTTAAAAGAGGCACGGGAATTGCGAGCACAAGGCAAGCTGGCTGCCGCTCCGATTCTGTTGGATTGTAGGAATACCTACGAAACGGATATTGGTATCTTTGAAGGGGCCGAACCACTCAATACCGAATCCTTTCGAGAAAGTTGGGATGTCTTGAAGGATCGATTGGCAAATACTCCCAAAGATGCCCCCATTATGACGTATTGTACGGGAGGCATTCGTTGCGTCAAGGTTGGCGCCTACTTGACGCAAGAACTCGGATTTACCAATGTCTCTCGTTTGGCGGGAGGCATTATTGCCTACGATCGCACTCTGAACGAAAAGGCACAAGGCGAAGAGTCCATGTTCAAGGGGACCAACTTTGTCTTTGATGGACGGCTTGGACGGCCCATTACAGAAGACGCCTTGGCGACCTGTTTGACTTGTGGAGCAGAAACGTCATTGGTGTCCAACTGTCTCAACGACAGCTGCCACAAACGCATGGTCCAATGTGAATCCTGTCGAACATCCTTTCACGGAACCTGTTCCAATGCTTGTAAGAATCGTGTCGTCAATGGTGGCATGGTACCACTACGACGGACTGTGGAAGAATCCAACGGTGTTGCTGCTGCAAATGGTGAAGCACAAGCTTCCCCCCGCCAAGTTTACTCATCATTGGATGCCTACAGCATGGGACATTCATCTCCAGTGCCATCTATCTACAAGGAGATTGAATTGACGACACAATCTTATCTTCCTTCGGGATCTCACATGGTCTCGGGGGCAGCACAAGGACGACTGTTGAAACAGCTCACTTCCATGACGCGTGAGGGTCGCGTTTTGGAGATTGGCACCTTTACTGGATATGCCACAGCGTGCTTTCTGGAGGGAGCTTTCAATGTTGGTCAAGTGATTGGACAAAGTGGCGGAAACAAGGATCACGGGCCTTATGTCATGACCTTGGAACGGGATGGCAGAGCGTACAATCTGGCGGTGGCACATCTTCGGGCCGTTGCCGAGCATGGCGTCGGCGAGGCTGGTAGCGAGGCCGTATGCGCACTCCGCAATAGTAACAACGTGCCAGAAGTCAAGGATAATCTTGTTTCGGTAAGCATGCATGGCGTGGCCTCGTGCGATCTCGTACGCGTTACCGATGCATTGGCTACTGTCGAAGCCATGGCCGCTGGGACGGGATATGATATTGTGCAACCATCCGCCCCTTTTGATCTTGTCTTTGTCGACGCTGACAAGACAAGACTATTGGAATATGTTGAAGCCTGTCTGACTAGCGATCAGCTGCTCAAACGAGGTGGCCTCATTGTGGTGGACAATGTTCTATGGAAAGGGCTCGTACTAGAGGCCAGCGCTGGAACGTTTGCCTCGATTGTTGAAACGGAAGAAGCAGAACAAGACGAGCTCCGAAAGAATCGAAGAGCCCGCAAGCTTGCCAATCAAATGCATCAGTTCAACAGTGCCATGGCCAAAGACGACCGAGTGGAAGTATTGGTGTTGCCCATGCGCGATGGACTGAGCGTAATTCGAAAAAAGTAGAAGTGTAACTTGTGTGCTAGGCACGGTTTTGCCCGCCCCGACGTTCTACGAAACAAAATATCCTCTCAATGATCGGATCGGTTAATACCATGGTTAATCATTTTCTATTTCCTGATTGATTCATTTGGAAAGGTTATTCATTCTACATCATGTCGGCTTTGGCCTTCTCGATCAACTCTCCAAGCTCTCCCGTTTGGTAGAGCTCAATCATAATGTCGGAACCTCCAATGAACTCCCCTAGAGTGAAACATAAGACATTTGAGACAAATAAAGTTGCATAGAGATATCACCATTTCAATTGTTCACTTACCTGCTACGTAGAGCTGTGGGATGGTGGGCCATTGCGAGAAGTCCTTTACACCCTGTCGGATAGCTGCGCCAGCGACAAAAACGAGAATGTGAGAATAACTTCCCCCCACAACTATATGTTGACTATATGCCAACGTACCTTCGTCTGCTAGGACATCCACGGTGTGGAAATCAATGTCGAATGCCTGCAAGATCTGCACTGCCGTGTTGCTGAAACGAGGGAAAGGCGGACCAATGAGCGGATGTAGTCATATTGAGAATTTCCGAGCACACTTGGTCGACAAAGCCTACCTGAAACCACATTGGGGGAACAGTTTTGAGCCTTTCATGAACAATAAGACAGGATAGGTATCGACGAGATCCTGGATCCGTTCTTGGGTGGCGTCAGGTGTTTCCTGGAAGAAATCGTCAGACATCATCAACCTCGGAAGGTGGCCCTCCCCCAAAGATCGATCGGCTCTTGTCATGCCATTTGGTCGCGGTGCAAAAGAATAGCAAGACGGCATGACCGAAAAGGTCACGAACAATCCCAAGCACAAGGTGATGATGGTGTTTTTGTAGAGAGTCATGATGCAGTATCTTGTTGGACTTGTTTTAGATGTTTTATGGTGATCCCAAATTCACGATAGAGGTCGGTGGTTTGGTGGGTGGGACAGAGAAAGATCGGCCACGAAAATGATGATCGATGGGCGGAAGACGTTCTTCGCGTGTCGCGAGAGGCGTACGTCATACTCGCCGTGGTCTCGATTGGGGGCGGGGAATGAAGAAATTCTGAAAGGGGGAATCGGGCTTTAGCTGCCACAAAAATGATTGTCGTCTTCGACCTCGGTACAATAGTTGGTTGATCGACTAGGTAAATATTCCATCTGCTGTTTACTAGTAGAAGATCTATTCTAGAAAATCAACCGTTTACACTTTCCACCAGCAATGACTTGTTTCTTTGGCCTCTGGCTAGCGATCCCTGACAAGCCTGACCTAGTATTGCTACAACGACCGACCTCAATGACACTATTTGCTGTAACAATCGACAGGGACTTAGTGGCCAGAGACCAGACTCAACTTATGACAAAAGTCAAGGAATTCAAGGGCCGATCCAATCGTCCAGAAGATATGTATTATTGTTAATTCATACAGTTAGTTATGTAGAGACCAGAGACTTCGTTATTGGCGGTGACTGTGGTGGTGGCAGTGTTGACAGTGATGATGCGGGCCGTGATTATGGCACGAACAATTGCGTACTTGATGTTGATGTTCCTGCATCTTAGCAGCGCATTGCTCTACTAGGAGTTTCAGCTTTTCGCATCCCCGCTCAATGAGATGATGGCGCTCTACAAACTCCAACGTTGCCTTCCAGCAGTACGCAGCAAACTTGACAAACTTGTCTCGTCCATGATGTCTTTGATCCGCTTGTTTAATTCGCTGTATTGCTTCGTTGGCCGCCTCACGGCCTTTGTCCACAAGGTGGTGCTTCGAATCCACTTCCCGCCATTTGTCCCGTGCCACTAGCGCTACCTCCCCTAGAGCCCGAGCCACGTCCCCGGCAGCGCCCTCCTGCTTGGTGTAATATGCAGTTCCAAACCCGAATATCAGTGATAACAGCGGGCCACCAACCAAGAGCCCTAACACGGCCCCAGCGGCGCCTGCCCCCACCGCCCGCTGCCCTTCCCGTCTTTCTGCAGGCGTCTGTTCAGGATTTTGCTCATCCCCATCATTGCTTACAACTTCGCTGGAATCGCGGCTCAGATTACTGAGGGACTCGCTTTCCGGAATCGGGGATTCCCCGACCGATGGGTAACGGGCACTATTTGTGATGCTGCTGAGGGGCGAGGAGGCGATGGCTTCCGCTGTTACAACAGTGTCATCCGATAGCTCGGCATCAATCGAAACTACCGACGCCGAGACAAACGGGATACCGTCATAATCGTAGGCACCTTCAGCAAGCTCCACCATGGTTCAAGTTTGTATTTTTCCTCACAGTAATAAGACTTCGCTTCTTCCTCGGCTCTCAAAAGCACGTGGGATGAAATACTGCTGCCATTCGGATTTTGTGACACTTGGCAATTTTCCTAACCGTGCTTCTGCACCGCGATGGTGGTCCACGACTAAAAATCCTTTCCAGTTGCATCCTCGATCCTCGCGCCGGCACGGCAACGAAATTGTTCTGTCTTGACCACTTCGAATGCATAGACCGGTAGAATGAATCTAGAAGGACTACTATCGTAGAGGTGTAATAGTGTTGCAATCCTAGTAGAGTGCTAAGCTATCATACAACCGCAGAAGATCTGGCTCGAAAATAAAAGAGGGATGCCTGTAGTGCTGGCTACAGAGGCCACCAAGAAACACCTGTTACTAATAAAACCTCGCTCGATGTGTGCGATCATTGGACTCGATTGGTACCGCCCCTGCCCGATGATAACAACTTCCATGCTGTCGATACTCAACATTCCTGGAGCAGACTGGTGATGGATGCCGATTATTCCGATGTCTCGAGCCAACAAGCTGGCGGCTGTTGCAGTTGTCTGGTGTTGGAGGAAGTCGGCAGTTGCGACGAACGAAATGCAATGTCATTGTCCATGCAAAGAACGTAAACTCCTTGAGTCTTCGAATCACATGGTGTTGCCGATTTAGTTCTTTGGCATGTTCCCACGCTTCTGCTAGCGCCAGTTTGCCACGGACCACCAGATTGTGCTTCCGGTCCACAGCCAGCGCCTTGTCCCGTGTGATTAGCGCGATTTCGCCCAAAGCCCTGGCAATATCGCCCACCACCCCTACTTGTCCATGTGCATATGCAGAGTAAAAACCAGCAATAATCCCAGGAAATGTACCTAGAGCAAGAGTACCCACCACGGCACCCGCCACGCCGGATGCTACCGCCGTGCTAGGTAGTTGTTCCTGGGTGCTGTTCTGGTCCTGGTCACCTTCGAGTGTATCCAGAAAACGTTGATATTCGCTTTCAGAAATATCTGCAACAATAGATGTCGGAGAATATACCACTTGGTCTCGTTGGTAGTCGTAGAATACCCGGGCGAGTTGGGGATGTATTGGATCCATCACTGCAACTGGCAGCGCCGGTGGCAAGTCTCGTTCCGTGGTGATGAGCGTATCAGGCCAACCTGGATATTCTGAAATACGGATATTCCCATCTTCTCCTATGTCCATATCCATATCCATCGCAACATCAAACTCGCTCGGAGCGGTTGGTTCAGGGGAAACGGACGCGACTCTCCAGCTATCAACTTGCTGGATTTCGGCTTCTTCTTGCTGGTGCCCATCCTCAACAAAGGCAACCTGTTTCACGTTGATGGTCATGGTCAAAGGCTACGTAGAATGAAAGACAAGAAAGTGTTATTCTTGGAGGGTGTATGATAATACAAGGCTAGAGACGATGACACATGTTTCAAGCAAAGGTTTTTATGTAACGTTGATGGGCGTGTGATGATCTTTTTGCGACGTTTTATCCACTCGCACATTGGCGAGATCTTTGAGGAAGCGCCGCCAGGCGCGCAAAGAAGTCGTGGCCGGAGTCACGATGAGATCTTTCATCCACGAGTAAGGAAAGACCCAAGCAACGAATAAAACAATATGGAAACATGACATCTCGCCCTCTCAGCGAAGAAATAGTAAGAGACCCCCCTCCTCGTAGCGAATGAACCATCACTGTACAAGCGGATGTAGTGGAGATGCTGGTAGCTGAGAGTATAGAATAGAACGACTGTATGTTGATACGGGTAGACTAATAGTCACGATAATATTATCTCGAAAGAGACGCTACGGCCTTGTACTAGGAAATCGAAGCAAAGCTATTATCAAAGACTCTAGCTGGCAATACTTGTGACAAATCTAGGATCCATCATCTTGTCGATTCAATACATTTTCCTTGCCTTTATTTCTTTTCGTCTGTGACCGAGTTATTGTTTGCCCCACAAGCACCGCCGACCTTATCCGCCACAAATTCGTAGCCTTTTCCGACGCCATCGACTCCCTTCTCTAATATTCGATTCTCCCTGATAAAATGTACGAAAGAATGCCAGACGTGGACGACAAAGTCCTTTGACTTGTCCAAAACTTGGTGCTTCTCGTCGTACTTCTTGGCACCCTCCCACGTTTTGGTGGCGGCCTCGGCAGTCTTTTCCACAATGTGATGCTTTTCATCGACTTCAATGGCCTTGTTTTTGACAGTGATACCCACATCACCTAGTGCCCGGGCTGCATCTCCTGGGGCACCATCCTTTTGTGAAACGTAGGCAGCCCCAAAACCAAGGAGGGCAGATAGGATTGGACCACCAAAGAGGAAACCAAGGACTGCTCCCGTGGCGCCAGATGCTACCATTTTATCATGTTTCGGGTGGCTCTCATCCGAGCTACTATCTCCGCTGCTTGTCGACCGTAGAACTTCGGGTGCCTTGGCCACTTTTTCGTCGAATGCTGGTTTCTTCTCCACCATGGTCCGAATTGATGATTGCTTTTGTTCCAATAGTTGTTTGTACGTTGCTGAATCGTGTAAAGAGTGTTTGTTTAACCGTTTTTATGAGCACATCGGGACGCTTGCTGTTATTCGGATGCCATTCGAAGAATGTCAACACGAATGGAATGTGACGACGGGCAGCATTCACAACAACGAACTGGCAAGAGTTTTTTGAATTGCGACGCTTCGTTTGTTATGGCGTGTGCATGAGATTTGGTTCGTGCCTGGGTCATGAGAACCCAAATGCCACAGGTCCCGGCACGATTGAAATGAAGGGGGGGATCATATGATGGGGGACAACCCACATTGGTGACACTTTCCCCCCTCAATTTTTCGGACATCTCTCTTTTTGCCAAGAGGGCGACAAAATGGCATTTACCACTCTACTACCGTAGCTACCCTGTCATTACAGCTACTGCAGTATCATCAAAAGCAACGATGAATGTGATACTCGCCCTGGATATTGGCAGCAGCAGTATTCGCTGCACGGCGTACTCGATGCCGAACCACACGGCCGTGTGTTCGGCATCCACCAAAGCCCGATCGGTCCAACCCAACACGGGTAAAATCCGGCTAGCCTATGGCACGGAAAGTTTGCTCGACAAGATTGATCAATCCGTCGACGGCGTTCTCAAGCAGTTGAAAAACGCTAAAATTGTGGCGGTGGGCTTTTCGTCGTTTGTCATGAATCTCATTGCCGTCGATCACGGCGGCAATGTTCTTGGGGATAAATTCACAATGAGCTACGCATGCAATACGCCCGAAGTAGCACACGAATGCAAAGTCATTCGAGCAGAACTCGGTGCGGATGGTTTGGATCGACTCTATCAACAGACCGGGGCGCCCATCCATAGTGCTTACGCTCTAGCACAATTACGAGCCTTGTACAAGTCATGTTCCAAGGAAGAGACGGATCGGCTCTTCAAGTGGCAAACAATCGCAAGTCTTTGCTTGAGAAGATGGACGGGTCGAACAATGCATCTTCCAATATCATATTCCGAAGCTAGTTGGACTGGATTATTGAACTTTCGGCATTGTGCCTACGATTTTGATGCCACGGAATTGCTTCCAAAAGGTTGCCTAGGAACCTTGCCGAATCTGGCAGATTTTTCGGAAGTAATGCAGGGCATTCCCGAGCGGACGGCAGCTGGAAAGAAGAATCGCTATTGGAATTTGTGGCCCGAACTTCGAAATGCCAAACTCTTTCTAGGCATTGGCGACGGTGCCTGTGCGAATATTGGAAGTAAATGCTCCACGCCGTCACGAATAGCAGTCACTATCGGAACGTCGGCCGCGGCAAGAATATGTCTCCCTCAGGGTGTGGGGTCTGATTGTTCATTACCGTGCGTTCCTCACGGTCTGTTTTGCTATCGAATAGACCAATATCATATTCTAGTGGGAGGTGCGCTGACCGATGGGGGATCTGTAATTGAATGGATTGCAGATCTTCTCAACTTGACGACAGGAGAGGACTTTGTGCATTGTATCAATCAAACTCAAAAGCTGGTGGATGCAGATCACAAGTACCCGCAATCCTCATCATTGTCATCAAAAACAATCATGATTCCCTTTCTCAGCGGAGAACGCAGTACTGGTTTTCGAGATGGAGCCACGGGTGCCATTATGGGGCTGACGAGGGATACAACTTGTGCTCATTTACTCAAATCCTGTTTGGAGGGAGTGTCTTTGCGACTACGGGCTGTTTTGAAATTGATAGTCCAAGCTCGTGGGAGCATCTCCAAGGCGGATACTAGTAATACTCTACCTTTTATTGTTGCCAGTGGCAAGTCTTTGGAAGTCAATGCCATGTGGCGACAAATGGTAGCCGACAGCAGTGGTCTCACAGTCTTGTTGGATATGAATACACAAGAAGGAACGAGTCGGGGTGTCGCGTGTCTCGTGGCAGCTGCCATTCAGGCCGATGGAAGTCCCACCGTGTTGCAAGAGGAAGAAATTGCCAAGGCGCAAAAGACCAAAGACAGCCAGGTCAAGATGAGCAAACCCCGAAGTACCGCCATGGATTACTTTGACCGAGCCGCAGAGGCGCAAGCAAAGTTTATCCAGGCAATGACACCACTGTATATGGAAGACTGAGTTCTCGGTTGCACTACCATTTGTTAGACTGCGAGACGGCGGGCCCATAGTTCTACAAGCTCTAGCCATTGACAAGGAAACGACTCGGCAGTTTGCTACAATGCGACGTGGCGGCAACTGACTATTTCATCAAGCAGGAGTCAACCCCTATCCTTGTGGGGTCATATTGACGCTTTCCCCCATTTCTTCCATGCTCGCAGTACATGCCTGCCTTCATGGCAAGCGCAGGCTGCTTCAAAAGCTTCTCCTTCGACCGGGCCCGTCCACATTTTGCAAGTGCCATGTCACCGTTGTACATTCAACAATAGTAAAAAGGACTGCGTTAATCCAGTACTAGTGTTGGATTGTTTCAATTGATACTTTAACAGCGAAAGTTAGATGTAGAGTTTAATACAGGAGGGCTGGTTCTAATCGTCCATCTTCGGCTGCTTGTTGCAGTTTGGTCAGTGCATTTTGACAGAGTCGTCGGGTGTATTCGGCAGAGACTTTCATTTTCTTGGCCACTTCATTAAAGGTCATGGCTTCTCCAAAGCGACCCTTGGCAGGAATGGCGTTCGGCGCTGATTCCTTGACGACTTTCTTTTTGGTGCTGGTGGCACCAAAAAGATGCTCTTCCGCCTTGGCCAGATACTGGTTGGCGCGTTGCTGGGGAGTCGTACTTTCCTCGATAATGCCATCATCGACAAGTCCATATCGCCAGCTAAGTGCTTCCATTTCTTTGGGTTGCAAAAACTTGGAGAGTGTCTTGCGCAATTGTTCCCGTTCCAGCTCGGCTGTTGGCGAGGCAGCAGCGCCCAGGACGGGAGAGTCTGTCTCTAGATTTTCTCCCTTTTGCATCCAGCTTTCAAAGGCGACATATCCACCGGTATATCGTCGGTATCGCACCTTCATGGCTTCTTCAAAGTTGCGTTCCGACAAGCCAGCTTCTTCGGCAAGACGTTTTGCCTCCTTGGCTTGCTTCCAAGTATTATTACCACTTACATCCAAATCCATGCCTAAACGTTTGGCCGCCTTGTTGATTTCATGTACGGCACTGGATACATGATTCGGAACTCGTAACAGGTCATCGCGTTCGGCAATGCATCTCAAGACTGCGGCTCGAATCCAATACACGGCGTACGAACTTAATTTGCCACCAATGGCGGGATTGTACTTGTCGACGGCTCGTGCCAGTCCAATGGCACCTTCTTGTATCAAATCGTCACGACTTAATGACGAGGTTTTGGTTTTTTGCAAGATTTGCGAAACACAAAAGTTTACAAGAGCCATGTTGCGTGTCACGAGTTCTTCACGAGCCTTTTGGCCTTGATATTTGGCTTGTTCATACGCTTCCAGTTCATCGCCATAACCAGCTGCCTTGGCGCGAATGCTCAAGAGTGGCAACTGACCACGATTTTGAAGAGCGAGTTCGGATTCGAGCTGATTCAAGCGTCGCAATTCAACGGCCTGTCGCAAGAGTTCTTGCTCTTGGTCGGGTGTCAAACGGGGAAGAGTGGACGTGGACAAAGAGTACGAGGAGGCCTTGGTTTTGGACAGTTGCAGACTTGTCGTCGTAGTAAGCGACTCGAGATGAAGAGGTGTTCTTGATACCGGAGAGAACAATGGCGTCGAAGTGAAACCCATGGTACTCGATGCCATGACGGAGAGAGAAAGACAAATCATGGTCATCTTGCTCATGCTAGAAGACGATGATGATGACAATGCTCGCTTTTTACTGCTGGATTTACTAGTTGACATGATGATGTTGATTCTGGGTGTAAATGCTGGAATTATGATCTGATCCAAGAGTGGAAACCTGTCAAGTGGAGGCGGCCACCGACAGTTACAACAGCTCATCTTCTTGCGATGCTGATTTGCATTCCAAGTCATTCCCCTTGCTTCGCTGCCATTGTCCCTACTACTTTGGGCCTGTATTGCTGATGCGTCGCGATGATGCGATTTTGGCACGTTGGCCGTCGCATCCATGCTGACGTGGAGAAGTCGGCTCGCGAAAATGCAGTCACGAATCTGTAGCTCTACGGTAGAAACAGTGGGGCTGGATCCGTGACTTAGCCAAAGTGACAGAGTATGCGCCTTCCAAAAGCAAGACGCGCGCCCAAGATTCGCCCCTTTCTGATTTCTTGCCACCGACCCTATCACCGCCTCATCATCATTATCAAGGAAGCGACACCGGCTTGAATGTTGTCACGGGATGCATTATGATCGGTCGTCGGCGAAAAGCAACAGCAGCATACTAACAGACTCATCGCCATTGATATTTCTCCCAAAAGTCGACAATCATGCTGGCAACAAGGCGAAACGGGCCAGCAAGATCTTTACGTTCATTCCAAATCCTACTTCCAATCCTATTTCTACAGTGCTGTCATTTGTCTTGTTCTTTTTCCGTTCCCCGACGAGATTTCTTGACAACGACAACCCTCACGACCATCATGTCTAGTACTTCGACTACGGATTCCAACCAGCAGACAAATGACGACAGCACAATTCATTGGGGCATTGTGGGACTGGGCGACGTGACACAAACCAAATCGGGTCCTCCCTTTTGGAAATGCAATGGAAGTGAATTGGTCACCGTCATGCGACGAACTCCTGGCAAGGCCCAAGAATTTGCCAAACGCGTTCCCAACTTGTGTATCGGCTATGACAATTTGGAGGCCATGCTTCAACACCCAGGACTCCAAGCCGTCTATGTATGTACGCGGCCCGGTACGCATTTGGAAATTGGTCGTCAAGTCGCACAAGCCGGAAAAGCATGTTATATGGAAAAACCGGTGGGACGATGTGCCGCCGAAACGCAAGAGCTTGACAGGTTATTCAAAGAGTTGCCATTTTATACGGCCTATATTAGTCGGGCCTACGAGCGGACCCAGGCGCTGCGACGATTGCTTTTGGATGGCGTTATTGGAGATCAGATATTCAAGATTTCTTATACTTTGGTCGGGACAGGAGGGGCACGGGATATGGACACGGCTTTGCCATGGAGACTGGATCCGAAACAATCCGGTGGAGGACTGGTTATGGATGTGGGATGCCATGTTTTGGATCGCATTGACTATCTGTGTGGACCACTCGGCAACGTGCAGGGGCACGCCGAGAATCGAAACAGTCCGAATGTACCAGTAGAAGACTATGTGCATTTAACAGCCGAAATTGCAAGTTCTTCTTGGTCCGATGCTCGCACTGTCGGTGCCAAGGTGGAATGTACATGGGATTTTGCTTCTACCGATCAAGCACCCAAAGACGAGCTGGTGTTTTCGGGAACCAAGGGAAGCATCCAAATGGCAGGAATGAGCCCAGATGGTCCTATCCGCGTATTCGATTCCAATGGGAAAATGTTACAAGAAATGACCTTTGAAACTCCCGAACACACTGCTCAATTGATGATTCAGGCAGTGACGGATGATCTGCGAGGTTTGGGCAGCGCAGATTACCTGTCCCGTGGCGGCAATGCTCTACGAACCTCCAAGGTATTGGACGCCGTATTGTCGACGTATTATGGGAATCGAGACATTGGGTACTGGGAGCAAAGTTATTCCTGGCCGGGGACGAGGTCGATAGGGGCTGCAGGGCCAGCATCCGAGAAGAAGCAAGGACAGCGTGAGAAGCAAGCATGAAATTGTTTGACGAATGGACCAGCATGGTAAAGCCCACCACCATTTACTTTAATAGTTTGGTCATTTTTGACTCATTAGTAAAGTACTCGTTGGGGGATAATTCAGTAAGGCATCATATTTTGTCATCATGGCCACCATTCCTGACGACAAATTGTAATGTTTGACTCCTTCGATTTTGTTTACGGATGGAAGATCAGACGAGACGTCGACGGCTCCGAATAAAAAAGCCGCACTCTTTTTTATCGTCGCAACAATCGTGTTTGTGGCGGTGTGTTACAACCTTTGGCACGCAACAGTTGCTTTTGCCTATACAACAAAATCCACCCCGTACTGCTGAAACCCTCAACTACCCATAGTTCACCATGACGGAAGTTCTAGAAGCGAGAATTACTGCGCTGGAGTTGAAACGCTTTCAGTGCCCCAAGGAGATTCCTGTCGATGAGTCGATGCGCCGAGCCCGTGCTCATGTAGAAGAATTGGGGTTGTATTCTGCCAACTGGAAGTGGGTGCCAGAACCCTATTATACCTGGCCTTTGGAGCAACGAGCAAAAATGCTGGGTGCCCATTCGACTCAAATGTTATGCAAGTCTCTGTTGCTCGAAAATAAGAAAGTGGCAGACAAGCCCGAAACAGAAGATTTCAAGACAAATCCTCGCTTCATGCTGGTTGTGTTGCAGTACGAAGCCGAGCTAGATGTCAAGAAATTGGCAACATCGATAAGAAAGCTTCGACCTGTTTCGGAACGTCTGGACGAATCGCAATTTGATATTCGAGTGGCGGAACCCGAAGACAATGACCGCATCACTGGCTACCAGTTCAACTCGGTGACGCCATTTGGTCTGAAGGAACAAGTGCCTATCATTTTGAGCTCGGACATTGTACCGAACAGCTATTTTTGGATGGGCGGCGGTCATGTTCATCTCAAACTAGGCATGTCTGTATCTGACTTTACCAAACTTCCAAACGTTCAGATCATGGAGTGCAGCGTCCCTAGAAGCAAATAAGAAGAGTGTATCTACTATGTGGGAGAAATACGATAGTGATGGTTTGAAAACAACAAGAGGTCTAAAGTTAAAAGATATTCGCTACAGACATACTGTAGTCTGTTTATTTCATATCAGCCAGAACTTTTCCAAGTTCCTCGTCCGAGCTCAAAAGCTTATCAAATGCCTCCGATCCCAGGAATTTGTCGAATTCAGGAGAATCAATGGAGGGAACTCCGGTAGAGGGGCCCGACGAGGTAGGAGCAGCAGCGGGTGCTTCTGTTTTCTTCTTTCCGCCCATGGCACTTCCTGCCTTGGCCACGACGAACAATCCAAAGTATCCTCCGATGATAGCGAGGGCCACTAATAAAAAGAGGGGACGAAAAAAGGGGGTGAGATGGAATCCGGAATCTTGGCCAATTTAACGCGCAATCGGGGCGCTGGTTACGCACGTTGATGATCATGAGGGAAGACTCCTCGGACGACCTTATCAATACCTGTCCATTCAGGTGCAGGTGCATGGCCTCCCATGGATCGTTTTTGGACTTGTTGTTTGGCAATCATGCCCACCCGACGGCGGGTGACAGCAGCAGCGAGAGGAAACACCATTGTCGACGGAAAGGGTTGACTTTTTGTGTGTGCCGATGGGATTTCGACATTCGCCAGTTTTGGGCGAGAAGGGGGGCGGGGATCCACGCGCGGGAAAGGGCGAAGCTGCGCGCGGTGGCGGTTGAAGAAGCGTTTCAGACCAAGTTGACTAAATCTGGTTTTGGTCGGGTGGGTCGATAAATACGACACGAAAGCGAAACCCAACGCGAGAGAAGCAACACGGCGGAGTCTCATCAGCCAAGAAGAACGGAGGAGGCGACCATGGCCAAAAACCACTTCAAATCGTCGTCGCCGTGCTCCAGGTCATTGCGATTAATCGTGCGTCCTTCTGCTAGTAGCAGACGCCTTTTGCAAACTGTAAACTTCCCGCTTAGCGAAACTCACTATCACCATGGTGCACGGAAAGAAAGGACTTTATCTCGAGGCCTGGAAGTTTGGTGTCTACATTACTGTTCCAATCTTTGCCTCTGTGTACTATTCCAACCCGGAGAATCAACGATATTGGGCTGACTACTGGCAATTCATAAAATATCCCGAAAATCCTAATACAAATGTGAAGGAAAAGATTCAAAAGCTGGCGGAAGAAAGGGGACTGCAACGCGAGCAACGACTAGCGTACAAAGAGCAACTTTTGAGATTGCAGCGAGCCGCCGAACGCTCTGCAAACATGGAAGTTGAAGAAGTCAGGGAAGAGTCACCCTCGTGGTGGAGAAGGGCAGGGCGCTGGGTGATTGGATCAAAGAAGGAAGATTCAGCTTGAGAGGTGTGCCCTTTTCGATCGGCTTCTCGCCTCCACCGGATCTACTATACCACACACGGTGGAGAGCAGAAAAGTACGCCGCAATGCCGCTAATCAAGAGTAAACTAGAGCCACCAGAATGATGCTACGTGAAACCTTTGTCGTTCTCGGGACAAGCACATGGTTTATGCAAAGGTATGTTCTTTCACAAGCTTTCTCCGTTCATTATTACTTTTGAAACTAAATTCTCGCCCCCACCTGCGATTCACCCGAGAATTAATACATTGCTATCACACATAATAGAGTGTGTACTGTTATCACTCTTCAACCGTCGAAACTTGGGCCGCCCTTTCTAAATGAGCACATACTCAGCTTCGGGAGGGATGCATTCGGAGCCACACCCAACCAATACCTCGTCGTCGTGGAGAGAATGAAAGGGATCCTTGCAGGTGGTCTTCAGATTTCCTTTCTTATCGTTGTAACAGATTTCGACGCCAACGCCGCTGTTCTTCTTGCCCTTGAATGTGCAACCGCCGTACAATTCAATAGGACAAGCCAAGGGCTCACCGCAGAAGTCCTCGTCGTCCTGGGGACAGCAGCCGCAGGATTCGAAACGCAAGTTCTGGTCAAGCCAACCCATCGACTCAATCTCGAGCAGTTCATCTTGATCGAGGCACTTGGAACTGAGCGTTTCTTTCTTGGCATCGAAAAGACAGGCGGCAAAGCGGCTCGCAACGACGGCCCCATCCACCAGCTCGTTTCCACAAACGAAGTTGGAACTTTCGGTGCAAGACGCAACTGTTGGGTCGGTCGGAGCCATTGAAGGCTGGCTTGAGGAGAACACAACACGATCCGATAGTTGAGGTTCGACCGACGGTGCCAACGATGGCGTTGGGGAAGGGGGAAGCGAGGGCTCTACCACCTTTTCTTGATACTCCAGCCCTGCAGCCAAGTCGAAGAAATAACACCAGGCATTGCCAGAGCGAACCATCAAGTTCATCAGTAGTCCATCTGGATTCTCCAGTTCTGGGACTTCAATTACAGCGCTTCCAGAGTTGTAGGTTGCATGTAGGAGAATGAAGTCGAGATCGTCAACTACTTTGTTGAAGTCTGGATCGACCACTTCGACCATGGTATTGAATGCGACAAGGATCTCGATTTCATCATCAATCGATGCTCCCGTCCAGGTGACGAGATGAGAAGACCCTGCTTGCAAAATGGCAGGGAAGCTTGTAATCTTTAGAGGCTCAAGCTCGTCGTCGAAAGTCAATGTCATATCCTTGAACCCAAACGCGCCGGCGAGATCACTGCTGAAGGTCTGATTGACAGTAGCGTCAGGATCGAATGCTGTTCTTCCAATGAAGCGAAACGTCATGTTTTGATCCCCGCCCCCATCCTGTGGCTCAATTTCCTCCATTTGATTAGGCCCGAAGGACAGGATGTACATATTTGGAAGAAACCGTTTCATGACACCGACAGTGGGCTCTCGAGGAGCAAATCGAGCAACGTTGGGATCGGAAAAAGAAAAAAATCCAGGATCGACTCGATCCCACGCGAAAAAGATATCGGTTGGGATTTCCCCTTCGTTGGCGACATTGCCCGAGAGCTGGACGTAGTTTCCTCTCGGCACTGTACAGTAGTCAAGAGTGGCCATCTCCGGCCTTGGGTAGGACAGCCGCTCGGTCACCTCGCACTTTTGAACTTGAGGGCTTCCAAAATACCATTCCATCAGCTCCAAAGCACGAGAATTGAACCAAGGGTCTACATGCTTCTGAACGTCGTTGAAACATTCGCCAGGATAGCTCATGATGGTAGTGCCGCTTCCAGGCTCAACCGCCCCAGAAAGGTGCAGTTGGTCGTATCCAGGCCCCCGACAGT
The DNA here is from genome assembly GCA_951394045.1 of Nitzschia sp. DOCU1. Classification (NCBI taxonomy): domain Eukaryota; phylum Bacillariophyta; class Bacillariophyceae; order Bacillariales; family Bacillariaceae; genus Nitzschia; species Nitzschia sp. DOCU1. The sequence continues at coordinate 2,817,391 of OX595988.1, forward strand.
CGCGAACTACAAGTGGAAGAAGCAATCGTTAGTTTTGGCTGGTGGATTAAATGAGACTTAACTCGGGAAAGCAAGACGTACAAGTGTGTGGAGCTCCAAGGGAATGGGCAAACTCGTGAGCGATCACAAGGTAGAATTCATCGCCTGGGTTGAGTGCCATTCCGTATCCCGAACTGCCTTTTTGTTTCCACCCGTCCGCGCAAAGGCTTCGCATGTATGAAACACCTCCAAATCTGGTTGTGAGGCTATGGCCGATGTCATAGTCTTTTGCATTGATGTTTCGGACTGCCATAAAGGCCTCAGCTTCTTCCAGGATGGCATGATCATTTCTCAAGTGCTCGCAGGTATCATCTCCAGGAAGACAGATCAGCTTCTCATTCTCAGCGATCAGTTCAAACATTACCCCCATTTCCTTGAGAAAGATCCCATTGATCCGAGTCAGGGCCTTGGCGATCCAGGTCAATACTTCTTCCACGGTGTTTCCTCTGAGGGCTGAGAATTCCGCAGTACAAATGAGGGCAAGGCGGAACTTACGGGCAACCGCGTTGTCCTTTTTAAGACGTCGCCCAACAGCCTCGTCAGCATGCTCGACGACAGCATTTGCGCGCAAAAGGGAGCGCACTTGGGGGATCTCCTTGACAGAATCAGTCCAGCCTGTGCTGTGGTCAATGCTTGGGATTCGCAGATGAAGCATCATGGGATCTGCAGAGAGGTCATCATCATGATCGGCAAACAAGAGCTTGCGGTTTTGGTAATGAATGGTAACAGCGACGCTTTTCTCGTCATTTTCATTGAAGCAAAGAGTGACGGTGGTGAGACCATCATCACAGTGGCCGGAAAGCGTGACAAGGTTCGGATACTTGGCCGCAAGGTCGGGGTGAAAGAGCCCTTGAAAGCCACTAAAGCGGCACTCCAAAATCGCGTCTTGGGCTGAATCAACGAAGATATTCACGGCTCCTTCGCTCTCGATGCCCCACTTGATTTCAGTCAAGGCGCTGGGGTTGATTCTGACAGTTGTTCCATCCTGGTCAAAAGGACGAACAACGGTCCAGAGACTTGGCTCTGTCAATGGGGCAGCACCGGCCCGAGGCAGCATCTGACACAGGGCCAAAACAGCAGGAATGATTGCAATAGAGATCTTCATCAGTATAAGCAAAGAAGCAGCAATGGTAACGATAGTTCGGCTTTTTAGTTTCAAGCAATGAGCAGTAAAAGTTTGTTCAGTCTCTAAAAAATGAGCTTGGTTTTGGAAGCCACTTTTCCCACGGGTCCTCGATGCGCGCCCTCTCTATTCGCTCCGTACAGTACAAAATATACGTACGCTTCGAGTAGGGAAGACAGATTCGTTCACCAGAATCCCCGATCAAGCTTCCAACCAAGAATCAACCCGGCATGATTGACTCCCATAGATTCCACTCTACGCTATTACTGTTCTATCCGTAGCTAAAAGTACCAATTACTCTACACTATTAGAGTCGCTTGCTGTTTCCTATGAGCCATACAGCTGGGCCGAGTGGCACCCTACCAGAATCAACAACCAGTCATGCGATTGACTCCCACGGATTCCAACAACCAAGTTGCAAATGCCACTCGTTGACTAGTAGTAGTACTTACAATTCTACTACTAGAGTCGCTACTTTTTCCTAACAGCCAGACAGCAGGCCAAGTGACAGCAAATTACTAGGAGGCCCCGAGCACGAAAACTCCGAATCACACCTCGACCCTCTTCTTGCCGTGCAAGGCCTACTGTATTGCACAAACGATTCGAAAAAAACCACTCGTACAGAGAGCCGGACCCGAGTCAATACCAAAGATGCTGCACAGAGCGACAAAACCCGGTATCTTTGATTAGTGTTCGTCATCCCTCTGATATCGTCAGCTGGAAATCGCCCACTGCATTATTAAACCCGCCTACTAGAATGTAATAGAGCGTGTCTTGAGCCGCATTCCAAGATATCACACTTTGATTCCCGCACCCGTCTTCGTTGAAATTAACGCAAGTCAAATTCTTGCAGCTATCGCCAGCAAAGACGTAGAGTTGAGTGTCGTATTGCGTGCCGTCGCCACAAAGGGAGGCCGTGATAAATCGACCGGTTCCTGTTACTGTATACCACAATCCAGGGGCAGTGGCGACGTCCCCACACAACCTAGAATAGGCGAGGTCTTCCGTAGCACCTGCAGTCGAACTGAAAATCGTAGAGGGGACGTACATCATCTCCGCAGTCCCACAGTAGTCATTCTCCACGAAAAGTTGAGCGTCTTCAATCGTCAATGTGAAGCGCCCCGCGTCTATCTCTTCCTGCCCGTGAACATAGACTTCATACTGGATACCAGGACTTGTTTCCCAGTAGGCAATGGTCCGCTCTCCGTCGCAAGTGATCGTTTTGGCGTCGACGCATTGAAGGCCATCACACGATCCGCTTAGAATCGTGAGATCAGTGGAGTAGTTGGTTCCAGGGTTGCATGTAGAAGCCCGCAAACTGCCCCCCGTTCCGTGCACAAGGTACCAGACTCCTCGGGCCGTCGAATTAGAGCAGTCTCCCAGTTCAGCCGGGTTAGAGGCAAGAGTACTTCCCAAACTGATATCCCCCGAAGCCAAAAGGCTCGATGCATTAGCGCAAACACCGGCACCTCCAGGGAGAAACTCTTCCAAATGCACTTCAAAGTCCCTTTCATCCGAGCTCTGCACCAAAACATAGTACAATTCACCTTGATCCGAAAACCACTGGGATGCGACCTTTTCGTTGGAGGCCGTGCACTCAACTGGTGTAAAATCTATGCACTTTAGATCGGAGCATCCTTGTGCTCCACCAACAAAGACGGATACCTGAGATTGTATGTCAGACTCCGAGCGGCACTTCAGCCCGAGAATGCGTACAATCAAGAGTTCCCCCGTACCCTCAACAGTGTACCAGACCCCAGGGGCATCAAGCAAACCTGAGCATTCGGATCGTTGCACATTGCAGGCATTGACCATGGTGCCGTTCTCCCCTATGGCGCCAACCGATAGTGCTTGTGCTTTCTCGCAAATTCCATTGGGCGGTGCACGCGTCAGATCCAAGATGAAATCTCCTTGTGATCTATCCAGGATTCCACGAACGATGGCGTAGTAGAAACTACCTTCACTTGCCACAAAGGCAATGTCGCCTGTGATCCAAGGCTCTGGATTCCCAGGCAAAGCTCCACCAATGCAGCTCAAATCATTGCAACTCGAGCCATCTAGAATGGAAAGTGTCGCACTGAATTCGGGTTTTTGGCTCTCTTCTGTAAAAACAGAAGCACACACAACGGAGCCGTCGCCGTGCATCCTGAACCAAGAAGCAGGAGCAGCGATGGCGTTGTTTTCATCACACGTTATAATCGAGTCATCAAGGGTTTGGTTCCGAGTCGATCCAATCGTCAGGCTATCAAAAGACTTAATCTCTCGGGCATTTTGGCAATTTCCGCTTCGCGGCAACGTATTGATAGTCAATGTAAAATTTCCTGTATTGGATGTTCGGAATCCTTTGACAACAATATAATACCGAGTCCCCTGTTCGGCTATCCATCCTACAGATCCATGTTGTCCACAAAGTTCGTCCGACCCTCCAATACATGTCAATTTGCCACAAGGACCAGCAAACACCAGTACTTGCGTGTCGGATTCATCGTCCAAGCCTGTGCCCTCACAAGTGGAGGCAATCAGCCGTTGATCGTTCCCTTGCACATAGTACCATAGAGTATATCCTTCACCAGGTTCCACTAAACAGTCGGTATCCAAATTACCAGCTATGTTTTGCAGAATTTCTCCTTGAACTGTACCACCCGTCAAATTGGTCAATTGCATTGCTGTAGAACATTTAATATTCATCCCCGGCTTTGGACCCCCATCTTCACTGCCTTGAATGGAAAAAAAGATGATGACTGCCGCCAAGACACACAATAATAAACACCCCACAGCTCCATAGACTTTCCAAGGCAACCATGGATCTTCGTCGGGTGATACAATGATCTTGGCATTCGCTGCCGACAAAGCATTAGATAACAGCCTTCGTTCCGCATCGTATTCGGCTTGACGTCGGATTTGTTCTCGTTGGGCACCTTCATCGTATACTTCGGCGTCAATCAAATCCAAAACTTGCTGGTGACTTCTCGTGACGAAACTACTATTGGCATTCATGCCATTTCGGTCTGGCAGAGTATCATCTGGCAAGGATGGTATCGATGACGAATTGCCATCATTATCATCTTGATAACTATCCTCATCGGCCAGTGCAGTCGATCCCAAATTAGCCAAGAAGGAGGAGTCCCCCGATTCGACACCTTCTATCGATGTTGACGAATCGCCACTGCTCTGTTGTCTTCTTGTTCGAGCAGCATTTTTGGAAGGAAGATAGCTGGTCGTATACGGTTGCATTTCCTCGTCGTCGGACGCTTGTAATCGTTCAATCAAGGTCGAGGGAGTGGATGTCCCGAGACTATCGTCGTACGACGACGACGAAGCAGCAGTAGCCGCTGCAAATTTGGTCCCTGTCCGTCCTCTAAGTTTTTGATTCGCACTACTACTAAGCGTGGAATCATCGACCGAAAAGGCTCCAGGTTCCAACGTCGACGCCGTCGAAGAGGAGGATACAGCAGGCACCATAGGTCCTTTGGCATAGGAATGATAGCGTTCTACTTTGGCTCGTTCGGCAGCTCGAAGTTTGGCCAGACGATCTGATTGCTGTTGCTGCTGTTCTTGTTGTGCAAGAGTATTACCAGTCATGGGACGCTGCGTATGAATGACTTCTCCTGTTGTCGGATCCATATATGTCGTTGCAGTTGTAGTTTCCACTGGAACTTTCCGTGTCTGCTGTTGCTGATGTTCCTCGTTTCGATTGTTGTATCGTTTCTGTTTCGATAATGATAACGACGATCGAGGAGGTTCCAAGGCAAAATCACCATCGGCATCATGGTCCGGAGAATTCGGCTTGTGTTTGACCGCCAACAAAGTTAATTCTTCATTGGGTGATAACAAAGGAGGACACAAGGATGCAATGCCGCCACCACCTCTCGTTTTGTTGTTATTATTTTTTGTATCGACCGATAACGAGGGGCAATTCGTTGGCGCATGGTTGTTATGGGACGTGGACAGGGGTCGAAAGGCACTGCCCGATTTACGCCGAATCGTAGGGGTTTGCTCCAGTTCTTGCAAGAATGAATCATCGTCACTCACGACATTTTCAGGGTTGGCATGATTCATTTTTTGTTTGTATAAGAAATCTGCAATAAAAAATCTTTTGTCAGACTGAAAATGATAACACTCTTTTAACAAAACGGTGGGGCAGAGATGTTACTCTGGCAGTGACGACGACGACGATGATCGACCGATGAATTGAATGGCAGTGTTGCAATGACAAGATTTCTGCTCAGGAAATGCCTATTCGCATCCAGCAATGCAGTAGTGGCACGAGAGCTACGGCAAAAGTGAATGGTGCGCTGCCCTTTTGTTCCATGTGTACTCCATGTCGAGGATTTTGTGCCGTTTGTTTTCAAATCGATAGCGCCGCCACATCTTTGGGCTTCGGCAGAGTGTCGCACATATGCGCAGACGCATTGGAATATATATTCCGTTCATCGCGAGCATACGCCATTCTACCCTTTTAAAAATCTCGCATTATGCATGTGTGTCGCTCCGTCGGTCACGCCCGCCATCATTTTTATGGGGTACAAGAGTCGACGATGAAGAAAGTCGTGACGAAGCTAGTTGTAAAAGTTGTGGGGTGTTTCCACTTGTGCAAACAAGCAAAACGAAGTAGATATCTACTTCAATACTACGTCTTGCTCAATTGTTTCGTCTGCGGCCCGTGTTAAAAAAGTGGTGCCCTGACTACCTAAGCTGTTGTTGTTGTTGTGATTCCCAGAATTGTTGTTAAAAATGGGCCGCGATCCTCAAGGACGCATCTCATCCTCCAAAAGTCGAATACTCGTCCCCACAAATGATGAAAGTGTCATACTTCCTGACAAAGTACCAGAAACCTTGCTGTTAGTCAATACTACTAGCACTGCCAAGAGTCATGAGGATTCAACAACCACGTCCAATAATAATCTTTCACCTTCCAATCTGACCATTTTGGAAGATTTACAACGCGACGAAGAAGAATTGTCACCTCGGATGCGAAATAGTAGTACTCACCCAAAGAGTAATATGCTCCGATCGCCATCAACAGAAGAGGCTGTGAATACAGAAGCTTTGATTTTAGATGTGATTGTTGATACAGTGACCAAACAGCAGGTAAAAGATGTGATAGTCGATACAGTGACCAGGCAGCAGCAACAACAACAACAGGAGGGTGCTGCTAAAATGCGTAATGCAGGCAACAAGAACAACAATGGTCATCGACGTCGTCAAGTCGAACACAATGCCCAAGATCAAATATTAAAGGACTTGGAAGAAGCTGCAGAATTTGTACCCGCAAAGAAAGACTCTGGTGGGAACCAGAAGAAACGGCGGATAGTGTACGCAGTACTGGTATTGCTTGTCTTGATTATTGGCGGTGTCGTGGGTGGCATTTTGGCAGCCGGCAAGGACTCAAACGAAAAAGATGCTAGTGAGAGTGAGAAAGCTCCTACGGCTGCCCCAGGATCCATCGACGACTTGTTGCAAGTATCTCGAGACGTTTGCACGGAAGCTGTCGAAATTAACGCACCTCAGACGATAGTGGGAACCACCGAGGAGGCCATGCCCGACGACGACGCCCCCGTGTGTGGGGACCTGCAGAACAATGGACGAGGTGTTTGGTACTTTTTACAAGGAACGGGAGTTCTTTTGAGCGTCAGTACCTGTGACGATACCTCCACTACCACGACTAACTTTGATACACAACTATCCGTCTATCAAGCGACATCGAGCGGTTGTAACACGCTTCAGTGCATAGCAGCCAATGATCAGAGCAGTTTTTGTGGTCAAAATGGCAGCCACCTAACCTTCTTGGCCCAAGAAGGTGAACGATATTATATTTTGGTGCATGGCAATCGCAACTCCGATGGTATCTTTGCCTTGACGGTTCAAGACCAAAAGCTCAACGATAAATGCTCCAAATCCATTGAACTTCCAGATGTCTCTTCAGCAGATACTGCTGTATATCAGTTCGGAACCACCAAATTCGCTCCAAAAGATGCTGAGATTCCTCCAGAGTGCAACAATGTTCCATATACTTCTACTGGCGCTTGGTTTGTCTTTCGAGCACTCGAATCGAAATTTGTACAAGCGACTCTACACGACTTGGATGGACGTATCTCGATATTTACCGGCTCTTGCTTAAAACTTCAGTGTGTCACGGCTAGCAATTCCGCGTCTGTCCTGTGGACCACTCAGACAGGGGCCGCCTACTTTATCTATGTCCACGGCGTTGGCAATACGGTGGGTGATTTTACACTATCCCTTTTGCCGGGGAGCGCGTTGGAACGAGATCCCAATGCTGCTACCAACATTCAATGCGACATGGCTGCCTCGTTGGGCAACAATTCTTCTTGGTTCGGTCCAATTGACGCCCAAGCCGTGGGAAATACAGATCAAGGTCTTGTGGCCAACGTGCCACCATGTGGAAATCAGGTTTGGAGTACGGCCAAAGGTCTTTGGTACTGGGTCCTTGGAACTGGCAAACCCCTGATTGCCTCCACTTGTGATCCACCAGAATCACAAGAAGAAGATGAATTCGACACTCAAATTTCAGTTTTTACGGGGGATTGTGTCAATTTACAATGCGTCGACGGCGGGGACCAAAATTGTGGAATGCAATCCAGTGTCGTGTGGCGGACCGAGGACAAGACGGGATATTACATTTTCGTCCATGGCTATGAGGGTAGAGTAGGATCCTTTCAACTCAGAGTCCAAGAACTCGATCCAACTTCGTCGTCATCGTCTACTAATATGGACTGTGCAAATGCCATTGAGGTAGACCTAGACGGCGTCACAATTCTGGGATCCACTTCAGGGTCGCTGTTCCAACCAGTCGGAGAATGCTCCGGGACCGATGTAACCGCACCGTCGGCATGGTACAAGGTTGTGGGAACTGGGACAGCGATAATGGCATCGACCAAACTGTCGAATCAAATTGCTCGAATGCAAGTGTACAGTGGAGGTTGTGAGTCGCTCAACTGTCTCAGCGCCTCTCGTGTCGTTGGAGAGGCCGAGCAAGAATCCATCACATGGCAGAGCGAAGTTGGGGTTGTTTACTACCTTCAAATATTTGGACCGGGAGATTTCAGTCTCAAGATAGAGCAATCCCTCGACAATTATGTATGTGGGGGTGTCAGCGAAACCTTGCAAATTGGGCAAACTGTGCTTGGACACACCATATTCAGCCAGGACGGTGAGGGGGGCATTGGCGGCTTGCGTCAGACTTGTGTTGCCAATGAACCTGGTGCTTGGTACCGAGTAGAGGTGGATAAAACGATGACTCTTGCTGCATCAGTTTGTGCTCCGATGTCAACGACGTTTGATGCCGTAGTTCAAGTGCTTGAAACAGCGGGAGGGAACGATTGCGACTTTGTTCGATGTTTCACCAATAACGGCCAGAGTTGCGGTCCCGGTAGCGCGTCAACATGGAATGCCACTGCTGGATCGACTTACTACATTCTCGTTCATGGATCCGAATCTGATCAATATGGAAACTTTGCCTTGCAAGTTGGTCTTGCAACCAGTTTTTGCGATAATGCGTTACCCCTCACGATTAGTCAAGCAGTCAGCGGATCTACCGGCGGTGCTGTCAAACCGACGGAGGCCTTGTTATGCCAAGCATCACAACTCCTCGTCGACGGACCAACGATCTGGTATTCATTCAATGGAACAGGGTCCGTGGTCGAGGCAACCACTTGCGGAATGTCAACACAGGTTGACACAACCCTGGCAATCTTTCAAGGTGCTTCCTGTCAGACATTACAGTGCCTCACGGCAGGAGATGATGAATGTGGCCTGCAAAGCAACGTTTCATGGTTTGCTGAATTAGGCGTCGAGTACTACGTCGCCGTGTCAAGTCGAGGCGAAGGGTCCTTTGATTTGATGCTCAACGAGATACCGAACGATGAGTTTGAATTCTCTCAGAAATTGCCTTTTGGCAACTCGGAAACCAGCGGTGTGATCCCCTCCTTTCCAGTCGCTGGTTTCGAGGATCCTTGTTTCGGGGTTGCTGCCGATTTTCCCGGCGCATGGTATTCTGTCCCCGGCACGGGATCACCAATGGAGTTTGACGTTTGCGGAGTTAACAGCACGACTCAGCAAATATCAGTGCTCACTGGAGGGGAGACGGATTTTGAATGCATTGGCTCGATTCAAGGAACTTGCTCTATGGTCTTCTACACTGTCTTCGGAGAAAATTATTCCGTTGTTGTTTCCGATGAGCCTGACACTGCAATCGAAGTTTCGGTCGCCAGCACAAATGATGAACAATGCAGCACGGCCGTAGGACCACTTACGGTTGGCTCCTCTGTCCAAGGGAGTGTGGTCGGCGCGACCGCGGAACTTGAAGACGTTTGCGATGGTATAACCAACCGTGGCGCCGGAGTGTGGTTCAAAGCCATCGGTACCGGTGAATTCGTGACGGCTTCCACCTGCTCGGAGTTTACAGATTTTGATACTCAAATATCAGTCTACGCGGGAGATGATTGTTCCAATCTGAAATGCTTGGGCGGAAACGACGACAATTGTGGTCTCAAAAGCTGGGTGACCTTCCCAACGAATGAAGGTGAAATTTTCCGGGTTCTAGTGAGCGGCAAAGGGACGAGTAAAGGGAATTTCGTTCTAAGTTTGACGTGATGCAAGACGGTGGTTCTGCTACTAAAAGCTAATAGAAGCGCAAAGAATATCATGCTTCCTTTCCAGCAGTCCCTATTCGTTTCGGATGGAAGTCTCGAGACTCTCATGGTGCTCGGTAATCTCTAGCAGCCGAACAACCTCCTCTGGGCAGTGCTTGCTCTCCACCGCGATATCCAAAGGCGTCTTTCCGTCCACGTTCTTCTCAAAAATGGAGTCTGGGTGAAGACACAAGAGCTGTGTCATGACGGTCGGCGAACATCCCATCATGGCTGCAGCGTGGATGGGTAGGTTACCATGTTTCTTTTCCTTGGCATGAACCAGGAAGTCAGCAAGGGAACTCTGAATTAACATCGCTACTAAATTCTCGTTCGGATGATTCTTCAAGGCCAAGTGAAGTGCAGTTTCGCCGAATTTGTTCGTAAGACGTAGAAGGTCTTCCCGATGGCCGTGCAGTATGGTCTCGATAACGGCACAGGTGGCACCATTCTCGATAGCCATCAACAAAGGGTAGCTGCCGTCCCTAACCTGTTCGCCAAGTGAATACCTGGTCGCAGCTAATTCCAGATTGGACTTCTCAGCCATATCAGATACGAAATGCAAGTGGGGATTCTCGTGGCCGTCGTCAGAATTGTTGGGGGATGAGCGTCGCTGGACCATGTGACCCATCTGCAACGAAGGAGTACCAAAAGACAACAGTGAGAATAGCAGTTTCGGATCATTACAACATCCATGGACAACCATTTGCCACCCACCTTGGTACGAGTCTCAAGAGCTTGCGGGTACGCTTCGATTAGTACAGCGATGACGGGCTCGTTTCTTGGGGCATTTCGACACGCCATGTGCAAAGGCATTAAGCCTTCCTTGTTCTTCGCAGAGACAGCCACGGGGCAGGCTTCGAGAAGGGCGCGAATCACCTCTACTGACATTTCCGGATGGCTTGCAGCGATATGAAGCGGATTGTTTCCATCCACGTCCTGGTCCGCGACAGTCTGGGGGCAGGCGTCCAACAATGCCTGAATCACATCAACGGGAGGATTGCCCCAGCAAGCGATATGCAGCGGGGTGGACCCATGATCATCAACCATCAATGCTTCCTCGGCGCAAGCATGTGCAAGTTTCACAACCGTAGAGCTTTTTTGATGTTGGCAAGCATCGTGAAGTCGAGTCCAAGTCATGATGATGTTATTTCAGCGAAAATATCAAGAATTTGTTCTGGGAAATGTAGTGCTGTTGTATTTTTAGTTCTGTTGTAGCATTTTGTGACAGAATGACCTAGGACTCTTGGAGCCCCGAAGCCACACAAGAATGCTTGAGTTCTCAATGCATTGACGGGATGCACCACAAGAGATATTTGACAATGCGGGGAGGAATAGTAGATTCCCTTCTCGTTTTGACAACGAGAACAATGATGGAATCACATCAGATTTCATCGTGTCGTGTGGGTGGTGTCAGAAAGTGGTCGATTGGCGCGATCGACTCCATCATCTGGTCGACATCTTTGACCACGATAGTTCAATATCCATGATACATAGGTGTTAGCAATACTTTCATTCTTGAACCCTACGAAATTCTTCGTCGCCAAAAATCGGCGAGCGCTCATAGGCGGATGCTTCGGTGGTTGTCATCATTCGCAGAAGCATCACAAAATGGCGATAGCAGCAATTCTCATTTCAATTTCGAAATTGATTGTGAAGCAACCATGTATGCATACAGAACTCCATCCCGAAAACCACCACGACAACGAAGCAAAAGATGTACTCGAGAAGGCGACAAATTCGAGTTGTCACCAACCAGTCAAGCGACCTGCCGTAAATGCATGAAAAAAATCACAAAAGGCAGCAAACGCGTTGGCAAAGAAGTTTACGATGACAAGTATGGGTGGTTTCACAAATACTACCATGAGCAGTGTTCACCATTTTTAGAGCAAAAACTCAACCTCCCTGGAGGAAGATCCTCTCAAGATGAAATTGCCCACCAGAAGAAAAGGGAAGTGGAAACTCAAGCGCTTATTCGCGAGCGTCACGAGCTACGTGAACGACTTAGGCAACTTCGCATGGGGTTTGCTCGGCGTCTGAACTGCGCGGATGCTTGCTATTTAATTTTCGACAACAAAACGCTTGATGATATTGTCGTCAAGTTGCCCACCAACAAGAGTGAAATGCTATCTGTCTGGGGTATCGGGGAACAAAAGTACCAGAAGTTTGGCGATAGCATCATCTGGGTAGTCAGACAGTTCAAAAAAGAATCAGTATCACACTATACCAGCAATGCAACGGCTATTCGTCAGTTGGATGTTTCTTTCAACGATGCTGCGGATGACGACACTAGTGATGATATCGTGGTAGGAGAAGAGCTGACGATTGATGAAATTATTCGTCGCAAGTTTGAACATGCCAAGCAAAACAACTATGTCATTGATATTGATTCACCCGGCCAATTTGTTTGACTCTCTACACCTCAAGTCCACCACTGGCTGAAATTCATGTTTTTGAGTAATTTATATGTTGTATGTGCATGAGCATGCCCTTGGCTTTCGGTGATCATGATCAGTTTCCTTGTTCGGTTGGGGACGAGCGGGGAACTACGATACTAGAACCAAACAGAAATCAAATAAACCAACAAATCCAAGGAATGCCTCTAGTAGAATGTGAAAAGGGGCGGTAGAAAAGGGCGAGACAAGGACCACCATTGAAGTATTCGACTGGCACGATCATTGGAATTGACGCAATATTTTTGGTCGCCACCCGTAGTGCAATATGGTACATACATAGGTAATAGCAATCCTCGTTCTGACGTTTGTCGCTCCTATCATCGTCATCGCCGCATCTCCGCACGCATTCTTTCGAATTCACGGCACCATTTTAGTTTGCATCCATTCTCAGCTCACTCTTTCATGCTCACAAAGAATCCGTAGAGGCCAATACGGCAAAATGAAGATCAATGCTAATTTCAAGGCCTTTGCTGGCATGAATTTTGATGCCGGCAAATACATCTCGTCCCCAGCGTACGGTGTAAATCGATTCATGTTGGATCGCATCGGCGATGAGAAAGCCCGAGCCACCACGATCGTCGAATATCATCCCAACTCCAAGTTTCCTGAGCACGAACACATTGGAGGAGAAGAGTTTCTGGTTCTAAAAGGCACTTTCAAGGATCAATTTGGAGAGTTCCCAGCCGGCACGTATGTTCGAAACCCGATCGGATCGATTCATTCCCCTTGGGTCGACGAGGATGGTTGCGTCATTATGGTGAAACTTTTGCAAATGGCAGACACGGGAGAGGGAACAACCCCATTGCATGTTAACTTTGAAAGGGACAAAGGAGAGCCAACGGAATATGGTTCCGTACTGCAAATGTATAAGAACGATGTCACTGGCGAGCAGGTATTTATGGTTCGGCTGAACCCCGACGCGGCCTTTCCGACAGACGAATTGGCGCAAGGTGGGGAAGAGCTTTTTGTGTACGATGGATCAATAAAGGCAGAAGATGAAGATTATGTCAAGTGGGGTTGGATGCGATTCCCAACGGGTGACCCGACGGACAAGCGAAAAACTCTAGCTGCCGGTAAACAGGGAGCTTGCGTCTTTCGAAAGACAGGGCACTTGACCGAAAAGTCACTAGGGATGGAGAAAATCAGAATTGATCCCGAAACAGAGCAAGTATTGGCCCAATAAAGAATTTTTATTGATAGAATCTCGTTCCTGATAGTCTAGCAACTTTATGAAAGACGAGCTATATTTCAAAGTCGCCATGACGAACATCCACGAGGAAAAGTCCGTGTGCCGGTGCCATTGGGGGAGCTAGTCTTCGATCCTTGGCCTGGAGCAACTCTCGAACATCCTCGGCCTTTAGTTTTCGTCTTCCCACTTCCACAAGGCATCCTACCATGTTGCGGACTTGCCGGTATAGGAAGGAACTCCCCACAATTGAAACGGTAACAAGCTGTGGACAAGACGACGGCTCGGGCTTGCCACCACCAAGATTTAGCAAACCCGACGAATCCATACCCCAAAACAACGGTGGACCATAGGGACAAGAATTCACGTGGATAGAATCAATACGGACTATCGGCGATTGTCGTTGACAATTGGCTCCACGAAAGGACGAGAAGTCATGTGTCCCTTCAAGCTCACGAGCAGCTTTTTGCATTTCCTCAATATCCAAATGGCATCCTTTGCCTCGTATTCTCCATGACCGATCCCACTCAAATGGGACGCCCCAGTCACTATCCATTCCTTCAAAGCTAAGCATTCGATAAATGTAGGTCCGTTGCGTCGCGCTGAACCGAGCATTCCAATCCACCTGAGGTGGCTGGCTGGGATCTTGGAGGGAAAATGGATTGTCCATAAAATCAGGAGCATGCTTAGCTGATAATATTCGCAACTCATCGCTGACAGAGTGTCGCCTCCAATCATCTTCTTCAAACGTGGAAAAAGTCGACAAGCGAGTCTGCTTTTGCCTTCGGGACCCGTAGGAAATATCTTGACTCCAGCTTGTCGTCTGGCGCGTCAGCTTTTGATTCAAACCCTTGTGCAACTTTTGCAGGAAACGATCCCGCTCGGTTTCGCCTTCGGTCTGAACATCAACATGAAATGTGTTTTTCAAGGCGTGAACACCACGATCCGTTCGAGAGCTGACTTGGATATTCTCCCAACGACCACCAAATAGACTGTCCAGGGCTTCACGGATCCGACCCTCAACCGACCGATATCCTCTCAAATCAGTTCCATCGGGAAGAATGGAATCTTCCTGATTGGCATGATAGGAGAATCCAAGAAATGACGAGCCATGATATTGAACTGCCAGTGCGTATCGCTTGAAGCCATCAGCACGACGAAGCGACATTCTTCTTACGATGGGGCGTTCAATCGGCCCCGAACCTATTTCGTTGTGTGGAAGGAATCATAACGAAGGCTACAGAGACGATGCTTCAATGGCCTAAAGCGGCGTTGGGATGGTTGGGAACAACAAAGATCTTTTATGGCGCCGCTGTCATCTTCAAGACCAAAAAAGCGAAAGATATTTTATGATATTCGGGTCAGTGTAGTCGAAAGATCAAACAAACTGTCATAGGTACAATCAGTGCAGTGGGCATGGTGTACATTACATTGCGCGTAGCGGCACGTCACTGCGCGTCACAGCGAAAAAACTCGCCCAGTACGAACTCTCGTAGATTTCTACGCATGTCAACCTGCGAGTGCACGAGTGAACGCCGCTGGAACGTTCGACAAAGTTCGAACCCTTCGCCTCTATGCAAATCCCCTGCCTCTCGCTCCACGCCATCACAAAATTCCAACAAACATCACAACTTCGACCATGAAGAACGGAAGATTTCTTCTATTGCTGCTATCGCAGTTAAATGCATCAACTTATTCCAATTGGATCGATCCAGATACACCTGAAAACCTACACACGACTCTCCCGTATTCTCATGGTGATAAACGATCGTACGAACTCGTGTTTTCGGACGAGTTTAACGTCCCTGACAGGACTTTTGAGGATGGTGCCGACCCTCGATGGACGGCCATGAATAAGAATGACTTTACAAATAACCCTCTTCACTATTACAGTCATGATGCTGTTCGGTCGCAAAATGGAACCATGCGCATAAAACTCAGCGTCGAGCCCAGGGATGATTTGTATTCGCTGGGTGAGCCTGGCGTCGAATACAAAGAATTCCAATCAGGCATGGTACAAAGCTGGAACAAATTTTGTTTCACTGGGGGTGTTGTCGAATTCTCTGCCAAGATGCCTGGAGCGTCCAATGTTGCTGGTTTGTGGCCGGCTATTTGGATGATGGGAAATCTGGGCCGAGCTACCTATGGTAAGAACAGTCGTGTCATTGCATTTGGTTGCACTTTTGTGTGGCGTGCTCTTACCCGGCTTTCCTCTCGTTTATAGTCGGTTCGACTGAGAACATGTGGCCATTTTCCACCAATGTTTGCGATGAACGCACCAAAGACAGTCAGTTGATCAACTCGTGCAACAATGCAGAGAGATTTCCTGGCATGCCTGCGGGGCGCGGCCGAGGTGCACCTGAGATTGATATCTTGGAAGTCATGATGATGGACGAGTACTTTACCAATCCAATTCTAAGCACTTCCCTCCAAATTTCGCCGGGAGTGCCCGACGACAAGAGGCCAGCGTTGGGCCACGAGCCGACTAAAGTACGTACAAATCTTGATCATGGATTTCGTTTCTTTGAAAGCTGGGGCTGACATTATCTTTACATTGTCGCTACTTACTTGGGGCAGAAACAAACATGGTATTCCCCAAAGTTTGGCGAAAACGCTACTCGCAACACCTATTTTTACGGAACCGTGTCATACCCCATGGATCAAACCAAAATTCCCTATCGCACCGACTCTTTGTCGGCCAATATTGCTTTGAATCAAGACTTTTTTGAAAACTTTCATAATTTCCGCGTCGAGTGGGAGCCACCAGCAGAGTCAGGCTTTGGTGGCTACGTCAAGTGGTTCATTGACGGAAAACTCGTCACGGCAGTATATGGTGACGACCTTCAACGCACAACGCAGGCTGAAATTCCTAGTGAACCAATGTATTTGGTCATGAACCTTGCCGTTTCGAAAGATTGGGGTTTTCCGGATGCATATTATAAGAATTGTCCGAAAAAGTGCTGGAGCTGTCTGGATCCCAAGTGTGCATGTGCCCTACCAAAGGGATTCTGTGACGCGATTCCCACCTCTATGGAAATTGATTCAGTCCGTGTCTATCAACCCGTCAATGAACGGGGCTACTCCTTAGGATGCTCGCCGCCCAATCGGCCGACAAAGGAATTCATTGAGAGCCAAAAGGAAGTGTACAAGCTTGCCGGGGATGAAAATCCTCTAAAGGAGGTTGCGATTGGGGGCGGCGCATGTCAAACGGACCGTGATTGCGGTACAGCTGAAAGGGGAGTATGTGATTTCAACGCAACGTGTCTTTGTGCCGCGAATTGGACGGGACCGCATTGCCTCGCTCCTGGTGGCTTTGACGAATGGACCGATCCATACTACTTTTCCGGAAGCGGTGGGCTTGAATGGACCTTTGTTCTGGTACTCCTCTTGTGCGTGGTCATTATTTTTCAGTGGAAATCGGTGGCATGGGACAAGTCCGAAAAACAAATGTACCGGATCTTGGCCACTTTGTCCACGTCGCACGAAGATTTGCAAACAGCAAGGGATTCTTCGCTTCCGTTTGATTCTTATCAGCAAGGATGCGTACCAAAGGTAGCGACCACTCCACTTGTAGAGCCATAGAAACTTTTGAGATGTATTGATTTTCACAATGATGTACTGTAGCGACTGGAACTTTCTTCGAACTGGAAGATTCAGGGGATCAACTTGCCAGAAGTAGATGCATACATGCTAGCCAGATCTGAGTTTGGTAGCAGGATCTCCAACTCGAAGGTTGCAGCTCCCACCCGTGTTGAAATTTCATTGCTTATGAATATGTCAAATTAGCATCAACAAGAAACTGGGGAAACCTGTATTTGCGCCGACAATCGTCATCCCAAATATCACCGTTTGCCCGTACTCGGTAAAAGCAAAGATTGTCTTTCTTCGTCACATTCGGAATATGCTTCAGCACAAAATCATTCAGGAAGAACTCCGAATGCATCTTTATCCATGGATGCCGTGGTGTATAGCACGGGACACTTGGGTATCGACTCTTAGCCCAAATGTGAGCATTCTCGTATGTACCATAAAACATTCGATCGTTCACCAAAAAGCCGAAACTCGGAATAACAGCGTCGCCGTCAAAGATATCAATTGGTGTGACATATTGAACGTCGGACCGAAATAGTCCTACTCGCTCGTATTCGATACCTCGTCGTTGTTCATTTTCCTCCATCAAGTCCCAAACTCGTTCAATACTATGCCACTTTTGAAAAATGTTAGTCACACCGATAGAGGAGATATCAACGTAGGACCAGTCTTACACAACGCTGCGTACCTGTTTATACATATTCTCAAGGGCCACCTGGTCCCATCCTAGGGTCTTGCGTGGAAGCATCTCAGGTCCAGCATAATAGCCCATGTTCCGTTTTGCGAAGAATTCTTCCCGTGTATCCATAACTACGTTGCTTGTCAGATCAAAGACTTCAGTCGGGTCAACTGTGTTGTCAATTTCACCTGTTCTAGGGTTTGATATCGACGTGATGTTATAGTTGTGTACGTAGATATCACATCTGCCATTTTCAGATACTCCGAGAATATGCTCACGAATGGATGGAAGAACTATACCTCGGAACTGCTTTGCAAGCCCAAAGAAAAGCAGTGCACATGGTTTTATATCACTGGTCGATTCTTGTCGTCTCGGTTCTCGTAAACTTTGAGTGGTAGAACAACTCACAAATTCACGCAGACGTCGCTTCCCTGATCCCGAGGCTCCACCAACATCGCCGGCATGAAGAAATTCGATTTTGTTATCCAACAACGAGAACTGCGCGAGAGAGTGTAATATAATTGCGACTGAGATGACCGTTCTCCCGTTACGGTAGCTCCTCGATGGCATCATCTTCTTTTCCGCTTTCTTAGAATCATGCGTTGCAATGGTGACAACCGGCTGTGGTGCATGCAACCATGCAAGCTACTGACTGTAGACCTTTTGGATGTTTCGGCGATTTCGAGATTGTGTGAGAGAGACCTTCGAGAGCCGGCCGGCTGCATGTGGCATCTCATTTTGACTTTAAATAACCTAATTTATAGAGGAACCATGCGTTGGACCAATGCATGTCTTTTCCCCTTATTATTTTAATAATAGGGCACTACAAAAACAAATAACGAACGTTCGTTGGGACGACGAAGGCGCGCGCTTGTCGACGAACAATTTCGAGACCATTGATTGTCGAGCGAGAGGTTCTACCAGGTATCGTACCAGGTACACCAGTATACTAAGATACCCAGTAGCATTCTTGAGCTATCGAAACGAAAGGTAAGACGAATGACGCAAATACTACACTCTATTTCCTCACCATACTCCAGGGGCTAGCCATCATAAGCATCGTTTCCTGTCAGACCTGCATCCAGACCCCAAATAGATTTGAGGAGTGGTCGCGGGAAAATGGGCTTGCATTGAGCCGTGAAGGGAGCACCAATGGTAGAATCTCGTCTTGGAACTGTTGAAATGCAAGAAGGACCTGGTTTCCAACATTAGAGACTACGGATTCTCGTACTTTCACAAGTGTCTTTAGTAATTCCGGCGGTGCTGGCCACGAATTGACTTGTTTGAGGCAAGGGAAGCCCGTTCTTGGACACTCACCCGAGCAACCACCGTCCCCCGATCAACGAGTGCCTCCAGAGGCGGCGCTTTCTACGAGTAGGTTAAATTGAGCTCCACCAAGTGCTTTGGGAACTCATAGTGCTTCGTACAATCATCTTCCCACACTTCTCCATTCGCCCTGACACGATAGAAGCATATGTCTTTCTTCGTCACATTTGGAATATTCTTCAGCACCAAATCGTTCATGAAAAATTCTGAATGCATTTTGATTGACTTGTGGCGAGGTTGATAACACGGAACGCTTGGGTATCGAATCTTAGCCCACACATGCGCATTCTCATATGTTCCATAAAACATGCGATCATTTACCAAGAATCCAAACTCAGGAATCACAGCGTCGCCATCAAAAATGTCAATAGGAGTAACGTACTTGACGTCCGATCGGAAAAGCCCCACTCGCTCGTAATGGATTCCTCGACGCTCTTCCGCCTCTCGCATCATATCCCAGACTCGCTCAATGCTATGCCACTAACTCGCCTTGTCAGACAATTGTCCCAGAACGAACTGCATTCAAGACAAAGTGGAACTCACCTGCTTATACATGTTTTCGAGCGCGGTTCGATCCCATCCTAAACTCCTGTAGGGTTTCATGTTGGGCCCCGCGTAGTATTTCATGTCTCTTTTCGCAAGAAATTGTTCTGTCGTATCCATGACCACGTTGTCAGTCAAGCTCAATACTTCTGTCGGATCAAGCTCGTTATCGAATTCTCCCGTTCTAGGATTTATTGTCCTCGTAATATTGTATGTGTGCAAGTAGATGTCGCATCTGCCATTGTCGGATATTTCGAGGATATTCTCCCGGATGGACGGCAGCACAACATCTCGGAATTGCTTTGGAAGGCCAAAGAAAAGAAGCGCGCACGGTTTGGGATCTTCAGAACCGCCGGCCGATGTTTTAGATTTTTCTGGTCTTTGGGGCCTGGGAAACGAGGGGCAACCGGCAAATTCATCAAGGCGTCGTCCGCTAGTAGTCTCGGGGGCATCTTCAGTCGATGGCGATGCTGGGAGATTCATTTTCGTCGAAAGTGTGAATTGAGAGACGACCAGGCAAACGATTGCAAGCGGAACAACCTTCCTCCAGAACGCAAGGTGACATATCTCTCTCAGTTGGGGGCTTCTAGCTGCCCGACGGTGGTGGTGCATGGTTGAATAAAGTTGTGATGGTATTAGATGGGGCATGGCGGCGGCGGTGACAGACCTGCTTTCATTGCGTCGCGAGAAATGCCTCGGGGAAATTACAAACCCCATCGGCATAAAGAAACGCCGAAAATGCCGAATGCAGGAGCTTCGGGACCGACCAAGACAGACCAAGGAAAACCGAACTCTGCACGACATCAGACGACAAGAAGCGTGTCGACACGTGCAAAACTTCATTCCATCATCGTCACATCGTCACTACGATGACATTCCATACGCTGATAGCAAGCCAATTGAAAAATGGCCCAAATTCTCGAGAGGAATTGACTCCATAGCAACAACAACGCAGCACAATCGCATCGCAAAAGTAACAGAATTGAATCGGTATGTGTAGAGGTATACAGGAGAGTGACCTTCGAAAAACCAAAAATAATGAGCCGGTTTTGCCTTCAAAACGAGAAGTTCCTCCTCGCTGGGATGGCCACTTCGGTTGTCGGCGTCGACCGCAAAGGGTACGCTTCAGAGAAAGCGTAGAGATTTATGATTACGATAGGGGAGAGGAAGATCAATGTTGGTCAATTACATGGTACGACGTAAGTAATTTCCCCCTGCACCACATTGTGTCGTTTCCCAGAGAAGGTTCGAGTTTAACCCATTTTGTTTCCATCTTTGAAAGAAATCCGACTATGCCCGTTTTGAAGCCAATCGCAAATTGGATATTATGACTTATCGGAGATTGCATCAAGGAAGTCGACGTTGGACCCGACCACGTGGTGTCGACATTAGCGGGAACGGATTCGACCACAATAGTAGAAGAAATTCATCAGCAGACACACTATCCGACCTCTGCACCCGAGGTTTAGAAAATTATCTAACTCGGGCCCGCAACCAGCAAATGCTTCGAAGGAAATCATTGGTCGTTGAAGCTGTTCTTGATGAGCAATTACGTCAACAAGAAGAGGGTATTCATGATCCTGAGCTCTTGGCGCACACCACCTCTTTATACACACTTATTTGCAAGCTGGAAGCTCAAGATCGAGCGAATTCGGATGCAGCGATTGTCAGTCATACTGAGGATTTGGATTTGGAAATGGAAGAAGATGATGATGAAGAAGACGGAGACGACCATGCTGCTGGTGACTATCATATGGATGGTGCGATGTCGAATCAGGAAGGACGTGACGGTGGAAATGATATGGTTGATCATAATGCCCCGCCGACGCAGAGTGAACGCAATGACAAGAGCATGACTCCACAAGATGAGTCCCCGACTTCATTCGATTTGTCTTCTTCGTCTTGGAGGAACTGTGTAGCTGAAGGTGTGATAGAGGATGCGCTTGTATTGCTTCCAAAATATGGCTGCTGGACTTGGATGCTCACATGAAAACATTTTTGTGCCTCGGCTACAATCAACATACCCATTCGGCCCCCAAGCAACGCACAATACTTGTAGTATTGAAGCTGTAAAAGTTTTGCGAGCGTACTAGAAAGACAAGCCCCTGGTCAATGTAATGGGCAACTTCGCAAGCTGCCTTCAGTCTTTGAAGTTACCATTGGTGGTGTTTTTGCTTCGTGGACGCGGTGAGTAGGGTGTCCCCAGTCACCTTTCTACTAGAGCATTCGAATCAATTTTGCGTTGGTGTGTAATTAGAACTAGAGTTGAAGATGAGACTTTGCTGGTCTAGCCCTTACCAAAAGACATTCTAGTAGTACCCTGGCCGGCCCGTCAAATGAACGATACGGGTACTAATAAAAAGATCTACAACAATTTAGAGAATCAATAGAATACAAATGTTCTAGCTAATAAAGAAGCCTACAACGCGGCTAATTATTACGTAGAGCCCATTGACACAGGGTACTGGCGTGTCGGTACGCTCTCCAAACCCCTCTATTTACGCAGACGCCACTTGTTCCACCAATTCTGCTCGGCGAGATTTGGCTTGATCCGAGTAAAATCGTGCCGTTTGGAAGGAACTTCCCGCACCACCACTGCGACCTTTGAAGTAAGAGTTGGAGCAGGTGAAGCTATTAAACGCCCGTGGGCGGCCTTCTCCGCCGCTCAAGTAATAGTTATGCATGAAGGATCCCACACGATTGTATTCGTCCACTTGTTTTTGAGCGTCCACGGATCCTCTGATAATGAATCAATAACAAAAGTCACACAGGAAACAAGGCGAAGGAATGAGTAAGTGCGATTCGCGACACTTCGATGACTCGTTAACAAGCATAAAATACGTACTCGGCTACTCGTTCCGCCATTCGGCCGATCCGCGAGGCCTCGGACTCTTGCATGCGTCGAAATAGATCCGTAAACATGGTCAAAAACTATAGTCAAAGTTCAACAAATCGTTGCCGTTTGGCGTTGTTGTTGCCTTTATTTTATCGCATCGTCATCGTCATCGTCACATGTCGCCGCACCGCCGCCGCCCTCGCTAATTACGCGGTGCGGTAGGTCGTAGCGCCGTGAGACTGATGGATAGACAGACTGCAGTCAATCCAATCAATCGTGCGCCAATTGCGCACTTGAAAGAAAGGGAATTCGGAATCTTCCGGTGAGATTCCAGCAAGGGCCCCGCAACTGCCACCAAAGCCACCGCTTTTCTTGCATCCAAGCCAACAAACTCTAGCAAATCATCCCGCCACAGGCAATGATTTCTTCCAGCAAAACTTCTTTGTTGTTGACATTGCATCTCTACCGTATATCTTGAGGAAAGCTATTCTTTTACCTTCGCACGAAGTCCCCACGAAGGAGTCATCACAAAAATGGCGCACAGCGACGAGATGATTTGGCAGGTGATCAATCACCAATTTTGTTCTTACAAAACAATCATCGGTAAAGCGAAATCCGACAAGACGACCTTTTGTCAACATCCCTATTCCGTCACGGGTCTTTGCAACCGCACTAGCTGTCCCCTGGCAAATTCCTTGTATGCCACATTACGTGAAGAAAATGGCAAAGTCTATTTGTGTATGAAGACGGTCGAACGCGCTCATTCTCCCAAGAATCTGTGGGAAAAAGTATTGTTGAGTCGAAATTATGCCAAGGCGTTGACACAGATTGACGAACATTTGCAATATTTCCCCAAAGTACTCATGCATCGAAACAAGCAACGCTTGACCAAGATTCATCAATACCTATTACGAATGCGCAAGCTCAAGTTGAAAGAATTATCTGGACACAAGGCCAAGATTGTTCAGGCGCCTACTCGGAAAATTGCCCAGCGCGAGGCCCGACGAGAACAAAAGGCGTTGGTGGCTGCCAAGATTACACAAAAAGTCGAACAAGAACTGGTGGATCGACTAGCCAAGGGAACGTATGGAGACATGTACAACTTTGCGGAAACGGCCTATACAAAAGCGTTGGAGCAAAAAGATACAGAAGTCGAGACGGAGGAAGAGAGTGAAGAAGAGGATAGTATTGTCGAGTATGTCGAAGATCTGGAATCGGATGAAGAAGAAATGGAAGAGGAGGATATGGAAGATTTGGAGTACATGGGAGATGGCAAGTGGGGCAAAGCCGGTGACAGTAGCGACGATGGCGAAGACGACGACGACAGCGCTGAGGATTCGTCTGACGACAAGGAAGACGACGAGGGCGATGGGGATAAGAGCGACGAAGAACGACCGCCAAGTAAAAAGGCAAAACCATCCAGACGGAAAGGAAGCCGCGTGGAAATTGAGTACGAAGAAGAGAATGAAGCCCACCAGGAGGCTTTACAAGAAGCCGGCATGGCTTGGTAGTAGTTATACAAAGAATCTGCGCACGTTAGTTGTACTTCTAGTACAGAAATTAGCGATATTGAGTGCGCTCCGTAGCCAGCTACAGTATACGAATAGCTCAATGGCGAATTCTATTGTTAGGGTGAATGCTTATTTGTACGGGTGAATTGATCAACAGCAGCGACGGCGGCTGCATCACACGGCCGATTCTTTATACCATTGTCGTCTCGGGCTTTTTCGCAAACTGCCGGCCTTCGTCCTCTTTGCCTTCTTCGGCACCTCCTGTTTCCTCCTCGTCATCACCATCCTCTTCGTCGTCTTCCTCATCATCCTTCAGAGCGCAACTCGTGTCATCCTTTTCATTCTGATGAATCGCCATCTTGAGGTTTTCCTCTTCTGGATCATTGTCTTCCCCGACAATGTATCCGGATTCCGTATATTCTTCAAATTTCTTTCCCATGAACCGTGCGTTCCAAATCAAGAACGAGGCAACAGCCATTCCCACCAAGGATCCATTGGCCACAAGATTCGTTGCGGAATCCGAAAAGGCATTGGTGACCACACTTCCCAAAGCCTTGGAACCACGGGCACCAAAGATATCAATCCACGATTTGGCCTTATAGCGTACTGCTGGGCCTGTCGGTTGATACAGAATTTCCTTGGTGGGATTGTTCAAGGCGTAACTATTGGCCTTGAGCAAGATCATGGCCAAGAAGGCAACGTAGAGCGTAGGTCTGAATCGTACCATGATAATAACACACAAAACCAGTGACGGAAACAGCAACAAGGTCAATCTCAATCCGAGATACCGAATAACCGCAGAAGTTCCCAAGAGAGAGAAAACAAAGCTCAAACTATTTGTGGCCACACCAAAGAGCCCCATAAAGGACGCAATGGCTTTGGTAGCATCTTCTGTCAATCCATATTCACCAGTGGCAGCATTATAGCAGGTTGCATCACTTTGATGACAAGGAAATTCTTCGGAAAAGTATTCCTTGGCCAGCATTTTGAGCGTAAAATCCACAATGGTGACCGCTACCATGAATAAACAACTAATGGCAAAGATTCCCTTGACATAGTTGTATTTCCAGAATAGATGGAGACCTTCCAAGATGCCCGCCTTTTCCTTGCTCTTGGCCTTGGGTTTGATCCCCACCGCCAAGGCTTCGGCATCGCGTTTGGCCTGTTGTTCTTCGGCGGAACCATACTTCTTTACGTAAAAGTACATGGTACCCTGGAGGAGCATCAACACGCTCGCCCCCAAAAGGTAGCATTTGGCCAAACCCCACGAGTTGGAAAAGACCTGAACGACGGCTGGTCCAATGATACTCCCCAGCTGTGCCGTGGCGACCATGACACCATAACTGGCCTTGGCCGTTTCTAGCGAAATGTTCGAGTTGGCAAAACTCCAAAACAAACTCACCATGACACTTCCATAGGATTCAATGGCACAATAACTGACCCATCCCATGATACGATCCTCACTTTGATACTTGTTGGGGAGCCCCATCGTGGGATGCATCAAGAGGATGGAAATGACAGAAAACAACAAAAAGTAAAAGGTGCCAAAGATATAAAAGAGCTGGTGCTTGGGAATGTCCGAATCCAAGAATTTGTTATACACAGAGACAACACCCAGGACCACAAAGACACTCAGCATTTTAGCCTTGGGGATCGCTTTGACACCACACAGTGCCATGAGCACCGGGTCCTTGAGCGATCTCAACAACCAGTAACCGCCAATCATGAAAAACAGAGTCGTGGCCAGTGTCAGGATACGCACCATTTCGGACGGGGGCAACTTGTCCCCATACAAACGAAGATAGAGTGCCGCGCCTGATCGTTTGAGAGATCCAATCCAACGATCCCAGGGTGTCCCTCGCAACTCTTGGAGGGGAATATCCAGAATGGGATCTTCGACATCGGCGGGGTCTTCCTTGTCCGTGTTGGCGTAAATGTCTTCGTTTTTCAAACTTCCTCGACTCGATGGATCTTCGGCCGTCTCATCCAATCGGGAAGTGTCCACTTGCGATTCCGTCGTCATGCTGGCCCACGGGCGGCCGGTGCCTCCCTCTGGGGGGACCGTTGCCTCCAAGGCCTTGGCCTCTGCCGAGGACATTGGATACGGATCTCGTTGTCCTGACATGGTTGTGATGGATGGGAAAGGACAATGAAAATGACCGTAGCAACGGGTGGATTCTCACCAGCTGAAAGCTCTCGTTAGTAACTGGGGTCCAGGCGTGTCGAGAGAGAGACCCGTGTTGAGATGGATTACTATACTGCAACACTGTTCAATGGTGGTCTGCCTAACCAAGAGAGCAACGATAGAGGCACTACTCTCAAGGAGGAATGCTTGTCATGGGCAATGCTACACGTTCACATCCATGGTCGGTCGTCTCGTCTCCCGCCGACAGCAGGCGGCCCGGCGGCATTGAATGCGACATATTGACGGCGTTGCGTGTGCGTCGAATTTTTTCGAACGCGCTGCGCAGTCGCCCGGAGGACTGCTTCGAATAAAACGTGGTCGAACCAGTCAAGGATCTTGACGACTCTGGCGAGCGCAAAAGACAAAATTCGCAACAAAAAAGCAGTGGCCTTTATTATATATTTCACCATGACGTCCTTTGGCTTTCTAAGCTTGGGAGACAACTACCAGGTCCCTTTGACCTTGTTTCGGGAGAATCGTGATAAGTTACGATCGCACCTTCCGGCAGAGTGCGGGATCGTAGTGCTGAAAGGAGGTCCTTCCCCCACGAGATTCGACACTGATCATGAACCGATATTTCGGCAGGAATCATACTTTTGGTGGTTGACGGGTGTCAAGGAACCCGACTGTGGTGTTGTCCTTACGCCACAAGAAACAATATTGTTCATTCCTCAACTTCCAGCCGACTATGCGACAGTCATGGGCCATATCCGCACTCCAGCGGAATGGCAGGCGCACTACGGAGTTGATCGGGTTTTATACAACCGGGAGCTAGAGGCGACGTTGGAGTCGTTGCTGCGAGATAACAATGGTTGGAAGATATTAACTCTCAAGGGCCAAAACTCAGATTCTGGAAATGTCTATGACCTAGCGCCCTTGTTTTCGAGTCCATCGTTGGCTGCGCAGGAAGACAAGACTACGCTGTTTCCCATAATAGCAGAATGCCGGGTAATCAAGAGTCCAGCTGAGTTGCAGTTGATGGAACACGTGACCCAGATCACATCCTTTGCACACGCTTATGTAATGCGGAACATGAAACCCCACATGTGGGAATTCCAGGCGGAAAGTCTCTTTCGGCACTACACTTACTACAACTACGGGAGCCGGCTTCAAGGTTACACGAGTATATGTGGTTGTGGTCCAAATGCCGCCATATTGCACTATGGCCACGCAGGGGAGCCCAACAGTCGACAGCTAGGAGAGGACGACAACTGCCTCTTTGACATGAGTGCCGAATACCAGTGCTACGGCTCCGACATCACCTGCAGTTTCCCAGTTAATGGGAAGTTTTCTGAAAACTACAAGCCGATATACCAGGCGGTGCTTGACGCACAGGTGGCCGTCTATGAAATGGCGAAGCCCGGCGTATCCTGGGTCGATTGCCACAAGGAGGCTGAAGCCGTGATCATTAAGGCCTTGGTCAACATTGGAATTGTAGAGCTTTGGGACAAGACGGTCGACGAGCTGGTCGAAATGCGACTTGGGGCCGTCTTCATGCCGCATGGATTAGGCCATTTCATTGGCATTGATACCCATGATGTTGGAGGATATCTGCCAGGTCATCCGGAACGCATCATGCAACCTGGTCTCAAGAAACTACGCACGGCCCGTATCCTCCAGGCCAACATGGTTCTTACCGTGGAACCAGGATGCTACTTTATCGACCATCTACTGGATTCAGCACTTAAGGATCCCGTCTTATCACCTCACATTCGAGCCGATCGTCTACAGCCTTATCGAGGCTACGGCGGCGTTCGACTAGAAGATGTCGTGTGGATTTCACCGCAAGGGCAATGCGTCAACTTCACCGTTTGCCCAAGAACGATACCAGAAGTGGAGCATGTTATCGCGGGCGGCCAATGGCCACCAACAGTTGATCATGCTCCGGAGCTGCGGCGTGTCAATTTAACGAAACTAACCTCGCCGCCATTGGGCCCACCTCCCTCAAGATGATTGCTCGGGCCGGGTGCATAATTGTACAAAATGTACCCCCTGAACCAATACAACTCAAGTGTAAAAGCTAGCGAGCTTTCACTATTTCTATTGGACCTACCAGTGCTCCTGCTAATAGAGGCTAACATTCCATCGATCAACGATGCTATGTTACGGTGTTGGATTGTGCTGACGCCGGAAACATTCCACCAAGGTAATATTGGAAAGGTTCGAGACAACCCAGTCCAAGGAAGCGCATGTCCTTGAGATAGTTGCTGCTGCTGGAGTTGTATGCAGTACCTGTAAACAAGGTTGACCTTTCGAATCAAGGGCACTACAACAAGAATGGGTAGTTTTGAGAGACGAGCAATCTCCTTCTCCCTGTGCTTGGTGAATGGAAAATTGTGAGCGTCTCTGTGTGTTGATGCGCCTCAGGATTGAGCAATAGTTGGGTGGATCTTGTGGAAGGTTTCCTTCAGACAACGAAGATCCAGCGACGATTCCTGCAGAGAATCGATTGGTCGACACCATTGTCTGACTACCGTCCACTCCCACTACTGCTTCGGCTTCGTCGTGGACGCGACTTTGCTCTGCTATCACGCTGCTGGAAGCCGGATAGCAAATTTGTTGGGGGCGAGCGCGAGTGATGGTGCTACTATCCGTAGCCTGCAATGAGGACGACGATAATGAAGGCTTCACAGCCATACAATCCTCCTCCCGACCGTCATCACCCATCACCGATCGGGCCGCACAGCACACCAAGGGATCTCGGATGCTCTCACACGTTTGTCCTGCGGGAAGATTGGTACGTACAAATCCCTTCGATTGGAGTTTTTCGGAAAAGTCATTGGCCATATTTTCGAGGAATTCTTGCAGGTAATCTTTCAACACTGTCACATTGGGTTGTTTCACATCGGCACAGTCCAGCGCTCGTTCCGGTGCCGTACTAGCTATCCAATTGGCGGGTTGGCACGCTGCAGTGTCTATGAATCCCGGTGTTTTCCGTACGGCCACGCAGGGTTGGCCATGATACGGGCTATTCTGTTCACTTCGGTTGTCCAGAAAGTTACAGCAGTCACTGGCAGTGGGGATGTCCGAGCAAGACTTGCCCATGGGTAGATATTGGCGAGAGAATGGTACGCCGGACTCGACTGACGCAGTCTGGTCCTCTGATGGTGACGCCGTCAAATTACTGCATATGGTAGGGTCAAATGATTCTGGGTTATTGGCTTGGATCCAACTCAAGGCTTCACATGGTAGCCCTCCTCCAAAGTTGCTTCCACCCTTGGCTGGAAAGCAATCGTCACCCAAAAAATATTTGTTGGAAATGCTGGAGCAGCAAACGGTGGGGGACACTGAAGCCGCCGCGCATGATTTGCCTTCGGGAAGTAGCAATCTATGAATTGGCTTGCGGTCCAAAGAGTCGGGAAATTGTAGCAACAGCGAGTTGACAACACCATTATTAATTTCCGCATTGTCCTCCTCGTTATTGTCAAAAACATTTTCCCTACGGCTTGGACCAGCCGTAGGCCCAGATGTCGGATGTATTGTTGGAGACTCAGTTGGATTGAAGGTTGGGAAGGATGATGGATCTATTGTTGGTGTGATGGTTGGGAAAGATGATGGACTTTTCGTTGGTTGCGGCGACGGCTGTGCAGAGGGGACGGCGGAAGGCTTTCTGGTCGGCGAACGGGTAGGTTTTCGCGTTGGCGATGGCGTTGGCCGTTTTGTGGGCGAAATTGATGGACGGGTCACGGTCGCTTCTCCAGTTTGTGGGGTGCAACGAAAACTTGCCGGTGGATTCCGAGACATTTGGCACACCTGGTCTCGAATCCAGCTGTATCCCTGACTCACTCGTGCATACACGCCAGGTTGAACAGCACATTCCCAACCCCATGAAACTATTCCCACTAACAAATCCTCTGCGCCCTGATCCCCTTTTGCAATCAATGGTCCACCACTATCTCCAGAACATGCGTCTTCTCGCACATCGGTTGCACACAAGGACGCCGTATTCAAAAGATTTGCCGGATAGTTCGAAGTGGAAATACATTCCGCATTGGTCAAATAATTTACCGTTACTTCCTGCAAACGATCCGCCGGTACATAGTTATTCCCCGGGTCTGTATCACCAAAGCCAATCACGTACAGCTCCTCACTGTTTCGTGGTCGGATTGGAGTGGTGTTCAACCTTATCGTCTTCTTTGTGGATTCGCCGGACAATTTTAATAACATGAAGTCATAGATTACCCCATAAAACAAAGTGTCACCAGCGCGGCCACAGCATACTTCGGAATCAAATAAGGGATGAATGGCCTGCCCAACAACTGCGAATTGTTGTGCATTATCTCTGTTATTGTCAGGGTCGTAGTAGCTTCCAACGTAAATTGTTCCATAATCCGACAAGTCGTTAAGCTGGCACTGATGGTGATTTCGGAGATAGTTCAAAATTAGAAACGACATGCTTTGACAATAAATTAGCTCTTTCTTTACTTACGTGCCCGGCGGTCAGAACGATATCTGGCGCAATCAACTAGAGTGTGGGTGAGTAAAGGCGCCTGATATGCGTGAGTCGCCACCTGCATCTACTTACCGAACCGCCACACCCTGGCGGCTCGAAATGCACGAAATATGGATAATCACCGGAAATGGCGGTTTCCCCTCCAATTATGAGACCCCTTTGTTTAATCGATCCTCGCTGTTTGAGTCGGATTGGAGATCGCTTGCCGTATGTGGACGACTGTGAAGTTGAGTTGCTGTTTGACGCAATGGCTGGTGCGATAACGAGTAGAAATGATGGGATGGAGCATGCGCGCATGTTTGATGGTATAGAAGGTCAACTGGAATGTTGGAATAAAGAAAGGCCTCGCTTCACCATCGTTAGGTCACGACCATTGGTTTCACGCTTTCTGATCGATCCCTTCACGAGTTCAAGTGTGGAGAAGGGAAGTGTGGTGCGATGGGAGGACGACTGGGAGGAGTTGAGTTTGCGAATTCGTTGAGCGAGGTGCTCGAAAGACTGACTCACGACTTGACACGAGCGAGCCAACCGCGCATTAAACATAAAAATAAGCCCCCATCGCTACCATATCAGAACACGCCTCGAGAAGGGAAAGGAAGAACAATTGAGTCGAGACGGTATCTTGGTCTTATCGGCTCCTGGTAGGTTGCCACGGTACGATACCCAATTGTTGAGTTTCACCTTGTACAGCTTTCACAATCTAAAAGGAAGAGATTCGTTACGATGGCTATAGTCTCAGTTGCGCAATCCTGTACTGCTGCAACACGCCGCTCGTCAACTTTATCCTGGCCCCCGAAAGTACCCTGCGGCTAGTAGCACCAATGGCCGTGTCAGAATGTTTTATTTTAGAGGTTGTTGTAGCAAAGGAAACTGACTCTCCATTCCGGGGGGGGGGGGGGGGGGGTCGTAAAGCAAAACCCAAAGAACTGGGCGTGGTCGCAATTTGCATTGCGTTCGGTGCCCACAAAAATGCCTTCATCAGGGATGATCTGATTGATCATCGTTTCAAAATTCCTCGTAGTCCAGACGAGGATGATGATGAAGACGATGTGTTCTTCTTGTTGGAGTGCATGGTGCTCTCGGAAGTGCTGGAGCGAAAAGACGTGTCCAGCAGCTCGTCGTTAGAACGAGAGGAATCGCGCCAGTCTGAGAGAGACATGGACCCCGCGGGAATTTTCGAGGTTTCTAGGTCCCAGTTAGCCCGCCGCAACTGTTTCTTTTCTTCGTCGCTTTTCTGATGGAAAAGTCGAAAGGCCTCGTCTACGATTTCTTGCAGATGGGAACTATCGGTGTAACCCGTCATGTTCAAATTAGTCTTCGCATGGATCACAAGATGCCTAGCATCGATAAAACGAATATCGAAAGTGCGGCACAACTCGGATTCAATAGTCATCGTGGATATCGTTGTGGGTTCCGTTTGGATATGCTAGTAGTGCTGATGATTGAAAAATGTGAGGAGATTGGTGTTACTGACCGTACATACGGTTACCCCCATACCATTAATTAATTCTGCTGACGTAGCTATCATCATTCGCATAGGGAAGGGTCAAGAAACCCCAGGATTAGTGCCCTGCTGGCTGGAATCCCGAAATGTTGCTGTGCAATAATAGAGTAGTTCTTGCATTAAAATCTAAGGTACTACTAGTGTCCACCAGGCTAAACTACGGTACGGTCGGTACCGGATTGAGGTGTAAATATTTATGGGAAAGTCGGAGTTAGTGGTGTCCGTAAAGTCGAACAAAGAGAAGTTTTGTCGTGAGATGGTGTCCGTAGAAGGTGGGCCAATCCGTTCTAATTTTGAAAGCGCCGACTACTACTAGCCGTGATTTCCCGTGGGTGCTTTCATTAATATTGAAACGTCGTCTAAAACTTCATACAAGAATCTGCAACGCACACCAAGCACGCTGTTCGCAACTCATCCACTGTGCTGTCCCGCCGGACTTCTATTTTGACGAACAAAGCCACCGGCCCTAGTAGCTGGACATGCATTACGGATGGCAGCAAAACAATAAAGCGCGTGACTGCCGTTGCTGCTTTTCTGGTTGTGCCGGCGGCGCTTCAGTGTGTAGATTTTGTTATTCTTCTTGTTTACTCCGATTAGTTGTACACTACGTCTCTACCTCCAGAGAAATTAGGGTCCTAAGAACTATTTTTACTATACCTGGTGCTGCTGCCATTTTTCGCTACCGCAAGGCCGGGGCAACTCTTTGAAGTTCTACTACTAGCTACTACAACTTCTTCTTGTTAGCTAGCTAGTATAAGCGTAGCCCTCCAAGCAAGCGGCTGCCGGCGGCGGCAAAAGTGCAATTACAATTAGCTTGTACGGATTTCCCGCGCGGCCCCGCGCACACTCCTGAAGCTATGTCCCTGTAATACTCAATTTTCTACCGAAGTAGTTATTATCTACCAGAACCCCTTCCTCGTACGTATGTAGAAACCCCGATACGGTTGTTGTAGTCTGTAGAATTCGGACGGTGTCAATATATAATTTCTACCGTGATGTTGCCAAAAAAGTAGATATTTTGAGGGCATTTTATCTACTCTAAGGACTCACTCCTTCCGAGCCCACGTGGCATGCGATTTCATGCCAAATCATACCGTCATGCACCGTCTACTCACAGAAGTCGTGCAGACGGTATTTTAAAGAATTTCTAGTTTTGTACCATCGTCACTAGAGTACCGAGTTTGAAACCCATGGCTGCCCCCCCCCCCCCCCCCCCGTCATATCAGGTACTCTAGTAGAGCTATCCTCTTTGAATGGATCCGTTGGGGGAGCAGAGGAACAGACTCCGTACTAAAATGACAAGTCTTGCTGCTACTAGTAGCAGCCACCTACTGTGGTAACTCTTGGCGTCTCCTTGCTGCTAACTTTACTTCGAGAATCGGCATCGAACAGTACTACTACGAGGTGTAAAACCAAGATAATAGTATAACCTGCCGCCACAAGGAATCTACGAGTTTCATCTTGAGAAAAAGTACAATTTAGTAAAGATCGCGGACCCTCCATTTATGGGGACCATAAAGCAAAAACTGCAGAACTCGATGTTGCTGCTGAGCCGGGTCGCAATTTGACCACGCTCTGTGCCCCACGACAAAAATCCCATCATCCCAGACGCGATTTCGTCTATCTTCGATCCAAGATTCATCGCAGAGACATTGATGAAGAGTTTGAGCTCATTGTGTTCGTGGAAGTCTCAGAGCGAATCGACGTGTCCAGAATGCTCGGCCTCATGATTAGAAAACCCTGGCTGTTGTCTGCTGCGAGCTGCTCATCGTAAGAAGAAGAACGAGAGGAGCCACGCCGCCGATCTGAGGGAGACCTGGATCCCACTGGAGTTTTCGAGTTCTCAAGGTACCAGTTAGCCAGTCTCAACTGCTCCTTTTCTTCTTCACTTCGCTGATGGAAAAGTCGAAAGGCCTCGTCTTTGATATCTTGTAGGCGGCCACGATCTGTGTAACCCGTCATGTTCAAATTCGTCTTGGCATGGATCACAAGATTTCTGGCATCGATAAAGCGAATATCGAAAGTACGGGACAATTCGGATTCAATAGACATGGTGGATACCGTTGTGGTTTTCGTGCTTTGATATGCTATTGCTGGAAAGATATTTTGGTAAATTGTGAGCGCGTCCATTGATAAAAGTTGTTGTGAGTCGTCGTCCGCAGCTTTCACATTCTGCTGACGTAGTTTCCTTCTGCTGACGTCGGTTCGCCTACTAGAAGTCAAGAAGATTATTGCCCATTAATCCGGAAACGCGGCGTGTGCAATCGTTTTTTGGCGGCAAGGTACAGTCGTGTCATAATGGAGGCGAGCTCCAGTCCCTTCGAATTTTTAAAGGAGTAGATTTACTATGC
The DNA here is from genome assembly GCA_951394045.1 of Nitzschia sp. DOCU1. NCBI lineage: Eukaryota > Bacillariophyta > Bacillariophyceae > Bacillariales > Bacillariaceae > Nitzschia > Nitzschia sp. DOCU1. Next base: position 2,851,822 of record OX595988.1, read on the forward strand.
GATTCTACGGTTGATTTGGATGCGTTAGATATAAATTTTGGAAGTCAGAAAGTCCCTGAAGTTCTCCTACGCCTATGAACAGAAAGTTCAATTATCCGCCACCACTCAGGTTCGCGTCGACTTCCAAATGCCGGCCACGGCGACGACGCCACCGCATCTGCGTGCTGGCCCACCAAACCACGCAGACAATATCCTATCTTACAATGTCGTCATGGTGCTTACGTTAATACAGTGCCTCCAACCAATGCCTCCAATCCTTTCCCGCGCAAAAACCGTCTTTAAATAGATCCGTTGAGAGGCGGAAGAAAGACTCGACTCCGTCGTCGTGGGAAAATGACGAGGAGTCCTTGCCTTGCGTTGGCTGCGGCCGCCTACTCTGAAGTTACCTCTCACCTCCTTTCTCTGAGAAAGGTCTTGCAAATTAAGTGTAACAAACGAAGAACAGCACTAGCTAGCTGCATAGCACTTCTTTCAATCTCTCAACGCTCCAGTCATCAGCCTTGCCATGTCCGCGGTTGTGGCTGCTGCACCCAACCCCAAAAATGGGCAAATCCCCACGACATCCAGTTCCAGTTTGAACAGTTATTCCGCCATTTCGAACTTGGAGCGACAGTACGCCAGTCCTCTGGGACAACGTCTGATTCTTGGGGTGCAAGTCAATGCTGCCTGTTGTTTGGAAGGAGGTGTTGAGGCGATTTTGAAACTCAAAAATAACTTGGCGGGACCTTTGAGTAGTGAAACGGCGCCCACCAACTTTGAAGAGGGAGATGACGACTTTGATGCCTTTGGATTTTTGAACGATCAGGATCAGACGCCTCATGTTGATGCCAACCAAAAAAAGAATGGCATTGGAGGATTTATTCGCAAAGTCGCCGCGTCCACTTCGGCTACTCTTGAGCGTCAAATGCAGGGATTGGCGGTCCGGATGGACCAGGGCCGGAATCCGGATTTATTGCGTGTGGCCATGTACGATCCTCACACGGAAGAATTACTAGGTGTAACAGAACCCTTGCCCATTGAGGGTCGCAAAGACATGAGATTTCGAATTCCTTTGGTTGTTTCAGGTCGACGTCGACAACAGCAACAATTTCGACTCAAACTTTGGATTCAATCAGGAGCGGCCATTTTGCAAAGTACCAAGGCGGCCAAGCATTACTTGTTGGGTCAGACGACGGTCGATGCGAACAAACTAGTTATTGGAACTGTCACGCCTGTTTCCCTGACGTCCAATTTGGTGGTAGGAGCCCAACTGTCCCTCTGTGCTTTGAGCGATGGCAAATTCGCACAAGTCCTACGCAGAAGTTGGAGTTTGTCGGATCCAGATATGTCGGCCTACTCGAGTGATTTGTGTTATTTGCCACTGGATCAAGCTTATATCTTTGAGGGAAGAAAGCCTGAGCATTGGCTCGTGGCCACAGAACGATCCACGGAATCGACCATTACACTTCCCATTGGAGCTGCCTGTATGGAGTTGGCCGGCCGAGCGACGCTCAAGTCGTTGCATCATGCACAATCCGTAGCCAAGGCGCTACGAAACAATCGCCATGATTTCAAGGATCCTTCCAAAGCCACCTGTTTCGTCGGTGTCGTTGGAGTTCAATCTGCGGCTACCGCTGCCACGGTGGCATCACTTTCAGTGGCGTGGCGGCGTCCGGATTCGATTTTTGAATTGGAATTGGTTGCCAATGAAAAGATTCCTGTTTCTTCGGCGGCCTTTGCGGCATCTCACCCGAATATGCAACTCAAGTTATATCCAAAAGTGTGTACCGAGGGAGTCTTGCCGGGGATCCTCCAGGCCTTTGGTGGACAAATGCCAGCCACTGGGTTTTTGCTAGGGGCACTGTATTTTTGTGTCACACTCCAGGGATCAACGAATGATCAAGTGGACATCTGGGAAACTGTGGTGGGAATGGAAGGATTCATTGACAATACAAATAGTATTGTGCAGCTTCCCTTGCTTCGCAATGGTCAACCCATGGGACACTTGATTGTTCAAATTCAAGTAACAATGCCAGCGCAACGCGACACCTACCAACAATTCCCCGCATCGGATGGTTTGGTCTCTTTGGTAGGCTTGAGCAGCCTGGCGTATGGCGTAACTCCTACCATGGATAATGATACGCCATTGGGAGACGAAAATTCCTTGCGTAAATTGCAGCTGGATACCATGGGCTACTTTTTTACGACACAATACATGGAACAACACTTGGCACTTCGTCAGTCGGCCATGGAAGCCTTTCAGGAACGTGCTCGAGCCTACAAACAAGCATTGGTTCAACCGCAAAAATCTCATCCTCATGAAACTAGGACGCCCAAAGCCTTTCGACCGAGCTCGAGCCGTATGGAGACATCCTTGAGCGGTCTACCCTTCAATTGTCATGTTGTCCAATTCAATATTGATGTTGTGGATGCAATGAGAACCCTGGGTGAGGGTCAGGAGTACCCGGGGGCTTGTTTTCTTAACATTACACATGGAGCGCCTTCGGACCATGCTCGGGGCTTTGGGAATGTTCTTTCAGGTGTCTCCAATGTCAATGCTGCGGGGGGATTGCGTCGTTTGGAAGCGAGACGAATTGAACTATCGCAAGCCTTGCAACAAGCCCAAAGCATGCTCATTGCTGGAGTGGGCAACTTTTTGGCGACGGCTCGCAAGACCGGCGCCGTCAATCATATTCCTTCCCGTCATGCTGAACTTCAACGACTGCGGTACGTGCATATCATGGGACTGTAATGTATGTTTTCGGTAGCTTTCAAACTCACTTTTTGACCTCCTGTTTCTCTACAGATGGAACGTCTTTGAAGCTGTTCACAATTTGCATCATGTTACCTGGATGTGTGCGGTGCGACGTGCCAATGTCTTTTCGCAGTCTCTGGGTTTGGCCGTGACGAGCTATCTCGCCAATCTTTCCGATGCCAGCAAGACTGCAGCGGGATGGCCTGAAATTTGGAAGCGACATGGATACATGGTATGCTTTGAAGGGCTCTTGAGCGCGGCCGGCAAAGAGCTGGGAATGATTGAAGATGCTAGGTGAGTTGTTCCAGGTGAAACGAGAAGCTTGTTGCGAAACAAATTTGGACTCACAATGCGTCTTGGTCTCCCTATTTTAGTGTGGCGATTAGTATGTTGCGAATGGTTCGGGTGGTATTGATGCCAGACAATGGCATTCCCAGCAAAGCGGTGTATGTTCCATCGTCTCCGTACCTCAAGTGGGTGAATCTATTTACTTCTGGTCAAGGACAAAACCGCCACTTTCTCTTACAAATCGGAGTGGACCCTGGATTCTACAACTCCCGAATCCCGGTACCTCTTCGAAACGGCACGGCAGTACAATTCTATCCGCTCCTCTATCAGGTTGGTGTTGACATTCGTCAGTGGGGAGCAAATACTGGAAACAATCTCCTGTCCAAGAATGGAAACAAGGAAATTTCGGCTGGAGGTTTGGTGGACGACGAGGACGACGACGTGGGAGTTGTCGACGCTGACGTTTTGGTTGCCTTGAATTACGAAGCCTTCCAGAAAATGAATGCCTACGCTCATGCCATTCGACCCCAAGAGATTACGCTGGACAAGATTCAAGCCGCCATGGTGCAGGTGTATGCCCAAGGCGTAAGTCCTGCAGAAGAGCAGCAAATTCTTCCAATTCATCCCACGATGGAACTACTTCATGCCCACATCAAGTCATCCGCGGGTCGAATGAACCACAGCATTCTGGACGAAGCAGCAACATTGGCGCAACAACTCGGAGGCGGAGGGCTGAATTTTTGCAAGTCGGGCAAAGACCGCACTGCTATGCATGGTAAGTACAAAATGAGTTTCTGCTGTGATCTAGAGATTGCTCGTAGCGCCTAAATTTTATTCTGCGTCGTCGATCAGTGACGTACAAGCAGGCACAGTTTGCAGCTCGGTATCGAGGGCAAACGGACAAGGATGCTATCCTCAATGATGCATCCCTTATCAGAACGTACGGCACCCGATTGCCCATTTGCGAGAAGAATGTCGGCCAAGCCAAATACGCTTTCAACTCGGTAAGTAAACAAGTGGAGAAGTAGTCCATGTATGCGCAAGCTCCATATGATATTCTGACTTTTTGGTTGTTACAGCTTCAAGTACCATTCATGCCGACAGAGTTAAAGCCTCCGATGAATACCCTCGCCGGGTTTTTGAAGGGCGGACGCTTGTTTGGAGAAGGCGCAATTGAAACCTAAAAGTGACCCTCAAGGCAACCTTCGGCGGTACAGGTAGCAGTCGGTGCAGATTGTTTTTATGTGTAAATAGAACGTCGGAACCCCAGCTCTAGCGTCTCGTCAGTTGTCGGCTAGGAGTTTTTCAAAACCTCGTCGTCGTCGCACTTGCAGAATTGAGTCTGACACCCATCTGGCAGAGAAAAGATACTTGCATCCATAACATCCATTTCTATCATTGTCTCCGCCCGGTAGTGGTAATCCTGCGTTCCGTTGGCGGAAGGAAAGGTGAAGAGAAGAGGGCGTCCCTTGTATGTTCCGCCGACTGCTTGACGTGTCGTATGATACTGCTCTGCGGGCGAAGTGGTTGTGTCCATCATCCTTGTAACTTCCCTTCTTCTCACGGGCCCCAACATGTATGAAAGATTTCGCTGATGTTGCGTGAGGACTTGATCATAAATCCACTCGTGGGCACTTGAGTTGGAAAAGGAATCCCACACAATGCCATTATAGGTTGGATTTCCTTGTTCTGCCCAGTCGGGAGGCGGAGCACCAATGTTGGGGATATCCAAGCAACAACTTAAACTTGGCGACAATGAGAATGATTGGTTCATGGATGTTGTAGATGGTAAAAGTATCCGGTACATGCCCCAACCTGGAATAAAGACGAGCGAACAGGGACCATGGTAGTCGTAAAAATGAAGGCATTCGTAGGACCCTGGACCATGATCGATCCGCTGTATTTTTTGGGTCCAGTCATAGTACAGTCGCCCCGATATCATCCAGTCATCTTGCTCATTATTATTGATGTCGTCAGAAGACCAGGTAATATTTGTCACAAAATCAATTAGGAAGGTTGCTGGAAATGGAACGGGAACCGGAGAAGTTCCGGCGGCATCTTGAACAGCGCGCAGACTCCTCGGCAAGCTAGTTCTTAAGGAGCCTGACGCAGTGCTGATTCCACCACTAACGATCCAACCAATGCTTATTATCGAGGCGTACTTCCACATGTTGATGCTCTGCTTGCAATTGCTTTTGCTGCGAGAATGATGATAGTCGCATCATGATGACAACCCCGAAATATCCAAGATCCAAAATTGCCGCGGGGCAAAGAAGATCTTTCTCTGCATCGTCTCAGCGTGTCAGCGCCGGACGCGCTCGGCGAATGATCACCCACAACGCGCCGACTAGCGACATAAATAACGTCTGAAAAACGGCTGAGCATGTTAATTGAATGCGTTGCGGACAAGGGGCAATAAACTAAACCACATCCAACATTCCAATAATTTCGAAATGACACGTTGCTGGCGCGAACGTGGATGATAAATAAATGGCGAGGCGCGGTCGCGAAAATTGCGTCGCCCGAAAAATTTTGTGCTAGTAGTGGCACTTCCGATACCAGGTACGGCTGGGGAAGAGATTGTTGGATTGCTTCATCAAACTGTTCTGTCCACTTGGCAAAGCCGTACTTGCTTGTTGTCACCATGTCAAGACCGGATCCGATAGGCGTCGATGCTAGTCACCTGCTCGAAGGAAATTCCCTTGCCGAGTCGCTCGACAGCTCTGGCATGTCGCTAGGGATTATCAACGCGTCGAGCTCCATCAGCACGTGCACTCCAAAACAACCACCTGGGAGTGTGGTGGGAGGATTCGGTTTTCCGAATTTGAAAGCGATATGGACTGCTTCGTCGTCCCCTGGCGTTTGTATCATTCAGTCTGTCGAGTTAACAGTCCTCCAGAGAGGCTTTCAATGTTATTTGAGGTTCCTAGCGGTGAATCGGCCACTAGGGCTGGATCAGTTTATTACAGAGGCAGAATGGAAAACATTGCGTGAAAGAGTAGATGAGATTGGAAAGCGGATACGATGGGACGTCAATCGGTCCTTGGTGTTGCTCGTGATACTTTTCATCATGGTGGTTATCGTCAACACAGCCGACGATATCAGAGAAGGCTTTTCGCTGGGTGATGGACAACAGAGTCTCTTGGTATTTTTGGGTGTGATTCTTCTCAAACTGCTGTGGGATGAGTGCTGGGAGAACTACACTTGGCGTTCAGTTCTTCATGAAATGGATGAGGTCTGTCGCCAGTATTCGGATATTATGCGACCGCGTGGAGCATGCGTCGCCTTTCGGTTTGTTGATAATGATGATTACGGTCTTCTTGTGGATTTGATCTTTTACAGAGTCCAAACAAGAGAGGATACCATAGTCTCTATACCATGAGAGCGGAATACCACATCATTGATATCGCTGGCGAAGATCAATCTACAAGCTGGCGTCTACTGTCTTCTGCAGTCGAAACCTTTTTGATCGCTGGCGTGATGTGGCGTTCATAAATGATGATCTTGCGACCCTCGAGTTTGTCTTCTGTGGCGTTTCCGTGGAGAGGCTAAAGTGCTCGCCCTGTGGTATACTACCCTCGGCCGCTCCATCCTCGGAAATCGGTGGCTGTTACGATAATGTTGTCCTTTGCAACGTCAGAGGCACCCGAACACTACAATGGCATTACAGTTTTGTTTATTCTAGAGTGCAGAGGAAGTGCCTGGAAATGTGAAGCGGATTGGAACCATCAGGCCTGAAGACAGACAAGGTTCACACTGAATCTTGGGGTTCGGTTTTCAGCTCTATGCTTTAGAAGGCCGGGATCTCTGGCATGCCTGCCTAGTTAGTACCAGGCTCTCAGAGCAATGACCGTGTTGGCGAAAAGAGTGATATCACTATGAAATGAATACTCAACGTCGAAGACAAAATACCGTGCGCCGTTCCTTTTTGGTCCGATCAGGCTCCTTTGGGTAAACTGGTAGCAATGGGCAGATTATGTTAGGAGAACCAAGCACGGTCTTTGTCCAGGAGAGATTTGAATGGAACGTGCTGCGCTCCTACCGGTAGATCGTAACTAGAGCGTTGAGAGATTTACTCTTCTACACTACTAACTTAGAGTAGAGACCACGTCGCTTTGTTGGAGTTTGGCAACAGATTGAATTTGGTGCTCGAAGAAGTCGAATTATGGAATACGGAATTTGGTGCCCGACTTTTCACGATTCTCTGTGTTCCGCTCTACCCGCGCTGCAAGCCACGAAAAAAGCAACCCGCGAGGCAAGAACAATTAGGCACGGCGACGATGAGAGCATTTGCTTTCGTTTCAAAAAGACAATTTCCTTCCGTCACCATCGTCCACTTTATTATCTTGGAGACTACCGACCCTTACACTCTACAAAGATGCCACCGATTCCAGGACAAAAGAAGAAAAAGGGCCCCGCTCCTGCCCATCAAAACAAGTTTGCCTTTCATCACAACCCAAAGTCCAAGACGACCGCGAAAATCTTGGCTTCCCCCAACATTCACGTCTGTCGACGATGTCACGACAAGATAGAATGGCGTAAACAATATCGAAAGTACAAGCCTCGGACGCAGCCAGGTACCTGCAATGGCTGCTTGAAGCGTAATGTCAAGGCGGCATATCATACCATTTGTGAATCCTGTACTCGAAATTCTGTCAAAGCCAAGGAGCTGATAACGGCAGCGTCTGCTACAGGTCAGGAAGAAACAGTCGTCGATACGCCCGAGGAGGGTGAACCGCAAAACCAAACAACATCACTGGATCTGAAAAAACTACGCGCTTGTGCCGTCTGTGTCAAGGAAATCGCATTACCAGACCCCGATGGCGACGATGAGGAGGAGACGGATTTGGCAGAAAAGGCGGGACGAATATTACGCCTGCGAGAAATAAAGACGCTTGAGCGCCAGGCAGAACGGGAGGCCAGAGAAGCCAGAGAAGCCCGAAAAGCTAAAAGAATGCAGTCATCGACTGAAGACAACGATAACGAGTCAAACGAGGATAATACTGAATCGGATGCTGAGTCTATTGGGGAATATGATGACGAGGACGGCGAAGAAGATCCTTTCCTAAAGGCTGTTGGTGGTGCAGACAAGCTGCTCACCGGCAAAGCGTACCAGGAAAAGCTTCTAGCCGAGCAAAGATTGCTTCAGCAGCAACGAGAATCATAGCCTTTCTTTGAAAATAATATACTAATTCAGTACAAGTGCTGCTCTTGATTATGTTAGCTTTGCTGTGAAGTCCAGTGAATTAGAGCGTCTGTGAAAAAGATGGTACATCCGAGGGGGATAGCCACTGCCACCATGTTTTTTCCAAGCCCCCGTGACAAAAAGGAAAAGCCTAGGTCGTCATACAACAAGCGAACTGTTTGGATCAGTGGCTTGTTTGTTTTGAACATTTCGTTCCGAATTACATCCAAAGGATTCGTTAACGCGGCACCTGCCACACCCGCTGCCGCCGACTTTGTGGCCGACCTCCACAATCGATCGCGGTCATACGTTGGCGAGGAAGGATCGACAGGTGGCAAATAAGATTCCATGCAATCCTTGACTACAATTGCCGTGATATATTTTGGAACCGTCTTGAGGATTCCCGCCGATGTACCATGCCATAAACCCGCCAGACCATGATTTTGATAAATGTGGCGCACCGTCGCTACAATATTCGGTAATCCAGATTCTGGGTTTTGTAACGTAATACTTGCTCGAACGATGGGCATATTGATGCATTGTACTAGTGTGGAAACGACCAACGGAGGCAATACCAGCGCCATTCCTTCGCCGCAGACTTTATTCGAAAGCAAAAACTCTCGTCCTCGATCCGATCCCCAAAAAATAGCAGCACGAGCCCATGTCATTCCTAGCACTGTTGCTGCGAGTCCCTTGTACGGCGGGGCGAACGCATAAACATATGGTGATAATGACGGTGGAACACTGGACAAGATTGATCGACTTCCTGCTACTGAGACGGTAAAACCACTTTGACCTGTGTGGCGAGAAGAGAAATGAAGCAAAGGATGAGACGTATATTTCACTGGACTAAACAACCACTGATTCTCCTGAGAACCTACCAATGGCCGAGGCACGCCAGAGTGGATAGTTAATTGCCGCCGCCAAAGCCGAGGCTGTGAAATATTCCCATGGATGATCTTTGGCTACCGAACCTCCACCCATGGTGATTGTGATTACAGGAGCCTGCTTTCAATTATGCTTGTTGCCACTAGAATGCAATTGAACCTTTGTCAACCACCAAGTTGCGGAACGAACATGACGTATGTATTCGTACCTGGTATGAGGCGAAATGTCGGGAGTGCATCGCCAAAAGCAAGAGAGGCGGAGGAGAGTGAAAAAGAAGAAAAAATGCCGGAATCCGTTTTCTGCGGTTAATCTGCCGTTAAAAAATAACGGTCACATGTTTGTGTGAAGTGTGTGAGCGCGGGAAAACAAGTCGGGTCAGTCGGGACGGGGTGAGGAGTCGATCGATCGAGTGATTCGCTGTGCAGTCGATCTGGCTGTCTACACTGTACTAACGTAAGTCTATCTATCGCACGCAAGAGCATCAATATCTTGCAAACTACTACACCCTACCACACTCTCGATCATTCCACCGGTACTCTAGTAGGCAAGACGGTGACTTAAAAAGCGACTGGTAGACCAAGTAGTCAGAGCCCTCTTCCCGATTCACCACTTACTCCCCTCAACAATAGTATAACTCTTCTCTAGACCCTTGACCTCCTCACCCCATCGTCCCGAGTGAGTCCCTCCGATCATGTTACTTTTTACATGTGATCAATGGATCAAACGTCTTCATGACACCCCTCTATTCCCAACAATCGTTCAAGATCGAGTAATACCATCGACGACCTCTCCAGATTCCAATCTCACCCAAGATGACCACTGCATGGTGGTACGTGGCGAGGGAACTGTTGACTCTGTTCCGTTTGCCTCATTGGAAGAACGTCCACTTTCGTCTGACAATTTATTCCATTCGAGTTGGTACACTCGAGTACCTCGCTCCCAGCGACCATACCCACCGTATCCACTGCGCCGTCCAAAGCACGCGTGAAGGGGCCTGGAAACTGCCTCTGTTCCTGCTGCCTGGTACGGACAACAATAATCGTTGCCATGATTGTGTCCAGCTGCTAGAAAGAAGAATCGATTCGTTTTTGATAAGGCTTCCATGATACCACCGTCGTAGGGGACGGAAGCCACGCTGTCATTGTGAAAGCCTTCGCATGATTCCTCGACAAATGCGTGTGACAGGGTAGGAATATGCTGAAAGGCCACGGCGGGGACAAATGATTTTGAGGCCTGTTCTTGCACCCAGGCTACTTGAGAGTCAGTTATTGCTTTCTCAATTGACCCCCCACCAGTATCCAACAAGAAAACTTGAGCTGCAACTTCTGACATATTTTTCATTATGCCAACCCCCGAATAAATATCCAGAACATAATTTGTCGTTCCATTGACATTTGGTGGTCCCGCTTGCGTCAGAGACAATGGAAAGCTTTGATCCACCAACAACAAATCCTTTCGCAAATACTTGGCAGGAATTTTCTGCTCGTCTTTTGTTTCAAAATCCGTATCATCGTGATTGCCGAAGACCAGAGCCCACGGAATTCCATAGCCGGACAGAAAGTCTCCTAGTTGTTGATAGTAGGCAGTTGCGTTATCCTTGCAATTGTTCGCCGTTAACTGGTCACCCCCCAGCACTATCAAGTCGACGGGAGCCTCGGATGTCAAGACTGCATCCAAAACCTGCCAAGTCTTGCGATCCTGAAGGGGGCCCCAGTCCAAATCCGGGGCTTCTCCCAGGTGAATATCTGTGATTTGGACTATCTTGAAAACAAAAGATCCGTTCTGATCTTGTCGAAATTGTAGAATTGGTGGGTTTGGAGACTGGAGACTTCTCGTGTGGCCGAAAAGGGCAGGTTTCATCCACCAGAATGCCATGACAAACAAGGCGAGAAGTACACCAAGGATCGAACGACGTGCCCTGAAATGCACCAAACGCGGTCGACAGGAGGACGAATATCGGTGGGGCTTCAGATCTACCACATGTATTTGTTCTTCTGATGACCCGTCTTCTGGATCGTTCCATGACACAGTAGTGTGACCATGCTCGCCTGGAGGGATCTTGGGTTCGCCACTAGGATTCAACGCCGCTTCGTAGTCGTACTGGGTCCAAGAGCGAAGAAAGCGCATGGTATGACACAGAGCGCTTTCCCTTGAAGAGCTAGCGGATATGGAATCGTTGTCCTCCATTGTCGATGTTCTTTTTTTATGGTGGGTTTGGAGAAGGAAAAAGGAGTGCGAACACAAAAAATGAAGGACGAGAATTTTTGGACTTTTCGTGCCTTCTTCCCGTCGGCCGCGGCATCATCAGCCTAGGTAGCATGATGACTGACTCATCCGACTTTTAGGTGGCTCGAAGTCTGTCAGTCTCGCGCGTCCCTGTCAGGGAGCACTTTCGATACAACTACCAGCTACTCGAGGTATGCATAGCTACCAGCTTTTGGTAGCTGTAGAATAGACAGCTGCAGCGTGTAACAGGAATCAGACGGATGAGGCGTTGTAGACTTAGTTTACTGGTGAGGCGCCCACAGCGGTAACGGGTCCTGGTACACATAGTAGGTGGATTTCGATTAGCAACCCACTACGTCAGGTCGTGAAAGTCTTCAATCACATGTGCATTGCGGCCGCGAAGCAGCGAGTTGGACAAGGACTCGGGCAAAAGGTCTTTGCGCGTAATGATACCCACCACTTGGTTGTTGTGGTTAACCACACACAAAAAGCGCAAGCCCAACGTTCGGAAGAGACGGTAGGTACGCTGTATTGAAGCGGTCTCGTTAACCGTGTAAGGTGCTGTGTTGGCATACGGTCGAAGATCGAGCCAACAGTTACGATCTGATTCTCGCATATCAACATCATCAATGGTAGGGTATCGTGGGTAGGCTCGTTCAATTGTGTCCCACTGTACCAAGGGACTCAGACGGCGGGGGCCAAGGTTATCGCTGTTATCGTAGTCGTCCAAAACGTCGGGAGCACCAAAAGCGCGGCGTTGCAACAAGGTACACAGCATCGCCCGGCTCGCTGTTCCATACAACGTGCCGCCACTAGCCGTATCAACAATCGGAAAAGTTCCGTGGGTACAACTTCGTAGCAAGTCGTACACGACACCAGCCCGTTCCACTGGTCGCAGACATTTGACTTCGGTCGACATGACTTGTCCCGCTACAATTTCGTTTCGCTCTGCAATGGGCGGTACTTCAGGCTCCATAAATGGAATGTGCTTTAGGTGAATGTGGATATCGTAGAGACCTTCGTTAAAGACATTTCCAGTGAAACGCGCCGACATTAGAACCAACATGAGCGGCAACACGTATTGCATATCACCGGTAGCTTCCAAGAGGATAACCGTCAACGAAATTGTCATTCGAGCCATACCACCCAAAACCGCGGCAGCTCCCATCAAGGCATAAGTTCCACTATCTGCAAAGGTACCGTTGGTGTGATCCAACTTGTGCAAGAGGTGACCACAAAGGCGCCCAAAAGCAGCGCCGGACAAAAGCGACGGTACAAACAAACCACTGGGAACGGCAATACCGTAGACAATCGTAGCCGTCATCAAGTAGGGCACAAAGAAAAGAAAGAGCGCCCCAGATGAAAAAGTGGAATTGTCTTCCCCACCAGCCTCACGGAAGTGAAACAGCTGTTTGATGGCTACATCAGCTTCCGTAAAGATGAGACTCGCGACCTCGTTGTATTCTTTTCCGGGTTCACACTGAAATGGTACCAAAGATTCTACCAGATGTTTTTCCTGATTGGTCCAATCCTGCATATCCTTGGGCAGCTCCGTACATCTGCCCCAAATTAAAGGCATGGTAAAAGAAACAACAGAGACACCAAAGCTAATGACGCAAACTTCGATAAAGCGTCGAAGTTTCGAGTGATTGATCTTTTTCATTCTCCAAATCGTGATGTGCTCGTTGGCAGCATTGAAGACGGCGCCAATCAAACCACCCAAACATCCCAAAATGACAAACATTGGCAACTCCCAGATACTGAAATTCGATTCCTCACCGCTGAAAGAAAAAGAACAAAGTTAGGCACATTCAACACATTCTACACACTTCCTCCACTGCGCGGCGAAACGTACGAGATACTGTTGAATTCACCAAAGGAAAAGAGCTTGGCAACATCGGCTTGGCCCCATAGGTTTTCGGTATTCCGAATAGCAAAGAGTGTAGCGACCGTCGTCATGGCACAGAAAAAGGCACGCCATGTCAATTTGGTCGACCAGTAACTTGCCCCCTCCTCCAAACTGAAGAGGACACCACCGATGGGTGCCACGAAAGCGGATGCAACACCGGCCGCTGCTCCACATGCCACAAAGTCTCTCTTTTCACGATCGTTGCGAAAATCTGAAAATTTGCTAAAGGATGTATCCACACCCCAAAACTTGGTCTTTCCTTGCGAGATTCCAGCAGCGACCACCGATCCACTGTGCACCATAGGACCTTCCTTTCCTACAGGCAAGCCAGCGGCGACGGAAAAGGTTACACCGACCACTTTGCACAAGAGAGTTTTGACACGCACAATCCTAGGGATATCGATACCGTTCAGGTAGCATTTGATTTCAGGGATTCCCGATCCTCCTGAAACAGGCTCGATCCATACAAAAACGGAGGCAATAGCAGCAAACAATGTTTGAATCAAGCAAAATGCCCAGAACGCAGAGATACCAGGCCCCGACGCGGGGGCATCGGCCGTGGTCATAATCGCGTCATCCAGATTCTTGGTCATATCATCATCCAACTGCAGTCCCCCCATCGCCGCCTCCTGCTCACTTTGAGGATTCAGCAAGTCATAGATATACTCGTACTTGTGTTTGGACAAGTACCGCGAACAAAAGTTACACGAAGCAGCCACAATGGCTTGAATGACGCCCACCAGAAATGTGAGGACCCAGCGTTTCAGGGCCCGCTTCTTGCCCGTAGTCCACCACTGTCCTCGGTTCGAAAAATGCACTTGTGCCACATAGGCACGCCATACTTCACTTTCATCGGGTTCATAGTTGTGAGATTGCACCTGACTCGTTTTGGAATGCAAAGCCTGGTAACCACCCGTGCCTCCACCCCCATATCCATCACCACGCAGACTCCCTGGGCGATTGCGATGCGTCAAATGCCCCCCACCGCCGTTCGCGGAGTAGTGGGGGAGACTTCCGACGGCATCGTCATCGCTCATATCATCGTCCGCGCGGTTGAACTCGAGATTCATAAATTCGGGCCTCATGTTTTTGCTCTTTTTGCTGGACTTTGTGAGAGGTGCGGCTTCTTCCGGATCACTAAACGTTCTGTTTCTGGGGCCGCCAGATACCCAGCTGGCAATAGACGAAGGAGTGTCTGTTACGCTCTGGGTATTGTCTGTTGAAGCTCTTTGTCTGCTTTTGTGACTACAAGAATAGTGAACGCAGAGACGGGAATAGGGAGATTCATGAGCCCAAATATCATTGTCTCGTCATCCGGCTGAGAAGAATCAGTTGGCTGTTATTATTGCTTACCTTGACATGCACCAGCTCCCACCACCTATCGACAAGTGTCTTGGCGATGGCTCGGAACCAACTCTTGAGATTCAAAATGCAAGGAATGAATATTGTGGATCCTGATCAATATCACAACAGGTCCAGCGTTTACAAAAGAGTAAAGTCAAACACAACAAATAGTGTAGTGGTTTGCCTGCATAACCCCTCTTGCAAAAAACGACGCCCGGTCAAATTTCGATCAAAGTAGTCATTTTACGTAGAACCTACGTTTCTCGAGGTACTGGTGGGGCACGCGCTTGAACAGCCAGTCCGGCGCTGGAAAGCCGAACAAACGCCGAGAAGCAAGCGAAGGAAGAACTCTCATTCATCTCGGCGAAGAAAAATGAACCAATAGAGAACAGCAACTATCTTTGCAATCGTAAACCATTCTCAAAATTCTAACCATAGACTTGGATAACATAGACATATTCTCGATTGCTAAAGAGTCGATCAGCGCACGAAAAGAGTGATATGTTGCATTCGGCTCACTTGTAGTTGACTGAAGTAGTCGAGTCAGTCCAATAGGTCAAGATTGTTAGTATCATATCTAGGGTCCCAAGCTTTTCACATACCCAGCAATCATCTCGACCTCCTCCGCGCACGGACGGTGTTGAAGTAGGAGATAGTTTCTCCGAGTTCTGTTTTCGTTTAAAAGAGAATTTTAAATCATGACGTAGCGGGAAACTGTCGTTCAGTACTGGACCAATATTCGGAAGAAACGTTAGGTCTTCCCAGCGCGCGCATAAATTGCCTTTGGACTATGCCATTCTTGGTCCTCTAAACAGCTTTTGGGCAGAGGGGCAATATAAGAACGTCATTCTACGACATGTTCGTTATGCACGCCTTTTCGTTTCTTTGCTGGCGTAGCGAGGGACGAGGCCAAACTCGTTGTTCGAAGATCTTCGTCTCCCCCAACGCTTCTACTAGAAAACCGTACTCTAGATACGTGGCGACGGAATTCTAACAATCGCGGAGAAACATCAAGTATCGATCACCGGCCAAGAAGGTCGGAAAAGCCGTCCTGCTAACATCATGATGATCATAAAGCGCTTCCTCGCCTATTCGATCTTTTAATACATACTCTGCTGTCGCTACGATTCTGCTGTGAGCAACTTTGATTGTATAGCAGAGACACTATTTGACCATGTTTCCTGGACCAGCTTCAAACGAGCAAACTCTGTCGCGCCTAGCCGAGATTGCAGAGGTAGTATCGAGGCAAAACCATGCGGTCACACTAGCACGCTCCATCTCGGCCGGCGACAATGGCTTGAAACACAATCTCGGCGTTCGTCCTGGTGCTCAGGTTGGAGCTGTGGCTTCAGCTCTCGAGAACGGCCTGAAACGCAATCCCACCGTTCGTCCTGGTGTTCAGGTTGGAGCTGTGGCTTCGGCTCTCCGAAAAAGACCCGTTGAAAGGAGCAGCTTCTCTCTCCCTGTGGTGCCTGTTCCTGCCCCGAAACGTGCCAAGGTTGACGCACCACCGTCCTCTCCATCGCGATCGCATCATTCAGGAGATGAAGATGACGAAAGCGAGGATTTGAAAGATGTTCGATTTCGAGAGTACCAGGCTGAAATTTGGTCAGAGAAATTCGAAGATCTCTGTGAATTCCGGCGCCAATACGGGCATTGCCATGTTCCACACACCTTCACCGAGAACGCCCCCCTTGCCCAATGGGTGAAGAGGCAAAGATATCAGTACAAACTCAAGGCCGAAGGAAAGCGTTCGACGCTCTCGGATGAACGCGTTCGGCTCTTGAACAACATTGGGTTCATCTGGAACTCTCATGATGTGGTGTGGGAAGAGCGTTGGAATGAGCTTTTGGCGTTCAAGCGAGTGCACGGGCATTGCATCGTTCCATCGAATTACGAGCCTAATGCCCAGCTGGCTGTATGGGTAAAACGTCAACGCCGCCAGTATAAGTTTTACCAGGAAAATAAGGCTACCAGTATGACGCCTGAACGCATTGAGAAGCTCAATACTCTAGGATTTGCATGGGATTGCCGCAAGAACAACAATGGTACGAGTGATGAAGGTGACGGAAATGAAGGAGAAATCCCACTCGCAAGCACCATCTCCACCACCGCAGCCCCGCCAAAAGCAACGGTGCCGTCCACGCCCGCGCTTGCCCTTCAACCCGTGAATTCGCCCGCGTTGCAAGTAACAAACATTCCTCGCAATGGCCGCGGATTCCCACTTCCAAAGGCGGCCTGGGCGACTGCTGTTATCGGTAAGAACATTATTCCTGCCATTACGAATGGCGGAAATACTGTCTCGGCCTTTAAACAACAACAGTACCAAGGTTCTGCCAAAACGACTCCGGTTCCACAACCTGCACGAGCATCAGCGACGCCCAAAGCCCCCACCCAAGAAGCAGCGACGACACTGCCAGCCAATTTGCCGTGTGAGTTCTTTTCTTTCAGCCGTAAGTTTACCAAGTTTCCCAGCATCAAGCTGCCCAACAAAATTTGAGGGCGCCTTTTCATTGAACGATGATATAAGCAATTTTCAGATAGCAAACGTTTAGCTTAAATTTATATGGTAGCGTTTGTCGATTAGAGTGGAGCGGATCGTCCTAAAGTTGTGATACCAACAATTTGCTACTTGTTTTGCATTTGTCTTTGTCCACAGCGCGTGCAATGCTATTGTCGGAAGCTTAATGCAGCAGTTCCATTTTGAGTGAACGGTGGCAGATTGTATACTGGTTTCAAAGTGAGCATTATTCATGCCAATTGGATGTGGTTGAGCGTCGTGATTTGGGTGAAATAGGTTGAAATCCTAGGGTATGGGTCAGCGATTCAACACAACTTTGTGCATTGCGCGATTTTTTATTTGCCCGTATCCTCCATCTTCTAGATCTCTACTTTCACGCTCCGCGATGAGCGCATTGACTTTGAACGCGGACCTGTCAACGCTGCCATTCTGCTAGCGTCTGATTTGAAACTTGCCAGGCTGTCATCCGTATGGGGTCCTAGTATTGTCCGTCCGTGGGAGCTGTCACTCTTCCCCGCAGTATCGAAAAAGTTGCGAAGCTTTTTTACAGGCGTAGTTTTGGTTGTCGCAACCTGAGACGATTCCGCTTGTGATTTCGCCATTGACAACTGCCCTCGAGTCGATGCTCGTCCCTCTGCATTTCGATTGGGCGATTGTGATCGGAAATTTCTGAGAATGCTAAAAGGTTTCTTGTGCGTTAGCCCCTTCACGCTGCTTGAATCACCCCTGTTTGACCAAATCGGTTCATTTTGACTGTCGTCCGGCACGGGCTCGCTCAGCCTGGGAGCAAGTGTACGCCCTGATCCACCTTTGATCGACTGGAAGCTGGAGGCCCCGACGTCTCCATTAGGTACGAGACTGGATGCATTCCCAGTCGAAGATGCCATGAATGGCACGGTATCCTCCCCTGGACCTTCTTGAAGCATGTCTACATGGTCCATAGATTGCGTTGGTGGAGCTGGAGGCGGAGAAGGCGGAGGGAGGTCTAATCCTTCTTGAGGCATGTCTACATGGTCCATAGGTTGCGTTGGTGGAGCTGGAGGCGGGGAAGGCGGAGGGAGGTCTGATTCTACACTCTTGTCGTAAGAGTACTTCGTTGGTAAGTCTTCCTCGACTCTTCCCATCGGATGTTCCACACGATTTAAGAAATCCGAGTCGCGCCAGTGTGGCGAATCCACTTCATCTTGAGCCGATTTTTGCTCCTCGTCCTCCAGTTTTCCAATCGGATGTTCGGCACCTTCCAAGGAGTTCGACTCGCCCTTGTGTGACGAATCAACTTGATCTTCAGCCAATCGTTCCTCGCCCGATGTTTGAGTGTCGAACGTATTTTGTTTGGTTGTGCATAATTCTTGCAGTACTGGAGATCGTACCTGCTCAATTTCGTGCCGAGACTGCTTATCGTCCTTGGAATATGTTTCGATGATAGCAGAGGATTTGGTTTGGGATTTACTTCCCACCTTTTCTTTTGCGTTGTCTTCGGAGGTTACCTTAACGGTGTCGTTCTTCTTCGTGTCGGCACTACTCGAATGACGAGTAGCATTCCGAGCCTTGACGGCCTTGTTGTGAACTATTGATCTCCGTGATCTTGATCGCGACTTTAGGCTCGCGATTGATCGGTTATCGTCACCGTCCTTCTCGTTAGACACTTCGATTGCGCGCGGAATTGATGACATGTCGATGCGGACTCCTGCAGCAATTCGACCTTTCAGTAGTTCTCTCGATGCAAGACGCGGAACCTCACGAGCCTGCAACTCAGAACTCTGGTTCTTGACGATCTGGACGTGTTGAAGACGACTCTCAGCTTCTCGTCGAAATTTATCTTGCCAAAAACATTTCTCAGATGTCACATTTTTAAGGACATGTTCGAGTCGATTTATTTCAAGTCTTGCTTCCTCGGCATTCTTTCTTGCATAATCTAACTCACTTCGGTGCTTCATCATCAGATCTTGCCGTGCTTGTACGTACATTTCGTTGCGATACTTCTTTATTCGCTCCTGCGCTGCTTCTTCGTCAGTGAGTCTCGTTTTTCCTTCTGCTTGCTCAAGAAGGTATGCGAACGCCCTAACCACTTCCTTAAAAAGCTTTTCAGAGGAGCACGCATTCTTGTCATCTGTCCCATCCAATAGGACCGTACTTGAAGCCTGATGGCACCGTAACTGCTTCATCTCTTCGGAATAGTGCTTGTCAAGATTTTCTTTCACGCACTTGAGGGCTTTGAACATAGCGTCCTGGGTGCCGCCTAGTTCTAGATTCTCTTGAGATCTTGCAGTGTCTAACTCGACATCAGCTTGGAGATTCGGTCAGACAACACCTTTTTATCTGCCTTGCGATTATCGACATCATCATTGCGTCACTCACCTGTCAACTTCTGCTGACCGTCGATGGAGGTATCTTTGACTTTCGCCTGTACCGCAGCGTTCAATTCGATCTTCAACTCTTCTATTTTCTTCATTGCAGCCTCCAATTCGAGCTTCATCTTTTCAAATTTACTTTCATATGATTTCCTTAATACCCCAAGTCTTTCAGACATTTCAACTTCTTTGATGTGCTTCATTTCCGCTTTAGTGTTTTCAACAGCAGTTTCGACCGCCATTTTGGACTCAATTTTGAGTTTCTCAACCTCCTGTTCCAGAGCTGCGAGTTGTCGTCGCCCAGTTTCCATGTACTCAGCAGCCTGCCGCCCCGCCTCCACAATCGCAGCATCTTTTTCCTTTATCAAGGCGACAGTCTCCTCCCTATACATTGTTCTCATCTCAATAATCTTTTGATTCATTTTTTTATCGTAGAGCTTCATGTCCGATTTGTGTTCTTCGTCAGTTTGCTCGATCTCAATCATAAATTGCTCCTGATTCTCCCGAAGAATCTTGACTTCTTTCTCAAACTGATTCAACTTCATATGAACATCGTCCGCTGGATCGGCAGAAGGCGTCTTTTGTTGAATGTCCGCCAATTTTTCTTCCTTTTGCACAGGTTCAGGAGCCTTGTTCATCTCTGTACTACTGCTTTTGCTACTCCCGCTGTTGAGTATGTCTGAGAGGCTCACGTCTAGTTCTTGTTCCAAATCCCTGAGCAGGTTTTCGATGTCCTCAGCTCCTGCTGGTACAAGCGGTGACTGTGGATGACTTCTTTCTGCTGACGAACTGCTCTCATTTTCGGCCACACCCAACAGCAGAATATCAGAGACGAGTCTCATCCTCCCTTTTGGCCTTTGAAATTCATTCACCGACCCACAGGAGAATGTTGAAGCATCCTGATTATAGAGATGGTTTGAGTTATTTGTTTCCGGTTTACTGCGCATCGAATCACTTTCTTCCAAAAAGGCGTCGCCTAACGCTGCCATGTGACGCATTTCGCTCCGTTCGCTATCTGTGTGCGATGCACCGCTTCTCAAGACGCTGACGAAACCATCGCGTTCTTCTTCTTCTTCTGAGCTACTCTTGCTTATACAGTCTAGAGTTCTCATTGTGTATCTCCCAATCTGATTTTTTCCCGATGTCTTCTTCGTCTTCTTTTCGGCTTTGGAATGCCGCGGAGAGATGGCATTAACAACCAACGGTACTCCAGCCACATTGTTTTTATCATGGTAAATGGATCCGAGACCGGAAAACACTGACGATTCATCCGTAGTGCTATTCTGCAATGGGTCAGAAAGGGTCTGGCGAATGCAGTCTTCATAGGCACAAGGCACGGTCGTCCTCGCCACTCGCATCGATTGTGATGCCTTACTGTGGTCCTTCATTGTTCAAAGAGAGTGACCAATTGGCAAACTGGTAAAACAATCTATCACCAATAGTCGATGTTACAACGTGCACGGCCAATGAAGTCAAGAAAGTAGCGTGACACGTCTTGCACCACTACCATGCTCGCATTTTGTAGGTTGCAAAATCTACCTTTTCTCACATCGCTCAACCTCCCAACATGTCACGCACATCATCCCGCCTCGCTCATCGCTAAGAACGATAATGAACAGTGATGGGGATTTGAGAATTAAAATATTAAGGACGTATATGTATATATTTATGGAGATTAGGAAGAAAAGCATGACGGGCGTGCGAAAAATAAGAATACCGGCCGTCGGAGAGGACAATAATTTATATGCCCTTGAAGCATCTGACCTACTACAGTACGATCCCAGTATACCCGTACGTACTCCCTGGTACGAGACTATTTTTTTTTTCAAAGGTACGTATCATACGTACTATAAGCTTTTGGATATGACTTCGTTGTGAGACGCCTACTACAGGAAGTAGAGAGGTTTTGGCAGGCAGCGTTTGGATGCTACCGGTAGTCCTATTTCTATTCTCTACTCAGTAAAAATTGATGAGTAAGCCGTCTCCTCCCCTTCGAGCCGTTAGTAATACCGTAGCCGGCATGCCATCTGCTCTCAGTCATGGAAAGGAGATGAGTAGGGATTGGTCGATTCCGCCGGCCATTTTCTTCTGTGGATGTGCTTCATGATGTTAGATCCCTGGTATCCTCATGTCTTGTTGGCCAGGTGTCTTAGAGGCCGCAATTTCTACAGCGGTGCTGATGCTGTAATAGTAGTGGTTTTAAATAATAGGACGAAACGGTAGAGTTAACTTACAAGAATCAGGACGACGACCACATCAAACTAGCACAAATTGCCGTGACCATCTACATCAAATTGAGCTCGTGCGCCAACTCCTTGATATCCTCTTCTTCCTCCCGAGGGGCGGGGATTCCGGCAACAGGGCAGCATCTAACTCCAATAGTTGACCTAGTCACCTTCTCAGCCATGAGTTGTGCGGCCCTTGGATCGGTGACCCAGGTGTTGTAGAACTCAAATGGGCATTCGACTACCCCCTTTTCACCGTCGCCATTTGCATAGACTCCAGTATATCCACGATGGGTGAGCTTAAAGAGCTGATTTTGAGACTGATCGTTGGCTCTGGCATCTCGAATTCCGGAAATCGAAAGCTGCGCGTACTGGATACCATTGTCCTCCGTTCCACATTCACCGAGGGTGCGTCCATCGGCCCCGATTAGCGCCGAGTGTCCCTGAAAATACAAGTGTGTCAGATCAGAAGACGGTTATGGATATTGAATAGAACGGTGGGAGCTCTGAACTTACAAAGTAAGTGTACACGCCGTCGAAACCAGATGCATTCGCCACAGCAACGTAAACTTGGTTGCACCAAGCCATTGTTTTCGAAACTTGGATTTGTTGCTCTTTAGCGGGATACCTGAAAGATTTGGGCAGAAACAATGTAAGTATCGCTCGAGTATAGCAGATGGGTAGCGAGGGGAGTCTTCTACTCACATGTATCCCTGGGGGCGAACGATTAACTCAGCACCTCTCATCGCACAATCTCTCCAGATTTCAGGATAATTTCCATCATCGCAGATGATCAAGCTCACTTTCATACCCTTTGGGCCCTCAGTGACAATGGTACCAAGATTTCCAGGTGTCCAACCTTCAATGGGAGTCCAAGGTAGAAGCTTCCTGTATTTCTGGACAATTTCTCCCTTGTCGTTGATGAGAACACAAGTATTGTATGGATTCTTCTTGGGGTGCTCTTCGTGTTGTTCTCCGGTCACCGAGAAGACACCCCAAACGCCAGCTTCACGACAAGCAGCCCCAAATTTATCGGTCAGCGGCCCAGGAATTTTGCAAGCCGTGTCAAACATTTCTTGTCGATCGTACATGATGCCCTAGTAGATAAAACAACCGTGCCAGTGGTGAGACCAAACGACGGAAGGAGGAGGTCCAGATATAGCGACGAGAACCAGCCAGCAACCCATACCATGGTGGAGTATTCAGGAAAGACAATCATGTCCATGCCTGGTAAACCCAATTTGACTCCCTTGACAATTTCGCAGAGTTTGTCAGCATTCTTCATCACGTCTTCCATCGTGTGCAACCTGGGCATAGGATACTGAAAGACACAAACTCCGACGGTGTCGGGAGAGCTTGAGATGTCGCCATGACGAGCCATGTTGATTCAAACGTAAAGTTTCTTGAAAGGACTAAAATGCGTCGAGTATCTCAATTGACTTTTCAGTTTTGTGAAGAGATGGACGAAGAGTTTCGACGACAAAATGAATGCGTCGTCAGGATTTTGGATCTTTTTCTGACGAATGCTACGAGGCCTCATCTTTTTGCGCAGTGCTCTTCCCTCCGCTCGCTTGGGAAGTTTGACGGACACATGACGCAAACGCCGAGATATTTTGGGAAGTTTGACGGAACGTGGGTAACGAATAGCCAACCATACGACGTCATCCGTGTGACTTCGTATCAGTGTATGTATGATAGTAACCTTACCTACACTTATGTCACGGAATCGACTATTTGCAGCTAGAACTACATTGCAACACACCAAGAATTCAACTATTGTAAGTTTTGATCCCAGCATGCTATCGGTATACTACCGGTAGTTTCAGATGTCCGCAGTAAGGCAAATACAGCGATCCCTGCGTCGGAATCCACACCTATTGAATGACCGGCTGTGACGAACTCTGACCTCGCTGCTGTAAGGTTGTGGATGAAAATGTGATCTCATGGGCTCCCACGGCCACTCCTTAAATCCTTTAGCAGTCTCCACCCAAGGGGCAAAAACCAATGATCTAACTCGACTCCATGATTATTTCCTTCCACTCAGAAGCTGCCAAAGTAGGATGCCTCCAGTAACACTGACATTCAGCGAGTCTACACCTTGTTCGTCTTCCGATTTCGATCCGTCCATGCCTGAAGGAATTCGTACAAACTCTGTGCATGCCTTGGCTACCAAACTGCGCAGCCCGTACCCCTCTGACCCCAGTACTAGCAGTACGGGACGATCGTCTTCCTCTGTACTCACAGGCAGATCCTGCAAATCATACAAAGGCATGGTCTCAGCGCCTTCATCGTCTGCCGTGGTGCTCGGCACAGACGACGACGCGCCAATGATTCGAAATCCATCCTCCTTGGCCTGATTCAACGTCCGCGGTAGGTTGCTTGTACTATAAACAGTCGCCAGTTCCAAAGCTCCCGCACTTGCCGCGCTGACGACAGGACTCGGCGGCGCCGAGTTTTTGGCACACACCAAGACGCCCATTTTCTTGCCTTGTCCCAAGAAGTATGCCGATCGCAACAATGCTCCCAAATTTTGCGGATCTACAACTTCATCCAACACCAACCAAATCGATGGCGCAGCAGCATCCTCGTCGGGTCGGGGAATACGCGAAAGCGATTCAAAATACAGCTTGCCACAACGTAAAACAAAGCCCTAGCAGTAGTAAAGTAACGAATATAACAAGTGAGGCATCGTTTCTAGTAGGCAGCCAGCCAGAACAACCAACGATTCCAAGGAAGAACGTACCTGATGAGGTCTATTGCCTGATAGTGTATTCAAAATACCCTTGTCGACTTGTACCACGGGGACATTTCGTTCTTCGGCCAGCGCCAGTACTCGTTCCGCATCGGAAGCCTTTTGACCCCGTCGTGTTGTTGTCGATTGTTCTTGAACAAAGAGATAGGGACGAAATTGGGCTTGAGGTTTTGGTGGCTCCCGTTGTTGCTGTTGTTCTTCTTCTGCTTCTTCGTCCTCTTCATTGTCCAACCAGGCTCCACGTTCTTGGCTGGTCGTTAAATCACGACGATTGGCTTGAAGTGCATTCAAAACCGAAGAAAGTCCGTACAAGTGCACAAATCCTGCCGCTTCCAAGCCATTCATATTAATGGCACGTGTTCCCGAAGGTCTGTTGCTGGTCTTGCTAAATTTGTTATTGTCTGACGACGAAAAGGAAGAGGGTCTTCCCCCTCGACTGCCACCGCCACCAAAACGCGATGGAGAAGTATTTGATTCGCGGCGGCGAGGTGAGGATGCAAAGTCACGATCGTTTCGAAAATAACTGCTTCTCTCGCTTCCTCGTTCGGATCCTCGATTACTACCACCACCTCTGCTCGGCGACGAACGCGCGGCTCGAGGTTTGGGAGTATAGCTAGCATCCCATCCATCACCATCACTTTCTCTCTTGTTTGACTTGGATGTGGAAGGTGGAGCTCCCCAGTCATCATTGTCATCCCATCCATTGCTCTTGTTGGATGGTGCATTGTCGGATCCTCCTCGTTGTCGAATCCGACGTCCCTGCGTATCTTCTTCCAAGGTACTAAAGAGTCGACTGATTGAAGATGTCAGCAATACTCGTTGCGAATGACGGACAGGAGCCACAAAGGCTTGACAACGACCCAGCAACATGGACATTGTCATTATTACGACCAACCACCTAGCGACAATTCGGATTTTTTCACAACGACAACGACGACAAGGTTTAGTCGTACAATTCCGCATGCCGTCTTCTTCTTCTTTGATTCGTTTCGTATCTTGTGTAGTGTCCAAAAGAAAGTATTGCCGATGGTGATGGTGACGATGAATGATGGCGGAGGAGATGATGGAAGGTTGCTGCCTTTGTGGTTGTTCTTTCTCGTCGGCACCTTTTTTTCTTTGATGGCCGTTGTGCGATATCCTTTTGGTGGTTGTTGGATGTGATGTGATGCCAAAGTCTTGCTTTGCCCGTCTTTGGGTCATGGGCTACACTTCTTATAGTACCTACGTACATACCTAACTACCGCATTTGAAACTCAATCTGCCGGTCGGTCTCGTCATTGTCATTTTGACCATGGCCACATGCCGCTGAAAGCACTCTTATTAACGAAGCGCCCTCCTAACAGCTCGAAACAGCAGTCTTGCTATCATCGTCACTATTATTATTGTTATTATGGGATCGTCTGCTATTATGGACGACTCGACT
The DNA here is from genome assembly GCA_951394045.1 of Nitzschia sp. DOCU1. Lineage (NCBI taxonomy): Eukaryota > Bacillariophyta > Bacillariophyceae > Bacillariales > Bacillariaceae > Nitzschia > Nitzschia sp. DOCU1. Next base: position 2,877,668 of record OX595988.1, read on the forward strand.
CGTTATCGAGGTCGTACGACCCTCGTCCAAGTTCCCAGTGGAGGTGACGACGACAATGACAATCATCGAAAACGTCAGAGCACCAAAGTACGACGACGACGTCGTCGTCCACCCGAAGAACCTTTTGGGATCTTGTTTATCAAAGTGGGTGCTACCTTGTTGGCGTTTTGTTTGACGTTATTTTGGTGTTATCGTCGAATGGTACCCTACGATCCAGAGTATGGTGTGGTAGAAGAAATTGTGTATGTGGTAGATGACACGATTCCAAACGATGATCATGCGGCTGGTGCTGTAGTAGTCGAACAGAAGGAATTGCCGCCAGAAAACAGTTCTTTGATTTTGCAACCACATGCCTCCTCGTCGGAAGAAAAAGACAGTAGTAGCAGCAACAGCCAAGATTATACTGCCAAGGATGAAGCGCAGCTGGCACTATTAATGAAGCAACAAAAAAAGGCTGCCGAAGAAGCCGCAGCAAAGGCAGAAGAAGCCAAGCTGGCAGAAACGGCACCTCCCTTGCCCACCTTTGACTTGTCGGATGCTTCCGAGTGGGATGCGTATGGTATTTTGAAACATACCGACGGTAGTTCCTTGCCAGCAGTAGCAGCAGCAGGAAATACTACTACTTTGGATAGTGTCCAAGCCACTGATAGCAACACGACTACATCCTTTTGGCAAGTGGCGCAAGAATTACGTAAACGCTTTGCCGAAACCTATGGGACAGAAAACATTGCCCGTATGTTGTTGGACAAGGGCATGACCACCTTTGGAGCACCGCCTGATGCTGACCAACCTCCTGGTGACGTAGTGTCGACTGCTTGTCGTCTCGCACAAGCAAAACGTGAACAACGTCCTTTTCGGGTCGCCTTTGGAGGGTATTCAGTAACGGCAGGTCGAGGCAATCGGTTTGAACAATCCTTTCCCTTTCAAATGCAACGATTACTAACGGACGTCTTTACCAAGGCTGGAATTCCTGACTTGCAAGTTACCAATGCGGCCATTGGTGGGTGCCCAGCCTTTCCTTATGGATGGTGTATGAAAAACTTTTGGGGAGACGCACCTGATGTGGTCAGTTGGGATTATAGTATGAACGAAGCAGGAGGCGTTCCTCAAGGCTTGGAAGCCTATGTACGGCATTTAGTGGCAACCTTTCCGGTTGTGCCCAAACTCATTGTCAAGGATACGTATTTGGCAGGGCAACGACGAGATGTATTGGGAGCGTATGCGATGTTACTAAAAGATCCTGTAGTAATACATACAGGGCCAGCGGTCAAGCCATTTTTGGAACGCAAGGAGGAACACAATCCAATTGGATTTCAAGAATGGCGCAAATTTGGTGCTCCGATTGGTGCCCCGGGACAAGCGTTGCACCATCCTGCCTTGAAAGAACATGAAATGATTGGATGGATGCTGGCCATGCACTTTTTGACGGCTCTAGAATATCTAGAATCAAAATCCACCAATGGTGGCAACGACCTTCAGTGCTCGGATATGGATTGTGCTAGGCCGTCAGTATTGCCGCGTCCAATGACGGGGTCGAATACAACCGTATACGATGATATTCTCTTTGGACATGCTATTTCCAACAACACAAATGCCAAAGAGGAATGGTTCCTGAATCCCATTCATTGCCGAACTACTTTCCAGCCGATTGTGAGTGGCGATTTGAGTGAAATTGTCGTTAGCGGCACGATCGCCGAAGATCTGGACGTGACCCTTCCCAAATCACAAATGTACTACAATCAAGGTTGGACCTTTGATTTGTCGGAAGAAGAAAAGTTGACTAAACGGCAATTGTCCCTGTATCCCAACGGTTTGGGCTTTGTAGACTCCAAGGAAGCCTATTATGGAATCTACGAATCGCCCGTCATGCAATTATTGTTGCCCTACGAGAGCAACAGCAACAACAATAGTCCGAGAATCGGACAAGCTGCCAAGGATTGGTTTGAATCCATTGTAATTTGTCAAGTCAACGAAAAACGCGAGCCCGATGCTTGCAATATGGAATCGGATATTGGATTTACCGTCGGAGGCGCCAATGTGACGACCCCACACATGATGAAAGACATGGGAACCTTGTATTTGGGCAAACCCGTCTGTGCCAAACTGGATATTCCTTTGAATGCTACATTGACTTCGCACAATCAACTAGTAGCTGCGTCGTCGTCAAAACTCGAGGTAGATCAAGTGGGAGTTTTGGTGGAAATCAATGTGACCAATCCGCACATTGCCCATATCCATCAAGCTTGTTCGGTATCTCATGTGGTGTGGGAACAAAAGCAAATGCCTGTATCATTGCCAAGTAACCAACATCAGTATGACACTGCGACCGCGGCGTAACAAGATAAAATCCATGAATACAAGAACAATAAACGCAACGCCTTGGGACACAACCGATCGCATGTCACGCCTCTACTAGGAATCTACTGCTAGCTAGTCTCTTGAATTAAAGGACGATGTAGTAGTCCTGCGAATAATGTTCAAATGCTTTTTTGTATAACGACTGTTGGGCAGAGCCCTGTTGTGTGACCTATCAGCATCCAGAGTGAGGCGACGATACATAGGGACGAAGGAACTATGGTGAGGGAACAATCAAATAGTAGAAACACAGTGTAAGCGATACTTTCGTGGTGGCTCGCCGAGGAGGGAGTGAGTCGACGTCATCACGGTTGAGTCGAATGAATCAATCAAGTTGGTCGATCGTGTCGCCTGTCCTCCACCCGGTGGGTGCGCGTTCCGTTTCCAGACTTTGGTGGGAAAGTCCGGGTCCTTTTTCATTCCTGCGACAACTTTTTTCCAACGACTCCCTCTTTCCTTGAAAAAACTGACTGACCATGGTTCATTGATTCCCTCAAAGCCTACTAGTAGAAGTACGATTCCCTCCATTCAGCAAAGCAAAAGTCATGGAAAATAACTTTTGTGCGCAAGCCATTGAACTGATCCAAAAGGCCATTGAAGCCGATCAAAAGGAAGAGTATGAATCCGCTTTGAGCCATTATCGCGATGCCTTGTCGCGCTTTACGCTGGCCATTAAATACGAACAAAATCCGGCCCGCAAAAAGTTACTCATGGAACGCACGGAAGGCTACATGAAACGAGCCGAAGAATTGCGCGATTTTGTCAACACTAAAAAGAAACAATCGGAAGCCGATAAAGCAGGAGGGGCGGCGGCCAAAAAAGGGACTGGCAATAATGGCGGCGAATCCAAAGAAGATGATGCAGAAACGAAAAAGTTGCGGGGTGCCTTGGCGGGTGCTATCTTGGCGGAAAAGCCGGATGTCAAGTGGGAAGACGTGGCTGGTCTGGAACGAGCCAAGGAAAGTTTGAAGGAAACGGTGATTATGCCCGTCAAATTCCCGCAACTCTTTGTGGGAGAACGCAAACCCTTCAAGGGCATTTTGTTGTTTGGACCTCCCGGGACTGGCAAGTCGTACCTTGCCAAGGCGGTAGCTACTGAAGCTGACTCGGTGTTTATTTCCGTGAGTAGTGCGGATCTCATTTCCAAATGGCAGGGAGAATCTGAAAAGTTGGTACGAAACTTGTTTGAGATGGCTCGTGAAGCCGAGGGGAGTCGCGCCATTATTTTTCTAGACGAAGTAGACTCGTTGTGTGGAAATCGGCAAGAAGGAGAGTCCGATTCGTCACGTCGTGTCAAGACTGAGTTTTTGGTGCAAATGGATGGTGTGGGCAAATCCGAAGGTGGCGTGTTGGTGCTAGGCGCCACTAATGTTCCCTGGGTCATTGATGCTGCGATTCGTCGTCGATTCGAAAAGCGAGTCTACATTCCTTTGCCAGACGCAAAGGCACGAACCTTCATGGTCAAATTGCATCTGGGTGATACTCCCAACAACTTGGTGGAAGCAGATTTTGTAAAGCTGGGGGAACTCACTGAAGGTGCCAGTGGATCCGATATCGAAGTCATGGTCAAGGAGGCACTCATGGAACCCCTGCGAAGATGCCAACAAGCACGGCAATTTCTCATCGACAAAGATGGAAAATACATTCCTTGTGAAAAGTATCCCAACTGTGCCTTTTGCACTCCCAAGCTTTCGTCGGATCCACCGGGCATGGACTATACATGCAAACATTGTGGGGCATTGCGAATGGTGCTCTGGGATGTACCTCCCGACAAGCTTGATGCTCCTCCGGTCCGCTTTTCTGATTTTGAAAAGGTCATGCGACACTCTCATAGTACCGTCTCTCCGGCGGAACTCAAGAAATTTCAAGAGTGGACAGCACAATTTGGTCAAGATGGAGCGTAATACACTAGTCCGTCCTTCATCTATAATGTAGGCTCTTTATATTCTAGTCTACTACTCCTACCTAGTAGCTAATTCGATAGAGACTTGCTTGCATAATGACTACCTACTATTGTTACTCTTGACATCATTCATCGTCGTAGACGATGATAATGATGATTCGTGCTTGGCTCCCTTTCGTCGCTGCCCTCGCCGCGCCACGGCAACCGTCTTGTCGCCCGCCTTTTCTCCCACGGACCAATGCGCCAAATCGTATTGTCGAGCAACAAAGTGAATCAATTTGCGTTTTCGACCACCCATTCCCGTGGGGAAGATGTACACTTGATCCATGCAATCGCTTAAATTCTCGGTACGTTTCAAAAAGTCGGTGATTTGTTCCTGAATGGCAAGGGTTTCGTCCGCCGTCCAATCGTTGCTACTAGGCGCCACACTATTACAATCTGTAGTAGTAGTTGTCGTCGTAGTGGTAGTAGTAGACTTGGAATGAAAGAGTTGCAATCGGACCACTTTCATGTCGGCTTGGCACTCGGGGTCTGCCTTAGAGAACATGTCCTTTGCCACAGATAGTTTGTTGGGATCCCAGGCCACTATGATATCATTTTTCGGTGTCGCTTCCCACGGATCCATACGCATCAAAGCCGTGCGATAGATAGAATGGCTTTCCAAAAAGAGTCGCCGATCCGTCTCTAGCAGGGCCTTGGCCGTTCGTCGTGCCGCATTCAGACTAGTCCGTGTTTCTTTTTCGTTACTATAATCGGCTGCTTTGGCCAAAGCATCCCAATCTGCTTGGTTCCCAATGACTTGGCAAAACGTGGGCGACTGTGGATACGAGACAGTGGCGGAATTTTGTCCCGTGGCATGATAAATGTTGGGATTCCTCACTTGCTGCGACAGTTTGCCAACACAACAGGGGGCAACCACAATCGCCGTCGCTTGGACCGAGACTGCCTTGCGCAGTGTGACATCCGTTGCTTCCCCACAAAGATGCAACGCCAGTGCCATGTCAAACGATTGAGTGTACTGCTCCACCGGCCCATGAAATGTAAACAAATTTTCCAGTATGCCGTCTCGACCACAACTTGCAAATGCACTATCATTTCCAGGAACATTCATCGTCGCATTACTTTTCGATTGATACTTGGAAGCATACACTGGATCCGTTCCAATCTCCTGTACCACGAGCTCGACTTTTTGATGCATTAAATCAAGTGATCGCTTGCGCAAATCCACAACAACAATTCGACAAGTGGGAAGTAACAATGCAAGTGGGATACCGAGATGGCCGGACCCGCCACCAAAATCGACAATGGTAAATGGCTCATCATCGTCGATATCAGATGATTGCAGTTTCGTCGATGGAATCAATGGAAGTATACATCGAAGCATGGATTGAAGCTGTTGTTCTTTTCGTTTGGCCCGGTCTGGCTTGGCCAATTGCCCAGGATGGGTGCCCCCAACCCGGGCCGATGGTGGGAGCTGATCAAAGGGCCAGGACGGATGATGATCAGCAGCAACAGTAGCAGCAGGTGGCAACGGTGGAATACAGACATAATCGGGCTGGACATGGGGTAAAATATTCGCCAGGACTTGTTCAAAATGTTTTAATCGAACACCATGAACCCCGACGACGGGGAGCAACGATGGTGGCTGTGGGTGTTGGTGGCTGGTTTTGGTGGTTGTCGCCCCTGGTGATAATTCCTGATTCATGCTGGTGACGGCCTCGCTACTACTCACAGCTTGGTCCATTTTCAATTACACCTGCATCATTCGAGAGCTAATAGAGAATGGATAAAAGCAACAGAGCACAAGATAAGTTTTTGCTGTGGGGCGTGGTCGACAAAATGATGAATGGCCTCTCGGCACGAGAAAACGTGAAGCTAAAAAAATCGCACGTCAGCAATATCGGCAAATGGACTCTCCCGTCTAGTACCGACTAGCTACTAGAGAGTAGAGCTATCATAGTGAGGCATAGAGCAGCGCAACTTTTATCATCTTATAGTCGTATAAGCTACCACAAGTACTAATAGGTAAACGCTACCTCCATTTTGACCTTGTGTCATAACAATACATTACATGTAAAACTTGCCTACTTCTCAGCATGCACGACCGAAACCAATTTACTTCGTTTCGTCGTACGCCTCGGCCGGTGTGGGGTGCTGTTCTTCCTGCACGGCCTCACCCTTGACGATCACCACATTGCTCTCTTCTACTGTTCCATCTGGATTGCGTTGATATGTGACCGTTTGGGACTGTTGAGGCTCACTCCTCGAAAATTGAGGCGGCTTGAAAACATAAGTCGAAACGCCCGCCACAAACCAAAGGGCGACACTGGAAATATTAAGTTCATAACCTGTACCCCACTCGCATTCATCTCCAAACGTTTCTCGAACAGTCGGGGAGCCACTTTCCAAGTATTGTAGAACAGGATTGTCCAAACAAAGACTAGACGTGTGAAGAAACAAAGTGAGCCCTTGCAACAAGCATGTAAAGAAAAACGTGTTTCCAATCATCTTCCAACGTGCTTCGGATACAGTTCCCATGCAAGAATAGAAATAGGCAAAGATGACGCCGAGTCCACCAAAGAACACTGCCATCAGAGAAAAGGCCATGGTCGTGCGAGCCCTGGCGTCCAGTTCATAATCGAAATTCAAGTCTCGACTCAGGTAGCTGTAGCTGCGACAGGTGGTAATGACCCAGGTCTCATCTCCCACTTGGGTATATTCACTGGTACGGTAACTCCAGACTCCACCGTATAGAATCGCGTCGCTCTTTTCTTGCGGAAATTCTATAGTCTCACAGTACATGGTTCCAGCCGTCCCACAAATCACGGCAACCGTAGCCAGAACGGCCGGGGTAAATGCTAGGAGCCAATGTTTGCAATCGATTCTACGAGAAAAACAATAAAAGCATGATGAGATTGATGACAACACATACAGCACAACACAAACAGCCGCGAATATTCATTCGGAAGCCAAAAACTCAGCGCTTTCGACGATCTCTTACCCCATGATGTAGTTTGTTAATGCTTGTGATTGACTGCTACCTCTAATGACGATCTTTCAGGCAGAACGTTGGTAGTGGTAAAGCTTGTTATTGACTTTCCCTTCGTGTGCAAGTGCCGTTGTAACGATGGTGACACGCAATGGGAATGTTGATCTGGTGAGAACCCTGCGATCTCACCGCGAAAGTCATGGTCGTCTCCGTCACAGATTTTCCTTGCGTCTCCGTCGGTTCGTTTCGCCGGTAAACGGCCGAATTCCATTTTCTACCCGGATTTCAAGCCCAAGCTTGAAAGGCTATGTGACGTCAGCGGGAAGAAAACCATCGACAGCTTTTTTGCTTCCGACCCTCGCCACAAACCACGACCATCCAACAACAACTTCCCGGCCCGAGCTTTGACCATTTGCACCATCCAAACCATAACCTACAAACACTATTTCTTATTTCCAGGCATGTGGTCATCAATACCCTCCAGCCGCTTGGCTTTGAAATTTGCTCGAGCCGCTCCGATCGCGGCGGTCATGGCAGGATATGCGTCGTACGTCCACCCTAACACGGTTTCTGGACGAGAGGACCAATGGTCTCATTTCACATCCTGCGATCAAGGTCAAACTGCTACGGATAATAAATCTCGTCTTGATCGCAAGCAAACAACTCTCCAAAGAGCTTCTACTACCGGTGGATCGACACCTGCTACCACTAGTACTACCGCCCGCCGATTTGATACACAAACGCAACTGGATGAAATTCGCAAAACCGAACAAGAAATGTTGTTACGATGGGAACGAGACGAAGATGGATGGCGTGAACTTCCTGCAAGAGCTTGGCCTGCCTATCAGCCCAATCCAGAACAATTAAAAGGCATTCAAGTGCAAGTCCAAGAACACAAGTGCAATGCTACTACCGTAACGAAGGATGGACACTACCGTGCCAATGATGATTTGTGTACACAACTACTGTTCAACATGGCTACCGCATTGGTCTTTTACAATGTGGATCCACAACGTGGCCTAGAACAATATGAAGCATTGGCCAAACGGGGGCATGTGGATTCCATGGTAGCGTGCGGCATTATTCTAGTCGAAGGCATGGGCGTTCCTCCCCAAGAACACAAAGGCATTGAATGGCTCGAACAGGCGGTAGCACAAAACTCCGCTCAAGGATGTTACGAGTTGGCAAGTGTCTTGTACACTGGCATTGATGGCGTCATTGACGAAGATCCACAAGGCGCCTTTGAACTCTTTCGACGAGCGGCAGAACAAGATCATACGGGTGGAATGTACATGATGGCCGATTGTTTATTGGAAGGAGAGGGTACAGAGGCCAATGTGGGCCGCGCCATTCCATTATTTTACAAAGCAGCCGAACGCGGGCATCGATATTCCCGGCAAGTGATTCGGGAGCTACTAGCTGCTAGTAGAAAGTAGCTCAATCAGCAAAACAATCAGTACTTGCTTCGGGTATATATGGTGCTGCGCATGTCTCTGTAGGGCTATTTCGCGTACCAGATAGACAGGGTGGTGGATAGTTATCGTAGTATGTAGTAAAAAGCCGATATCTCTTGTCGACGATCGACATCCAAAAGAGGCTAAAATTGACACGATGACTGATTCGACCAAATGGATTCGACGGATCCAACCGTGCGCGCCAATTTTGTGACATGGAGAGGCTGGCGCGGCACTTTTGCGCACGGTGTTGGATTTTTCACGGTTGTTCTTTGTTCTGGAGGACGACGAGTGAATGATGAGCTTCCCATCTGCTTCTTCATTGCTATTGTTACTTTCAGTTGCTCCTCATCGGAAAGGCAGCGAGGCATCAATATACTTCTTTCCATAGAGATTGCCAAATGGCATTTCGTGACGATGATTCTTCAGAAGGAGCCGAAGATAGAGATCCTCTGGTGAGGATCATGCGCATGGCCGAAGAAGAAGATCGCCGTCGCGAAAACAACAAAGGTTCCACATCGTCACGGTTCAAATCGTCAGGGCGAAAGCAAAACGGTGGTGATGGTGGTTACTTGAGAGATCAGGAGGAAGATCCACTGAGTCGTATTGCTAACATGGTAAATGGTGACAACGATACCGATGCGGTGGACGACGATGACGCGGCAAACAAGGAGATTATAGCTCGCATCATCGCCATGAAACTGGCCGCCGAAGACAATCCCCAAGCAGAGGAAGAGGGATCCATGTCAATGAGCTCTGATGACCCCCTGTTAAGAATTATGCAAATGGACGCCGAGGAGGAACAGGAACGAGCGCCTCCTAGAAAGGAACAGAAGGCAATCAGGAAAAACAACACCAAGGCGGCGCCAGCGCCAGCCCCAGCCCCAGCCGAAGAATTGACAAGCGCTTCAGATCAGAATATTATCAAACGTATCATAGCAATGAGACTAGCTGCTATTGACTCGGAGGAAACCAATGACTCGATACATTCGACCCCGCAAGATCCCCTAGAACGAATCATGAATATGAATGCTGAAGATCAGCTCGTCACGGCAGTTTCGCTCATGGACTTTTCGAATTCGCAGGATGAGAACGACGAAGATGAAAATACAATCATTCGTAGAAAGGATTTCCGCGCGTTGAACAAGATGATTCAAAACAATGATCTTGAGGAACTGGAACGTCATGCGGAGATGCTGGCGAGTTCTGTCAAATCAAAATTGACGGCATCGGCTTTCGCGGACTTGCAACGCGGTCATGATACACCATCAATGGAAAGTGAACCTAGGCTCGGATATTTGGCATTAGCAATGGGAGGGCACAAGGAAGCTGTGAACCGTTCGCATGTGATGAGTGGGTTGGATATCTCGAAAATAAGTGGCGACGATGCGAGCGACCAACGATTTGTATCCATGTCGGATTCAATTCTTGAATCACCTTCTAGGGGTCACACGAGTCAGGATAAGCCGATAAGAGGTATCCTAGGACCGGGACTTGAGGATTCTGGGCTTTCAAATGACGAAAGCAACTTGTTGAGTACGCCGCCGCGGTTGGAAAGGATGTCCCAGCCAGCCAGCATACCTGCAACTACCACTGAGCGACAAGAAAATGTCGACGACGATGTCTTCCGCAATCCTCCGACAAGTCCAAGAAAGAAGAATGTGACGTTGAAACGATCTAGTCAGCAAGGGGACCCGCAACCCAACTCTATGTTTGTATCTGATTGGTGGGGTGTTTTGGGCAATGTCGGTTCCAGCTTTCGCTCAGACTGCTCAGATTCCCAATCAAGCTTTTCAGAATCTTTTACGGATTCGGTCCTATCATCGGAGCCGACAACATCCGGCAGGGTAGCAACGCTTGCGTCACCGTCCAAAAAAGCGAGCGATGAGAGAAGGGTTGTTCCGACAGCAGTGATCCAGGCAACCATGTCAAAGACGGCACAAGGAACAAAAGTGAGTGGGTTGTCAACGATTGAAGAAAAACTCCAAGCAAGAAATGATGCTGTGGCTTGGAAGTCTTCCCTGGCGAAAAGTTTCTTGAAGAATGGCGGGTGAGCAGGTGTTCCCTCTTCCAGCTTTGCATCGCAGTGCTATTTGTTAATAGCCATGGTGATTGCCGCGTACCAGTAGTTTGCTACTATTTCATCCGGTAGTTTGCTACTATTTGCTACTATTTCATCTACTCTTCTATTCTATTTAGTATGTAAGACGATTTTTAGCATCTTACTATGTGTGGGTCCTCCCAAAGACCCTTGATAGCAGCAGCGATTCGCGTCTCATGAGACCGCGGGGTATGCTAATAGCTGGCGAAGTTGTTTTCATAGTACATATGGAGCATACGTATTAATATTATTATCAAACCCACCACGAATTCCCGCCCGTGCGCTTCTTTTGTCGAGTTTTTGCTCTCGTTCATCATCAATCGAAGCGTCAACCCATTTCCATTTATCGCCTTAACCCCAAGAGGTTCTTTCACCATGGGCGAGCTTTCGGAAAATGAGGACTTGAACTTGCCTCTATTGTCTACCGAAGCCAAGGAGGAGGAGGAGCATTCGAAGGGTGAAATCGCTCAACGAACTTGCAATAAGGTAAGCAAGATGGCGTCGCGGGGAGCCGTGAAGCTTTCTGAAATTCTTAGTCGCAGAAGCGTGCAGGCTCCTTTCTCGCAGTATATTACATGAAGGATTGTACGAGATTGCTCTAACTATTTGTCATATTTCGTATTTTCAACCGCCCTACTTGTACTGCAGACCGCCAAGATCGTCTTGGTCGTTTGGTCCTTGGCTGCTGTTCTCGTTCTTGCGCTTCTGACTCTGGACGATGCCTGGGATGATTTACTCGCCAACACGCGAGACATATTTCAGGATCTTCGCTCTAGCTTGCAAGAAAGACCGCTTCTTCAAGAGGAATACAGACCTCCCCGCGTCTTCTCTGACTCTGAACGACACGATTTTATTTCTGGCTCGGACCTCGATGTTGCAGATGAGACGGCCGATGATGGCAATTCTGCCGAAAATCTGACAGCTCAAGGCTTCAAGCAGTGGTTGGAGAAGTACCCCGACGCCTTTGTGAACTTGTACGCCTCGTGGTGTTCCCATTGCCAGCGTTACGCTCCCACCTGGGAGAAATTCGCCCAAGAAGTTAAAAACGAGCAGTTGCCGCTGGGCGTCGGAAAGGTTGACTGCTTTGCAGAAGTCGACCTGTGCCGAAGTGAAGAGGTTTTGGCCTATCCGACGCTTCGATGGTACCATAATGGAGAACGTGTTAACCCAGACTACAAGCGGAAACGTACTCTTGAGGCACTGCTAAGTTTTGCGCAGGACAAACTGGCAAGTAATGTGAACGAACACAATTGGGAGGAAGTTCAAACCGGAGGAACCTCCTCCTTTGGATGATGACGGCATGTTGAGTGGTACTGCTGCAGTCTTTTTAAGGCCTAACTGAGGAAAGATGACCAGCTTAACGTCGCCTTTTGGTTTCTTATGATGCATGCCATAGTGCTTTCATATACTACTTTTCTATATAGACAATATTTCTATAGCTTTTTGGGTTTGAAGACCTTGTACAAAACGGCGTCAATGAGCCCGAGCGTCGTAAAGGTACCCCCAATGATGGCGCACAAGCTGGTGAGATAATCATACCACTTGCGTCCCTCCTTTTCCACCACCACACTCATGGGGCTCAGATCATAGGAGAATCGCGCCTCGGGCACATTATTCACGTCATAGTACACAATTTGCGACTGCTCCAAGAACTGATACGTCAACATTTGGTTGGCCTCCGAGCTTCCCATGTTGAGGTGTGTCGAGACAACCTTGATGTAGTGATGATAGGCTTGATGAAAGTCTTTTGTCAAATACAACTCATTGTCCATGGGATTGAACTGACGATGTTCCTCCGGAACTTGCTTCAATATCCGCTTGGCACGTCTCGATTGCTGATCCATTGGCTCTCCAAAGCTCAAGTGATTGACAATGTGCGTCAAGTTTGTCATGGCCGAGTTCAAGTTGTGATTCTTGGACTTGGCTTCGATATGAAAGTTCCCAGGCACACGGTTGACCATCAAATGTCCGCTTACTTGACAGGCTGGATGTTCGGGACGATTCTGCTGAAAGAGCTGTCGTTTCTTTTCGCGTTCCTCTTCATCGACATTTCCCTCTTCTTGCGCCTTTTTCTCCCATTCTTTGAACTTGTCATCCATCTCCAACTTGCGCCTTGCAAAGCCAGTCAACGCCTGTACCGTACGATCCATCTTATAGTCTGGATTAATGGCTTCTCCATTATGATACCAGCGAAGTGTCGGAAAGGCCATGACCTTTTCCGAACGACACAAGCTTGCTTCCGCCATACAGTCAATCTTTCCTACTCCAATCGGCATTTCCAGTTTCTTGACTTCCTGCGCAAACTTTTCCCAGGTCGGCGCCAATCTTTGGCACCAAACGCACCACGGCGCAAACATGTCTACAAAGGCCATTTCATTCTCTGCCAGCCACTGCTTGAAATTCGCTTCTGTCAAATCTATAGCATGAACTCCATCTTCCGCATGCATTTGCTCCAAAGTTCGATCATGTTCTTCATGTGCAACTTCTCGTTGTTCACGATTGCGTCCACTAAAGAGTTTCACGTCTCCTCCTTCACTCATTTGCCACTTTTCCACATTTTTGGTGACATTTTGACGATTGGTCCCCAGGGCATCCCAGACGTCTACGCTGACATAATCGCAATGCAAATCCAACATGGTAATGTTAAAATTGAGTCTCAGCTGGGGTTGCGTGTTCTCATCGAGGGTAATCGAAGTCACAATTCTCGTTCGAGCAAAGGCGGCCGTTTCACTCAAAAACAAAATGCTCATGACTCCAATCGCCACCAACGACATGGCGGCACCTAAAGTAGTAGCCTAATACAATAGTACATGAATGCGTTATAAGGATAGTGAATGATGCATTGTCAAAACGTAAGTGAGAGACTCAAGTATCCAATACCCAAAGATTGTTTGTAACCCCATAGTTTTGGTCGGAGGGAGATCCCCGTAGTACTTCATCGCCGTACAAATGTACTGCCGGTGACGGACGTACAGACGTGGAATGGCAATGCCGCCGAGAAACGAGCACCAACGTACCTCGGTCAAATCTTTGGGTACCCGACGATAAAAGTCCACTGAGGACAAGGCATTGCGGGAGCGTCCACCCCCATTAATGTTATTGCTCATGATGTTATAACAGCACTTTAGAGTGGGGGTTACCCAATACAACAAACAAACAAAATGGAATGAAATCGGCAAGTGGAGGTGTATGTGCGTGTTTTGTGCGATGGATAAACGCGACAACATCAAACACCCGCCAAGCAGCCATACCGGCATGACCGCGAGCGGTCATCGTTGAACGGGCGCGCTCTCTTGGAACTTCCAAAGAAACGATAGTTATGGGGTCGAATAAGTCGTTGTCTATCTACCTGCTCGGGCACGGACGAGTGTGGAACGCCGGCCATCGCTTGATGGAGGGAGGAGATGCAAAATTCGGGAATCGAAATATTTAGCATACAGTCCACCGGAGTGTACTGTACTGTACCCCATCATTTTTGGGGCTGGCGTGTGTGCCTTTTTTGGCCGAGTGCTATGCAACGTGTGTTTTGGCGCGAGGGACGACGCAAGTGCGGCCGCGACGCTTTTCTAGCTAGAAACCATGAGTCCATGTGGTTGGCCTGACAAGAGAGAGAGTGGAAACGCATCTCTTCAAAACAATTGCAAGTAGTACTACAACCTCCAGATAGCTACGTGCTCGTATTGCTTCTAGCTATTTGGATTCCAAGCTCTAGTAGTGTGTGCAGCATTTTGCTTGCCTGATTCATTGGACGAAGAACGAGAGGCGTACGATTGAATTAGTGTTCACATCTCTTGTTCCGAGTGACAATTCACCTCGAATTTCCGCAATTTAACTAAACTGCAACGACGAATCCATCATGTCAGCTGGTGGAGAAGGCACTGTAGGAGCTGGAACGTCGGAATCCGCTTCCGCCGGATGTTCCCTGAGTGAACGTTTGCGACCACAGTCTTTGCGTCATCATGCTCGAACCTTGCCCGATACAGTGGATGGACTCGCGGTATTTACCTGGGGTCGTGGTGAAGACGGACAATTGGGATTAGGTGATACGAGCGATCAAGATGAACCGACCTACGTGGATGCGCTGCGAGGAGTAGGAGTCCGACAAATTGCCTGTGGATCGGGGCATACAGTCGTACTCACCACGGATGGGGAAGTCTACACGTGGGTGAGTAATGGTGTGATTACAGTTTTTGGCGTCCGATTTTTCGGGGAAATTTCTCACTCTTTACGGCTTTGTTATTTCAGGGACGTGGAGATGATGGTCGCCTCGGACATGGTGACAATGGATGGAAATATGTTCCCCGTATTACGCAAAGTTTAGCTGGACAAGTGGTGGTCCAAGTTACATGTGGTTCCTACCACACGGCGGCGGTCACTGGCAATGGAGACTTGTACACATGGTGCGTATTCTAAAAAACTGTTGCAGGAGAAAGAGTCGTAGATTGCAAATTGTGTTTGTTGGCTTACAGTTTTTGCTTTTCAATTTCAATTCTTTTTTCTATGAATTCAGGGGCGGAGGCATGTACGGCAAATTAGGACACGGCAATGAAGCGGGACATTCCACACCCAAACGTGTCGAGGCCTTGGTCGGCTTGATGGTGAGTCAGATTGCATGTGGATCTAGACATACGGCCATTATCACTTCCACGGGCGCCATTTATACATGGGGAGACAAGGAGAATGGCGTGGCGGGACACGGCGACACGGAAGGACATCAATATACACCCAAATTGCTCGAACGACTGGCTGGAAAGCGAATAGTTCAATTATCGGCGTGTGGATTTCATACGGGATGTTTGACGGATGGAGGTGAATTATACACATGGTGCGTAAGCGATTGCTGAAAATGCTGGGGTATTGCCAAAAAAGAAGCTTCTCACAACGCCATTGTAAAATGAATCCATCATCCACTTGTAGGGGCGAAGGAAAATTCGGACGCTTGGGACATGGTGCGGAACGAAATTGTCATTCGCCGCGTTTGGTGGAAACGTTGATTGGAAAGAAACCCCGACAAGTTTCATGTGGTGGCTTCCACACCGCCGTGGTTACCGAGGACGGTCATTTGTATACGTTTGGAGGTGGAGAGCACGGGCAGCTAGGCCACAACGACCGGGTCAACAAGGTCAAGCCTACGCTTGTCCAAGCCTTGGAAGGAGTATTTGTTTCCCAAATCACTTGTGGCTGGTCACACTCGGTAGCTCTCACTTCCGCCGGACGAGTCTACACGTGGGGCAATGGCGATCACGGAAAGTTGGGTCATGGATCGGGACGAAAAGTTAGCGTGCCCAATATTGTGGACAAACTCAAAGACTACCGGGTAGTGCGTGTTGCTTCCTACAATGAACATACGGCTGCGTTGGTGGAACCCTTTGATCATTCGAATGGTCTCGGTGGGGGTGTGAATGCAGTGCCAGTCACGACGACATATTCGTCACAAATGAGAGCCTTGGTCAACGACGAGGAGTTTTCGGATGTTATCTTTTTAGTCGAGGATCAACCTGTCCACGCACACAGAGCGATTCTCGCCCAAAGATGCGATCACTTTGCCGCCATGTTTCGTTCGGGCATGAGAGAAAGTGTGGAGCGTATGGTGCCGCTCCCTGATATTTCTCGTCATGTCTTTATGCTGTTGCTAGAATACATTTACACAGATTCGGTCAAGATCGAAGTCGAAGATGCAATTGAGTTATACATTGCTTCCGATCTGTATAATCTGGAACGCCTCCGCGAAATGTGCTGCACGGTGGTGCGGCGTAATTTGAATGCAGAAAATGCTGGGCCGCTGCTGCAGAGTGCCGCAGAAAATCATTGTCCTATTTTGCGAGAAGTCTGTTTGAATTATATTGTCGAGAACTTTGACATTGTCAGCAAAACGGAGGGCATTAAGCAAGTGAGCCATGCTTTGTTATTGGAAATTTTGGCGCAAAGATGACAGTTGGGGTCTCGAAGCAACGATTCAAACATACTATCCAATACTATGGAAGAATGAAGCAATGCACAGGACATTACAGCACTGCAGTGTGGCAATATCCATCGGCCATCTACAGAAAATCCAAAGCAAGCTTCAAGTTGTTGCGGTTTAAGCTACAACCAGAGACTTTTAACGGTAAAATGTAGCTATTTTGTATTATTTCTTAACACAAGCAAGCGGCTGCGCAATCTCATGCTAGCGTCAATCAGAATTCTGCTTTACGTCGGTTGTTCTTCTTCTGCTTCAAGTCCGCAAGCATTTGCTCAATCTCGTACGTAACCGAATCTTCGGGAATCGGGGTTTCCCGGCAGACTCGTTCAAGAGCCGTTTTGACCGCATTGATGGCCGTGTCATAAGTTTTCATCTTCTCGCAAATCAAGACCTGTTTCTTGAGAGTCTCACAACACTCAGTCGTAAACGAACCATAATGCGAAAGCTGCGCGGTAAGCATCTCATTATAACAAATAAGAGATTGATTGTACGATTTGTTCTTGGAGAAGGAATAACTGTTGAAGTAAAGAAATCGCAGCAGCAGCTTCAGAGTGAGATATATCGACAACAGTAGCAGGAACAGCAATGGCGAAGCTCGCACTTACCCGAGATTGTCGAGGGTGGCAATTACCCTAGGATGATCGTGACCCATGATTCCCCGCTGCAGATCGAGCGCTTCTCGAAAACAGTCAATGGCAGCGGAAAAGTTCTTTCGCTTGTTTTGAATAGATCCAATGTTGCAGAGCGTCTCAGTCATCTGCGTCATGCAAGCGTCCCGATCCGTCGCTGTTGGAAATACTTCTCGGTAGATTTCTAAGGCATCTTCGAAAGTGGCCTGTGCTGAGAAGAGCTCTGAAGCCTCAAAGTAGAGACAAGCAATATGGCAGAGGATTTGGGCCACTGTCTTATTTGAACGACCAAGTGCCTTGCGAGCAATGCTCAGTGCCTCTCGAAGGACATCTAAGCCATCATCAAACTTTTGTAATGCAACTCTAGCTGAGCCTAGTTTTGCCAGAGAAGCCTGGGGCGAAGGGAAAAGTGAGAAGGACGGTATCGTCATGGTCGGCGTCCCGATGCTCCACCTAACACTTACCGCTAGGTCCAAGTGACCATTGCCGAGGACCTTACGCCGAATGGCTACTGCTCGCTCGAATAATTCCTCGGCCTCTTTGGCCTGTCCCATGCGCAGTCGAACAACTCCCACATTGTGGGTCGCTGCTCCGACGCTAGAGTGACAAGCACCGAAGCGATCTATCTGAGCCTTTTGCAAAGCTTCAAACATAATGATAGCTTGGGCGTAATCGCCAGCATTCAGAACTGCCTTGGCACGTTCATGAAGATCTCGACCCGAGATCCTACCACCCGCCTCGCCCACCATGACTAGGGTATCACTTGCATTGCCAACAGATGCAACGTCGGCACTCATTACCTTTTGACGACGGAAAATGGAAGGAAGACAAATCTTAGGATTCGTCCCATCGGTAAAGGTACCACCGTCAATGCCTTCCCAGCTCTTGGCTCTGCGATGAGTCACAGCCTCAGCAGCTGAGTTTGCATGAACGCCCTGCGGATCGACTACTGATGTTGGCGAAGTGGCCGAGTCAAATGAGACCATGTTCAAGTCATAAGTGCTAAAGAAGTCATCGGCGCTTCCTGCGACATTCATGTGATCTGGGCCCGGATCCAACAATGAGCGATTAGGGGTCAGTTTCAGAGCAGGAGGAAGCAGCTGATCCAGCCTTTGGCTAGAGCTAGAGTTTCCACCCTGTGCACTGGACAACAAAAGATCTTCACTGCTGCTATCATCACTGTCTCTGCATGTACTGCTGTCACTTCTTTTGCTTTTGCGGCTGCCGCGGCGTTTGTTGCGCTTTCTCGGAACAACAGACCTTGTAGATTGCAGGATACGCCCAGTCATCGAAGAGGGAGATTTTGGTGGGAGACCTGTGGATGCCGGTTTTACCATGGTAGCCTCACGATCACTAATGGCGCTTTTCGAGGGATTAGAGGAACGCCGAAGCTGACTTTTCATCATGGCGGCACAACAACTACGGTGCCTGGATCCGAAAAGCACACTCAAGGATACGGCAGTTGCGAGAAATAGGATTGGGTATTCCAAGAGGGCGAGAGGGTTTGAAACTCACTCCAAGGAACTTTCTTCTGTGGGATGCAGGCGTTTGGTCCTTCTCAACTGATAGTAATGATTAGCCCACTTTTACACATACGATCATCCGTCAATGGATGATAGTAGAGGTAGGTGACAGTTGCGTTGATAGCTTCCAACATCGCCCTCTAACGGTGAAACAGGTGAGGGAAAGCAAGATCGTTCGTTTCATTTATTTTTGGCTTTGAGATGTCGGAGTTTTCGTATTGAACATATACAAGAATGTAGGTTGTTAATATGGATCCAAATTTTTTGTTTCTGCCATCAATATTTGTGTACAGTCCCTACCAGCGACTATGTACAGGATGCACGACTGATGGGCGGCAATTTCTTTCTAATAAGAACGCCAATCTGACCCAACGACAGTTCCTTGGCGACAAACATCTTCTATTGGGCGGCAAAATGTACATTTTACTACTTTGGTGGGATCACATGGCGGTGCTGCCTTTCCTTCCACACACGCTTAATTATGCCCATATTTTGGCCAGCGTTCATGTTTCTGTGCCCACGATCGGCATTTTGCGAGCCGAGTCGGCCGCTTCAGAAACGATTGCTTCCGACAGCATTGTCATGGACGGCCGACAGGAATGTGAGATTTATGACCCCCCCCCCCCCCCCCCCCTAGATATCAAGATAGCAAGTCGAGTCAGTTATAGCACTCCGCCTCATTCTGCTTCCGACAGCATTGTCATGGATTGCCGACGGTCGTGTGAGATTTATACAGTATTTATGCGCCGCACTTTTGAGAATCCATCTTACTACTTCCATGCAATTCGATACCCCAGACGATGGAATTATGGATTGGCATCATCATCGATCCGATCGCACTTTGACATTGCACCTCCACGACAATCCGCCTCATTATGCTTCCGACAGCATTGTCACGGATTGCCGACGGTCATGTGGTATTTATACAACATTTATGCGCCGCACTTTTGAGAATCCAATTTACTTCCATACAATTCGATACCCCAGATGATGGAATTATGGATCGGCATCATCGATCCGATCGCACTTTGACATCGCACCCCCACGGCAATCCGCCTCATTCTGCTTACGACAGCATTGTCACGAATTGCCGACGTCCCTGTGCGATTTATATTATTTTCATTCATGCGCACTTTTGAGAACCATCCCACCAAGTCGAGTCACCAGCCACACTTCCATGCAATTCGATACCCAGATGGAATGATGGATCGGCATGGCATCATCATCGATCCAATCGCACTTTCCACCGTCCAAAGCTATCCGGCGATTCCAGACGACCAGCCTCGTTGGTTGGGCGATATCGGCGTACTACCGTTCACTGTACTGTGCCGGTGGATCCGTCTATCATACTCGAAATTTGGATGGCGCTATTCGTCAGGAAGCCATTCTACTACAATACGACGCCATTTGCTCGCATTGGATCTGAAAATGTTGTAGTGAAGTTGCATGAAAGCCTACTAGCGAAACAAATTACTTCGATTGGGTTTCCCAATTAGTACGAACATCGACGGTGGCGATTCAAGTTTGGATGAGGCAAACGATTGTCTACCTCTTTGTGCGAATATCAGATTTCGTATTACTATACTTTGATGTTAGAACGATGAAGAAATTGATTATTATCTAGCGGTCGTCGGCGGTGACAAGTCGATGAGCTATTGAATGGTTGCTACTAACTATCGAGCACTCGGGAACGGTACGAAGGCCAGACGATGGTCGTAATGCCGTTCCCGAATGCTAAAACAGAAAACGTTGAACGGGTTGGAGGGAGGGATAGGAAAAGATCATCAGGTCAAAAAGCGATGAAGAAGATGGTGGTGGTGAAGGTGGAAATGCGAACGGGGTGACCAGGTATCCTATTCATAATGATGATGGACCTCCCTATGTGCCGCATTCAATGCGAACAGGGATGCTTCGTTTCTTTGGCAATACCTCATGTCTAAGAGTGTTGAAAATGCGAACGGTTCTTATTCGGCGTGCACAGAGCCAAAGGGATGGTGTCTGCCACTGTTGCTCTTTCCACAAAAAAAGGGTATTGCATAAAGGGGATATCAATCGTCAACGAAACGTAAATTGCGCTGTATATCAAGGAAGGACGAGGAATGGGCCCACGAGGACAGAAAGTTGATACTGTGGGATCGCCCCACCAGTTCCCCCCACGCCCAGAGGATTATAACAACAGCGACTTGGAAAGACAGTTGGTGGGTGAGGAAGCCACGACTATTTCGTGGCTACACAAGGACCAAGTCGATGTCAATGGTGTGGAATCACAACGAAAAGAAACAACAACAAGGCCCGAACAAGCCATAGAAGGAACCCAGGTCAAAGCTCAGAATCGGCGGTTTATTCAACGGCTCATCATTGTTCTTGCAGTAGTTGCCCTGGCGTTGGGAATCACTCTGCCACTGACGCTTCAAAAGAACGATGAAGAAGCAATCACTTTGCCACCGACGCTTCAAAAGGAAGACGAAGAAGAAAGCGGACTAGCAACTCCTTCTCCTAACGCAACGCGTGAGTTCTTTGACGAGTATCCCAACTGTAATGTGACCGACCAATCGCGAATTGAAAATGGAAAATGTGATGGTGGGGCATACATGACGGAGGAGTGCGCCTATGACGGTGGTGACTGTCTTGTATTCATAACGAAGTACCCTAATTGTACTGTGGACGATCCCTCTCGGATTGGGGATGGAAAATGTGATGGCGGGCTATATAGGACGGAGGAGTGTGGCTTAGATGGCGGTGATTGCGCCCTTTTCATGAAGCCCTATCCCGACTGTAATGTGACCGATCCATCTTGGATTGGGGATGGAACGTGTGATGGAGGGGAATACATGGTGGAAGAGTGTGGCTTTGATGGCGGGGACTGTCTCGTGTTCTTTGAGACGTATCCCGATTGTAATGTGACTTATCCATCTATGATCGGGAATGGAGGTTGCGATGGGAGGGAATACATGACGGAAGAGTGCGCCTTTGATGGGGGCGACTGTCTCGTGTTCATTGAGACGTATCCCGATTGTAATGTGACCTATCCACCTTGGATTGGGGATGGAACGTGTGATGGAGGGGAATACATGACGGAAGAGTGTGGTTTTGATGGAGGCGACTGTCTCGTGTTCATGGAGACGTATCCCAACTGTAATGTGGCTTATCCACCTTCTCTTGGGGATGGAACGTGTGATGGAGGGGAATACATGGTGGAAGAGTGCGGCTATGACGGTGGTGACTGTCTCCTGTTGGTGGAGACGTATCCCGATTGTAATGTGACCTATCCATCTTTTATTGGGGATGGAATGTGTGACGGAGGGGAATACATGGTCGAAGAGTGCGGCTATGATGGTGGTGACTGTCTCGTGCTCTTTCAGTATCCCGACTGTAATGTGACCGATCTATCTTGGATCGGGGATGGAACGTGTGATGGAGGGGAATACAATGTGGAAGAGTGCGGCTATGACGGTGGTGACTGTCTCGTGCTCTTACAGTATCCCGACTGTAATGTGACCGATCTATCTTGGATCGGGGATGGAACGTGTGATGGAGGGGAATACATGACGGAAGAGTGTGGTTTTGATGGCGGGGACTGTCTCGTGGTGGAGACGTATCCCAACTGCACTGTGACCTATCCATCTTTTATTGGGGATGGAATGTGTGACGGCGGGGAATACAATGTGGAAGAGTGCGGCTATGACGGTGGTGACTGTCTCGTGCTCTTACAGTATCCCGACTGTAATGTGACCGATCTATCTTGGATCGGGGATGGAACGTGTGATGGAGGGGAATACATGACGGAAGAGTGTGGTTTTGATGGCGGGGACTGTCTCGTGTTCATGGAGACGTATCCCAACTGCACTGTGACCTATCCATCTATGATCGGGAATGGAGGTTGTGATGGGAGGGAATACATGACGGAAGAGTGCGCCTTTGATGGCGGCGACTGTCTTGTATTCATAACGAAGTACCCTAATTGTACTGTGGAGGATCCCTCTCGGATTGGGGATGGATATTGCGACGGAGGGGAATACATGGTGGAAGAGTGCGGCTTTGATGGTGGTGACTGTCTCCTGTTCATGGAGACGTATCCCAGCTGTAATGTGACCTATCCCTATTATATCGGCGACGGAATTTGTAATGGTGGGCTATATATGACGGATGAGTGTGGCTTTGATGGCGGTGACTGTCTCGTGTTCATGGAGACGTATCCCGACTGTAATGTGACCGAACCATCTTTTTTAGGCGATGGTTATTGTGATGGAGGGGAATACATGGTGGAAGAGTGCGGCCATGACGGTGGTGACTGCCCAATAATTTAAATTGGCTACCCCGTCGCTTTTGGTTGTTTCCCAGTGGCAAATTGATGGGTGGTAGAGCCCAAAGGGTGGGCCCCAAGATGGCTCAGCAACAACCTCACCTCCGTTGCTGCCAAATGAACTAGACGAGGAATGGAAAGTTGGATATCTTTTGAGTAGCCGTGTGCGGGCAGAACAATGAAATAAGAAATGATTATAGGAAATGAACAATGAAATAAGAAATGATTATTGAAGAGACGCTTCTTCTTCTTCTTCTTCTTCTTCTTCTTCTTCTTCTTCTTCTTCTTCTTCTTGGCGACACAGGGTACAAGGGTGGCCGTGCCTTGTGGTTGGGCCATCATCCAACCAGAAAAGAAAAGTACCACAAAAGAATGTTGATGATAATGTATTAGAATTTGTAGCATGCGTTCCAAAATCAGGCTACAAGACCTACCTTAGGTACCAAATGATTGATACTATCAGAGTACATCTACTATATTTGAAGAACTACATAGAACCAGTAGCCATTCCATCGTTGCAAGAATGTTCAATCATCAGTCACCGGCGTCCTTTCATCGGCCATGTCAATGACAATCCTCGTCTGTTTTGGTTGAATGGAGTCCCCATAAAAAGGTATACTTTGCTGTGACTTCAACTACTATACGAGTACGTAGTAATGCAAAACTACTCGTACGATTCATTCGTACTATAGTTGGCTATCTATTTGTAGCTATGTATGGTATGCATTTAGTTGCAAGCATCGGTTTTTGTCGGCATGGCGCAGCGAGATCGGCGAATGCCTTTCAACATTTGGGCGCGAACATTGTTTGAATTACGGCTAAAAATATCGACATAGTGTGTTGATTCTTGGCAAAACCCACGTTGAAAAGGGTAAGGTTCTAAGTATTGTACTGGCGGCCTCGCAGACGTCTCATTCTCACTACATTTGATTTGTGGAAGGAGATCTTTTCTACCGGTAGCTTCGCGTTTCCTTGCTTGAAATCGGACAGGCCATTGCGATGGTGCCGTCATAATCGTGGAGCAGTGGGAGAAGAAGACTCTTGCACAACTTTTCTTTACTCCTCATTGCAAAAGATGACTGTATTCGCTGCCAAGCTTCTGCCGGCCGGTAGAAGAAGGGGCGATAAACGCAGAAAGGAGGAAGCTATCCTCAAGTACTTGGCGTACTCGCCTGTGGCGTCCGCCGAACGCTACCCTTGGAATTCCTCAGACGATGATTTCCCGTCTGAACTTACTCCCAAGAAATCAAACATTCGATCTGGAAATGGAAGCCCTACATCGTTAGTCGACTTTGACAGAAGCTGGATGCAATTCGAAAACGAGCCTGGCGGTGATCCATTCGATAACCTGCCTCGAAAATTTGTCCCGTCGAAAGTCTCGACAAAAGCCCTTCGGCAGATGAAGAAGAATGCGAGGAAGAAGTTTGTGCAGAGTTCATTGTCCAAGGATCGACCGAAGCTTCTCGAAGAAAGGCCTCTACTTCATGCCAATATTGAAAATAGCAGCTGCATGTACAGCGAGCAAGTGGAGTTTGTTACCATGCCCGAAACGCCCCCATCGACTCCAAGAAGTCATCGTGTGGAAGCGTCGCCTAGTGCCGTGTCTCCTGAGACGCCATTGAAGCCGAGCAAGCTTGAAGATGAGTTTCTTTCCATCGAATCACCCAATGGTGGAATGACAGGCATGATTGCTGTGGAATCGCCCACTGCGGCTCCACAAAAGGTGTCCTCTTGCGCCGCCGACGTGCCTGGCACTCCCGACTCTTCTGTGTTGGATCAATCGTTGGATCAAGACGTAGAAGACACGCCGACACGCACTGCTACCGTCATACCATCAAGTGTGACTCCGCAGAGGGTGTCCCCGCGTAAGGAGGCGCCGAGCACCCCCGACACCCCCCCGACGCAGCCGGATGATTCGATGGATTATTCTCAAGAGACCGATTATTCTCAAGAGACCGATCAAACTGAGACACCCTTGATGTCGAACAAGCTTGAGAGAATGGTTCCTTCTGTAGAATCGACCCCCGTCGAAATCACTCGCACTGTTGCCGTGGCATCATCGTTTGCGACTCCAGAAAGGACGCGCCGCTGCGCCAAAGAAGAGGTGTGCAGTCCTGCTCACGCCTCACCAAGTCTCCCGGCCGCTTCGATGGACAAAGACGTAAACGATAGTCCAACTATCAAGGTCGTCGACACAAAGCCAGCAAAAGTTTCTCTTCGCACTCTCCGCCCTGCAGGCAGCGTCGTCGATGAAGCTTCCGAAGCGCAAAGCCAGACTTCGAAGGACCCTGTGGTAGCCGTCGCCTCGAAACCAGAAACATCTGAACCAGTTGTCTTGGTTGAGCGCCAAGAACCCGAGCTTCCTAGCTTGAGCGCGAAGCTTCCTCCTGCTAGTGACGAGAAACCCTTGAATACTAATGCTGCCGACAGAAATGCCCAAGTCACGGCAGTAAGAGCACAGCAAGAAAACGCTACAGTGCCAGTGAAAGACATCACCATCCCTGATACCCCACCAAGTATGCAGGCTGATTCAATTCTCAAGGACTTAGAAGAAAGTCGAGCCACAAAGGTCATTGAAAGGAAGCCAAAAAGGAAAGTTTCTCTCCGCTTTCGCCCAAGACGCAGTGTCGCCGACGGCGCTTGCGACGCGCAAAGCCAGATTTCCAAGGACCCTGTGGTAGCCGTCGTCTCGAAACCAGAACAATCCGAACTAATTGTCTCTGTTGAGCGCCAAGAACCCGAGCTTCCTAGCATGAGCGCGACGGTGCCTTCTGTTAGTGACGAGAAACCCTTGAATGGCGATTCTGCGGATAGAAAAGCTCAAGACACGGCAATAAGAGCACACAAAGGACAAGCCGCAATGCCAGTGAAAGACTTTTTCATCCCGGATACCTCAACAAGTATGTTGGCGGATTCAATGGACAAGGACGTAAAAGAGAGTCAAACGATGAAGGTCGTCGAAAAGAAGCCAAGAAGGAAAGTTTTTCTCCGCTTTCGCCCACGACGCAATGTCGTCGACGGCGCTCCCAAGGCGCAAAGCCAGATTTCCAAGGAGCCTGCGGTAGCCCTCGCCTCGAAGCCAGAAGAATCCGAACTAATTGTCTCTTTTGAGCGCCAAGAACCCGAGCTTCCTAGAATGAGCGCGACGGTGCCTTCTGTTAGTGACGAGAAACCGTTGAATGGCGATTCTGAGGATAGAAAAGCTCAAGACACGGCAGTAAGAGCACAGAAAGGACAAGCCGCAATGCCAGTGAAAGACTTTACCATCCCAGATATCTCAACAAGTATGCTGGCTGATTCAATGGACAAGGATGTAGAAGAGAGTCAAACGATGAAGGTCGTCGAAATGAAGCCAGGGAAAGTTTCTCTTCACCCCCGACGCAGTGCAGTCGCTTCCGAAGCGCAAAGCCAGATTTTGAAGGACCCTTTGGTAGCTCTCGCCCTGACAATAGAACGATCGGAACTATTTGTACCAACTGCGCGCCAGGAACCTCAGCCTCGGCTGCCTAACTTGAGCACGAAGGTGCCCCCTGCCAGTGACGAGCAACCCTTGAATTTCAACTCAGCGAATGGAGAGGCCAAGGACAAAGCGTATTCCACCGCAGGAAGAGCAAAAGAGGAAAAAGTCACAACGCCAGCGCAAGACTGCATCGTGGCAGAGTTTCGCCCAGAAGGAGTTGAACTTTTCCTTGAACCTGAAACACCTACGAGGCATTCCGCGTCGTCCTCGGCCGATTGCAGTCTTGATAGGTCGGGTGGCATTAATCCAAAAGAGCATCAGGAACCCAAGCTGCCGAACGTCAGCACGAATGTGCCACCTGGTATGGCTGAGAAACGTCTGAATGGCAATTCTTCGCCAGCAGAAGCGACCGACGAAGAACCTCATACCACTTCTTTGGGAGCGCATCGAAGGGAAGTAGCAACACCGACGGAGAATTGTGAGACATCTGATCTCCCAGAAGTCCAGTTTGTCCCTGCAAATAAAACCCTTACGAAGGAGTTCAAGTCGCCCTCGGCCGATTGCCTTGTTGAGAAGTCGCAAAAGATTACCCCGGAAGAGCGCCAGGAACCAGAGCTACCTAGCTTGAGCGCGAATATGCCACCAGCCATGGCTGAGAAACGCTTGAATGGTAATTCTTCGCCAGAACAGATCCAAGAAGAATCGCATGCCACTGGTTTGGAAGGGCGGCAAAGGGAAGCAACAACACCAACGAAGGACATTGTGACATCTGATCGACTTGATGAAATCCAATTTGTCGCCGCATATCAAACGCGTGCAAAGACGTCCAAATCGCCCTCGGACGACTCTAGTCTTGAGATGTCGGAAGAGAGTATTCTGGAAGAACTGAAAGATCACGAATCTTCAAATGATTTGATCGGGTTTGACTGTGCCCCCATCTTTATTGCTCTTGGATGCAACCAGGACGATGAACTCTCTATGTCTCTCAAATCTCCTTCCTTGTTTGAAACACTTAGCTTGACACACCCACAGCGGGAGCGTTTCCCGACTTTTCGTCGCCGTAGGACGCAAACCCTTCGAACGATTGATTCAACGCCACGAAAACCCACCAAGGCACCTAAATTGACCAGAGTCGCGCCTCTTGATCCCATGCCTGTGTCGAGAATCATTGAAACGCCAAAGCTACACTACGGGCCTACTGTAATATCACGTGACATACAACAGGCCACGGTGGCTCATTCTCATCTCAATGTTTTTGTGGAGGAAGATCAAGTCGAACTTGAAATCGGAGCCGCAGATGACGTGTTAATCCCAAGAAATGATAAATGCTGCCCAAGAGCTGATTTTGACACGCCGTGCACCCCCAAGAACAAGCTCGTCACCTTTAACCTTTCCGATTGTCGAAGCAGAAATGAAACTTTTGAAGAATTCTCGGCCGAACTGGTAACTGTAATTTCTGGTGATTATGATACGCGGACTGTGCGATGTCACGAAAGTCTTCCTTCTTCGCCAGCTGCAGATGAGAAAGAAGACGCCCCGATCAATAAGGGCATCACGCCATGGCGCTGGAGTCTTTGCGACGGGGCGACAGATGAATTCACCGCCCCAGAGCCTCCTCAGCTGCCTGTTGTTTACCGTACGACGCCCGACGTCTGCAAACTGCCTCCTCCGCCTTCTGTCATCGGCGACCGGCCATCCGATGACTTTGTTGAAAGTACTCCAAAGCCTTCCCAACTTTCTGTCGTTTGCGATCAGACACCCGATGGAAACACCCAAACGCCTCCCAAGCCGCCTGTCGTTTGTGTCACGACACCCGACAACTGTAAAGTGCCTCCTCGCCCCCCTGTCATCGACCACCAGTCGTCGAATACCCCAAAGCCTTCCCAACCTTCTGTCATTTGCGATACGAAACCCGGTGCTTTGACTGGAAAGGCCCAAACGCCTCCCAAGCCTTCCGTCATCAGGTTGCCACCAACTGCGCGTAAGATTCGAGTTCGTTTGATGCTAGACGAATACGACCGTTCGACGTTTGTTCAAATAATAGACGAACTTCGGGGCAATTGTCAAATTTCCACGTTGGACATTAGACGTGAAACGTCCTTTGAAGCTCGTACCCGCACCCATGAGGAGCTGGTAGCATTTTTCTCCATCTTTGTAACCTTGCCGGCACTACGAAAAGTGTATTTGCAAGACTTCGCACGTCACGAGCTGGATGTGATCGACAACATGCTAGGAACTGAGGGGGCTCTGCCCAAAGTTGACGTGTGGACCAAAGAATACGATCTGTCAAAGCAAAGCAGCTTGCAACAGTGTGACGGTAATGTCTATCCGAATGAAAGACGAGCTAGCTTTTGAGGAGTTTTTAAGACCCGTTGCTTGTATTCAGCAATCACGGTGTGACAAGTGAGACACTAGAGTAGAGTATCTTCGGGGTACAACTGGTATGATCGAGTATTGATATATTTGCATAACAAAACCCAAACTATTGACCACTTTCTTACTACACAACCATCGTAGGGGCAACTGGACTGAACATGTCCGGGTAGGCAGCCACCCACGCTTGATTCATTTCCATCGCCAACATGGGATGGTTCTGTTGGAATTCAGCGGGAGCTTCGGCAAATAGGACGATAATGGTATCCGTGGCAGCGTTCACCACGGTAAAAACGATCGACGCCAAGATCATTCCAACAATTAGCGCGATCAAAAGAGATCCTCCGACCATGGCACCGACGCTGCCGTCAGCTGGCGTTGACGACGAAATCGCTGCGATAAAAGCAATTGCTGCTGCCAGCAACCCCGTGCCAAGGCCGATGGCAAACGCCATCATCCCGAGAACTCGTGCCGTCAAGTTATCCGAAATGATGGCACTCCAACCTCGTTCCCGAAAAAGAGTCAATACATTATGACCCGCCTCCAGGTACGGATATCCATAGAGGCCCACGTAGATGAACGCCCACTTATTAAAGTACTCCGCGGCTGCCTCTAGCATGCTCAGCAAGCACTGGAATAAACAGAGCAACAATGCTCCTGCCCCGTCCCGATTGTTGCGTGCACTCTCTTCCGCTTGCCTCACCATGGCTCGCATGGCCTGAATGACAGCGACAATAAGTGATCCAAAGCAAATACTTCCAAATGAATACGTAACGCTTCGAAAGAGCGACGATGTCAATGCTGGACTGCAGCACCCCACCGCTTCGTCAGGAACAAACCAAAAGGTCCCTACTGTTCCAGCCACTGTTGTTTGTACAGTATTTCCAATGACTTGGTTCGTCCAGTAAAAGCTAAGAAGCATGCAAAAGACCAAAAGGTACCATAGGGAACTGAATTCTTCGTCCAGCGTGTTTTCAAAGTCATCTCCGCCTTTAAATCCACTCGTATGAACAATTTTGGTGGATTCCACTTGCTGTTTCATCAATGGAGTATTCAGACTGCACAGGAAAAAGTACATCCACAAGATCCACCACCCCACATAAATGGGAATCGTGGCAAGTCCCAAAAAGGCCACACCCAGCTGGGATTGAATCGATGCAATGGCAGTCTTCAAATTGGCCGCTGCCAGGGGAATGCGATGCCAGACATATCTAGCATACAACCAGGTAAAGAACGCTCCCAATGCTGTCAATATGGCTGGCCATATGGCTCCCGACAACAACAGGAATACGGTCAAAACCACATTGATGACGACTGCCATATACACGGATATCTGAATCAACTGGGCCGCATTTCGATAGAGGTAGGAAAAGAGACCAATCGTCAATGTGGGTGCGATGACGAGGGAGGACAAGCAGCCGATCGCTAGAGGAATCAGTGAAGTTTCACTGTTGCTGCTTGCTTTCTTGAGGAATCGTGCTCCCACGGCTTCTACTAACTGTCGTCGTCCTCCTTTTTCATTGTCAAAGTCCACTTCGATTTGGCCCGTTGCGTACATGAAGGAGAGGCCGACCACCACAGCAAATTGGGCCCAAAATGAGAGACCGAAAAAGGCATCTCGAAACGCAGGAGGTTGGACTTCCCCTCGGGGAATATCGTGGTTGTCATTCTGCTTCTTATCGCCGTACCAGTAGGTGCTGCTGCTGTCGGGAACAGCGCTGGCAGTGGGAATTTCTTGGTATTGGTAGGACATTCGTAATAGATAGCACTCAAAAGTGAGGGAGCGGGAAGTTGTGTTTCTTTGATGGAGGGGGCAGTGTGGGTATCGTCACAAGAGTCTCTCCGATGCACTTCGTTGCAAATTCACGAAACATGCAACGATGACACCACCTACTAGAGAGGATGTGAAGGAGGCGATGCGAAGGATCTTCGACGAAAGGGAAGGCGAGAGCTCGTGTTTCTGAGTCCCGATCCTACTTCCACGACTCGAGCAAATCGACTTGGTGGACTGACTCGACTTATCAGTCTACCAATCACATTCCCATGGGTCAACTATTACCACCGCGTCCGAGGTGCCGCTCCGCCGCGATGTTTCTGCTTTCAATCCGCGTGACCAGGATCCATCACACTATGGGGCCAGAAACATGAAATGGCTCCGTGTTATTGGCATCGCTGTGACGTTTGTTACCATAGTTGCTGTCGGAACGCTATTGAATCAACTCGAACATTCTTTGGTTGCCCTTGAAAATTTTGAGCAGGGTGTCCTCAGTCAATGGACGGGGACCGCGACGACTTTTCAAGCCGATCCTGAAGGGCCCTTTAACGAATACCCCACAGGCGAATCTACTACTAGACTCGCCAATGCAATTTTCAGTAACACATCGTCTCCCTATGCTTATGCTTTCATGATGTTTCGTGTCGACCCTGGAGACGACGGGGTGGCCCAGATTAGAGGTGCTTACAAGCCCTACTTGGCAGACATTATGGTCGCTGCCGAACTTTTTCATCGCTTTGGTTCCACGGCTGATATTGTCGCCCTGATTTCTTTGGTCAAGGGACACGACCGTCTTCCCAGTGAAGATGCTAGATTGTTGACGACATTGGGAGTAAAGATTCGATACTTTAGCCCGATCATCCCAGATGACTTTGGAGGCTTTTTGGCTTCGAATTTGAACAAAGTCGAGATCCTGAAAATGACAGAATATCGCCGTGTCCTCTTTCTGGACTGCGATGCCATTCCTCTTGTAAACTTGGACTATCTTTTTGAAATGAGCGAGAATGGAAGAATGAAGCCAAACATTATTCTGGCAACAAAAAGCGTGCCAATGAATGGAGGCTTTTTCGTGTTGGAACCCACACTGGATGGGTTTGCCGAAGTGGAACATCTGATTCAGAAAAGGCTGGAGCGGGGTTATGAGAAGAAAAGGTTTGATCCAATAAATGGATGGGGTGTGGCCATCTCTGACCGTTCTCCCATCTATAGAATTTCACCACTTACAGCACATGGTGAGGTGAATGCCACCACCTGGGATTTTTTGGCGGCTAACAGTGATCAAGGCTTGTTTTACCATTACACTCGTTTCGTGCGGAGAAACGTAACCCAAATTTTACGGGACAAGCTCCTTCACTACGGTCCAGGTCCAAATGGGACCGCCATTGTCGAGCGGGAGGAACCCATTACTAGCGAGAACAATCCGTTTGGAAATGTGACAACGCGACGTTATCGCTTTGATGACACGGTGAACACTTGTATCCATGCAGCTTGTGTTATTGGCCCATATTTGGACCACGCCCATTTCTTGGGTAGTGGGGATCTAAATGGCAAGCCTTGGAAGACCCCCCATCCGGAACAATACCGTGAGTCGACGGAACCCATCTTACATGCTATGCATTTGTGGTGGAAGACTTTGTTCCAACTCGAGGAACGCCTTGGGTTTAACTATACGGGTTTGTGGCTGGAGCCTAAAGACTAATGACTACATTTTATAGACAAGTGCAGCTGTGCGAATCTTTCGAATGAACGTCCACTTTTCAAAATATATTGTATTGTAGCTTCGCATACACGTCTGAAGGACATAACTCCAAGTTCATTCATTCATAACTCTATTAGACTTGATTTGTTTCAAAGACCAGTTCATGTAGTTCACCCTCGACACTTTCACTCGTTTCCTGACCGACTCCCTGAAGGCGTTCATAGTCATGATTGGCAGGCATTACTCTAGACAAGAGACCAGTGGTCGTCAATGCCCCTAGCGGTGCTGCCGCCGCCGCCGTTGTAGTTGACCGATTGGTACCTCGCCCAACGGCCACGTACGAAACTGCAACCAACATGATTCCGCCGACGACCATGGTCCAAAATGTCCAAGGTAAAATGTTGAATTCCACTTGAAGACAAGAACCGTCCTCAGATATTTTCGCACACGCCTTGTTTCGTATAATTGTATTAGTGATGGAAGGCATGAGCATCTGTACCATGACAATCGCAATAGCAAATACCTCCCAGGAACAAAATGCTCCGATAAAATTGACTAGATTCGCCACGGGTTCCACGGGTAACCTACATCGATCCAAGAGGGCAACGACAATCAACAAGACGGCCCGAATGACAGGCCCCAACACACAAAACAATCCAAACGTTCCCATCAACATGTAATCCCATCCTCCGTGTGCACCAGTAGTCCACATGAGACTGCGTAGGGAATAGTTTCGTTCCCAGTCCACACCTAAAATATCATGTAGCATTTGAGGACCAGCACCAAAGACCTTGCGTTCCATGGTATTCCAATCGACGGCTGCCATGACTAGCAAAGTTGTTCCTACGACCGTAAGAAAGTATCGATACGAAAACAAATGCAGAGGTGGCCGACGGCCACGGGCGAAGAAGGATTGATCCTCGGCTGCGCCAAAGTCCAACTCTAACGGCGTTGTTCCAGCAGCATCCCCTGATAGTAGCGGCTCTCGCAGGCTTTCTTGCGCGGTTGGACTGGA
This sequence comes from Nitzschia sp. DOCU1, assembly GCA_951394045.1. Lineage (NCBI taxonomy): Eukaryota > Bacillariophyta > Bacillariophyceae > Bacillariales > Bacillariaceae > Nitzschia > Nitzschia sp. DOCU1. The sequence goes on from OX595988.1 coordinate 2,911,208, forward strand.
TGCTTCTTGTGCGGGTTGTTGTTCTTCCACTGCGGGACGATTCACCGCCATGAGAGCCCGTTCTCGTTCTTGCTGTTTGCGCAATTGTTGTTTGGCTCGATGATCAAAAATATCCACCATCAAACTCAACAAAATCGAAACAATCACTGCCCCACAAAACGCATAAATACCTTGCATCCCCACGACACGCAACGTCGCCATACCACCCCCACTGGTATCCACTCCATTCAACAGACTCTTGCCGGTCGATTGAGCCCAGTCAGGTCGAGTATAAGCTTCATTCACTACACTCGTACAAGCCTTACATTTGGCACGGGTAGTAGCTTTCTTGGGATGTTCACAATGTAACTTCAATAGTTTGTTGCACAATCCCGTCTCGTCGTATTGTGATTCCACAATTTCCAAAATAGCTGGCAAATCCTCAATCAGGCCATGTTTAATGGCGTCCGGATCCACCACCCAATCCAAATTTAGAACCCCCACCATGACACACACTACTAGTACATCTGCCAACGACCACTTGCCCAATGTACTTAGCCACTGTAATGTCGTTGTCCGCCCTTTAGCTTGTTTTCGTAAAAACCACGTAGCCTGTAGCCACACCAGTTTCAAGTGAGGCCAAACTCCCGAAAAGACAATGAGCAATACCGCTGCTACTCGTGGCAATATTTTTCCTGGAATTCCCTTGGCTTTCCATAGCTCGTTAATGGCATAATAATAGGTAAATGTTTGTACATCTCGATCTTCTTCGTAAAGCCAATGATGATTGTAATCAAGGCCCAACAAATTAAATGTTTGTTTGGTGGTAAAATCGGTCGCGTTAGCCCAAACGTCAATGTTCGCCACGAGCCGTAATTTCCACATGTCCGCCGTTTGACCGTAATAAAATACAATATGAGTCGTCAAACACAGCGTCGGAAATAACACACGGGCTAGCCAGGGCGTCGTGTTGGCAAAGGCTAGAGCGGAAGGGGACCAGCGAAAATTAGTATTGTGGAAGGACGTCAAGGCATGGTCGTCGTTGTCATCATCGACGTAGACGCCGTCGTCGTCGCCGTCTTCTTCTTCAATCATCAGCACTTCATTGGAAGCAGAAACAATCTCCGTAGACGCCTCCATGCTTGCCGGCGCCGTCATTGTCGTCGTCGCCGTCTCGGAAGCCCCAGCAGCAATAGAATTTGCGCCTTCCACGCCAGACGTGGAAGGTTCTGTCATGTTAGCCATAATATTATTATTATTATCGTTGGACGGGAGATAAGGCCGTCCAGCCCTTTTACGATCGACTAGATAGCAGCTGGCGGCAGTGAATCAATCCTTCCTTTACTCTCTTGCTCTTCCTTGTCGATAGAATGGCACAACCTTGACACAAGGCCAAAGGAATAGAGAGAAGAAACAAAGCAACTGCAGAAGCAGAAAAGTGACCCAAACCACACTAAAACTACGCGACACGACCGTTTGCGCTCTGACGGTCGGTGCCGCGGTATCGTACGCGACATGCGAACAGTAAACGCCTAAAATAGTATGGTAGATTTTTATCTAACACACATATGTATGTACAGTAATATTGGCAAATACTACTGTAGAATGGGTTGGTGAGCTATCGGCACAGTAAAGTACTCGTACTACAATACTTCGTACCGGTAGGACTGTCGGAATTGTATACACGACTTCATTAGTCATACAAGTCCATTATACAGAAAGTGTATATTTTTCCGCACTACCCGGCAGTAGTATGCCACGTTATTTGCACGGTGGGATGCCGCTACTGTGGGTATGTTCGGAAATTTATACATCAATTTGTCCGAGCTGTATAATTTTCTGCCCCCACACGAGTAGCAATCGATCGGTACGAGTAGCAGTCAATCGTACCTGTCGACTTGTTTGATCAATGCAGTCATTTAGAGATCATCAACTCTATTGTAAGTCTGCACTTGGACGGCAACAATGAAACCGAGCTCTGTGCTTGCACCCATTGTCAATTTTGCGTCAGGTTGCCGCCAAGGTGCCTGCAAAAAACAAATAGGACAGTAGGCGTCTCTCATAGTAGGAGTCGTCGACAACATCATATTTGGTGCCCCCTTGTGCTAAAGTAGGGCTATACCAGTATTGAATGGATTATTTAAACTAACTTTTGTCTGCTAGGGATCATAATACTACTACGGTTTCATGCTGCTAGAACGAGATGACACTACTGTTAGCAGTACTAATACTACCCCGAAGGCGGCGGTGCTCAAACAAATGCAGCAGAAGCACGTGTCCAACTATCAATTTGGTGGTAATATACTAGTAGAGTTAAAGCAATATAGGGCAAGCACTACTGCCAGTAGTAGTATTGCAACTGGCTACTCACCAGCAATAGCAGAGTAGGTGTCGTGCTACTAGTTGTGATTGCTTGTCAATTGATAGCAGTGCCAGTCACTCTGTGAGAGCATGAAATACTAAGAATTTGCCCCATGTACTATCGGTTTGCCAGCAGCAACCACAGGGTTGTCGTGGTCGTCCACAACTTTACAGAAGTAGCAATGGAAGTTGATTGTCGCCATTGTGGAAATAAAGAACCGACCGATGATTTGAAAGTAGCCCTGGCTGCGGTGGTAGCCTAGTAGTGGCAGCTTGATGTAGCCACCAATTGGTAGCAGCGGCCATGGTGGTGGCGTCATTGTCCATGCCTTTGCAGCAGTAGTAATGCAGCAGCCCAGAAGTTGATTGTCACATTTGTGAAAATAAAGGAACAACCGCCAATTAAGTAGTGCTGCTGGCGGTGGTGGTTTGGCCAGAAAAATAGCAATGCACAATTTTCCAACCATTCTTCTTCGACCTGGCAATGAGGATTTGCCAATGTCGCAATTATCTTGTTCTTATCTTCCATTCTTCGTTGATGTCCCGACAATGAAAAGTGCTGACATCGCATTGTAGCATGTGAAGGCAAGGGCCTTCCAATGATCCATTTAAAATCGCTGGTTGCTCAAATGTAGCTCTTCCATGGTAGTCTGTATGTCCTTATGCTGGCAGGTAGAGCCCTGAATGCACCTTAGATGGGACGGGTTGTTCAGCAATGAAGCAATGACTTCGTTTGTTGTTGTTGTTGTTGTTGTTGTTGTTGTTGTTGTTGTTGTTGTTGTTGTTGTTGTTGTTGTTGTTGTTGTTGTTGTTGTTGTTGTTGTTGTTGCCATGATGCTGCCACTACTTGTGATGGTGGTGGTCGTCGTTTCGCCGCGGTCTCCCAATGCTGGGTGACCGGTCGTATTGGTCATATCCCTTCAGTCATGAGTGTTGAGTCTTATTATACACGTTCGCTCCCATGTGTGTATAAAATTCCGACTCACTTTAAGGACTGTCGGAATTGTATACACGACTTCATTAGTCATACAAGTCCATTATACAGAAAGTGTATATTTTTCCGCACTACCCGGCAGTAGTATGCCACGTTATTTGCACGGTGGGATGCCGCTACTGTGGGTATGTTCGGAAATTTATACATCAATTTGTCCGAGCTGTATAATTTTCTGCCCCCACACGAGTAGCAATCGATCGGTACGAGTAGCAGTCAATCGTACCTGTCGACTTGTTTGATCAATGCAGTCATTTAGAGATCATCAACTCTATTGTAAGTCTGCACTTGGACGGCAACAATGAAACCGAGCTCTGTGCTTGCACCCATTGTCAATTTTGCGTCAGGTTGCCGCCAAGGTGCCTGCAAAAAACAAATAGGACAGTAGGCGTCTCTCATAGTAGGAGTCGTCGACAACATCATATTTGGTGCCCCCTTGTGCTAAAGTAGGGCTATACCAGTATTGAATGGATTATTTAAACTAACTTTTGTCTGCTAGGGATCATAATACTACTACGGTTTCATGCTGCTAGAACAAGATGACACTACTGTTAGCAGTACTAATACTACCCCGAAGGCGGCGGTGCTCAAACAAATGCAGCAGAAGCACGTGTCCAACTATCAATTTGGTGGTAATATACTAGTAGAGTTAAAGCAATATAGGGCAAGCACTACTGCCAGTAGTAGTATTGCAACTGGCTACTCACCAGCAATAGCAGAGTAGGTGTCATGCTACTAGTTGTGATTGCTTGTCAATTGATAGCAGTGCCAGTCACTCTGTGAGAGCATGAAATACTAAGAATTTGCCCCATGTACTATCGGTTTGCCAGCAGCAACCACAGGGTTGTCGTGGTCGTCCACAACTTTACAGAAGTAGCAATGGAAGTTGATTGTCGCCATTGTGGAAATAAAGAACCGACCGATGATTTGAAAGTAGCCCTGGCTGCGGTGGTAGCCTAGTAGTGGCAGCTTGATGTAGCCACCAATTGGTAGCAGCGGCCATGGTGGTGGCGTCATTGTCCATGCCTTTGCAGCAGTAGTAATGCAGCAGCCCAGAAGTTGATTGTCACATTTGTGAAAATAAAGGAACAACCGCCAATTAAGTAGTGCTGCTGGCGGTGGTGGTTTGGCCAGAAAAATAGCAATGCACAATTTTCCAACCATTCTTCTTCGACCTGGCAATGAGGATTTGCCAATGTCGCAATTATCTTGTTCTTATCTTCCATTCTTCGTTGATGTCCCGACAATGAAAAGTGCTGACATCGCATTGTAGCATGTGAAGGCAAGGGCCTTCCAATGATCCATTTAAAATCGCTGGTTGCTCAAATGTAGCTCTTCCATGGTAGTCTGTATGTCCTTATGCTGGCAGGTAGAGCCCTGAATGCACCTTAGATGGGACGGGTTGTTCAGCAATGAAGCAATGACTTCGTTTGTTGTTGTTGTTGTTGTTGTTGTTGTTGTTGTTGTTGTTGTTGTTGTTGTTGTTGTTGTTGTTGTTGTTGTTGTTGTTGTTGTTGTTGTTGTTGTTGTTGTTGTTGTTGTTGTTGTTGTTGTTGTTGTTGTTGTTGTTGTTGTTGTTGTTGTTGTTGTTGTTGTTGTTGTTGTTGTTGTTGTTGTTGTTGTTGTTGTTGTTGTTGTTGTTGTTGTTGTTGTTGTTGTTGTTGTTGTTGTTGTTGTTGTTGTTGTTGTTGTTGTTGTTGTTGTTGTTGTTGTTGTTGTTGTTGTTGTTGTTGTTGTTGTTGTTGTTGTTGTTGTTGTTGTTGTTGTTGTTGTTGTTGTTGTTGTTGTTGTTGTTGTTGTTGTTGTTGTTGTTGTTGTTGTTGTTGTTGTTGTTGTTGTTGTTGTTGTTGTTGTTGTTGTTGTTGTTGTTGTTGTTGTTGTTGTTGTTGTTGTTGTTGTTGTTGTTGTTGTTGTTGTTGTTGTTGTTGTTGTTGTTGTTGTTGTTGTTGTTGTTGTTGTTGTTGTTGTTGTTGTTGTTGTTGTTGTTGTTGTTGTTGTTGTTGTTGTTGTTGTTGTTGTTGTTGTTGTTGTTGTTGTTGTTGTTGTTGTTGTTGTTGTTGTTGTTGTTGTTGTTGTTGTTGTTGTTGTTGTTGTTGTTGTTGTTGTTGTTGTTGTTGTTGTTGTTGTTGTTGTTGTTGTTGTTGTTGTTGTTGTTGTTGTTGTTGTTGTTGTTGTTGTTGTTGTTGTTGTTGTTGTTGTTGTTGTTGTTGTTGTTGTTGTTGTTGTTGTTGTTGTTGTTGTTGTTGTTGTTGTTGTTGTTGTTGTTGTTGTTGTTGTTGTTGTTGTTGTTGTTGTTGTTGTTGTTGTTGTTGTTGTTGTTGTTGTTGTTGTTGTTGTTGTTGTTGTTGTTGTTGTTGTTGTTGTTGTTGTTGTTGTTGTTGTTGTTGTTGTTGTTGTTGTTGTTGTTGTTGTTGTTGTTGTTGTTGTTGTTGTTGTTGTTGTTGTTGTTGTTGTTGTTGTTGTTGTTGTTGTTGTTGTTGTTGTTGTTGTTGTTGTTGTTGTTGTTGTTGTTGTTGTTGTTGTTGTTGTTGTTGTTGTTGTTGTTGTTGTTGTTGTTGTTGTTGTTGTTGTTGTTGTTGTTGTTGTTGTTGTTGTTGTTGTTGTTGTTGTTGTTGTTGTTGTTGTTGTTGTTGTTGTTGTTGTTGTTGTTGTTGTTGTTGTTGTTGTTGTTGTTGTTGTTGTTGTTGTTGTTGTTGTTGTTGTTGTTGTTGTTGTTGTTGTTGTTGTTGTTGTTGTTGTTGTTGTTGTTGTTGTTGTTGTTGTTGTTGTTGTTGTTGTTGTTGTTGTTGTTGTTGTTGTTGTTGTTGTTGTTGTTGTTGTTGTTGTTGTTGTTGTTGTTGTTGTTGTTGTTGTTGTTGTTGTTGTTGTTGTTGTTGTTGTTGTTGTTGTTGTTGTTGTTGTTGTTGTTGTTGTTGTTGTTGTTGTTGTTGTTGTTGTTGTTGTTGTTGTTGTTGTTGTTGTTGTTGTTGTTGTTGTTGTTGTTGTTGTTGTTGTTGTTGTTGTTGTTGTTGTTGTTGTTGTTGTTGTTGTTGTTGTTGTTGTTGTTGTTGTTGTTGTTGTTGTTGTTGTTGTTGTTGTTGTTGTTGTTGTTGTTGTTGTTGTTGTTGTTGTTGTTGTTGTTGTTGTTGTTGTTGTTGTTGTTGCCATGATGCTGCCACTACTTGTGATGGTGGTGGTCGTCGTTTCGCCGCGGTCTCCCAATGCTGGGTGACCGGTCGTATTGGTCATATCCCTTCAGTCATGAGTGTTGAGTCTTATTATACACGTTCGCTCCCATGTGTGTATAAAATTCCGACTCACTTTAAGGTACTTGTTATGACTGTGGAAATTGTTGAAGAGCACCTGAATTGCGGGCTTGCATATCCTGACCCCTGAAATCTTCTTACGAGTCATGTTCTTGTCTGAGCTTCGATGGATCCATAACCGCCACCACCCAACAATAGATAGTCCATGTGTACAAGTACTACGAATAGCTAGAACTTGTTAGCAGATATGCTAAAGTAACCCAAGGAAGTAATAGTAGGAAACATGTACAATTTATTAACGTTGGGCTTTGCCACCCACACGACGAGACGTCGCACCCCCCCCGCGCCCCACTTTCTCACGCCTTCATCACCCTTCCTTCCCCAGATAGCAGATTGACCTTGACTACAGCTACGTCCAGCAACTAGTAGCAGGTCATGTTCTGTTCCAGAACATTGTTCTTTTTGTACCAAAAGTCAGCAGCTTCTGGAAAAATATGAAATTGTTGAATCGACTTGTTCCCCTTCAAGACTTCAAAGACCATTTGGCGCATCTTGGCGCTCACAATCCATGACTCGTAGCAATCGTTCCACAACACGCGCAGATTGAGGTTATTCCGGAGGACGTCCAAAACGCACTGCAAGGCTTTGTCACCTTGTTCAAACGTAGACGTGGTACTCGAGAATTGAAAGGTTTCAAGGGTACAATTGCTCGAACGGAGTGAGTCCAAAATGGATGGCAGCGCTACATCGGACGAAATGCGGGGTTCCAAGTGTAGCACGCCAAGTGTCGAATTGACGCGAAGTTTCTCGGCGAGAGCGATAATCTCGTCGTCGTCAAAGTCAAACGTAGTATCATTGCCGTGGTCATCCGTTGGGCAAATGACCGTCAGGACACCCAATGACTGGGAATCCAGCAGCGTCGAAACGGAAAAGCTCGAGGAGACCTCCACTTCTAACGAAATGAGATTTGGTAATGTCGTAAGTGCATGGGCCAAGGATGGGCCGACCGTTCCAGCCTCCAAGTGGAGTTGAATGTACTCAAGCGACGAATTATAGGCAAGTCCACGAGCTAACATGGCTTGATCATCAGGCCCAAAGTTCCATAGATGAAGCTCCTTCAAGGTAGACGAGAGGCGCTTATTCAAGACCCGAAATAAGCACGAGAGTTCTTGCTGAGTTCGAACTCTAGTGTTGTCGCTCTCGCGGCGACGAAACAAAACCAACTTGGAAAGGCACTTGTTAAAGTAGAGACTATCCAATAACGGCCAGTAGTTGGCATCGGAATAGTCATCCAGGCGTACACGCAATTTGGTCGATTCGCGAATTTCCCGAATAATTTTGGTGCCCCTTCCAACGCCCTTGGATTCCAACAGGGCGGCAGTCCGGTCCAAGGGCTCCACGGCCTTTTTGGCAGCTTGGGATGTAAGGATGGTAGATGCCAGTTGTGCAAAAGAAATATTCGAGACATTATCAGTAGTCGCCTCACTCCTGCTGCAGGAACCATCCAGTTCCTGCTCCAGAAAGAAATCTTTTCGGATAGGCCCATGTTCTTCTGGCAGTTTTCTTTCTGAAAGTTTTCGTGTGGGGACAACGCGGTCTGATACTTTTACTGCAAAGGGTCTTCGATGATGCGCCCTAGCCGAGTCGAGCAACGATTCTCGTTTATCCTTTTGATACAAGGATGTGCATGAGAACGAGTCAGAAATTTCTGTCGTCTTTTCCAGAACGCTATCCATTCCTCCGACGACAATTGTCTCAACACTGTCGTCGTCGTCATCATCAGATACGACGTTTGCGGAGGCAAGTGGTCGGCAACCAATGTCGAACCCCCCACATGAAAATAGACCAATCGAGTTTTCGGGTTCTTCTTCTTGTTCGACAAAAGTTAACGCAGTCGTCGTTTCGTTTGTCTTGAGCTCCAACGGAGTGGGGGCGTTCGCTAAGAATAGACTTGGTACCAGCAAGGGAGCCAAAGGCTTGCGCGACGGAGTGGCGTGAAATGATGCGTTCATGTTCTCGAGCACACTACTTCTGCCGTCGACCATACTATTCGTGCCAGATTCGCTGGATCCATCGTCCGAGTCTATAAAACTCACAACTGTGTCCCGACCGCCCCCTTCATTGTCCAGGGTAACAGCGTACGACCTATTGCCGGTGCTTAACCAGACCAGCTCCAATGCTGGGTCGAGTTGTTGCCATTCGGAATTCATACCGCCATTGTGGACCATGTTTTTGCTCCACTTATGTTAATTGAACCGACGGGGCAGCTGGTTGCTACCAGAAGAAGAGGATGATTGGTTTGGCGGAGCGGCAACACTCAAAGAACCAAGGATCTTCTTTTTTACAGCATCGCACTATACCCAATCGTTTTGGGGGTTCCTTCAAATCATTATTCTTTCGTATTTCATTGCCTGCTTGAAAAGGAGATGGGTGGATCAAGCGATCCACACGATGGATTTGTATTCGATCGGGGTTTTCGTTTGCAAGACTTGTACTTTTGAACTCAAAATGTGGCGGAAAAACCAACAAGGGGGTCGGCCATCTCGCGCCCGCTCTGATTGTACCAGTACTGAGTCATGAGCTCGTCTCAAGCGGAAGGGAGGTCATTCTTCCTGCCTGTCTGTCGCCCGCCGATCGCTCGGAGTGGAGCCCGCGCGCGAGGCGGGCGAGCAACCGTCTGTAGTTAGCAAGAACTAGGAAGTGGTTGCATTGAGCTACTGCCACCGAAACTACTGCAGAACAATTTGCTCGTGGGAGTGTTCCATCTTCACCTAATGGATCGAACTCTATCAAAAATAGACCTTACTAGCCTCGGGACATAAAATCAGAGGTGGTTTTCAAAGGAATGGATCCTAAAGAATGTTAATGGCAACGAGTGGTAGATGAAGTGAGGTATTGTCCATCATTGCTTCATCGCTGTTGTTTGAACCTTCGCGACGCCTCGGCGACCGAGGGAGAATTATCTTTAAAGGTGCTTTCTTGTGATGTTCGAAAAGTACTGCAGAGCATGTCATCGTCCCATGGACGAAAGCAGCGGAAAGCTGTCCGCGACAACAGGTTGTCGGCATCACACATCAATTTTGCCAAGAAAAAGTTTTCCCAGGCACTAGGGGCATCAGCATTGAATTCTTGCTCTATCTTGTCGTCGTCAAAGACTTCAAACGTCTTCAGAGTATCATTGCGTTCCAGAATTTTCAACATGTGATAGCAATCCTGTTGTGTAACATTGAGAAGTTTGGAATAGTAATTTTCGACGGCTGTAAGAGATGAATTCTTTGCCAGTGCTTCGCACAAATGAAGCAGCGATGGCCCTGCCTCGCTGGCACTTGCCAGGAAAGAAAATCGTAGCACCCTCAAACGTTTATTGTCTCTGACTCCAAAACACAGCAGGGTCACGTCAGACGGCGCCAACTTTGGTTTAAGATCCAATATCCGGAGGCGTTTGTTCTTCGCAAGCGCCTTCATGAGCCCTACAAAATGCCGCTCCTCGAATCGAAATGTCTCGGACGGTACTGCAACTCGGCGGATTGTATTAGAAGCGAGTAGGATGTCAAGGGGAAAACTGGAGTGAACATCAAGGGACACTTCCCTTAGTGCTGGGGCCTGCGACAGGATACCAAGGAATAGTTGGTTGACCGTGCCGCTGGTAACGTGCACATGGATCTTTTCCAGCGTTTTGTGGCCCTTCACAAACGAACCGATCAATTCGAGGTCACGAATATGGAAGCTATTCAAGATGAGTTGGTTGAGGTTGGGCAAGCTTCGGATTGCCGCAAAAAACAGTGTCATTTGTTCCCGAGACCGTGCCCGTTTGTTAGTCACGTGGCGTAATCGAAAGACCTCAACTTTCGTCAGGGCGAGGTTTCCTCCAATTGATCGAATTAGCTTGTGGAAAGATGCGTTTTTAAAGTCGTCCACCCGAATGGTTGCTTCGCTCGCTGAATGTCGCATGAACTTGCTGTCATTTGACATATCATCTAGTTCTTCGTCCACCGGAGCAGTGTCGGGGGTTGACGATCGTCCTAGAAATCCTCGCATTTTCGCAGGAGTTTCGATTCGATGAATGACAATGTGTTCTGACTTTGTCGCAATCACTTTGGGGGCAGGCAGAGTTTCCTCGCGACTTTTGCCAAGGGCTTCGAGCAACTTGCTATCATCAGTCAAATTCGAGACTTCTAATGGATTTGCTTCTTGCAACTCAAGGAGCTGCCCGGTTCTGGCAGGAAGTTCACAGTTATCTCCATGGAAGTCTACAAAACATGCTTCGTCGACCTGCAGTAGCCGACGTCGGATTCATCCGTTAGACTTGCGACAAGAGAGCTCCGCTGCAAGAAGAAGCCATGAGTTCTTACCATCCTGTCAATATCATCCATGAAAGGAGCCCTAATCGCAACGTTAGAGAAGCAATCCCATCTGGACCTTTCGCCAGATGCTTGCCCGTTATCTTTCGTCTCGTTTTTGCCGTCGCCGGCCACCTTGAACCTTGTCTCTGCCTCCTTGGTTTCAATGCGCGTCTTGTAGACCATTGTTGCTGTTTATTTCATACAATGCCGATGGCGAGTCGAGGGGGGAAGAGACGAACAAGAGTATAAGTGCGTACGTGGCTCAACGCTTTCAAGTATCAAGAAAGGTTGGAACTTTCTTTCTTCCGGACAACCCTCTACCATCACCAGGAATGTCGTTCATGCCATTTTTCGAAAAGGCGAGCCTGGGACAAATTGAAAGCTGAAGTGCGACTGCCTCGGACACACACCGGGATGCGAAATACAAACATCAAAAGAACATGTGTATGCATATTAGCACATGTTCCCAACGTCTTCAGTATTTAATGTATTTTCACCGGCGCTTTGAGTATTTAGGCTGATTTCACGCAAGCCCCTTTGCATAGGCTATAAACGATTCAGTGGCTTGTCGCGCTCTCTCTTTTGATGCCGACACTACACGCCGGCAGAGCCAACTTTGGCGCGCATTCTTTTCAAATCAAGCTTACATTTTTGTTGCCCCGACAACCAGCACCAAGCAGGAGCAGGAGCGGTGATTGGCTGCTTCGTTTTTTAGAAGACGGGGAAATGTTGATAGATGTATCATCACTATCCATATGGCACCAGGCATAGTATCGTATGTCACTATAATAATCTTGTATGATACGATACCAGGTATGAAATATTACACTTAGGTGTGTACAGTAGCTATTCGCCCATGACCTCGATAGTCGAGGCTTTGGTCGTAGACTCTACTTTTTGCATCCAATCCAACGTACATACATGAATTCGAAGGATGACTTTGTCACCTTCCGATAGCTACTGACAATCCTTGAGAGAGATGCTCCATTAGTTTGCATATTGTTCATTCAACCGCTAGTAGATATCCTAACATAGAAGAAATAGTAGCCAACCGCACCTCGGCAGGATAGATGCCTTTTCGCGACAAGACAGATGAAAGCCCGTCACTTGCTTCTGGCACTACTGGTCGTGGACGCCTTACTACCAGAATAAGCCTTGCGAATACTACCGGTTGAGGAAGCCTTGCTACCGGAAGAGGATTTGCGAACTCCCTTCTTGGTGGACTTTGTCCTTCTACCGAGCATGGCGTAGAGAGTAGATGAGAACGATACTCCCTTTGTCTGTGCATTTCGAAGGAATCGCTTCGTTTCCTCGAACAAAGGAGAAACCGAGTCGAATGTACCGCAGCAAGTCATGGTAGGTACCGAGCACATTTGTTTTTCTTGCAAGAAGCTGACACTGTTGGATCCATAAGATCCATAAGAGTCGTCGGACAACTTGAGGGTACTGCCACCAGAATGGTAAATGGTGGAAACAGCCTCGGTCGTCTTGAGGTATTCGATTTTATGCTTGCGGAAGGTAGAGTCTTCGTGAAAGAGACAAAAGTGTTCCATGCGTGTATTTGACTGCAACGCTCGCAAGATCTTTCTACAACCAGAGACTGCCAAGCTGCCTTCCAAGCTGCGATAGTTCGTATTGTGAAGGCCCCGCAACGTCGAGTTTGTAGTCAAGACGGCGGCCACTTCGGTCATTGTCTGATCCATGAGACTGTGACTTGCCGTCGGCTCTATCGAGATTCGGAGGACTTGAAGACACCGGTTGATCCGCAAGGAATACGCCAAGAACTTGAATGCCAAAAAGCTCATTTCGGGTTCCATGTCCAGTTCCCAAAGAACTCTGTTCGTTTCTAGCATTGGTACCAACGCCATGAGATGCGCATTCTCAAAGGTATACGATCCATTGGAACTAATGTGTAGCCGTCGCAGCGTATCAGACCGAAGCAACAGACTGACATCAAAGCTCTCTGTCGTTTCCAGACTAACTTCGTTCAAACGCGGCAGCGTGTTGAGAGTCCGAAGCGTGGTATCATCAATACCACCGCTAGCCACGTGAATGCGCACACTTTGCAACTTTTGATGTCCAAAGATGGATTGATGAAAGTAAGAAAAGTCCGTACTCGCTTCCATATTGGATAGATGCAACGTGTGCAAGTTGGGCAAGGACTGCACCATTTGAAAGAAGAGCTCCATGTCTTCTGCCGTTCGCTTTCGATCACTGGTCGTTGTTCCATTATTGTTCCAGCTCCGATAAATGTCCAGCTTGCAAACACGAGACTGACACGAGAGATCCTGCATGAGCTTTTGGAAAAATTTCGGGTCGTAATCGTCAATGTAGAGTCTCAGTTTGGGAGTAATGACGTCTTCAATGCGCATGGTGGCCGCGGCATGGGAGCCTTGGGCGCCCTTGTGGGACTCGGCACACTCATCTTCTTCTTGAGGTGCGCTTGTAAAAGTGATCTCTGGACTCGTAGAAGCCTGCCCGATCTCTTCGGGAGCCTTGCTTGCAAGACCGGTGCTACCTTCGACAGAAGTCTCGGTAGTTGCTCGTGGTCGTGACTCGCGTTCATTGTTGGCGTCACTGGGGGTCTTGGATGCCTCGGTACTAGTAGCGAGACTTGTCGTCGCCGTTGCTGTCTTGGCAGACGTGGCCCAGGGAGTATACGAGGTCGGGACGCGAAACGGATTCTTTGCGTCCGGAAACAAGTCCTCGACGACGGATGCCAAAGAAAATCCAGCAGAGGCAAACTCATCGACACCTTTGGGTGATCGTGGCGGCAATTTCCTTTCGTCGCTGCTTTTGTCATTGCTTGGAGCACTATCAGTCACTCCATTATCCAACTTGCTGGCATTGCGGGTTCCTTGCTCGTCTTGTTGCCGCGAATTTCCCGAAAGATTTTGAGCCATGACTGTGGAATCACCGTCTTTTTCTTCTTTGGGACCTAAAATACTATCCAGATCTGGCTCCTCAGGTTCTGGCGGCACGGGGCTACAGCGGATTTCGGAAAGTTCCTCGTCCTCGTCTTCGAACCGTTTGACAATGTACTTGAAGGTGGTATCCGTGTGCGAATATTCACCCTGTGATTGGATTTGCCACAACATAATGGCGATGATGATTCAACTTGCTGACAACGGAAGGAAGGAAGGCGATGTCGGCGGAGTGTCGAGTCAGAGCTTGAACTTTCAATGGATGGGCTTGTGTGCCGTCAGAGCGTATGGCCTTGATTCAAACCGAAATGGTGTCTTTTTCAATGACAAGAGGCCACCAATGGTCTCACCGGCGGGCCAAGAAAGCTTTCTATGTGCTGCCAACAAATATAAAAGAAGGTTCGGAGAAAGAAAGTCCCTGGTATTTGCCGCGTCGATCAAGCTTTCAAACGAACGATGCTTTGTGCAGATGGGGCTGGGTCACCAAGTGCCCACAAGATTGCCATGCGATGTTCCCTACCGACGTTGCTCGCCAGGCTCGAAATTTGCCGCCAAGAGGCATATATAGTTGCGGTTCAAATGGAATGAAAAATAGGCGCGGGAGAAATGGGGTTCGCACGCCGAGCAGCCCTACCAGGTATGATAATAGCTACTGATCCTAGCTATTACGCATTGTTGTGTATTGATGTGGGCGATGGAATCCGTTTAGTCGCAGAAGATCACGAACTATCTATGCTACCAGGTACAGTAGGGAGCGACGAAAGAAGCATGACCGTCGCATCTTCAAAACCGTCGACCTCCATCAAAACACAACCTTCGATAGAACATTTTGAATGTTAGTCCCTTCGGCTACCTACCTGCAACTGCCCACCATGCCATCGCCTTGTGAAAAAGTATTTCATACCGATACTCTCGTCGCTGAGATTCTCTCGTTTCTGGACGTTGCCTCGCTGGGTCGTGTCGAACAAACGGCCATCACGATTCGTGGGATGTCGCATCTGGCATGGAAAGTTCAGGCCGATAAAGTGGGAGGCCATCACTGCGTAGATGGATCCTCCATGTCGAACTGGAAAGAGCAAGTCTGTCGGTACTGTCGGGCCCGCAATTACACGCAATCTTGTATGCAACAACATCGCCGGCATTATATCCGGGAATCAACCTCGTCCTATCTTGCGCCGTCTCGGGAACCGCAAATCGCACCAAATTGTTCCTTTTGCAACGCCTATCCCAACCTCAAAACGAGTGTATTACTGTCAAGGAGTGTGGATTCATATGCCTTTTTTGCTCAAATCAGCTTTTTGGATCGACGTCCAGAAGACCAGTCGTCATCACCCACGATGGTTTTGGAAGGATTCCTGCCCGTCCAGGAAGTGGCACCCAGCGCCACTGCCAGTGCAAAATACGTGACGCTTAAATTGAATTTGAGCAAGTCGCTGGAGCCCAAAAAGTGGCCGGCATTGGCTCATTTTCTAGAGGGATGTCGCCTTCAGGCTCCTCGGGACATGCAACATATATGGTTTCCCAAGTTTTCCAAGGAACTACTCACCAAATTGGAAGTGGCTGTGACTGCAGTGGATATTCATACTGGCAAGGCTGCACTATTGCTGGCGACGGGTGGTGGAACGGCTTCATCTACAGATTTGTTGCATTGGAGGCTCTTGCGGCGAATGGCTGACTCCCATCCCACACCGACAGCCTTAAGTTTTGGGGTCATTCCTACCATCGATGCTAGAATAGCTTTTGTGCCAGACTATTCTACCATGGATGCTCTGGAAATAAGCGTCACGATTCATTGAGACATCATTTTTTCTTTGGGTGGACGACACAGCTTTCTGGGGCGCTTCAAGGTGGCATCAACTGTTCATTCCGGGGAGCTACGCTATTGTTGGTAGAATCTTGATCCCGATGTGCACAACAGTATGATATATCCCCATGTGGCTGTAAAAGCAACGACAATCATGTGTTGGCTACTCCTCCTTCCACTTTTGTGAGTCAATTGTCATAAAACTAAACTAAAACGTGTAGGGTTGTGGCGTATCCAACAAATCTTTTGTCGCTGTTCCCCGTGGTCAATGACTTTCCTTTTCCTGTCTTCTTCGTAGCAAGCACCCTGAAACTATAAGCAGCGTATGATTCGATTGGGTAAAAGCTGAGTTGTTCTCCACTGAAACCTACGGTACCGTCCTCCCACGGGAACTATGCCAGAGCGGTGGACGTTTCGGAAGAAATGAATTCGTCCAAGGGAAGAAAAAGCGACGAATGACTCGACTGAGTCTAGAATGGGCTATGTATTAGTAAAGGATGCCATTGGAAGTTTGACAAACTAGATGTGTCTATCTTGTTAGTGCCACTGCTATGAATGGCAGTAGATCTGGGAGTGGGAGACGTGCGGCCTCATGGGCCATGGACGATGCCCCCGACTTGCAACGGGCCCAAGCCGCCAATTGCCGGCCATGGATTGCCCAATTGTATTCCATAGCATCATAAACGGTATTATTGCCCAATAGAATCACTGGTAAGGATGTGAGGGCTCCTTCTAGCTCTGGATCAAAATTTCTCTCAAGGGGTAGTTTGCCCTCGAATACAGTTGGTACTTCAGAGAGGAGCCATGGCAATAGCGCAGCTCCCAAGAGTTCGTCTGACTTCGAGCGGCTACATGACCCTAACAGGGCAGTCTTGAGGATGGATTGGCTTTCTTTCAAAGCTGCCACGCGAGCGCTTTCCTCCATGTCCGCTGTCAATAGCCAACGCCGATCGCATCCAAACGGTGTCGCCAAGATGTGAGCTACATCTTGATTTGATCCGTCCAGTGATGATGATCGCATCGTCAAAGGCACATCTCCGCCCAGCGCTAGCCCCAGAAGTTGAATAGCCATGGGGCCTTCAGGTGCCAATAGGGCATCCAACTGATCCCTTTCAATCAAAGATTGTCGTTCTCGCAAATGTGTGACCTTGGACATGCCTGAGTTCTTGGTTTGATCGCACCGGAGGCGCAATTCCATGCGGTAAGGAGAATTTTTCAAACGGAGTGTAGCAAATTCATGATGTAACAGCTCTCCCGTCTTGGACGAAACATGTGTCAATACACTCTCATATACTTCCAGAGCCTGTGCATCCCATGCTTCTGCCAAATCTTGAAACGTTGTCCAAGCAGGTTCTACCCGTCGAGTGCCTTGGCCTACCAGCAGGACCTGGAGTGCTCTCAACACGTTGGATACCGTCGGCGCCAATTCATATGGTCTCCCATTCGGACTCTTTGCCAAGTACTCACATCCTGGTAAATCGCTCAACATGTGGAACCAAGCATCCCCAGACTCATCAAATGGATGGATTGCCTCGTCATAGAGTTCCACGAGCATTGGAGATGCCATTGAGGGGAGACGCCCCACATCAAAAATCGCCTTTTCTTCGTCCCATAAAAGCATGTTTATAATTTCTCGGACGGTAAGCTCGGCACAATCCGCTTGGATACCACCACCATCAAAGCCATAATACCCCGTTGGACAGGAGGGCTTGCCATGAAGGGGCAAGTGGTTGAGGGACACCATCGCGCAGACTTTCTCCAATGCGGTTGTCCACTCTAATGAATGAATTGAATCAGTGTTGATTTGACCCTTCCAGAGAAGCCTATCCAAAGCCATTTGAAATTGGTCGGGTGACGGATCCAGCGTGTCGTCGAATTGCAGATCGGCCCATTCCATGCGCGCGCATGGATCATGAATAATGGCTTGAGCCACGTCGTTGGATGGATTCAATAGGCGAGGTTCGCTATCAGGTAGCAGTTGATCCAGGGATATCAAAAAGTCTAGTAGTTCCTCTTTGGTGACACATAGTTCCCATAACGCCATGAGCCAAATCGACGATACCAAGGGCAGGCCAGTGTTCGATCTACTGCTGCCAGGCAAGCCAAGAGCGCCGTTCGGTATCAGATCCATCCATCTCGCCAAGGATACTCCTGTCCAATGCGTCGCGTTGATGTAATTCGACTTGATCCCATGACGTTCTCGCAACACCTTGTGGATTATTTTTGGATTGGACATCTTCAAAAACGACAAGCCCAGAAGAGTTCCGGTGATGGAAGGCGTCAAGTAGGAAGCTGGCATAGATTTCGTGCGGCTGACATGTAATGGCGACTCTCGAATCAATTGGAAAAGCAAGCTACTTGCAAGTCGAGACGCTCGAAACAACTCCGTGGATAGAGGCGAGGAAGAGTAGTACTCGGTGGCTTGGGGGTGCACGCCTTGCCCGATGCGCATGACATTTCCCGCCAGTGGCGACGCCGTCAAGGCAGCGCCTAGACAGGGGGCAAGGTGTTGCCATTCAGGGCTCAAAATCGATGCCGTCCCACGCAAGTGTAGAGCGGATAATCGGGGGCGTTTCCGAGACGCCCAAAAGATGACAGCTGACGACATTGTTCGGCACGATGACGGACCAAGGAACGATCTCGCGACTGAAACGCGATGGATCGGTCCACAGATCGCAGGGCTCATCCTTTCTCCTTTACTCTGACAGTCAGTAAAAGAGACACGTCTTGAGACTCATCAGAAAGGACCCATTTGTGATACACGGGTGGTGGTTGTCGATGGTATCGTTGATCAACAAGCATGACGGTATTGCCATCAGGGCATCGACAGTCGATGTGCATCCAAGAGGAAAGGTCTTTTGGGTTTGTGGCTGGCTGTGAGTCTCAAAGGCTACATCGGTCGGATCAGTCAGAAAATCGGATTCGGAAAACGGACGGACGGTGGCAGTGTCCAGGCAAATAAATCGCAAGCACACGCCAAGTCTCTAAGTATCTTCGAATTTGAAGCGTCGGCCAGCGCGCCTGCTCCCTTTGAACCTTTGAACCACTTCCAACGTAGAACTCTACGATTATTTGCTACCAGATTCAAGATTTTGGATTTGGCGCCCTCTTCACATTTTCATTCCTGGCGCCAACCTTCATTCAAGTCTATGATCCGAAGAAGATAGTCCGCCGGCACATCATTTAACTATGGAGGGCATACTACAAAGTTCAAAGAGAGACATGTTCGCGCATGGCGAGGCGTCCCGGATTTCCTGTGTAAACATCGTTCCATTCAAAAAGTCAGAGAGCATCTGCTGCTCAAACTGATTTGGTGCCTGCTGAGGATATCCTGTTCGGTGCGCCGCAAAGAATACAGCTGCGGGACATATCCAACACCAGGTGGGTGATTGATAGGAGCAGTCCAAAAGACTGACAAACACCATGGCGAGTGAACGCCGTCGCCGGCTTTATGAAGCCATCGAAAGGCAGCCATACTATACTTCTGAAGACCTAGCCGATCGCAGAGAGCCTGCCATAGCTGCTGTTCTCGACGGAGACTTGGATGTAGAATATTTCTCGGTGGACTTGAAGTCACGCGAGCAAAAGAGCATGCCAGTCGATCCGGAAGATCAGGCAAAGGCTCGACGTCGAAGGATCTATGAAAGTGAATACAATCGCCCGTATCCGTCACGAAAAAAGAGGATTCAATTGTGGCCCGATCCAGAACTTCGAGAAAGCTTAACGTCCACCTCCACATCGATGACCGAGCCCTCAAAAGTATCCGCACAAGTCACTCCTTCACCAACAAAGAAGTTCAACCGAGATTGGATTTCACGTTCTCCCGAGCCTGCTGATGAAGAATTGTTGGCACGCCCTGATGATGAAGCTGCCGAGGATCTATATCCCCGAGCTCTTTGGAGATGTGCCGTCCCTTGCATGGGCGATGATGGCGACGAACGGGCTTGTGCATTTGTAGCTCCAGTGGAAGAGGTCATGGTTTGCAGCGTTCACCGCGAAAGACGTGAATCCCCAAAGTCGAAGGGCGACTCACCTTCCAAGACGACGAAATGTAGCAAAGGGAGGGCTGGCTTTTCCCCCAAAGCCAAGCAAACAAGTGGTGGCGAAGTCACGCCGACTTCCAACACTACAAATAACGATGACTATGAGAGTTTGGGGAACGCATCTCCTAACACTGCACCCAACACACAGCCTTCCCCGCTAGGTCGACTGGGCATCATGGCATTTTTGCCCTCTGCTCCTACCAAGAATCCTTGTGCGCCACTGATGAATCCTGTGGCTGCGTTTGGGTCTCGCTTTCACCACCTGGCGCCTGATGATGAAGCTGCTACGGTTGAGTATCCGGAACATGAGCATCACGAGTCGCATCGTACGTTGCATCATTTTCTCAAGAAATCCAGGGAAGACACTCTTACGCTCTACATTGATGACTACCAAGTGTCCATCTTCGACCGCATCGTCGAGAGTTTGTATGGAAACTCAAGCTTGAAGACGATTGCCATTATTCGTAGTCCAGAGCCAAAGCTTGGGTCACAACGAACCACGGCTGAGATGGTGTGTTTGTTTGAAGCCATTCGTTGCCTCCCAAAGATTCACAGCCTCTTGATTTCAAATGCTCGACAAGATATTCTTCCTGCGTTGGCCGAGAATCTTCCTAGCTGTCTGGTCAAACTGAATCTCCATGTCCTGAAGGGGGGTGTCCCCAATGAGTTCTTGGACGCCTTGGCGACCTCGGAGAACTTGACGAACGTTCAGTTGGAAGCACAACAAAGCATGGAGATTCACCGTCTCGTCTTCAGTCCTAGTATCCGTACTCTCAAGATCAGTGGGGTTCGGTACCGACTTGACCCGGACCACATATATGCTTTTGCCGATGCAATTTGCTGCAATCTTGATAGTCAGCTCTCGGTGTTGGATGTCCAACCTTTGATGGACTGTGATTCCTGGAGGCACCTTGCCTTGGCTCTGCGATTCAACACGAGCGTGAAGCATTTACGAGTCAGCTTCTCCAGCAACTCCAGCCACGAGCAAGAAGTTGCCGCCATAGAGCTGGCCGAGTTGCTGCAAGCCAACTCAACTCTGACCCACATTACCAATTACACTCATGATTCTCTCATTCTCTCGGAAGATATTACCAATGGAATAGTATTGGAGTCCCTCAAATCTAACATGGTGTTGAAGCGGTTGAACTTCTTCCGGGAAGATTCCGTGTTTTGGGTGGCAAAGGACGCGCTGTTGATGCGCAATCTTGAATGTTTTGGGAAAAAGGGTGAACTTGGTCATTCTTTGTACGAGCATTATGTCAGTTTTGCATCGTCGCTTCCGACCATCAAAGCTAACCTACCAGTATGCGGGCACTGCTAAATGTACGTCAGTGATCGTACACAAGGCAAAGAAGATCCACCAACGAGCCACTGCGGATTTGCTTTTATGTTAGTGCATGAAAAACTATATATTTAGAAATTTGTCGTTGTATTCTGTCATTGTACATCAACAAAGTGTGCTTGTAGATTGGTTCTTGCTGTGCCGCCTCATCCACAAACTATTTTGTCAATGTTGAGTAGCTTGCCTTTTCATCCCCATGAGCCACGATTCCTGACAACATCTCTTGAGTTTCTTCTAAGTACAGAATCCGTGCGTACATGTGAAAGCCTCCGATACTTGCTGTAAGGCACACGTAGATGAACCAAGGAAGAACGGGCATCCCAACGGCCTTGGCCCGAGGAAGCAGCGCGAACCAAAAGAGCGCCACAGAATAACACAGATCGAAAAAGACTTGGTTACCCCAAAAGTTCTGGTTATGATTCTGCCATACAGCTGCTAGGCCTTCTTGCTCAATTGTGTAGATACTGAATCCCCAGAACCATGCAGTCATCACCGCAGGAACTTTCCAGGGTACTTTGCCGTCTTGAACAAAAGTACCGTAACCAAGATAACCAACTACTCCAGCAATCATGATGGCAGGGCTGGTTTGTACGAATGAAAGAGACATCTTGGTTTGGAAGCGTAAACGTTTATTGCGTGACGATGTTTTGCTTTTACGTTGAAACGATTTTGTGAGACTGGATCCGAGAATCTTCGACTTCCTGTGCGCCAAAAGACGAACTGAATTTGATTTGGTGAATTTGAGTCGTTTCCGTATCTCAATGACCCACCCCGATCTTGGTGCCGCGACAAACAATTAGTGCACGTAAGTCGTTGCAGTGTCGCAATGACCCATTCCGCTCTTGGTGCCGCGAGCGAAGAACAACATCGTGCTCTGTCGAAGCAAGTTTCAAGAATCAAGAAAATTGCCGCCGAAACCACAACGACAGTTTCAAACTGTCGGTTGTGCCCCCTCTTTCTGTTGATGGATAGCCACTTTCACTCTGGAAGAAGTTAGTAACCCATCTCAGATCTGGTCGAATCACGGCAGGAATTTAATTCATTTTGGTTTAGCAACGGCAATATGAGAACGATGGGGGAAGGCTCTGGCGGAATTTCCTTCACAGATGAATTGCCAAGATGTGCAATTGGTGGCCACCAACTCTGCGGGGACGATTTCAAACAAAGCCTTGCCATTCGAAGTAGCGAAGTGGTGGATATGGAATCGGTCATGGCCGAGGAGTTAAGGGGGGTCTGTCATTTGGAGCGAGAGCAAGCCTACGAAGAGTTACACGGGGTATTTGGCGGGCGGCCAGAGGCCTCGACATTTCAGGAAACCCCTGACCTCGTCGATACAAGTTTGACACTCTTAAAATTGGAATTAGATCGGATACCAATGCGAAAGAAACGAGCCTACAACCGTGCATTATTCTTGAAACCATCCTTGGAGGACGACCGCGCATTCGCCCTGATGTTTTTGAGAGCTGACCGATTTGAGGTCCCGGCTGCAGCGCAACGGATTTGTCGATTCTTTGAAGATAAACTACTGTTATTTGGAGAGGCGAAATTGGTCTCAAAACTGACCTTGGATGACCTGTCTGAAGATGACATAGCTGCGTTGAGAAGCGGGGTGGGTCATCTTTTGCCCCACAAGGATCGATCCGGCCGCCGTCTCTTCTTTGTGGACTATCGATTTATCGACTACAAAGACTGGAAGAATATGGTATGTTGTGCTCCTGGTCCACGTGAAAAGGCAATCAAACACTTTCCAACCACTTTGTCTTTCGCTTCCTCTAGAATCGATGGCTCTGGTATTTGGCGATGTCGCTGGTAGAAGATGACGAAGAGGTGCAGAAACGTGGGATTGTCGAAGTTTTCTTCGCCATCGAAGCGATTAGGGAGAAGTTGAAAATCACCGACTACACGGTAAAGGGAACAGCCAGCCTTCTAAGCTTACCGATTCGAATTGCTGGTTTCCATTTCTGCTACAACAATTCGGCTCTCACGCCGGTCGTTCGACTTGTTCTAATGGCCTTCGGGGCATCAAACCGCTTGCGGTTTCGGGCTCATTTCGGTGCGTACCTACAACTGGCCGGAAACTATTACTGTAGACAATCGATTCTGATAATGCCATCTTTGATGCTGAATTTCGTAGGTTCTGCATTGGAAGCCCGGTACGCCCTCATTCCATATGGAATCGTGTTGCCCACGGAGCTGTTCAATCGCAATGTCTCATTCAAACAGGCATTGGTGAATGCCTTCTTCGCCCGATGTCAGTCTCTCGAGCATTCGTCGACGCGATCAACAAATCGTTTCGATTTAAAGGTCGTTTCGCAACCTGAAAGTCATGATATTCTGCTTGGGAAAGGCCGGCCCTGCCAAGATTTTTCTGGCAATCTCACAATGAATCGAATGGTGAACGATAACTACGATGACTATCGCCAGCAAGATAAATCCGGAAAGGCGCAGATAGTGAACTCCATTCTTGAAGAAATCCGTTTCAGGCAAGGGCTCTTCTTGGAGCGGGTAGAAAAGATTGGCTGGTCCGTTGTGAGGGAAGAGAGGGTTCTTCGAAACAAGATTACTCAAGCGTTTCGAGTTCGAAATCGCGGGAGTTTTGGTGCACACCGCGCTTGTATCAGCCTAGATAAAGATGTAGAGGCCGAAGCAACGGATCAAAAGAGAGTCAAGGTTTCGGATGGGAAATGAGAGGTGTACTGTTTTCCACGGTGCTTTAACACGGGAGGAGACGACGGTCAAGGACGACTTGCAAACCTGGCAAAATACAATGGCGCGCTGAATCGTTTCGATACTTGTGTTCGACTATATCGCTCAAGCAAAAAGGTTACAATAAATTATTCACGATGAACTCCTTAGTCCCAATGGCCGACATCCCCAACCCGACAAGGAGTGTCAGCTTGACAAACGGTACCTCCTTGCGCAGAGCTGGCATTCGCTTGGCACATTGAATGAACATGTACGTCGGGTACAGGAACGTCAACCAATTTGCGTAGGTAGCACCTCCAAAGCTCAACAAGGTTCCAATGTCCGTCAAGAAGTATGCCACGGCAGTGATGATGGAAAGCAACACAACCGTACAGATATTCAGCACTTTGGCATCACTCTTTTGTTTTGGGCCGAATCCCAAGAAATCCATCATGTTGTCCCGGAACCCAACGAACGTCAAGGGATATGAAAACATGAGGGACAAAAAGATGGCGATTCTGCTTCCGCTCAGCAACGCATCACTGGTATGATAATTGTTAATAATAAAGCTGGAGCTCCCCTCGCCAAAGGTCAAGAATCCAACGGATGCCACGAGCGCGTAGATTAAAAACACAATTCCGTAGCTTGATGCAACCATCCTTTGATATCTAGGAATGGTGTTGTTTCGCAATTCCTTGTATAGTTTGGGAGCGTTGTAGTGTGCCATGAAGGCGTTGCTCATTCGCGATGCCAAGACAAAGATAGCCGGCGAGAACATGTTGATCGTCGACCCAAAGCTCGGACGCATGGCGTCGCCAATTTTCTCGTAAAAGACTCCACCTGGTGCATAGGACCCATCCAGGTATCGAATGACCATGACCGCTCCAGTGTAAAGAATGCCGCAAATTCCAACGAGCGAGAACGGCGCCAACGCACTGAGAGTTTTCATTAAGCAGAGTGGCAGCAACACAAAGGTGGTGACGCACAAGAGGGACTGAGTGCGTGAGACCCCGCTAATGCCTGCTGCCGCCAGCAACTGCGGAACAGTGGAAGAAAGAACAATGCTGTATGCTACAATGGCTTGCATCGTTGTAAACAAACTGGATAGATTTGGAATCCAACTCGACTTTTCCCCCACCGACTTGGACCACGCGTCTTTGTAAGACGTGGCCCCCGTATAGGAGCATACGCGCCCAATAAGGAAAAAGCAGTAGCCGCTCAAAAAACCGACAAACAACAGCAACGCGGTCAAAGGAACGACTCCCAATTTGCTGTTGGCGAACGCGGCAGTTCCCGCAGGTAGCGTAAACATGGCGGCCCCCATTATAGATTTGACCAAGTTGAAAACTTCATTGGGAATGGAAGCTCCAGTGTCGGATGGAATGGCTTTCCGTTTGACATCTTCGACGGCTACTTGTGCATATCTGGTCGCCTTCTGCCGATAGTCCTTGGCTTTAAGCCCCGTGGACGGCAACTTGAATGACGGCCCCGCCGCAACCGACAAGTCGACTGCAAGGATCGCGAAGAGAGTGACGATCTTGATGATCGACTTCATTGTTCCTTCCTCGCGTTTAGTGAATGAAATTTAAATAGATATTCACCCTACAAAGATTCAGCGAAACACAGATCCTGCACAAAGAGATGTGAAACAAGATCATCTGCTTTCTCATTCTCGTCGGATTCCCACCTTCACAAACCCAACGATGGGATGGAGGCGCATGCGATCTACCAACATCAACCGCGAACGGTCGGAAGGGCGCTTTGGCGCGCATTGGCAATGACGTCAGGAAGTGAAGATACATACATATGTACGTATGTATCAGTCATCAATAGGTGCGGGTACCGGTATGTTGATAGGGAATTATTGACTCTTTCGAATCCACTTTGTGGTCGGTGGCAAAAAAGCCACATCCCCGTCAATCCGGCCGGCATCGAAAATGACCGAGCGAGTGACGCCCATTTTTAGATACCGCTCGCTATCGCTTCTCTTGAAATCTCATCACCGTTCCATCTGCCCACTGAGTCGCACAATCCAAGTTTGAATTGCAACTTTGCTGCAAGCAAAGAAAAAGAGACGATGGAGGCTTTGGGTGCTAGTAAGCATGGCGACTATTCAATGCTTGAATCATTGACTCTGGTCATGCCAAAGGTCGAGTCGCCGTCGGATGTTTTGATCCAAGTGGCCTTTAGTGACGTCAACCCCGTCGATCTACAGAAACTCAGTGGCAACAAGCCAGTCGGGACACCCATGGCCAAAATACCCTTTGTTCCTGGTTTTGGAGGTAGTGGGACTGTTATGGAAGTAGGAGGTGGCGCTCCTGCCCATTGGAAGGGAAAAGAAGTTTGTTTTCTGGGCGATCCGACACGACAAGGATCGTACGGATCTCATGTGGTCGTGGATCATCGGTGTGTCGCACTATTACCTCCGTCGGGGGTGGAATTGCGAGAAGCCGCGTGTGTACCAATTGCAGGTTTGACTGCCTTTGAGTGTTTAGCCAAAGTTGGTTTGGTGGTGGAAAAACGGATACAGGATGGAAAATTGGAAAGCGTGGGCTTGGCTGGGTCCGATGATAATACGACGACGACGCCAAATGCTGGATCAAGTCACGAAACTGGAGCTACAAAAAATCCCAGAACACTGTTAGTTATCGGAGGAGCTGGTGGAGTTGGTAGCTGGGTCATTACTCTTGCTCGAGCGTGGCATCCCAATATGAAAATCATAGCAACGGCATCGACGCCGGAGCAACAGGAATGGTGCAAAGCTCCTCTAGGTGCCAATGAAGTCTTTCGACATGAAGAAATACGGGATAAATTACCAGGAGGCACTGATGGTTCTGTGGATGCTATTATTTGCCTTGCCGAACCAACGACCTTGTTGTTTAGCGCCTGCGCCGAAGTCATCAAGCCGTACGGTCGAATCTGTTTAGCAGTGGCAGGAAAGAGTATCGAGTCCTTGGATTTGAGTTTTCTCTTTTTCAAATGTGCTACCGTATCCATGGAGACTATATTTTCTTCGATTCGAACCAAGTACCAACATATTGTCCCGGCAGATGAGCTGAGTGTCATTTTGCAATTATTGTCCAAGCAAACAATACAAGCGCCACTTTCACCTGATTTGGACTCGGGCGTGATCTCAGAGCGTTTCAAAGATGCGCTCAAGGAGGAGGGCGTTCTTTGTGCTTTGAGCAAACCTAGCGGAAGACGCGGGAAACTTGTTATGCGTATTCAAGCAGAAGAAGCAGTAATCTTCTTGGATCTCAAAACGTCGTCGATCCTTCCAATTTCGCGACAAGATTGTATCAAGGCCAAAATTTTGAGTTTGACCAAAGATGACGATGGAAAGATGGTGTGGAAAGAGCAGACATCTTCAAATGAACGAGACGAGTTGATCAAAAAGATTGTCAAGCACAAGGGGCTCGGGATCGTAAAGGTGGCTGGAAAACAATGGACGGACTATGAAGATGGCTTGGAAATGCAAGAAGCGGAAAATGTTAAGAATTTATGGGGAGTTCAGCTCAAAAAGCGGACCAAAAATGTGGAGGGAGAAGAATTTTTGTTTGTGGACCCCCGTAGCGGTGCCTTGGGTGAAGTATCTAGGAAAAATGGCATCAGTGCGGGAGTTCTGGTGGTCGACAAGGCCGACGATGGTAAGGAAACCGTCAAAGGTGCCGTGACCGACTTTGTAGAGCGCGATGAATTTGTACAAGCTGTGCGGCAAGCTTTGAAACTGAATTTGGAGCCAACCAAATGATAACATTTTTTCTCTAGTTTTACCAATGTTGCTACTGTATATATGATCCATTTTCTATGTTATCCGTCGTTCCATCTCTAAATCAGTAGCGAGTTGTTCGGATCCAATCCCGTTAGTGCCGACTAGTTTCTCGATATTGATCGCATAGAGAGAGCCTGACGATCGCTTTGCCTCGGCCGCTTCCAACTGGTCGGCACGAAGCACATTGATGGTAGCATGGGGTGTCCGTCGTTGCCACGCACCACCGGCAGCGATATCTTCCTTGCTCAAAACACAACCACCATTCTCGTCATGGTTGCTACCCAATGCCGCCAGAGATTCTTGGTACCACTTTTCCAATCGTGTCACTGAATGCATGTGTCCAAATCCCGGCCATGACGCGCCATCCGGACAAGCATATTTGGGATGAAAACATACAACTCCAATTTGTCCTTCTGCCATGGCAGCTACCACACTGGCTTCCAACATGGCAAAGATAGGACCCGACCACAAATCAAAATCGTCGTCAAAGGCAGGTGCCGCCAGTAAAATGCTACTTATACCTTCTTTTCCAGACGGCCCCGCCTGGATCATTTTCTGAATGGCTTCAAACGTGTCGGCAAACAATGTTATTGGATGAATCGCCCGACTGGCATGGTACGCAATGGAAGCTACGGGTACCCCCACATCGGCAAGACCTTGTCCACTTTTCTTGACACTTTTCGTAAAGGGACAAATGCCTTGTTCGACCAAAAGACGTTTCACCCAATGTTGAGTGCGGCGATTGATTGTCTCTTCTTCTTCCATATTATCTAGTAGCAGTGGGGAGCTGTCACCATTACCCACACGCCGCATTCGAACAGTTGTGGACGATTGAGATTTGCCATTGGAATCTTTTAGAAGTGTCGCTTCAATGCCGACACCAGCAACATTTGGAAGGTTGACTTGCTGTAGCCATTCCATAATTTCGACCCAATTGACAATGAGCGTCGGTGACACATATGGCATGGCTACCAACAAGGACGTGGGATCCTCACTGGTCGTTGGTCGCAGCAAACTATCGGCATATCCCCACAGTTGTGCCATGGCCGCGATTGAATCCCGCTCGTCGCTGAGAAATACCAGACCCTCTTCTTCCTGGATGAGTTTTCCGAGTCTTGCCTCTTCCCCGATTTTCGTAAAGAACGTAATAAACGGGTTAGAGGCAGCTTGGTCGAGTCTGGTCCGTCGTGAAAGATCGATCCGGTAACGTGGAAAGTATTTGACGACGGGGCATTGACCGATGGACGGCGACCGCGATGATTCGATCGAGCGATTGCTTTCTTCATTGTTTCCCCAAGGATCTAGCGATGGAGATTGTGACTGGACTTTCCAAGGAGCTTGGTAGCCACGATGTAAGAGAAAGCCTGCCACGTTGCAGGATATTCGGAATGACGGGAAATTACACCCCAGCAAAAATACCCACGCCACGAGCACCGACGCAGCGCCATGAAATCGCCGATTATTCCCTTGCGGTCGATGCATTGTCAATTTCGTTCGTCTATGCTCCTAGAGTGGGTGATCTTATTGAAGTGCACCCATTGTGGTGCCGAAGATCTCGACTGTCTGTGTGGAAGACGTGAAAGGATATCGGACTTGGTTGGTCGAAGAAGTCGTTGCTCACTGCGCGTTCGCGCGCGATAAAGATGGGGAAAGCGAACACGTGCGTCACTCTGGTCTGTCCTCGTCCGGCAACCGGTCATCACAAAGCATAAATGACCTTTTGAAAAAGATATTCACGCAGCGAATATGCCGATTCGCCACTGAATGATGGGCAACACAAAAGCCCTACCTGGTAATATCGCCAAGGATAAATACAAAAGATGGTGTCACAAAAAAGGCCAACCGTCGTCACAGAAAATTTGTTTGCGGGCGGGCTTCCCATTGTTGCACTTGTCTTTCGAGTCAAGTATCATTTCGTTTCTGCCTTAAACTTTGAACACGTTGGACGTTGTCAAGAGCTATCACCATGGACGACATTAACCCTATCAAGTCCGATGCCGAGCTGCAGATGCTCGTCAAAAAGCTGGACCGTGTCAAAAAGTACAATTCCTTTCAACGATGGAAGGGGCAGTTCCTCTCCCGTCTCGAGGACTTTTTGTACGACAAGGGTATGGAACCGGCGGAAAAGTCATGCAATGCTTTGGAAGACTCACTCAAAAAGCTTGTGGGAAAGACTACCAAAGTCTTGGATTTTATTCACAAAGGCGATTTGGGCGAGGATAAAAAGACCGTCAAGGCATCTCTGGCCTTGAATGAAATGTGTAATTCGCTCGAAAATGTGCGAGTGGAAATTGAGAATTTGATTCCATCCCTTAAACAGGACGAGAAGAAGAAGGGATTTAGCAAGTTTCATCTCGGAGCTGCATTGATCCGACAAGGCTTTCATCAGTACATTACTATGAAGGCTGTAGAAGATGCCGTGACGGAGATTGGTGAAAAGTTGGAGAATGTCGCGGATCGGCAGCAACGTGATTTGTTCATTTACTATCATACGCAAGTTAAACGGTTTTGTGATGTCATGGCCGACTTGAATCTTTACGCAATCATGATGAAGTGCGTCGAATTCAGTACGCCCCCCGATGGCGATGAAAGCGAAGATCCCGAGTATGTGAACATTGTTGTGGAAGCATCTGACGGACGCAAGCTTCCCATGGAAGTTGATACGAATGATACTGTTGCTGGTATTAGAGATGCTATTGAAGCCGGACTTAACATCCCGGTTCCTCGACAAATTCTCAAGTTTCGCGGAACTATTATTGAGGACGACGGAAAAACCATGACAGGTCTTGGTGTAGAAGATGGGGCCGTGTTCTTCGTTGAGCCGCTCAAAATCCCCATCACAGTCAATGCACCTGGTGGAAAGACTATTGAACTCATGGTAGACCCTGCTAATTATTTGTCTGATCTGAAGCGAATGCTCGAGCCCGAGTCAGGTATTCCGGGCAAGAATCAAAATCTTTCCATGGGTGGCGTGGAACTCGACGATCCCAACAAATCGCTCGACGATTATGGCATTGTAGCAGGTTCTGTTTTGGACTTGGAGCCCAAAACGATCAAGGTTAATGTCGAAATGCCCGATGGCAAGTCGTTTCAGATTGAATTGTCGCCCCACGACGAGACTCCGACGATCAAGAATAAGATTGAGGAGATATCCGGCATGGCAGTGCCACGCCAGGTGGTGAAGCACCAAGGCGAAGAGCTACCCGCCGACGGAGTATCCTGTAAAGATATGGGAATCACCGAAGGCTCGACACTGAATGTGGATATTTTCAAAATTCCAATTACTGTCAATGCTCCGGAAGGAAAGACAATCGAGCTCATGGTCGATCCCACCAACTACCTTTCAGACTTGAAGCGTCAATTGGAACCAGAATCTGGCATCCCTGGCAAGAACCAAGTTCTGACCATGGCGGGTGAAGAACTCGATGACGCCAGCAAGAAACTGCAAGACTACGCCATCGAAGCCGGTTCCGTTTTGGACTTGGAGCCCAAGATCATCACGGTAAAGGTCGAAATGCACGATGGAAAATCGTTTCAAATCGAGCTTTCGCCGAAAGATGATACTCCAACAATCAAGAATAAGATTGCAGAGAACTCTGGTCTTGAAGTTCCGCGTCAGGTCGTCAAGCACGATGGTGAGGAATTGCCATCGGAGGGTGCCACGTGCAAGGACATGGGTATCAAAGATGGCTCGACACTAAATGTGGATATTTTCAAGATTCCTATTACCGTTAATGCACCTGAAGGAAAAACTATTGAGCTTATGGTCGATCCTACCAATTACTTATCTGATCTTAAACGAATTCTCGAGCCGGAGTCCGGAATTCCAGCCAAGAATCAAAACTTGTCCATGGCTGGTGAGGAGCTACCCGATCCGAGCAAGAAGCTTGAAGACTACGGTATTGAAGCTGGGAGTGTCCTGGACTTGGAGCCTAAGACAGTCAAAATCAATGTCGAGATGCCCGACGGCAAATCATTTGAATTGGAAATCTCTCCAAAGGACGACACGAACGCAATCAAGGAAAAGATTGCAGCTAAGACAGGGACGGCCGTGCCTCGGCAGGTTTTGAAGCACCTTGGAGAAGTGCTGCCGGAGGGAGTGTCTAGCAAAGACATGGGCATCAAAGAGGGATCTACGGTCGCCGTAGAAATTTTCACCTTGCCAGTCACTGTCAACTGTTGGGATGGCAAAGTCATTCAGATCGAAGTTGAACCGACAGATGACCTTTCCAAAATCAAGGGAATGCTCGAGCCAGAGTCGGGCATTCCTCCTAGCAACCAGGTTTTGTCGAACACGGGCGAAGAGTTGCAAGGTGACAAGAAGACAGCAGTCGACCTGGGGATTCAGGCAGGAACTGTTTTGGATTTAGAGCCACGCGAGGTAGTGGTTAAGGTTCAGGCTCCCGACGGAACTGTGCACGACATTAAAATTGCGTTGGCAGACACAGCTGACGAGATCAAAACGAAGATCGCAGCAAAAACTGGTATTGCGGTCGCGCGGCAAGTGGTCAAGCACGACGGTGAAGAACTGCCAACGGGCACATCTGCTAAGGATATGGGTCTAAAGGACGGTTCTGAGTTGACACTCGACATTTTCAAGCTCCCAGTCACAGTCAACAACTGGGATGGAAAACAGATTCAAATCGAAGTGGAGCCTACTGATGACCTGGCGACGATCAAGACGATGCTCGAGCCCGAGTCGGGTATTCCACCTAACAAACAAGTGCTCTCAAAAGCGGGAGAGGAGCTTACCGGCGATGGGTCTACCGCTTCGGATCTTGGTATCGAAGCCGGAGCGGTGTTGGACCTCGAACCCAGGAAAATCACACTCAAGGTGCAAACTCCGGATGGTGCGACTCACGATGTCGAGATTGCGCTGGTTGATGATGCCGATGCGATCAAGCAAAAGATCGAAGCCAAGACCGGTATTGCTGTTCCGCGGCAAGTGGTCAAGCACGACGGTGAAGAACTGCCGACGGGCACATCTGCTAAGGATATGGGTCTGAAAGACGGTTCTGATTTGACCGTTGACATCTTTAAGCTCCCAGTGACCGTCAACACTTGGGACGGAAAGCAGATCCAAATCGAAGTGGAGCCTAATGACGATCTGGCGGCTATCAAGAAGATGCTCGAGCCCGAGTCGGGTATTCCACCTAACAATCAAGTGCTCTCAAAAGCGGGAGAGGAACTTACCGGCGATGGGTCTACCGCTTCGGATCTTGGTATCGAAGCCGGAGCGGTGTTGGACCTCGAACCCAGGAAAATCACACTCAAGGTGCAAACTCCGGATGGTGCGACTCACGATGTCGAGATTGCGTTGGTTGATGATGCCGATGCGATCAAGCAAAAGATCGAAGCCAAGACCGGTATTGCTGTTCCGCGGCAAGTGGTCAAGCACGACGGTGAAGAACTGCCGACGGGCACATCTGCTAAGGATATGGGTCTGAAAGACGGTTCTGATTTGACCGTTGACATCTTTAAGCTCCCAGTGACCGTCAACACTTGGGACGGAAAGCAGATCCAAATCGAAGTGGAGCCTAATGACGATCTGGCGGCTATCAAGAAGATGCTCGAGCCCGAGTCGGGTATTCCACCTAACAATCAAGTGCTCTCAAAAGCGGGAGAGGAACTTACCGGCGATGGGTCTACCGCTTCGGATCTTGGTATCGAAGCCGGAGCGGTGTTGGACCTCGAACCCAGGAAAATCACACTCAAGGTGCAAACTCCTGATGGTGCGACTCACGATGTCGAGATTGCGTTGGTTGATGATGCCGATGCGATCAAGCAAAAGATCGAAGCCAAGACCGGTATTGCTGTTCCGCGGCAAGTGGTCAAGCACGACGGTGAAGAACTGCCGACGGGCACATCTGCTAAGGATATGGGTCTGAAAGACGGTTCTGATTTGACCGTTGACATCTTTAAGCTCCCAGTGACCGTCAACACTTGGGACGGAAAGCAGATCCAAATCGAAGTGGAGCCTACTGATGATCTGGCGGCTATCAAGAAGATGCTCGAGCCCGAGTCGGGTATTCCAACGGACAATCAAGTTCTGTCCTTGCAGGGCAACGAGCTAAGCGGTGATGATACTGCCGCACCTGATCTCGGTATCGTCGCGGGATCTGTCCTCGATTTAGAACCCAGAAATATTACTGTCAAGGTACATACTCCCGATGGCAACTCCCATGATATGGAGGTCGCTCTGGTTGATGATGCCAATGCGATCAAGCAAAAGATCGAGGCAAAGACCGGTATAAAAGTTCCGCGACAACTTGTGAAGCACAACGGTGAAGAAATCCCAACTGGTACCTCTGCGAAAGAAATGGGTCTAAGAGACGGATCGGATCTTAATGTCGAAATTTTCAAAATACCGATCACCGTCAGAGACTGGGATGGTAGATCGGTTGAGATCGAAGTGGAGCCTTCTCAAGATCTGGCATCGGTTAAGAAGATGCTGGAGCCTGAGTTTGATATTCCCGTTGATCAGCAGGTGCTCTCAAAGGATGGTAACGAGCTAAGTGACAACAGCAAGAGTGTTGACGAAGAAGGTATCAAGGCCGGCAGCATTTTGAATTTAGAACCGAGAACAATTAAGGTCAATGTCACGATGCCTGATGGTGAAACCAAGGCAGTTGAAATATCCCCGCGCGATGACGGCGACGCCATCAAAGACAAGATCGAGGCACAGACCGGCCTGAAAGCGCCGCGACAAGTCCTCAGTTTCGATGGCAACGAAATCCCAAGCAAGGGTGCAACTGGAAAGGACTTGGGAATCCGGGATGGGTCGAATATCAAAGCGGAGATTTTGAAGATTCCCGTCACAGTGAATTGTTATGATGGTACGAAGATTGAACTCATGGTAGAACCGACAGAAAAACTTTCCAGCATAAAGAAGCAGCTTGAACCAGAGTCTGGAATCAAGTCGGCAAATCAACATCTCTCCAAACATGGCGCGGAACTGGTTGGCGATGACAAGACAGCCAATGAGCATGGAATCAAGGCAGGTACCGTGCTTGATTTGGAGCCGAAATTGATGAAGGTAACAGTTACAATGCCCGATGGCAAAAAGTACCAGATTGAAGTTGCTCCGTCGGACGACGGAAATGCGATCAAGATGAAAATTGAGAAAGAAACAGGAATGGAGGCTCCACGACAAGTGCTCAAATTCAACGGCAAGGACATTCCAAATAGTGGCACTGCCAGAGATGCAGGCATTCGAGATGGATCAAACATTGACGTGGAAATCTTCCGAGTTCAAGTTACCGTCAACACCTGGGATGGAAATGTCATCAAGATCATGGTCGATCCGACCGACAAGCTCATCGAGATAAAGAATACGCTCGAACCAGAGTCTGGTATCGTTCCTCAGAATCAAATCCTTTACATGAACGACGTAGAGCTTTACGACAACAACAAGCGCGCGAACGCTTACGGTATTGTAGCCGGCAGCACTCTCTATCTTGAGCCGAAATACATCGGAGTCACTGTGATCATGCCAGATGGCTCATCTTGCACTACTGAGGTGTCTGCTAATACTACAGGTGATGAACTCAAGGGGCAAGTTGCCACCCAAACTGGTGTGGCTGCTACTCGCCAAGTTCTACATTTCAACGGAAAGGAAATGCTGGCCGATTTCACAGTACGAGGTATGGGAATCAAGGATAAGTCTACGCTCCAGTGCACTCTTTTCAAGATCCCAATTACTGTTGAGACCAAGGACGGCAAGACCATTCCACTAAAGATTGAGCCGATTGAAACAATCGATGGCATCAAGGCAATGCTGGAGGAACCATCGGGACTCGCACCTCGCCGACAGGTACTCAAATTTGTCGAAGAAGAGCTCACTGTTGGCAAACGCACCGCCACCGAATGTGGTATCAAGAAAGATTCCGTCTTGGAACTTGAGCCCAAGGATGATCCCATTGTCTTTGTCGACTGCAAGCACGGCACTTTATTCGGCGTTGATAGAGACGATGTAATCCAACGAGGAATGTTGACCCCCAATCAGGGCAATACGTTGGAATTCAAAGAAGCCGAGAAGGGAACTTTTGGCAAAGATAAACTCAAGCAAGCCATGTTGGACTCGCCCAACCTTGGCGTCAAACCACAAATCGTGATCGAAAAGCACGACGTTGAAGACTACGATCTTGCGGAAGCGGAAAATGTCAAGAGCAAGTGGGGAGTCCAGCTCAAGAAGACGGCAAAGAACACAAAGGGCGAGGAACTCATCTTCGTCGATATCAAGACTGGCGCGTTCGGTCTTTTGGACCGAAAAAAGTTTATGGACCAGAAATTTATCACCCCTGTTGGTTCTGGGAAGGATGCAACCTTGAAGGAAGCGGAAACACAAACCAGGGTATACGACAGATACGTGCATAGTATTCGCACTATATTCGGTATCAAGTCGGCAGCATAGTGATGCACCCACTATGATTGGACGCTGCAGCTTTGGAATGGCCACTCTCGGTCAAACAGACCGCGGCGCCCAACAATAAACGCGCCAAAACAGCGTTTTGTCAATCTCTCTGTACAATAGAAAATTGTCGTAAGTAACATGCATGTATTGTATAAGTTTGTTTTTCTATAACGGCACTTTCATCTTCTATCGAAATATGATTTCCGTGGCCTTGTTCACGATGAATCGCACGTGTACAGCGCTAATAGCCGTCCCGGCCACCGAAAGCGAAAAGATAATCCACCTGGCAATGCCACTGTGCTTGAGAAACAAGTTCACCAGAAATGACGTGTGAAACGAGAACAAACAAACCAAGAAGGATTGAAATCCTCGATAACGAATTTTTGTGGTTGCTTCCAAGAGTGTAAAATAGGCAAAATCGTCCCCGGTTCCCAACGCCGTCTTGGCATACAACCCAAACAGCGCAAATACGACGGTAGTATAGACCGCCGCAAAGAAACTTAGACAAATACTGATGCCATGGACCGACATTGCTATCTGCTCGACTTTGGAGTCACTATCGTCGTGAGAAGAGCCGCTGTAAATTTCTTTGTTGTGTTGGAATCGTCATTATCAGGAGGCAAACAACAAAAACAAGAAGATCAGAGATTGGCATGTGATTCACCTCTGGAGCGTAGAAGAAAAACGTACCAATGACAGCCCCCAAAATGATCGATGCAATGAGACAGTACTCTTCCAGGCTTCCCAGCCGAAGATCCACCCGTTCCAGGTCGATGACTTGAAGATTCTCGCCACCCCGTAGACTCAGCAGTCCTTGCAATGATGAACCCCGCCGTATTTTTAAGTCTGCCATGATTCGTTCTTTTAGTGCCCCATTGAAACGATTGTGCTGGATCCCAAAAGAGCTTTTGGAAGGTTG
This sequence comes from Nitzschia sp. DOCU1, assembly GCA_951394045.1. Taxonomy (NCBI): domain Eukaryota; phylum Bacillariophyta; class Bacillariophyceae; order Bacillariales; family Bacillariaceae; genus Nitzschia; species Nitzschia sp. DOCU1. The sequence goes on from OX595988.1 coordinate 2,948,029, forward strand.
TATTGTGGAAGGAAAATTATGCCCTTCAATAAGCAGGAGATTGTCCCAACCCCAACTTGACGGTGGAGGATGCATTTGGGCAGTGGCGGTCGCGCCGATCAAAAGTCCCGAAATGGTCGCCAACGTTAACGGTGCCCTCACCATTGTTCAACAAACACAAAAATTGTACGTATCTTTGCTTGAAACTACGATCGATCAATCTCGACAGGTAGCGCGATCACAATACAAATAAATGCTCCACTCGGAATCACAAGCAGCTCCAAAACCAGGCTCTCTGCAGTGCTTTCTTTGGGTCATCATGGTCGTAGTATCGGATCGCATCCGAGGATTTCCAAGATCTGCTGGCACGAAAAAAGATACTTTTCACAATCTGGCGTGCGTGCTTCTTACTTCGTCGCGCGCGCGTCTTGTGGTCACAATGTCCGTCGCCCGCCCGACCTTCCAAGACCTCCCTCCGAGACGTGATGATGCGACGATGATCTCCTGCTTCTATCCAGACAATCACGACGACGATAGTTGCATTTGAATTGTATCTCGACACGCACAATAAGTGATATTATCATCGTCTACATACAACAATGGTAGCCATGCGATCCTCCTTCCTTTCTGCTGTTGCCATATTGGTGACTTTATGTGGGCGAGCTGTGGGTAGAGCCAGTGAATCAGCATCAGCCTCATCGTCGGCAAGAAGAAGGTTGCAAGATGAACAAATTTGCCAGGAGCTTCGGGGAGCAATCCAAGCCAATACCACCGCACAAGACATTGAAGACTCTTGCGATTGCTTCGACATGGACAGTGGTGCTACACGTTTGGCCTGTCGACGAGACAATGCCTGCATTTCTTCGGACGGAGGCACACCCATGCAAGGAGCCTTTTCCGCCATTTTCACCAAGGATGGATCGGGGCCGTCGTATACACAGACGATTACTGCAGAAGTTTGCTTTGATTATCCCATTAACATGTACGATGGCAAGAAGGTTTGCGTATCTTCTGTATCCGACGGCTTTGGAACGGTCGCCACTTGCGAGATCAAAGTGGGAAGTGATGTGTGTAACGTTTGTCGATATTGTCCCATTCAGCTCATATCCTTTGATTGTAGCAACTTGGGATACGAAGATCGAACCGCATGTGGGGATAACAATACGGACGATTCCATTCTGCAATTTCTTTACAAGCCCGAGCTTGCTACCGGCTGCACTGGCGGTGATGGATCGGACTCGTCAGGAGGTGCGCGCCCCACGTCGGCGCCATCCACGACGACGATGAGTCCATCGGGTGGAGCCGCCATGGTCAATGCTGTCGCGACGATCTTCTTGGGTATCATCCCTCTGATCTTCATGGGATAAAAGTCTTGTCACATTTTATGATTTCTATGAGTTCTCTGCGTAAGGTCCATTGCATTGTAAAGTAGATTTTGCTACAAACCTGAAAGATAAATAGCAAACCCCCTTACTTCATAGTACCGAATTCATTGCATCAAGTACTGTATGATAGTCCCAAAAGAAGAGGACCAAGAGATCAAATGATTTTGTTCTCTAGCTAATAAGCTTGCCCGATTCGACTCAAATGACTCGGACCGAAAGATCTTTTCGGCATTTTTATTTGGATGCATGTCTCCGACCCCATCAGAACCAAGATGTCCTCTTTTGGATTCATTCACCAAGGGATGACGAGACCAAGGATTCATGTTAGCGAAAGCCAACAAAAGCCATGGGAATTCAGAGATTTTGCTTGCTGGTAAATGCTGCTGCAGCTGTTGCTTCTTCGAGAACCATACCACTTAATCTACACACCAAACCATCTGGACCAATCAGCCCTGCCGTGCCGCCGCATTGGCCATCATCCAGCATCGATCATGTTGTAAGCTTTCGAGGAGGCGGGCAAGTGATCGCCGAGCTGGGCAACATTGACTTGGCGCGAACCAAGTTACGTTTGGAATCGTTCAACACGTACGGCTTGGTCAATTCCCTCTTGCTCCAAGCGGCCCTCAAGCTCTACTGTGGGCTATATGACGAAGACTTGGGCTTGAACAAACAAGACTTGCTGCAACAATACAACACCAGCAGCAAACTAGAATTCGTGACAAAGTGTGTCTTTGTGCTGTCGGCGGCAGTTTGTATTATATGCGGGGCGTACTCTACCGTTGTATTTTCACTGTTGGGACTGTATTGCAAAACTGCCCTGGGGATGGGTTGGGACGACCGATTTTTGCAGTTTTACACGGTCTCCTCTGACGTTCGAAAGAGTGCCTTTGATGCCTTCATGATGACATTGTGGTCCTTTGAGATTTGTTTTACTGCTTCACTGCTGTTGAAAAAGACGGATAGCCGGAATCACAAAATTAGATTGGGGACAACAGCCCTTGCGATTGTGGCGGGTATCGGGAGTTGGCTACATTGGAATTCCATCATTGCGGCCGCGAAGGGTCTAGTTCAATAACACAATATAAGAATGTAAAAGAAACTCCAAACAAATACTAATTGTCGAAATTAGTGACAGAGTGGATGATGATCATCGTCGTACCTTGTATGACTGCGGCTCCGAAGGAATTCGGTTGCCAAAACGAGCTTAGCTTACTGTTGTTTTCATGAAACAACAAGGAACAACATCGACGAAGATGCGAAGGCGATCAAGCAGACCGCCATGTGATACTACTGGATCAACAGTAGTTATCCGCTCTTGGAAGCCCCAGCCTTTCCGCCTCCCCGTCCAGTACGACGGCCACGAATCGCTGGTCCCTTGTTCCGTTGCTGGCTTCCCTTGGCGTTAGTACCCTTCTTCCGAACTGTCACCTTTTTCTTATTTTTGGTGGTACTATTGGTAGCGGCTTTCGCCTTGGGGTCGTTACCAGCCGACTTTTTCGAGGCAGACGGTTCCGATGATTCGGCTTGTCCGTCCTCTTCTTCGCCGTCATCATCCATTTCGCCGTCTTCCTCTACTTCTCCATCGTCATCTTCTTCCTCCTCTTCATTGTTTTCATCGTCATTACTAGCTGCGTTGGCGGCATTTGGCTTTGCAGCACCATTGGCCTTGGCTGCTGGAGTATCGTCAGCCATATTATCATCATCTGCCGGGTGGTACTTGGCATAAGCAGCTCGCGCACGCTTGCGAATCTCTATAATGACCACCATTTTGGCCGAATCCAAGCGCCAGTTCGGCCACGAAGACGCGACCGAATTGACACATCGTTCCACAAAGGAATCTTCCGTATCATTTTCTTCCATGGGTTCCAACGGAGCCTCGGATTGCGCCCATCCACGAAGGGCTTTGACAGCGGCCTCACGATAGGCTTGAACCTGAGTTTGGTGCAAGTCTTCAATTTT